>OX421933.2:8847500-9472500 GCA_949128155.2 Xanthia icteritia
AAAATTCCTTTCTTAGAGTGCATCTCTAAACCTTATAAGGATTTTTTTTCTATCTTCAGTAATACCTACACAAAATACTTAAAATTATACATGCAATCTACGTGTTACCAAACAAATTGCGCTAAATCTAAGCATTCGATTCATTTAGCTCACAAATCTATTAAAAACAAAACAAAGTCACTGTTCTAAATACAAAAACAATCGGTAACAAAGCGGTTCGGATACGGTTATTGTAATGCCGTGAACCGGAGACGGGCCGCATCGTAATACACAATATGAACGCAACGTCTTCGCTTGTCGGATGATGTCACAATGGCGGAACTAGCCCCCTAGATTGTGCAGACTGAGTATAAAAGGTGAATAATATTTTTTAGGTTAGTTAAGTTTATCGTTTGGTTTGCTGTCAAACATATATTCTATACAAATAAATAGAATTTAAATGTCTGTTTGTAATGTCAAAATAACAATATTTAACTAAATGCATATGAAATTATATAAGGTAGTAATAACAAAAAAAAAAAAAACACATTCTATACAAATAAATAGAATTTAAATGTCTGTTTGTAATGTCAAAATAACAATATTTAACTAAATGTATATGAAATTATATAAGGTAGTTATAACAAAAAAAAAAAAAACATTCTATACAAATAAATAGAATTTAAATGTCTGTTTGTAATGTCAAAATAACAATATTTAACTAAATGCATATGAAATTATATAAGGTAGTTATAACAAAAAAAAAAAAAAAATCCTCTCTGTCTGTCTGTCTGTTTGTTCCAGCAAATCTCCCAAAACGGCTGAACCGATTTTGACGGGACTTTCACTGGCAGATAGCTGATGTTGTAAGGAGTAACATAGACTACTTTTATTTTAGAAAAATAATTAGGGATCACGCGGACCAGGCCGCGTGCAGCAGTCTATAAATATAATTCTATTCTAATATTCAGGCAAATGCTAAAGTGACTATCTGTTTGTCACGTTTTCACGGCTAAATCGCTAAACTAATATTGACGCAATTTTATATAGGTAGATACAGCTAGAACCCTGAAAAGTCAGTGAGAGAGGTAAAAATGCCTGCTGAAGTATGCATGGAAAAATCTGAAAAACGTACGAACGAAGTCGTTAGGGAATCAGAACACATTGATTTTAAGATCAAAAAAGTAGTTAGTCCAGAACTTTTGCAACGTCTTAAACTGTGCCTGTTTTGAAGTTTAACTCGAAATAAACAGCTTCGCTGTTGGCATTGACTGCCAAGGCCTAATTTATTCATAATCATTATCTAGTTTGGTTTCAATTCAATTCATTTAATAATTTTGTGAACATAGGGAAAAAAATATTTGCCGAGTCAATTACAACATCAAAAATCGCAAATGCCATTGTAACTACGATTCTTTGATATATGTTGTTAGGTCCACTGAGAGTAGTTTATACCCAAGTTTGCAACCCTGAAAACCTTGAACTAGGTCCATGGTGATCGAAAAACTGCGAAATTCTGGCACTTGTTTCAGTTTTTTTGAAAAATATACCTTAAGGATGCGATTTTTGGGCACGCCACTATTGCGGCGATAAGTCCCCTCTTTGAGGAGTGGCTAGAGAGGCGCCACGGCGTCCTCACCTTCCGCCTAACGCAGGTCCTCACCGGACACGGTTGTTTCGGGAGGTTCCTGTTCCGTATCAGGCGGGAGGAAACGCCCGGGTGTCATCACTGCGTGGATCGCCCGGAGGACACGGTTGAGCATACGGTGGAGGTCTGTCCGGCTCGGGCAGAGCATCGCCGTGTCCTCGTGGAGGCGATCGGCGGCGGGGATCTCTCGCGTCCGGCCCTAGTTCAGGCCATGGTACGGAGTGAGAGGGCATGGGAGGCCGTCACCTCCTTCTGCGAAGCAGTAATGCTCGCGAAGGAGGAGGCAGAACGCGTGAGGGAGAGGCAAATTTCGCGCCCTCACGCCCCTAGCCGCCGCAGGAGACGCCCTGGGCGTCGGGAATCGCAGGCCGATTCCCAGCCACCGTAGGCGCGGGCTTGCGGACGGTGAGCAATGGGTAGCTCGCCGTCCGATAAGGACCAGGCCCGGGTCGACGGCGCGTTGTGTTCCACGCGCGCCTCAAAGAGATGTCAGCACAACGGAAGGGGTCCGATAGGACCGATGCCTGCCGGGGTTGCGGGAAAGTCCGAAAGGGATACCGTGGCCCCTGGCAACGTAAAGGCAACGGAAGGAACACGGGTGGGTTTTAGTCAGTAAGAGTCTGACACGCCCTCCCGCTCCACCCAGAGCGGGAGAAGTTATTTGATAATTTCCCACCCAAAAAAAAAAAAAAAAAAAAAGGGATGCGATTTTAGGTATTTTTATTGTAAGGCAAGCTAAATTTAATATAATCTGAGCCCAACCCAAGCATTCTAGGTGTATTGGTTGCGAAGATACAGCTAGTCAAAGATGGGCATCTTTTCCAAAATTATCGATTTAGGGTCATTTGCCAAGACGCGTACTGTCTGAACTAATGGTCCTAGAGAAAAAGTACCATGAGAATAGCACAAGGGTTTCAGGGTTGCAAACTTGGGACCTCACAAGATACAAAAGAGTTATAGTTACATGCGCGTTGGCGACGTTTGCATTTTTGTGTGTCGATATTGACTGGGCTATAATACAGATTTTTTACAAATAAATGTTGATCCGTCCAGAAGGCATACAGAGGAAATAATGTTTAAAGAAGAAAACATTATCTCCCGTGCGAGTGTCAAACAGACCGCAAGCATAATTTAATGTCGTGGTTTTCTGCATACTTCCACAATGAATCTTAAAGATATGTATGTGTTTTAATAAGGCAATGTTTTGTCGTGGTTTGTTGTTTGTCACGTCGTGTAATTATTGCTGTCAATTCAAAAGAATTGTTTCTGTTATCCTCCCAAAATATCTAATAAATTAAGTTTGTTTTTCTTTTGCGAAAAAAGTATGGTTCTATTTTTGTCTTGTATAACTAACTGCAACTCTTTCTAACACTGTCTACCTTGTCCATTTTGAAATGACGCGCCCCACTACCTCATTTTACGCACACGGTAATATTGTGGTAGTGGGGCGCGTAATTTCAGAGAGGATAAACTATCCCTAGTAAAATCCTAATATTGATGTTATAAACGATGATGTTAGGCTGAAGGAACACGGGTGGATTTTAGTCAGTGAGAGTATGACACGCCCTACCGCTCTTCCCAGAGCGGGAGAAGTTATTTGATAATTTCCCATCCAAAAAAAAAAAAAAATAGGCCCTCTTTTAGTACTTAATAATTGTGCCTAGTCAAAGCCTATGTCAGTTCATCTAGCCGACCTGTCAACCTTAAAAAGAGGCTGGGACAGACTGGATGTGGATGGCAGAGTACAGGGTTGTGGCACAGCCTGGGAGAAGTAGGTTTACAACGACTATTCGACTAGACTGTTATTATTGATGCTTTATAATTTTAACTTGTTGTCTTTAAAATATGTGTATGCCAGTCTGTGGCGAGATATGTAGATCATGACACTATAATTAAGACCAATATGGTCATAATCATAATAATAATAATAATTTATTTGCAATAAGTATTGGTACAGTGTGTCAGACTTTGACATGCAAAACATTACAATGTATTTCATGCTAGAGTATAATATTTATGTCCAATGGCATGCTTTAAATGTTTCTATTATTCATTAATTTTACGTACATTCATTATTAATATTATCGTTACAGTTTGGTACCATGTTTTAATGCAAATAAAAATATTCTATTCTATTCTATTTTAAGCCTAAGTGGAGATAGGCTTTAAAGCAGCAGCACCGGCTAGAGCAACCCTCTACAGCGATAAGCTGAGTTCAATGATAACCTCATATCAACTGCGTAGCCTTTTCCCAACTAAGTTGGGGTCGGTTTCCAGTCTAACCGGCTACAGCTGAATATCAGTATTTTACTTGGAGCAACTGCCTATCTGACCTCCACAAATCAGTTACTAGGTAATATACGAGTATATATACGATACCCCTTTGTAAGCCAGGTCAGACTTTCGGGCTTTTGACGACCCGTAACGACTGCCAAAGATCCACGAATGATAGCCGGGACCAACGGCTTAGTGAGCTTCCCGAAGCACGGATGGGTCACGATATGTAAAGATGGGCACCCATCTACAAACCATCCGCCGCAAGCGTAGCTTAACCTGATCGATCCACCCGTGCGTCTGTTATTACCCAGCCATGAGCCCCTCCAGACTTGATTGATAACCTATGTTATTTATTTATTTAAACTTCATGTAAAACAGTGAAACCCTTTATTCCGTAGAACCCTCTACTTTCATTAAAATTTTTAATCACAGCAACTTTCAAAATATTGTTATACAACCATGAGCTATACATGGATTTTATGTCAAATCTTCAGGAAACGATAAATAACAACTTGATCATATTTCATGGCTACCATAAAACTTATAGAGAACGCATAAATATTTTGAGAAGTCACATAAACTGTGAGTTATTGTTGTACAGAGATTCTAGATTTTACGACTGCTAGCTTTTGTCAGCGGCTTCCCCCGCGTGCACGTCGGAAATGATCCCATGGGAAAGTACTAGCGGGATAAAAAGATCCTATGGCAGGTCATGGTCTACCCTTGTGCCAAACTTCATTCAAATCCGTTCAGCCGTTTTAGCGTGAAAGCATATCAAACAAACTCACTTTCGCATTAACAATACTACAAGTTGCGCTACGTGGTTTCACCCGTATAAGTCTCGATATCGTGAGAATATCGGGATAAAAAGTATGTTTTGTCCTAAACCAGGTCATGGGCTACCTACGTGCCAAATTTCATCCAAATCCGTCCAGTAGTTTTAGCGTGAAAGCGTAGCAAACAAACTCACATTCACATTTGTAATTTTATATAAAGTTAGGATATATTATATAGATTTCTCTGACAAAGTATTTCCGTATGAGGACGAAAACAACAATTTTATGATATAATACAAATCTGTCGCCCACATGGAAGTAAACAAGTAAATAACTCTTTTCAGTACAAGTCTATAGAAGACGCAAAAATGTGTAAGCTTTATTACTTAAATGCATTGTCTCTCTGCCCATCCTCATTGAAAACTGTGTGATATAACACATAACGTCACGCCAATAAAATTTACCCCGTAATTTTAGGCAGAGGTGTACCTATGGCACTCCCACATTTTGTCAGTTAGTCCCATGATATAGGGGGCGAGCCTATTGCCATCAACCGGGCACAAATCCAGACTCTGGGCTGCTACTGATAAATTCCAGATGGAAAAATCCAATACAACCGAGTACAAATTAAAAATCGACAAATGCATACAGTTTCTAAAACTGCTTTAAAACGGTTTTTGTTAGTGATTTACGTAGCAGCAGCCAGCCAAACTCTTCTTCTACTTGAATTTCTAGTTAACCACAGATTGAATTGAATACGCATGAAGTGTCTGTGTTTCTAAGTAGCACCGACTGGTCAACGCTTTGCGTGACCAGAGGACTGGCTCGTTCTATGACCAAGGAATTAGCCAAATACATTGCCATTCAACTTGTCAAAGCTGCCAGTCTTCTGGATACGTTTTCAGATGACAGCTATGCGGACGAGTACTTCGACGCTTAAGTGTCCTTTTGTTTTTAATAAGTCATTGAATTTAGTACATAGTATGTAATAATTTTATAAAAGCCTTTTACAATTATCGTACCCAAGAAAGTCACACTTTCTATTCAGAAACCAACGATATTTTGGCGCTCTTTTTGTGAAACTGAAGTACGTTTTGGCTTGTACGACCACTGCCATAAATACAAGATATTTCATTACTTAGTAAGGGTGCTGGTTGCAACACCTATCCATTTTGTTAACTGGCATAACTCAAGTGTACATAGAGATGATACTATTTAATATTAACATACCTATTACTCCATTTGAAATAAGATTAGATGTTTAACTAAACCTTTTTTACAGTCCGTTCAAACGATTTGATGGAGTATAGTTATTTGATTTAAAAAAATTAAATGAACGTAAACTTAGCAAAAGGACACAATCCTTTTGCTTCGTTTATTCATTAAAGTTTTTTTTTTCGAAGGAACGTTGCAGGTAGCGTTCTATAGTTCTGCCTACCCACATGATAAGAAGGCGTGAGTTTATGTATGTGTATGTTTTTATGTTACCTATATTAATTCATATACAGAGACATCACAAGAAGATGTGTATATAAGTAGGTATAAGTAGATGTCATGAGTCATGACAGAATAAACATACCACGATAAGCATTGAGTGCAAAGCAGTGAAAAGATTTCATGTGTTTCTGCAAAATAAAATATGTAGAGCGGAAAGATACCTGTGACTGTTGTGACAAATGTCGTATGCGCAATGTACAGTCAAAGATGGGGGACTTATTATTTTTCATTAACTTAGGAGTGGTTCGAAAGAGAACATAACAGCAATATCAATCAAATGTATATTAAAAAAAAAAAAAAAAAAAAAAAAAAAAAAAAAAAAAAAAAAAAGTCACAGAATATAGCGAGTGTTATTTAATATAACAAGAAGCGCTCTAGCAGCTCTTCAAGCTGATTCTCTCTTATTGTCTAATCTTCTAAACATGAAATAGTGTTTATCTCATTAAACATGCCATTAACTCAAACTATTCTTGGAGGTCGGTTGATACCTACACAGTACAGATTCAGATACCAAGAGGGTACTGATAATTTCCTAATGAAACAAAACCAATAACATTGCCAAGAAAAAACCAAGCCCCAATCGAACTAAGGACCCCACGCTCAGCATTCGCGTTTGTTGCTATAGAGCAGTCTATAGAGTAGTATAGAGGAACACAAAAAATAATCGTAGGTACAACCCATATAAAAAATATTAGGTCGATCAAAATGTGCTATGCACGTAAAGGTATAATAACCTTATTTGAATACATCGATAACTGTTAGAGAACAATAATCGTTTTTATCGATACTTACCATGCGATCAAATTGTTCTAAAATGTACTTTTCTAAGAACACTTTTCTCTTTGGTATATGCTGAAATGGTTACTAATTTCCATATACAGTGCGTATACCTTAAGAAGAAGATATCATTTCCTGTTTTACTAATATAGTAAGTACTATCGAAGAACTTCATATCTAAGCAGTTTGAAAACAAAATCCCGTGAAGACGATGACCACATCTGTTACCGCCCCGGTTCTATAGCGGCCGAGCGCTGCAAGCAGAAATAGTCCTTACGGTGTATAGATATGAACTTCTTCGATGGTACCTATATTCTAGTTCCAAAGTCCAGATTAAAAGCAGCGAAACAGCTCTTTGAAAATAACGTTGCATGCATAGCATGAGATCCTGGGTTCGATTCCCGGGTCGGGCAGTGTGTTTGGGTTTTTCCGTCTGGAATTTGTCAGTAGCAGCCTCGAATCTGAATTTGTGCCCGGTTGATAGCAATAGGCTCGCCCCCTACTACATGGGACTTAATCATAAGTGGCGAAATGTGGGTGTACTATATTTGTACCTCTGCTTATCCTTTCGGGGAATAAGGGCGTGATGTTATGTGTTATCGTTCAGAAATTATTGTAAGGTTCCAAATTAAAGTTGATAAAATTTTAAAGATTAGCTCAACAAAACAAACGGCAAGTACCAAAAAACCCCCAATAAATAAGTATTTTCGTCACCAAAATATGGACGCAAACTTATTTATTGTCATAAGTACTAGAAATCTTTACAAACATAAGCCTTTTTTAAGATTAATCACAAAAAGTTTTCAATGAAAAGGTCTATGTAAGGGAAAATAGGAGACGGTCCTCATAAGAGGACATTTTGGATTAAAACGATTAAGTCCTATTTGGGAACCTGATGTATCTTCGGGATTTGCTGTCGTAGACTGTTTTGTGAATATTTATGATGAAGAGTTCTTTGAGTTGTTTAATATATGTCCACCTTAATCCGGCAAAACTTTTTCAATATTCAGCCTAGGCCAATTTTATTAACAGTTTGCAGTGTACTAGAACTACCAGCTAGACTTTATGCCTGGTTTATATGATGGCAGTGGCTGGAACCAGTGACTCGGAATTTCGGACCCAGTCAGTGGATTCATGTAGATGACATAGGCACTAAGTCAATAAGTCAGGCGGGGGTCTAACCCACTGAAAACAAATCCATTGCTTCTTAGTGCCTGTAATGGTGCACTATAACAAATAATTTTCCGAAAATCCACTCTTGCTCGGTTGAACAAGATTAAAAATTCATTAGCGACCGAAGTCACAGGCAACAACTCGTCAAAGTAATCCTTTTAGTTTAGAAGTACATAGTAAGAACAAAACATAGTTTACACCTTTTATCATGATGTAGCGACTTCGAAACTTACTCGACCTTTAGGAATATGCTTAGAGCGCCATCTATCAAAAGTTTTCGGCAGCTCTCCAACGAATGTGGTTATCGGTTACTTAGAAAAATATTTTGATGTTGACGTATGTGCTTAGGGACTGTACTTAAATAATATATTACATATCATTATGCCTGTAGTTACCGTCGGGGTAGGCAGAAATGATTAGTGCACTCATGTTTGAGAGAGACGATTATCAATCTGCCAATCAATCCGCCTAGCTTTTTTACAATTATTTTGGGGTCGGCTTCCAGTCTAACCGGATGCAGCTGACTACCAGTATTTTACATGAAGCGATTGGCTATCTGAACTCCACAACCCAGTTACTGGGTAACACGATACTCCTTGGTAAGACTGGTTATCAGACTTTCGAGCTTCTCACGACCCGTAACGACTGTCAAAGATCCAATATGGCAATAATTCGCAGACGATAATTCAATCAAAGATATCTAATAGTTAAAGCACTATAGCTATAGTTTCACCGAGACCGCTACTCCGCGAGACGGGGGGCAGAGCAAGCCACTTATTCGCCAACACTCACGCCGGCTCGACGCTCATTCGTCAACGCTCTCGCCTCGCCGTGCAATCTTAAGCCGCGGAGCAGCGGTCTTGGTCAAACTATAGTCAAAGATTGGCAAAACTCATAGTGGCCCATCAATCTATTTAGTTTGTTCGAGAAAATCAGAATTTTAATTTCAATGTTAGCATTTATTTGATAAATCTCCTGAATAATCCACTGTAATTGCCAGTATTTTCATTTATTGTATTATTGTATTTACTGTCCTTTCCACATTGTTTAGGAAAAGTCAGGCACACATTTCAAACCAAATGATTCAGGACTTTTCCACGAAAATGACAGAACTTTCATTTTCCAGAATACTCTTTACGCAGGTAGATTGTTTAAATTATTATTTCAGTATAGTTAAGCTTTTGAACTGATTTTAACGTTAACTTAGAAAAACTACTAGAATAATAAAACGATATTTTTCGATGTAATAAAACAATGTTTTTTCGTTATTAAAAGATTAAAGAATTCTGATTAGGAGAACACAGTTTTCTTCCTCTAATTATATGGTGTTACAAGGTAAAACCGTAAATAGCTATTATTTAAAACCAGGTTTTTATGAAGTCCGTTGTTCATTATTTTTCATAAAATTTTGGGTAGCTAAGGCAAATTACTTTTTTCCGCCTTATTACGGAGAAGTGAGCAAAATAATGGAATTACTATAAATACCTGTTCATAAAGCTTACCGCTATTTCTATATTGTGACATTCCACTGTTTTACAAGAACCGTTAATTTAGGGGAACGTATTAAAATCAACTTTAGTTAGAGTTTATGTGAGTGAATAGGGAGTGAATGGTGAGGGGACGACTGACAGAGGGAAATGGAAGAAAACCGGTCAAGTGCGAGTTGGCCTCGCACACGAAGGGTTCTGTACCTTCGTACAATAGGTATTTAGCAAAAAGCGCCGAAAAAACGCGTTTTTTGTTTGGTACCACCCTTTAATTTTTAACGTTATTATATTTTTATTATTTGTTGATACAGCGGCAATAAAAATACACAATCTGTGAAAATTTCAACTGTCTACCTATTACGATTCATGAAAAAATATGTCTTACCACCTTGTCTCTGATATCAAAAACGACTAATATCCACAAACTAACATGAAAACGATGTTGAAAAAATCATTCTTGTTATTTGAACACAGATTTAAAGCAAATCTACCTATTATATTTTCTCCAGGTACGTAACTCGAATCTACCTATTACGGTTCATGAAAAAATATGTCTTGCCTACCTACTCTCTGATATCAAAAACTACTCTTATACTCAAACTAATAAGAAAACGCTGTTGAAACACAAGGCTCAACAACAATCGTTCTTGTTATTTGAATACAGATTTAAAACACATCTACCTATTATATTTTCTCCGGGTAACTTGAATCTTTTTACTTCAAGATCCGTCACTTTGTTTAGATTATCTTTACTTTCATCGCAGAGTGGAAGCTTTATGTACACAAGGTACCTTTGTAACGTGAAAGACCGACTTGACAGGATTTGCGAAGGACTCAAGTTTCTACATGATTCTGGGTGATAAAAATGTCAGTATGTACTCGTAGGCAGAGGACGTGTAGCCGTGTAGGTAGTTAGTTTTGTAAGATAGCTATAGGTGCGTAAGTATATATATTTGCCTAGTCTTTTCCCAACTATGTTGGGGTCGGCTTCCAGTCTAACCGGATGCAACTGAATACCAGTATTTTACTTGAAGCGACTGCCTATCTGACCGCTACAACCTAGTAACTGGGTAATACGATAACCCCTTGGTAAGACTGGTTGTCAGACTTTCGGGCTTCTGACGACCCGTAACGACTGTCAAAGATCCACGAATGATAGCCGGGACCAACGGCTTAACGTGCTTTCCGAGGCACGGAGGAGTCTCGATGGATAAAAATGGTCACCCATACACGGACCAACCCCGGCAAGCGTAGCTTAACCTGATGACATTTAGAGGCACGAGGAAAATGGGTGTAAAGTTCACTGATCCTCTGTAGAAAAGGGAAGATCCTCCGACCAGACGGGTGTCGTGTCTGGCGGGCAACTGCCCAATGGTTGATGTCGGCTAGTCTTATATATGTCGTTCGCGCGGTAAACTCTAATTGCGCGATGCAGTATTTGCGTGACGTCAGGATTTTGTGTGATGTCATGTCTTTGATGCGTAATTCGCATGTGGCGATATAGATGCCGCCACAGATCGACCCATGCGGCTGTTATTACTTACCCACGAGCTCCTCCGTATAGGTGCGTAAGTATCTATACTTATTCTTTTATAAGTTTGAAGGTAAATAAATCTGACTGGTAATTCCGAAGATTAAAGATTACCCCCTATATCACCGGAATTACCAGTCGGATTTGAAAAATTATTTTTGCATTGGATAGTCCAATTCTCGAGGAATTTGAGGAAGAGGAGGAGGCTATGTAAGATTGCGCTACGACCCCTAGGAGCCGAGCAAAAAGAAAAAAGTCAGAAAGAACGTTAAGCGAAAACAAAGTAATAGCACGTGCAGGCGATAGGATGCGACGCGGTGGGTCGGAGACCGAAATTTTACGCGAACGAAGTCGCGGTCTGAACTAGTCATTGATAAAACAAAGAGATCCTATATCCCAGTAGTGGGTAAAATCGGTCTATGTATGATAAATGATGACAATGCCGTGTACCAAACCTATTGTTGGATTCGTGCCCAGATTGGGCACAAGTACTCAGACAGCAGACTCCGGTCTGGACCTACTAAGAATGTTCTTATAGAATTGTGGCGGCATCTACAACAAACACTACATGCAAACTACACAACACAAAATCCTGCATCGCGCAAGCAAAGTTTACCGCGATGAGTATATATACAACGTCCCGACATCAATCGTCGGGCAGTTGCCCACCAGACACAACACCCGTCTGGACGGAAGATCCTCCCTTTTCTATGGAGGATGAGTGAACTAATACACCCCGTTCCTCATGCCTCTATAATGCCATGTAATAGCACCAAACCTATTGTCAACCTGGGCACAAATCCAGACTCCGGTCTGCTAATTCAAATTTTCTAATTTAGAATTAATAAAATAATTACCGGTCAGACAAAGCTAGCCAATCAAAGGTAATAATTAAGAAGGTTTTCTAACTAAATGAAACAGACCTTTTATCTGCCAATAATTTGATAAATTAAAGGCCAATTAGTAAAGTGGTTGAAAGACAGTCAATATGCGATCAAAATTAGAACAGAAATTACCTTTCGCCATGTTGTTTTAGTTGTTGAACTAACTTTAGTTGTAAATTGGTAGGTATTACGGCCAGATACTGACCCTGTGCAGGTCAGAGGTCTCTTCTAATACAGATTAGGCACCTGTCCCACCGAGAAGCGAGTAAATCTTTGCGAGCAACGAGCAGCGAGTGTGCGACGGCAACGAGCGATTACTTGCTGGTATACTTATGTACCAGGCGTGAGTCTTTCTGCGAGAGTTCTGCCTACTAAGCGAGTGTCGCTGAGCGAGTACTCTCTTTGATACCTTGATACCTCTTGTCGCTGCGACAAACGAGGACTCGCCGGCGGTGCTAGCAGTCAGCATTCAACTATTATATCTCTCCAATTTACACGGTACCAATCTTTTGTACGTTTTCATTTATAGCTAAACATTTGTCTTAGGAACGTGCATTGAATACCTCACTTGCTGACTGTGTGTCGGTTTTAATTCAAAGTTCAGCCCACATTTTTTCACGACCTTTTTTTTTCCGTAAATCAGTTTTACCAAAGAAAGTATACTATGACATTGAAAGAAGAAGATTTAGAACATTAACGCTAGTAGGTAATTACCTACTTACTTGGTATAATTGAGTCACGTACAGTAAGCAATCGTTAAATGCTAACTGCCTAAGGAGCTAAGGACGCGTCTTTACTCATGCAGGCTCATTTGATTGCTATAAGCTCAAATAAAACTGTCTATTTTCCTGATTAGAACTAACAATTAGTAGTGATATTCTGCAAAGTTCACTTTGAACTCAAGTGACCGGACACAACCTAGAAATCGAACTCATTTGTTTTTATAGTAGGTAAATTCTGGCGGATCCACACCTCGACAACGTTCGAATTTCGAAGTGATGTAAACATCACTTCGAAATTCGAACGTTGTCGAACCGTGTAGGTAAATCAGGCTTTATTCTCTTTAGAGAATTTACCTACACGGTGTGATTTATTGGCTGTGGCATACCATAAGTTAAAGCAAAAATAAAAGTTGCATTGTCTAAATCTAAGCAGTGTTTAGATGATGCAATTAATTTGTTAATTCAATTTTATTTGGCATGTCTTAAATGAAACCTCTAATAATTCCCATTTTGCACTCCAAAAAATATTATTGAACACTTTAATAAAATGATTGCGCCTCTTTTTGTGAACTACGAATAATTCCTATTTTAGGATCGTAAAAATATGAAATAGTGAAGTAACTGCGACCAAATTGGATGTAGCGCTCGCGCGGCCGCTACCACGGCACCGGTCGCGCGCATTTGGTCACAGTTCTAACCTAACCTAACCTATTTGGCAATTATTTTAGAAAGTGTGCATCATCAGAAACGCAAAAAGCTTTAGAGAATCAGTTATACGTATATTTCCCAAAGGAGACGGGCGAATGTTCATACAAAGTTGGGCCTCACCTTACAGCAACGATTATTGCATTATATAATTTCAATATTATTACTATTTAAAATAAAAAACCATGTATAGAATTGCAATATGGGACAAAAAAAATATAGGGTATTATTAGTTTGCACAAAACTAATCTTTTATGCTTCTTTATAAGTCATCTTACTAGCTGTCAGTGCTCTTATGATCTATTTAAATAATTATTTAGAATGTATTTTAGGACATTAACACATTGTGTGTGTGGATTTCAAAGCGCCGGCGCCGCTTAATTGAATTGTAATCTAATTATAAAAAAAGTTCAAAGCCAAACGAAACGAAGCGAACTGTTTATGTTTGACGTTTGATGTCACGTTGCTTTTGCTTTTTTTTAAATACAGAATAAAAATGTATAATAATCGATTGTCAAATCGATCCGTTGATCATTTCGTTTTAAGATGTTTTTATAAATGATGATAGATAGATATAATTATATAATTGAGTAAGTCCTTATTTTAAATGTATTTAAAACCTAATCTATAAAAGAAATACTGATTTATTTTTATTAAGTATTTTGTTTTTCTATTTTTATAATAGTTCGATTTATTGACTATAATCGATTAGTGACCCTTATTTCAAATGGCAACATTGTTAAAAAGTGAAAGTAAAGAAAGTCAGTATTATTTTGATTAAATATTATTTATTTTATCCCATATTAAAATGACTTGGTAATAAATGATTGAAAATAAAAAAATAAATAAAAATTATTGATAAATAATTCATTTGTGTAACATTAAGCCCAATTTCGCCCGTCTCCTTTATTGTATGCCACTATGCCACAGGCAAGATACTTGCATCGTGTAAATGGAGCTTTACGCTAGTGATAGATGAATCGAAATTCCTGTACTACATAGTTTTAGTATCGATGTTAAGAGGGAACAGGGCCTGCGATTCTCCATACAAATGTTTTCCCCTTTTTCCTTCCAATGCCTCTAGAACAATCATTTTTTTTTCATAAAATTAAAGTCACGTAGACACACGTCCCTGTTGTTTCCATTTTTTCAGCAACTTATTTGTAAAGAAAATATGTCTCTCCAAAAATTAGAAAAAATGCCCCATTTTTACCGCCGCGATTAGAGGACTACCAGACAAGTTCTAAAACTTTTTAACATAAAATTGAATCGGCTCAGTTTTCCAGGAGAAAAAAGGGGAATACGAAATGTCGATCTCGTAATTTTTTTTTGTGATGTTATTGGTCTAAGCTGCAGCTGTCCCTATCGCACTCTTCAAGGACAGACTTGAGGTAACACTATGGCTATAGTTTCTTTAAATACCTATTTTTCAAATTCGTTGCAGGTCCTGTTCCCTCTTAAGCACTAACTAAAGTTTCAAAGTGAAAAGTGTTCTAGTGTTATGTGTTTATACTCCAAAATTGAATGGCGTGGTTGACGACACTACTATCATGTTACCTAGTGGAGTATGATCAATGGATACAAAGGTATGCAACACACCGACTTCTGCCAACCTACTATAAAAATGGCCTACACTGACCTTCCATTCTAATAACACTGTTAATTGAAAATATTGTAAAAGCCAATTATTTTTAAAAGAGTAACCGTGGAGTTTCTTGCCGGCTCTTCTCCATAGAAAACGACCAATTGGAACCATGCACCTAGCTTCTGACATTTCATAAGTGCCCTTGTAGGTTTATGTGAAAGAAAATATTATGATTTTGATTTGTCTTTGGACTTTGAAAGAGACTTCGACCCCTGAGTTTATTTCGCCAGTTTTTCTCAGGAGTCAGATAGGAAAAGTCGACTCCACCTAGCTTGTTTTTAATATGACGTGTGAAAGTAATTCCTATTTACAGAATAAACAATTCATTTCATTTCATTTCATTACTCGTTCGAGAAACATGAACGTGCGTAATGCAGGCCACACACTTCTTGATATACTTTCGCAAAATTGGATTTGCACAAGTATACATATCCAAGCAATCCAGCGTCACGCAGACAAGTCTAAACTTGCGCAAGTACATCGTTACGTATGTGGCCTACATAATGTAGTAGATTTAGTAAGCAAATTGTTTGAATTATCGATAAGGCCTTCATGATGTAAATATCCAAGAAAATGGTAACCAATTATACATAATTCACTTTTGACACTATGAAATAATTCAATACTCAAGCTTTGCGGTTCTGTCATATCATAACGGCCTTCATGAAATACTGACAATTTAGTATAGTATAGTTTTTGACATAAAGGTGTCAAAAAACGCTCTATATTTTGACAGCCGTTATGGTGTGACCGTTCACAGCTTTCTTGGGAAACGAATGCTTTACCCCGAAATTACAGCGAACAAGAAAACGATTTAATAGAATAAGAGGTTTCTAAATAAACTTAAATAACACTTTGCCCGACCTGGAAATCGAACCCAGCTATTTAATAGCGCAAACATTTTCGGTAAAAGATTAAAACTAATCTGTTTAATTTCGACAGTTCAACAACACTCATTGCGTTATTTACGTAGTTGAGTAGATTTTTTTTCGAACTTATGAAGCAATGGATTAGCAATCTCTTTCAAAATTATTCAGATTGTGATTGATCGTGTATTACGCAAGAGTGCAGGTCCCACGCTCAGCAGTTAAGCTTGTGACCACGAGACCAACGGGGCATCGGACCATGAGAGTGAGGGTAGAGAGAGTGCACCTGTGTCTGCGCACACACTTGTGCACTATAATTTCTCCACGCGCCAAAGGCTAGTCTCCGTTGAGATTGGCCACCGTGGCCGAAACAGGGTCTAGAGGAATATCTTTTTTTTTTCATACAGAAGTCAATAAAGAAGCTTATTTGACAACTCTAAATTGCTTCTATCTTTTCTTATTTTGCTTCAAAGTAAAGGACAACAAGATTAACATTTACTAACTCACTGTACCACAGAATAAGCAAAACAACTATTTTACTTACTTTCGTCTAATGAAGTCCCTTAGCCGTTTCATACGACACCCACAGGTATCAGAGTGATCGTAAGACCACCTTTTTATGTAAACGGTTGTATTTTCCTTATGTTTATTATTCCTTATGTATTGACTATAATAATATTGACAATATATTCTATTGCTTAACCTTTTGCTAGCTAAAATTGCTTGAGGGTATTAGAACCTTTGCGACCTTTCTGTAACGTCATTAAGTATATTTTTATTTGGCAGAGGTCCAATAGAAGAATATTTGGATTATTTTGTGGTACTGTTATATTGGTTTAGTGGTCGCCACTGCGTTTAGTTATAATTTCAAATTCAAATAAAAATCAATATTAGTTCATATTGTTGGTACTCTTTTCTTGACTAGGTAATGTTTTCTAATTGTTTTTATTATTCTTATTTCGTCGCTTGACTGCAGTTTTAGGTTTTACACTTAATCACCAATTTATAATAAATGGGTGATGGGGGCTATTCCATCTGGAATTTCTCAGTAGCAGCCTGGAGTCTGGATTTGTGCCCGATTGATGGCAATTGACTCGCCCCCTATTACATAGGGCTTATAATAATTATAACAGGCGAAATGACTATAGGACACCTCTGCCTAACCGTTCAGAGAATACAGGCGTGATGTTATGTTATGTGTCCTTATAAAAAACGAAAAAACTAATATTTTTTCAGACTCAAGTTAAAGAACAAATTGACGATGAAGAAAAGAACTCAAAAACTTTAATAGAATTTTAGTTGTACTTCAACAATGTGTACTACCCAGTAAAATGTTTCTTTGGACGAAAGCACTTAATGGGGTACATTTGTTGAATGTTGACCTTCTTTGTGCAGTCACTGTTTGATTCATAGATCTCTATTCTGTACTACTGTCGTAGCCTTTTGAATTGAGAATGACTATTACGTCAATGTGATCGCCTGACGGCTGCGCTCGTATATTTTATATGTTTTATTATTTTAAATATATCTGGTGTACAACTTCTTCACTTCTTTCATTCAATCCACGGGAGAACCCTCAACAAGAAGTTAACAAGGGTTATGGGCCCAGATTACGCAAAGTAGAAGAATTGTACTGATATACAACGAGCGGACGTGAGAAGGCAACCATGTCTGCAGAAGGCGGAAGCGTAAGTGGGCTTTCTATTGAGCGATTGAGGGGGCGAGAGAATTACCTCCTTTGGAAGTTCAATGTGAGAAACCTACTTATTCATGACGACCTTTGGTGTTCTATCGACGGCTATTCGGAGGACGATAAGTCGACTCCAGAGCTGAAACGGCGTAAGGATGAAAAGGCGTTGGCTAAGATCTGCCTGTCACTGGACGCTTCGTGCGTGTCCCACGTGATGACTGCGAAGACGAGTAAGGATGCCTGGCTGAGCCTGGAGAAGGCGTACGACGATAAGGGCATAGGCAGGAGATTAAAACTGTTGCGGATGCTGTGCTCGGTAAAGTTGGACGATTTCGGTGGCGATATGGACAAATATGTTGGCGAATGTTTATCGCTGTCGCAACAGTTGACGGCTGTAAATAAACCGATTGACGATGAGTTCCTGGCGGCGATTATTCTTCAGGGATTACCTTCTAAGTTTGATCCAATGATCATGGCTTTGGAGAGTAGTGTGAGCGACCTGACCAGTGACTTCGTGAAGGCTAAATTGCTTCAGGATACGAAGTGGTCTGACAATTGCAAGGGTGGAGATTGCCTGATTGCTGGTAAGTCGGAAAATAAGTCTGGTCAGAGACGCAAAGACAAGAAGCCGAGGTGTTGGAACTGTGGAAAGTCTGGTCACGTAAAGAAGGAGTGTACCCAGAAAGGGGCGGCAATGGTCGCGACTCGGTTCTTGGCTGACACGTGGTACGTAGACTCGGGTGCGTCGAGTCACATGACGGGACAGCGAGACTGGATACATGATTTTTCTACAAGCAGTTTAGAGGTAAACGTGGCGAGCGGACAGACTTTGAAATGCGTCGGTATTGGTAATGTGTGTTTAAAACTCGGAGATTATGATTTGACTCTTAAAGAAGTGATGTATGTTCCGGGATTGAGTGTAAATTTACTTTCTGTAAATTGTTTAGCGGTTAAAGGGCTTAGAGTGGAATTTAATGGATCTACTTGTAAGATTTTTAGAAATAAATCTTGTATAACTAGTGTTAGGTCTGTTGGCGGGGTATACAAACTGCTTACTAACGCGGTAGCTTTAAGTAGTGTAAATAAAAAGGTTTCAAAGGAGTCTTGGCATCATAGATTGGGTCATTTAAGTTATGACAGCTTGAAGTCACTGTCACACGTTATTGATTTTCAGAATACAGAAATTGCAAATAATTGCGATGTTTGCATTCTTGGAAAACAAATTAGGTTTCCGTTCAAGAAATCTGGGCGTGATGTAGCGGCTAAGCGGTTGGATCTGGTGCACACAGACTTGTGTTCGATTCCTGTTGTGTCCCACTCAGGTAAGCGGTACATTTTAACATTTTTAGATGATCACTCGCGGAAAGTATTCTTGTACTTCTTGAAGAATAAGAGCGAAGTAGCTAGCGTCACCCAAGACTTTGTTAGGCTCGTGGAAAATCAATGTGAATCCAAGTTAAAGGCTATACGCAGTGATAACGGTACAGAATACGTAAACAAAGAGTTGAGCGCATTCTTCAGACAGAAGGGCATTGTGCATCAAGTTACTGTTCCGTATTCACCCCAAATGAATGGTGCGGCGGAGAGGTTGAACAGAACTCTTTTGGAACGGGTACGTTGTATGTTGTATCATGCGGGTTTGGATCACAAGCTGTGGGCTGAGGTGGCTAACACTGCCGGGTACCTTATTAATCGGTCTCCGTCTAGTAGATTAGGTGGGAAGACGCCCGAGGAGGTTTGGTCGGGTAGTAGGGTAAAGTATGACCACTTGCGGATTTTCGGTTGTGAGACCTATGTACATATTGATGACGTTAAGTGGAATAAGTTACAACCTAAGAGTAAGAGGTATATTTTTGTCGGTTATGAAGATAATGGCAGATCTTACAGGTTGTATGACTCTGAGACACATACTATAAAGAGGAGCCGTGATGTCATATTTAATGAAAGTGTGTTCCCAGCCAAAGTGCTAGGAACTGGACACGGATCAGCCACTATAGAAATCTTTCTTTCAGGGGAAGAAGTTGACGATTTCACTGGTGAGGGGAAGTCAAGCTTGCCTGAGAGTGAGGTGGCTGGTGATGCAGCTCGAGAGCCTGTCACTGAAGAACCGGTAACGGGGATTGTGTCAGCGAGCGGTGATGATCGCGGCGACGATACTTTGATTTTTGAAGATAGCGTTGAGGAGGTGGTGGAACCTCCGGAACCAAGGTACAATCTTAGATCTAGACAACCTAAGGGTTTGTACGCACATGATGCGATCCCAGCTGAACCGTGCACTGTTAAGGAAGCTTTGGGTTCTGGGCAGAGTGACTTGTGGTGGCAAGCTATGCAGGAAGAGATTAACTCATTCAATCAACATGAGGCTTGGGAGTTGGTGGATCGGCCTATGGGCAAAAATGTGGTTCGGAATAAATGGATCTTCAAAATTAAGTGTGACGCCGAGGGGAAGATAGCCCGGTATAAAGCTAGGTTAGTAGCCAAGGGGTTCACCCAAAAGTATGGTGAAGATTATTTGGAAACTTTTTCACCGGTAGTACGGTACAGTTCTATGCGACTGTTGTTGGCGATTGCTGTAGAGATGGATCTGGATATAGACCATCTGGACGTACAGACGGCGTTCCTCAACGGTAATTTAGATGAGGAGATATTTATGTTTCAACCAGAGGGGTTCATTTCACCTGGTGGAGAAAATAAAGTCTACAGATTGAAGAAGGCAGTCTACGGACTGAAACAAGCTTCGCGAGCTTGGTATCAGAGGGTGAAGGACGTGCTTCTGTCGACAGGTTTTGTTCAATGCCAACTTGAACAATGTATCTTCTACAAACGAAATGGTAAGTCGGTTGTTTACATTGCTTTGTACGTGGATGATTTCATTGTCTGTTACAATGATGCACACATGGCTGAAGAGCTGAAAGAGAGTTTGCGTAAACCGTTCAAGATTACAGACTTGGGTGCGGTGCGGCATGTTCTCGGGGTCGCGGTAGGGGAAGATAGCCCGGTATAAAGCTAGGTTAGTAGCCAAGGGGTTCACCCAAAAGTATGGTGAAGATTATTTGGAAACTTTTTCACCGGTAGTACGGTACAGTTCTATGCGACTGTTGTTGGCGATTGCTGTAGAGATGGATCTGGATATAGACCATCTGGACGTACAGACGGCGTTCCTCAACGGTAATTTAGATGAGGAGATATTTATGTTTCAACCAGAGGGGTTCATTTCACCTGGTGGAGAAAATAAAGTCTACAGATTGAAGAAGGCAGTCTACGGACTGAAACAAGCTTCGCGAGCTTGGTATCAGAGGGTGAAGGACGTGCTTCTGTCGACAGGTTTTGTTCAATGCCAACTTGAACAATGTATCTTCTACAAACGAAATGGTAAGTCGGTTGTTTACATTGCTTTGTACGTGGACGATTTCATTGTCTGTTACAATGATGCACACATGGCTGAAGAGCTGAAAGAGAGTTTGCGTAAACCGTTCAAGATTACAGACTTGGGTGCGGTGCGGCATGTTCTCGGGGTCGCGGTAGAGCGTGACAGGACGAACAAAACTCTTAAGCTTTGTCAGGCGCGGTATGTTGAGTGCTTGCTCGACAGTTTTGGCATGTCGGAATGCAAACCAGTCCAGACTCCTTTGGACCCAAACGTTAAGTTTACTGATACGAGTGTATTAGGCGAGGGTACTGTTCTATATAGGGAATTAATAGGTTCACTTATGTATCTGAGTGTATTTACACGGCCGGACATTACGTATGCAGTTTCGTACCTAAGCCAATTTACTACTTGTCATACTATGGAACACTGGAGGGCTGCGAAACGTGTATTGAGGTATCTTAAGGGAACTCAAAGTGTTAGCCTTGTGTTTAGTAGGTCGGGTCATGCTAAGGTTGAGGGGTTTGTAGACGCGGACTGGGGCGGTGACGTACGTGACCGAAAATCATTTTCGGGGTTTGTTTTCAAGTATGGGGGAAATACCATCTCCTGGGAATGCAGAAAACAAACATGTGTTAGTTTATCAAGTACTGAGGCTGAGTACATTGCTCTTAGCGAGGCTGCTAAGGAGGCAAGTTGTCTTAGGAACTTGGTTACTGAATTGACTGGTAGTTCTGGGTTGGTTATAGATTTGTTCAATGACAATCAGTCTGCTCAGAAACTTAGTGTCAATCCAGTGTTTCATAGGAGGACTAAGCACATAGACATCAGGTACCACTATGTTAGGGAGGCTGTGAATAATCATGTGATTAAGTTGAATTATTTGTCTACTCAGGAAATGGTGGCAGATGTACTAACTAAGTCTTTGTGTGCTCCTAAACATAAGTTCTGTGTTGTGAACTTGGGCTTAATTTTTTTTAGGCCAGTTGAGCCAGCGGTGATGTCTGAGTTCAAACAGCGATTGAGGGGAAGTGTTGAATGTTGACCTTCTTTGTGCAGTCACTGTTTGATTCATAGATCTCTATTCTGTACTACTGTCGTAGCCTTTTGAATTGAGAATGACTATTACGTCAATGTGATCGCCTGACGGCTGCGCTCGTATATTTTATATGTTTTATTATTTTAAATATATCTGGTGTACAACTTCTTCACTTCTTTCATTCAATCCACGGGAGAACCCTCAACAAGAAGTTAACAACATTCCATTGCTTCAGAACTATTCTTGGAACACTTTGTATTGTCTGAAAGACTTTAATCATTACAGGACATAATATAGTTTTTGCGAAGCCCAACTTAAGTTAATTATTGTAGTAAATTGATGGAATATTGAACGGTAAAAACAGACTAAAATAATATATAAATAAGTGACTAGCTGACAGACTTGCAGCTACCCGACAGGCGTTGTCCTGTCAAAATTTTAAATTATGATCTTCAGATCATAAAAAAATCCCATAGAAAAAAGGACGTTCAGTTTTTCCCGAATTTGGAAATTTTCCGGAAAACTTTCTTGCCGAACAGTAATTTTATTTTTATTTATATATAAAAAGAAATAAAATGTATAATGAAATAGGTAAGGAAATATCAGGACAATGTACATCGACCAAAAATACGGTCAACTCAAGAACCTCGTTCACTAAAAACGTCAAAAAGATATCAATAAAAAATTTGTTTCTAATTTTTTTCTTTGAAACAGCATTGAAAGAACTAAATAATAATTAATAGTTTCAAGTAATTTTGTTGAATTAATTTTTGAGAAGTTTAATTGAAGTTAAGAGAAAAAGAGCGATAAAATCACTATTTTTCTCTTAACTTCAATTAGGTAAAATAGATATTTCAGGATCGCCAAGAGCTTTTAAAAGCGGAACACTGACGAAAAACTGTTTTAAGGGTTTCGTACTCGAAGGTTGCCTAACGGAACCCTATTAGTAAGCCTCCGCTGTCCGCCCGTCTGTTTGTCAGCGGGCTGACATCTCATGAACCGTAATACTTAGGTAGACAGTTAAAATTTTCACATATCGCGTATTTCTATTGCCGCTATAACAACAAATAATAAAAGAAAAAGAAAGTTAAAAATTTAAGGGCAAAAGATGCCGAAAAAAACATGTTTTTTTCCGCATTTTTTGCTAAATATTGTACGATGGTACGGAAACCTTTGCTTGTGAGTCCGAGTTGCACTTGGCCGGTTTTTTATAATGTTTTTTGGCGCAGGTACAGGCCGAAGGCTCACATAGAAAAGAAATGAACCTACTAGTTTGCCGATGCTAACGTTATAAGGGACTAACACATGGTTTTACAAAAGAAAACCAACACAAGCAACAGCTAAAGTACTAGGAAATGATGAAGGGCAGGCATTTTGGTGGACTGTCTTATGTTATACATTCAAAACGTGCTGATTTTCAGCCTAGTTTGAATAAATGACTTTTGATTACGAATTAGAATGTACCTGTTATTTCATCACTTTATTTCTGCTTTCGACTTCATCCACTATTCATAGAACTCATACGCCATGCCACCATATATATTGAAAGTGAACCGGGAGGGTTGCCGGCATTACGTTTGCGCCAAAGTTAACCATCGCTGACGGTCAACGGCATTAGGCTTAAAACCGTGTTATAAAACACTGTAAAACGAAGTAAAATAGTGTTTTCAGGGGGTCTTGCACTATACGTAGTTTCCAACCTGTTAAGTTTTTAGCCAATATTTGTAACCGTGAACAAAATATTCAAAAAAAAATTAAATGCCTCGATTTTATACACATACACTAATAAATCTTGTTAAATACACAACCCTCCAGGAGCGCCCCCGGCACTGAACGTGTTAAAATTTTAATACATTTAACAAAAACTCACGCCTTTTTCCCCACAGGTTTCCTTACTACATATATTTCTCTCCTTTGTCAACGTTCATATCAAGTTTACATATTGAAGACCATGTTGTTGCACTTTGCGTTTAATAGTATGTTACTATCATTAACAATGATTATATAATCCCTTTTGATTACACAATAAATCTGTGCAGGTCATTCAATTCAATTCCAAATATTTTATTTCACATAAACCTACATGGACTTACCTATATACCTCAGAAGCTAGGTGCACGGTTCCAATTGGTCGTTTCCTGTGGAGAAGAACCGACAAGAAACTCCACGGTTACTCTTTTAAAAATAATCAGTTTTTACTATATTTTCAAATAACAGTGTTTTTAGGTATGGGAGAACAGTGCAGGTCTTTCAACAAGTACTTAACAAAATGATGATGATCAACAAATCTACAGTCCACTAGGCCTACAGCGTTCTCACATTCACAAAATTGAAAAGAATCTATAAAAAGATAAATCATCATTATTTCAGACGAAAGTCGTCCACTGCTGGACATAGGCCTACCCCAAGCACGGCCAGTTTTACCGATTCTGTGCCTCCCGCATCCAGCGGACTCCTGCAGTCTTTACAAGGTCATCGATCCATCTTGTGGGAGGCCTTCCAACGCTACGTCTTCAAAAGATAAATAAATTAATAAAAATAAAAACCTATTTTAAACGAAATGACATGATTGCTATTACAACTGTAACAAATCTGAATAATTATCATGTCCACAAAAGCCACTAATAAAGAGTTGAATGGTTGGTTTAACCACGCTGGGATCGGTACATTTCATTCATTCATGTTCACAAAAGCCACTATAACCCATTGTGTCCAAGGGTTTGACCAGGACACTACCGCTTCTATACTATATATGATGCTTATGTATATGATTGATATATACGAGTATGTATCTACCAAGCGAGGTAACTTCAATTACATAATCATATCATACGATGCTGGAGCACTGAATGAGGCTATAAGTAGGATGAAAAATTAAATGAATTGATCTTTATTTCATATGACCCTTTTACTCGTCAATTTTCTTGGTAAATATTTTAAAACTAGATAATGACAGCATTTCCTAGCTGACTGATCCCTGAGAAGAAATATAAAAATAAACAAGGAGGACAGTCTCTTTGAAAGTCGAAACGTTATAATTATTACGATATTGTGAGAGTCTAGCATGAGAGTCCGTGCCTCGGAAAGCACGTTAATCCCGGCTGTCATTTGTACATCTTTGACAGTCGTTACGGGTAGTCAGAAGCCCGAAAGTCGTGCAACCAGTCTTACCAAGGGGTATCGTGTTACCCAGTAACTCGGATGTGGAGGTCCAATGGCACTCGCTACGTGTAAAAATACTGGTATTCAGCTGCATCAGGTAAGACGGGAAGCCGACCTCAACATAGTTGGGGAGCTTCCTTTTCCCAACAGATGAGATTTGAGAGCCTAGCAATGCAGGGCCAAGAGAATGTTAATATTTGTCTAATTAAAAGAATAGTATAAAGAGGTAAAATGGTTTGTTTTTAAGAGCTAATGTCTGGAAGCACAGATGCGATTACAAAAATTCCTTCACTGACAGAGGGCTTCATTATTACCGAGTGAATTAAGAATATGTTTTATGGTATCTACCTATAGTTGACTAACACGCGGACGGAGTCGCGGCAGACGCTAGTCAGTTACATGTTACAGTTATGTTATTTCTTAAAAATTCTCGTTGGAACTTTCTACAAGAATATTATGTCATTATTTACTTTAAACGCAGCAAGCAAAAACAAACGGCGTAATAATGCAGTCAAAAGTTTTGATGTTTCGTACTCACAAAAACAGGCTTTAAATGAATTTCGGTTCACCGGTAAAATTTTGCCAGTCGCAAGATTATCTTGTTTTTAGTGCTAAAAAGTAAGAGGATTTAGTGCAGAATATAGCAGCTTATTGATAACGGTTTTTTTTTGTAAATGGATGTTGTTCTTTCATCAAAAACACCATGAACATAAAAGAGTTAGTACCTATTTGTATTAGATTGAACTAGCTTTTGCCTGTGACCTCGGCCGCGTGCATATCGGAAAATATCCCACGAGAATGGGGATCGGGATAAACAGACTATCTATGTACCAAATTTCATTCAAATCCATTCAGCCGTTTTTGAAAGAAAGAAAGAAAGGTCTTTTATTTGGGACACGCACAGGAAATAAAAACAGAAAAAAAAGTAGCATATTAAAAACTAACAAAATAATAATTATCCGTGCGAGGCCAAAAAGGCCACTATCTCAGCATAATACGGCGATATTAAAAAAAAAAAAATACCACCGCGCTGGTATTCTGATAGGGCCCACTGATCAAACATCCGAACACACAAACATAAAAACTTTCAGATTTATATACTTTTACTTTTAGATATAAGTAGAGGATTATTGTGTGTCACATATAACAACTGCAGTGCTTCGTGGAGCCCTCCACGGTCCCTTGCTCGGTATACAAAATGTCCGGTACTTTTTTTAAATATGTATTTGACTGCACCCAGATATTCTTTTAAAACCTAACCTATGTGATTTGATCAATGGCATAACAGAACTATTCGGGGAAATCATAGACTAAATTATTTAAAATCGGCATTTCTCAATCATAGTGAAAGCTCGTGCCTACACAGTGCATTATTTGACAATCTACTTGCTTAATCAGCCTATAATGTTGCCACAGCTGAGACGCAGGCCTCCTCTCGTCGAGAGGGACTGGGCCGTAAACCACCACGCGGGCCCAGTGCGGGTTGGTAGATGTCACATGTCTTCGATTTTGTTGTTCTAGGACATGCCGGTTTTCTCACGATGTTTTCCTTCACCGTTTTCAGAGCAGTGGTGATTTCTGACATTAAGGAATGTGAGCCTTATGGATGGATTTTTAAAAATTCATTCCTTCAAAGGCTTAAATAGGAGATGAAATGTTGTAAGGAATTACAAGAGGCACACGGCTTGTAACGGACTAAATTATTATTATATTGATGCCAATAAGGCCTTGTCGAAAGCCAGTTAAATTCTACAAATATGTTTCTCCTTGATACAATCTAGGAGAGATGTATTAAAACCATGAATTTTAGCATTGGCTGTGTGCCAACCATAATGTCCTTGTTACAAATATACAGGGCGATAGTTATGCGGATAACTTGACTTGTTTTTATTTGAGTTTTACGACAATTGCCAAATGGATAATTTTATCCTTAAGTGGCTGTTCAGAAGATCAAATAAGAGTCAAAGACGAACGCATTTTTTTTTAAATGTTTTTTTGTTTGGTAATTATTTGAAGATTTGTTAATCGTTTAAAATATTTCCAGTTTCTAAATTATATTAAGTAAGTAGCTATCTTTTGCTCTGGTTTCAATCAAAACAACTAATTGTGATTTTGTCACCGCTCTCTATAATAATTTATATTCTTTTGTTATTTGATAAGCATATCCACCATCATCATTAATTTCGTGCTTGCAATAAAGGTCTGATAAAGGTTAAAATTGAAAAAAGAATAAGATATGTTTATATAACTTATAATAACGAAAATATCCTACCAAAGCCTCATGATATCCTAGCAACATGAAATAATTAATATTAAGTATTTATGTATATGAGCTATTATAGAATTTTATCCATCTGTATTAATAATTAAACAGTAGATTATAACATCGTGTCAAGATATTGGCTCTTAAACCGTAATTAGCATAAGCTGAGAACTGAGATGTATAATGAGCCATTTTCGATGAAAACATGTTATTGTCAATTTGAAAATTATATTTAGGTTTACTCGTGTCTGTTTAAGCTCTACTTTTGTAGGTACCTATGTGTTATTGTTGATTTTAATGTATTTTCATGCTAATTATTAGGTGATCTCCAAAAATAACAGTGTAATAAAAATAGTTTATACAATTCGCATGGTTAATTTTTTATTTAAATTTTCATTAAAAAAAAACATTTAGGTTTTTGAATTTTAAAATCATACTGGTTCTATGATGACCTACAAATCGTGACTTAAATCCTCAACCTGCATTAAAACCTCTAATTACTTGACGAAGATGACTTCCAAATTGTTTAATTCAGTTGCAAAAACTTTAATTTAAACCACTGTTAATACACTATATACAAATAAACACAATAAAAATACAAATCACATACCCGAAAAATACACTTGAGAACGAACGAAGTTTACGCGGATGGTGCGTAGCGCGTCTACGCCGTAGCGGTGGCTCTACGGTTTTGGTGCTCGTAGCGGCCGCGCGTAGCATTTTATGTGGTGGCTGTGATCACCCGTGACGTCATTTTTGCTACAGATCATGGGACGTGGGATGGGAGTACAGTTGCACACATAACTTATTGTTTGTGATGTCTTGGTATTATCGAGAGAGAAAGTCATTTGGAGAACATGTAGCCAACCTTTTGCCACCCACCTTCTAAGAGAAAAAAAGTTAAATGGTACTAAAAAGGCTAAAAGGTCTTGTTTTAACGTTAATACAATTTATTAATAACATCCTTTGGTTCTTTTAGCATTTTCACTCAATTAAATTTCACCGTGCGCCATGTAAAAGACTTCAACGAAAACAACGCTCAAAACTAAGCCTCAAAGGTTAAAAAAACCTGTTGTTCCATAAATTTCATTCGTGTTGATATTAAACTTTTATAAAAACAGGCGATTTATTTTTAAACCATCTAAAAATTTCAACCATGAAGAGGTTTAAAATCATCTTATGAATCCATGAATATGGTTAATGAAAATTATGTATTAGGTATGTTGAAACTGTTGGTACTCCCCGTCACTTGTCCATAAGGGTTCATTAGAAAACCAGCGTCAGACAGCATTTGTCGGGCATTAATGCTGAAATGAACCTTTTTGGCGCAGCCGTGAGGCACACACTATTATCGCTTTATGATTATTTTCACTTTTTATTTTTGTATTATGTGTTTCACGAACTGTGTCCAAATAAATATATTTCTTTCTTTTCTTTTCTTTCTTTTTCGTTATGATGACCCTTGACCCCTCCACAGTGTATATAATTTGTTTACCATCCCATTTCATTGCTGCAATATCCTGCAATGTCCTTAAAGTGGAACACAGAACTGTTGCTCGACTTTAGAAATAGGTTTGTATGGTAACTATTATACTACGAAATCTACTGGCTAGTAGGGTACCTTTATTAATAAATAATAAATAAATATAATACATAATTTTGTTTAAATTTTAATTTGATTTAATTTAAAGTTTAATTTTTATTCTGATTTGATTTTGATTTAATTTTGTTTTGATTGTAATGTAATTTAATTCTATTTTTAATATTGATCTTAATTTAAATGTTGGTTTTGATTGTAATATTGTTTTTAATTTTAATGCTACTAACATATTTTTCTAAGTTCTAACACTAATACAATATGGATATTTTCCGAAATAAATGATTGAATTGAATTGAATTTATTAAACCTGAAATTATGGTAGGTTTTTACTTATTTGCCTTAAAAATACTTAAATGTACAGGCATTTACGAGTATGACGCTAAATGATAAAGCTAACTAGCATTAGATAGGCAATGTTTGCATAAGCTGCTCAGGGAGCCAAGCAGCACCTCTTATAGTAGCATTATTTTAATCTTGACTGCCTCGTTGGTCTAGTGGTCGCAAGCGCTTCTGCTAACATGAGGACCTGGGTTCGATTCCCGGATCGGGCAAAGTGTTATTGGGTTTTTCTATCTAAAATTTCTCAATCGCAAACCGGAGTCTAGATTTGTGCCCGGTTGATAGGCTCGCCCCCTATTACATGGGACTTAAACATAACTTGCAAAATGTGGGTGTATCTCTACAGGTACACCTCTGCCCAACCCTTCAGGGAAACAAGGCGTGATATTATGTCTTTTAATCTTACTTCAGTGTGAAAAGAGATGAGGTATACAGGTCGTATAGCTACATCTCTTTATCACTGTGAAGTAATATGAAAACGATAATGTTTCACAGATAAAAAAATGTACCCTACATTTTGACGAGTTATGCGAAAATTTTTCGCGGTTTCGGGCTTGTTTCCATAGTAAAAGTTATTCACAATGACCCCTTAAGGGGGATGCGTCAGGGTAGCCCGTGAAATTCAAATTTTCTTTTATTTTTTGAAATTTGCAAGTCAGTGTCAGGTTGTATGTTGATGAAAATATGATTCGCGACCGTAACAAATATGGCTTTATAGAATTATAATCATTAGAATCAACAATACAACTCCATAAGTTAGCATAATCCTCAAATGTCATGATTTCACGAAATAGTCAATCAATAGGATTACATGAACTTAGAAAGTTGTATCGATACTATTATGATTATAATTCTATAAATAAACATTTGATACGGCTGCGAATCATAATTAGATCAACATACAACCTGGTGCTGACCTGCAAATTGCAAAAAACGTAAGAAAATTTTAATTTCGCGGGCTACCTTGACGCATTCGCCTTAAGAGGTTGTGTGTTATTTTATTTGAAATATATTTATGACTTTATTATGGAGTCCCGTGACTCACTCGCTTTTAGCCAGCTAATACCTATCTGCAACGCCCACTGCTATAAAAAGTTACGACTTTCAAATAAGTCATGACTACACATATTATTCTATCTCCATAATTCCCTAGTTATGTACAAAAAAAATTAGTAAAAATACCGTAGAATGCCCTAAAAAGCCACAGATTTTGCGTTAAGTATTGGCGTTGTGGCTAAGTGATTAGCTTCTGCGTTTCGGATTGTGAGTTCAAAACCAACCCTCTTTAACTACTTCCATTAAAGGAGGTTATGCATTCGGCATGTTCTTATTTCAACATCATATTAGGCAGGCACTGTAATAAAAACTTTTTACAAAAACAAAAAACAACGGACTTCCAAAAAAGAATCATTACAAAATGGAAAATAACTTTAATTTCGGAAGTCGGTGGCACAAAACAAAAATACCAAACCAAAGACACCATCTTCCGAAATTAAAGTTAGTTTTCAATATGTAGTGTTTTTTTTTGGAAGTCATTTTTTATTTTTATAAAAACTTTTTTGCCATTATAATAAAATTATAAGATAAGATAGTTGTTGATCACATACCTACATTTTAGTAATAACATTGTTAAGGCTGATGTAATTTTCCTTTTTTGTGCCATTTCTTGAGTATTATATACATATACATTATATTTAATAAATTACATATTCATTACATTGTGTATTATATACATCTTAAGCATGAAAGTTAATTTAATAAGTAAGTACTTAAATATTTAAAACAAAAACAAAAAATGTATTTGTAACCCTAGCGACTATTTCGCTGTATTGTATCCTATCATTAATCTGTGAACAGCGTTGTGGGCTGCAATATCGTATATATGTTTTGTGTATTTCTTGTTTCTATGTTTTATATTGTAGCTGTTTGTTGTTCCTCTTGAATAAAAATAAAAATAAAATAAGCAATAACATCAGCCTCTCATTTTGTTAATTGCCCCATTTAGTCAATTGATAAATAATAGTACATATTTTCAGAACTTTGCATAAGTTTGCTACAGTAAAGGTTAAAGTGGTGATACATCAAATGTATTTGTCCCAAAATCTCCTTTTTTACGTAAGCAGACGTGGCGTAGATGAATCCGACAGATCGGAACGTGTGGGCAGACTGGGTAGTTCATTCACGACCAGACTTGGAGTCGTGCCAAAAGACTGGCTGATTCTTACTATGAGTGTTGTTGAGTTTTCAATAATATTGTCAGTTCAATTTACATTAATTTAAGTGTCTTAAAAATATTCTCGATAAGAGTGTATTTTTAGGGTACTGAAAAAAAAATTTAAACAAAATTCCTACCTCGCTGGTCAGTGGTCTACATTAGATCGATAACGATGGGGTATTGTGTAAAAGCCATTCAGTTAGAGAAATTAATTGTTAAGCAAATTGATTCACTACGTCAATTTGCCGTGTTAAAGCCATTTCACAAAACTGTCAAAGAATGACACTGCGTTTTAAATACATACGGACAATAGTAGTAATTGGTGGTCAATTTACGTTACAATATTTTTTTCTGACTTTGCATAGGCAAAGTCTGACTGCGGGACGACACCCACTCGAATGAACGATCCTATAGAGGATCGTTCATTCGAGTGGGTGTCGTCCCGCAGTCAGACTAGCTGCCTGGAGTCTTTGTGACCGGTTGATGACAGTTAGGGTGTGAGAGCAGTGGTGACCCAGTGGTAACGGCCGCGACTGACGAGTTGTAGATCGTAGGTGCGAACCCTGACAGGCGCTTTACTTTGTGTAAATTATTTCATCACCACTGCTCTCAAAACGGTGAAGGAAAACATCGTGATGAAACCGGCATGTTCTAAAACCAAAAATTCGAAGACATGTGACATCTACCAACCCGCACTGGGCCCGCGTGGTGGATTATGGCCCACTCACAGAGAGAGGCCTGTGACCCAGCAGTGGCAACATTATAGGCTGATTATGCTATGGTGTGAAGTTACTTATTTTATTTTATTATTTATGTACAGACGCCAGCAGGTCAACCTACCCGAAACTGTCAAATTTTCCCAATAAACTTTGAACCTTATGCATAAGTGATAAAGTTGAAAATCTATTAAAGAAATTTGACAGATTGTAGTAGGTTGATGTGGTGGCGTCTGTACACACAGAAAAATAGAGACAGATAAGACATAATCATAATTATGAGTACAAAGGTACTGCTTATTTCTTAAGAAATTTCTTCCAGCAGACCTGCGATAGGAGAAATGAGAAAGAAATGTAGACAATAGTGTGTGAGAACAAGAAGAGAAAAATATAAATATGCGAAGTCTTAAACTTAAATATTGAAATGAACCTACACGTATAACGTAATACATTAACATATACTTAAATAAATACATAGAGCTTAAATGTATAAACATACATACTATAGGTATATAAATACTCACAGTTGAGAGGAAAGGTAATGCTGTTTTACTCGATATTTGAATTGTGAAACAGTTTTTAAATCACGAATGCTAGGCGGAAGTGAGTTCCACAACTTTACTGCATGGACAGAGAAGGAATAGGAATAGTAGCTTGTTTTATGAGGATGAGATTTAAGGAGGGATCATTTGGGGGGATTACTTATTTTACGTTAAAGTTATGTAAATACTGCTCTTTCTATTAACATCACAGGTATATGCCGGGGCCGGGGCTATCTACACAAGTCAAAAAAAGAAAAACAAAAGATTATTACTCTCGTCAGTTGCTACACAATTATAGTTCTAAAAATCTCGCAGAAATAAATGCTTATGTTAGTTTTGCCCTAGTTCTTAGTAACAATGTGACTGTAAGAAGACTCAAATTATGGATTAGGTACACTCAAATAGGCGGCCCACAGACGTTTCAACATTTAGTAAAATATTTTCGTTGCTCTATGTGTTTTTTCTTTTTGTCTTTTGGCTTATATTTGTAGCAGTTCATATCAAGGCCGTTTACTCATTGCTCGGTGCGGTATCGTTTCGGTATTATAACGAAACGATACCGCACTGTTTTTGTTTCCTCATTGGTCGGTAAACAGCAGTGCGGTATAGTACGCCTTGTACCGAAACGGTACCGCACTACTTTCATTTAGAATTTCAAATTCAAATTAATTCTGTTGGTACGAGAGCCCATGGCCAACATTTTTGCCTTATCGTTTTACGAATAAAACTGTACAAAATCGATAGATTTGGTTATTCTGAATTCAAAAATCCTAATTTCAGAAATTTTTCACGTCACGTCTGATTTAAAATGCGGTGAGGGTCCAAAAAAAAAACCGAACTGTTTCATAGCAATCTGTCTGGTTTTCAGAATGTATGTACACATTTGAACGATAGATTTTAGATGCAGAAAACACAATTTTAAGAAACCAGTAGCGTCACACGTACCCAGGAGAGCATATAAGAAAATAAAAAATGAAGCAAAAAATAAAACCCATTGCAACCCGTTTGAAAATCTTGTTTTCAAGTAAACATTTTTCAGTTGATGCGAATAAATCATTTTTCAGAAGAAAATATGAGTGAGCACCGTGTTGAAACCATTTTGAACGTGTTGAAAAATTTTACCGATCGGTAACATAGCATATTTATTAAATTTATTGGACATAATGAAAAAGGTTGCCCAGATGTAGACAAAAATTATATCAGACAAATTTAGTGTCTCACGTTACCTAATCCGACAACTATTCGATAATCAGAAATTATTAATAAATCATATTGCGGCGTTTTTACGTACGAATAATAAAAAACTTACCCGAAACCATCGAAATAAAATTAAAATATTTTTTTAACAAAAAGGATAAAACCCCAGTCCTTTTTTATCCTTTTTATTAAAAAAATATTTTAATTTTAATTTTTTTAACGTTGGAAAAATATAGTTTATTCGGAAATTTCATCAGTCATCATTGGTGCGTGAGGGATAGGAGTGTAACAAGCACCGCGCGTTTGCCGGGCGGCTCCGAAACGTTCTTTTGGGTTTTGGAATTAAAGGAGACATTATAAGGTTTTTAGTAACCCGGTAACTATACAAGAGATTAAAACAAATTGGACCAGGTAGCTATGAGACAGATTGGTTAGATTTTTTGACATTTTTGAAAATACACTCAGCCCACTTTTCACAAAAGTTTGTTTTTAGACATTTTGCGATGTCTGAAAACAAACTTTTTCGTAATAAAATAAATTCATGTTTAATATCAGACACATTGTGATGAAACGTCTGCCATTTTTTTTTAAGGAGCATATATTTGCTCCCATAAAACTGTGACGTTTCTGATCGGTACTACCCACCGAGTCGGATTTGAAATCATCTAAAATAACGATTTCATACGGTTTTGGCCGTAAAACGGTGTGACATGGTTTTGATCGTGGGCTCTCGTACTATATAATCTACTAGCTTTTGCCAGCGGTTTCGCCCGCGTGCATGTTGGAAATCATCCCACGGGATAAAAATTATCCTATATACACTGTACCCCCGCCCCCCCCATGTCCTGTGTGTCATGTGTGTGTGTCTACGTATGTGTGTGTACTTTGTATGTGTTGTCCTGAGTGTATCCAGGTCATGGTCGACCCCTGTCCCCAAATTTCATCCAAATCCGTTCAGCCGTTTTACACTGAAAGACGAATAAACAAACAAACATACAAACTCACTTTCACATTTATAATATTATATATAAGAGGCTTGATAAACTTTCGGTACCGAGTATACCGAGCATGCTATAAAATGCGTAACGCGGTACCGCCCCGCTCCCGCGTATACCGAGGAATCATGAAACGCTCATTGAAATATAAGCGCTCGGTAAGCTTTCGGTACCGAGCATACCGAGCATACAGATTCCGCACCGCAGACGTACTGACCAGTGAGGAAAGGACCTAAATGTAAAAAGTCACCTATGACTTCTGACACAACTTCTACTTCTGACTTCTGGCTCATCTTCTAACATAAACACCACAGTGAATATATGATCACAACAAATAAAGTAACTGAATTGAGATAAGAACGTACCTACATAATGAGTACTTAGATGCCAGCTGTTGAGAAAGGAGTAAATTACCAAAGTTTGAACCAGTACCGGTAGGAACGATTTACTATTTTAACATGAATCTTATTAAACAACATCTATAATTATAAAACAAAGTCGGGTTACTACTAAAAGTCGGGGTACTTTTAAAAGAGTAACCATGGAGTTTCTTGCCGGCTCTTCTCCATAGGAAACGACCAATTGGAACCATGCACCTAGCTTCTGACGTTTCATAAGTGCCCATGTAGGTTTATGTGAAATAAAATATTCTGAATTTTGTTTTTTTTTTTTAATTTTGGGTTAGTTACATCATTTATAACTCAAGAACGGTAATTGCGAACGGCATTTTGTTAGATTTGTCTCCGCCCCGAATAGTAGAATAACTGTAAGTATAAAAAATTATGAAGAAAATTCATTCATTTTGTGAATGTGAGGACTATGTGGATTTTTTAATTATTATTATTTTTTCTTTCTTATTTAGTTTTAATGATGGTCTGGCAGTTTGAGTAGAAATGTCCTTTCTTTGGTATTGTTCGTCGAGTTGAGCTCCTTAAGTTCTGAGTTGAGCTCCACGATTACTGACAAATGCTTGCACTGACAGGACAGGTCCACTCAAATATGTGTGGTTCTTTTCTCAAAAGACCATTTCAGACACTAATCTACATGGTCCTCATATGGCCTGACCAAGATTATGTCTGGACTTTAAAAGAGACTGTGACCTCTGAGTTTGTTTCGGCCTTTCTTCTCAGAGTAGTCAGATAGGAAACGCCGAACTCATCTAGCTAATTTTTAATTATAATTTTAAGATGACGTGTAAAAGTGATTCCAATATCCTATTTACAGAATAAACAATTTCATTTCATTTCATTTTTTCATACTTTTTGTTTGGAACGGCTTTTTTGATGATATCTCGGTAGGCAGGTAGGTATGTAGGGTAAGTAGGTAGGTGCGCCGCAGATAAGTACTTAGTGCTACCCGTGGAAGCCGTGTCGGGTAAAACTAATTAGACATGATAAGAAAAATACTTTTAAATAAGTAAGTACCACATAGTTTTAGTTGTTATAATCACACACCTAGTTTGTCACACGTTATTTCACAAGACGCGATACTTAATCTATGATAGACAATAATTGTTTGCAGTGTTTGCTTGAATCTTGCTCTAACTATTTTTAACACGCTTTTATTTTTACAGTTGGATTAATAAGAATAATAATATTTAATAATAATATTTTCTTTATTGACATAAATATTTTTTACAAAAGTAGTGAGGCCCTGACTCCTGCGCTAGGTATAGTACATACCTGTGTTACAGGAGCCGGTGTCTTCTCCCAATAATTATGAGTCGAGTCTTATGCAATAAGAATTAATCAAAAACACAAGTACAAAAATTAAAGTAAAAAATAAAAAAAATGAAAATAAAAGATAAAAGAGAAAATTATAAACACAAGAAACATTTCCCAACGTGGAGTAATTTAAAAGAGTGTTAGTGGTATAGTGTATGAATATGGTGTGTAGTGTTTGTGGTGTGTGAATTAATTTGTGGATAACGTTGGCACTCTGGTTGCGTGATTACTTAAGTGTTTTATAAAATATCTGTACCTAAATATTAAGCATTATTGCATTGTGTATATTTTTATATTGTGATTTGTATTTATCTCGTGTTTCGTTGTGATTGTAATGGGAGAACCCGAAATAAATGTTTTATTTTTATTGCGCAATTGTTTGTTATCCTGAAGAAATAAAAATAAAAATAAGAAAAATTTCCTTCCAAAACTATTTCAACAGAAGTTGTCCCGTTCGTCAACAACCTAACGTCCAGCGTCCAATTACAATAGTGTTCTAAATTACAATCGAAGAGATATAATCGTCATAAGTTACCGTTAGTGTCGAGTTCACGGCGCCTGTCGGTCGGTAACCGACACTGTGTCGGTTTACAAGACATAACTAACCGAAGACTATAGTTAAAGGCGGTTAAACCTGAAAGATGTTAGTTAGTTGACGCCTTCGCTTGTGTTTTAGGGATTTGAATTAATTGATCACTGATATTTTCTTAAGTAAGCTGTTGCTCGTGGTTTTACTCGCGTCCTAGGGAAACTGATACATAAACCTGAATAAAAAGAGGCCGGATTGTTAATCCAGGTCTACCTGTCTACCAAATCCGTCAAATGATTAAGAAAATATTTAAACTCAAAAAAAAGTAGGCTTTGTTATCTACCGGGTAAGTCATCTGGAATGGTGGAAAGAAGGTGGCTAAACAGGACTTAGGCAAACGTAGTTATAGCCCAGGAATTTACGCCGAATTTTAGGCTAATTTTGCATTTATTTACAACAGCGTTTTTTTTAATTTAGCTTGTATATAGGGTATGGACAAAAAAGGATGTTCAAATGTATAGGTACCGCGAAAAGTTCACCCCCGACGTGTACGTTTTTTTTTTAAGAAAACATCTCATTTCAATTTTAGGTGATAGAAAAAAATATTAAGAGACATGTTTGTATAGTGTTTGTCGAAGAGAAAGAAAGAAAATCAATTTATTTGACTCAGGTTAAGGCACACAATATTCACACAAAAACAAAAAAAAAAAACGAAAAAAATTAAATAACTTAGAATAGTATTGTGTGCTTCACGGCTGCGCCAAATAGGCCCAGTTCAGCATAAATGCCAGACAACTAGTATTAGATTAGATATTATTAAAAGTTTTTGCAATAACGGTTTAGGCAGGTTTTTTTTTTTAATTAAGTAGGTAAGATACAGCCTATAAATAAAAGTTAAACTAAATTTAACTCTGTTACAATATTGGCTGAACCGCTATTGCAAAAAAGTATTTTAATAATATATTGCGTTAGTACAATATGTTTAATTTTGTTGGATAGTATATAAAAATATTTAACTAGGTCATTTAATGCAATAAAACCGCTGTTAACATTTTTGCTAAAAGTACCTACCATTTAAAATTTCGTAATTTTATTTAAATTTCCGTGGAGGAAAATGTTTAATTCTGAAATAATATATTAGTTTTACCAAGTTTTTACATAATGTAACCAAAATTTTCCTGTTAAATATTTTGCCTCAATTTTTCGCGTTTTTGTTATTTTTTTGCCTTGATACGGTCCTGGAAAATGTTTATTTTTTTAATATTATTCGAAATATAAATAATATTTTTTAAATTTTTTTTAATAAAAATATATCGCTGTTAGGATTGAGTGCAGGGTTCAAACCTTATTTCCCCGCCTTATTATATATAAGTACTGTAAGGTTTTATGCGATAAGCAACCTTATATTGTACAGGCTGTTAAGAAAAAAGCCATTCGAACATTCTAAAGCTGGGAACAAATTATCGGACGCGTCCGTTACCCGCGGCTGACAGTCGCGACTTATTTGTATCTGGATAGTACATTTAGCACTACACTGTGCAAACTATCGGTCGTAAGTCGCGGACGTGACCTTGGGCCGTCCTTGAGCGTTCGGACGTCTGATAGAAATCTGTCCGGCTGGAGCTGGGAACAACGTGCACACTCATCGGTCGCGACTGTCAGCCGCGGCTTACGGACGCGTCCGATAATTTGTTCCCAGCTTTACAATAATTTGAATTTTAAATAAAAAGGAATGTGGTTTTTTTTTTGATAGAGAGTCAGCCCCTGGGCTGTCAAGCGAATGAAAGAAAAATATGATATGTTATAATAGAATTCTTAGAATCAATAATTACTCGATTATATCGCCAAAAGGTCTTTTATTTAATGAAATCCCGGTACAGTAGACCACAGAGTGTCCGCAGTACCTATCTACATAGAGTTAGATGTTTTGTTGACCATACATTCTACATCGTAAGTTGTTCGAGAAAAACTGTTCAATACTACTCACATAAATAAATGAAACAGCAAACGTTCTACTTAACGCATAAACTAAGATATCTAAATATCAATCAATCAACTTTGAAAGCTAAGTGGTATCTCACAAAAAATAGATCAGTGAGGTGGCTCCATGATTCTGTGAAACGAAACGCAATGCGGGTGAAAACGATTTGGAGTTCTTACCAAGGGAACGCGCATTCATACATACATAAATTCAAGCCTTCTTCCAAGCTTTCTTGGGGGTAGGCACAAACTACAGGACGCCACCTGCTACGTTCCTGACATACTCGTTTTTGCTTCTATCACTATCTGATTCAATTTGAAGGATATTGCTAATCCATTGCTTCTTATGTACGAAAAATTTGTCAGCTCAACAACGTAAATAACGCAATGAATGTTGTTGAACTGTCAAAATGAAAAAGATTGTGTTTGATCGTGTTTAACGCAATCAGGGTGCAGGGTCATACAAGCTCGGGCTGGTTGCGAGTACGCACCTAATCTTTCTGAAAAACATACCCAATGAGGTCAGTATATTATTATGTCCTTCTAGATCGTCCATTTCCAACCTTTAGTTAGTCGTCTTTCATTCATTCTCTCAACATGACAAAACCATCTAAGCACACCTACTCTTTTAAACTTTTGTCACTACATCTTTTAAACAGCAGTTGTGCTAAGACGACTGATGTGCACATATCCACAGCAGGTTGTACACTTGGTTACCACAAGTAAAGCGCGCGTCACTTCGTGAGATAACTAAATAGGTAGGTAGGTATAAGTTTTTACTCACATAGGTACTAAACGGATGCCGAAGATCCGTCTTTATTTTATCTAACCCACTACATAAGTTGCTTATCCAAATTAATGTTTATCATTTGCAATTCAACTAGAGTTTGAAAAAGACACCTTTATCCACCACACTAGCTGCGTCCCGTGGTTTTGCCCCCATCCCTCGTCTTGATCCCGTAGGAATATTGGGATAAAAAGTATCCTATGTTCTAACCCAGGTCATGGTCACCCATCTGCCAAATGTTATCCCGCCGATTGCGGGCCAACCCTGTAAGAAGGAGTCCAGCTCATTCCGCCATCTCTTTCTGGGCCCGCACCGGTCGACATAACGAAAGGCACCTATTTAATTTTAATAAGTATTTATAATTTAACATGCCTACTTAGAGTAAAATCATTAAAAAAAAACTACCAATGGTTGCCTGAAATACTATAATTGTAATAAGTATCATGAACTTTTGAATAATTTATTCCATAAGGAAAAGGTCGGCTTGAAATAGGCATAGGTAGGTGGTAGGTGGTACAGTACATGTCATTTAAAAGCTTAAAAGTACTAATAGAATGCAACACCATAGTAAGGCCTATCACTTTTTTTACTAAGTGGAAAAACAAACAGTAGGTATGATTACAACTTTAGAGGTGCCTAACCTCTAAAGTTGTAATCATACCTACTGTTATGCTATGGACCTAAGTATACTCATCCATCAGATAAGTTAATGGACTTAGTCTAGTCCAATGTTTCCACTGCTGGGATTGAGACCTCCCTCCCTATGAAAGGGCGCCTGTCTTCTTGGACAATCTGGTTTCCTTCTCCGTTTTGTTGATAACTAAGTCTAGAATGTTGAGCATAGGCCTACTTCCAGAAGTTTGATTTGGGTCATAGTTGTCCTGTACTTTGCAGAAGATTTAATCATCTGGAGCCAAGGAAACCCGTCGTCGTGTTTTGTGGATGTTCCTCTAGAGATCGGTGTGGCCTTTTTTTTTTGCGTGGGAAATTATCAAATAACTTCTCCCGCTCTGGGTGGAGCGGGAGGACGTGTCAGACTCTTACTGACTAAAACCCACCCGTGTTCTTTCCGTTGCCTGTACGTTGCCAGCGGCCACGGTATCCCTTTCGAACTTTCCCGCAACCCCAGCAGGCATCGGTCCTATCAGACCCCTTCATTTGCTGACATCTCTTTGAGGCGCGCGTGGAACACAACGCACCGTCGACCCGGGCTTGGTCCTTATCGAACGGCGAACTACTCACCGTCCGCAACCCGCGCCTACGGTGGCCGGGAATCGGCCTGCGATTCCCGACGCCCAGGGTCTCCTGCGGCGGCTAGGGGTGTGAGGGCGCGAAATTTGCCTCTCCCTCACGCGTTCTGCCTCCTCCTTCGCGAGCATTACTGCTTCGCAGAAGGAGGTGACGGCCTCCCTCTCGCTCCGTACCATGGCCTGGACCAGGGCCGGACGCGAGAAATCCCCGCCACCGATCGCCTCCATGAAGACACAGCGATGCTCTGCCCAAGCCAGGCAGACCTCCACCGTATGCTCCACCGTGTCCTCCGGGCGATCCATGCAGTGGTGTGGCCTTAGCTTACCTTCATAGGTACTCTGACTGACTCATTTTAATTTATCATATTTAAAAGTTATGAAAGAACGTTATTGTGTATTCGTTTCGTGTTACACATCGTGCCAGCTTATTGTTCATTACTCAGGATCTTCCACACAATGGTGACTGTGACACCAAGCTTCTCACGTACGACGCGTCAAATGAAAAGTAACACTTGTCATGCTCATCCTAACTGATGTACCTAGTTTCGTACCCTTCGAAAAAAGCTCAAAAACAAGACTTCATAGGAAGATACTTTTTTTTTGTTGTGATATCTACACTCTCATCTGCATCTATTAGAGTGGCCATGGAGTTTCTTGCCCGTTCTTCTCCATAGGTACCTACCTATTACGCTTTGGAATGGGCAACTAGCTTCATATTTCTGACTGACGAACTCCTTGACTCCTCAATTCAAAAGTGCCTATAAATGGTTTAATATATAAATGCTATGAATGTGAGTGAAGTCTACGATTCGGCGAATACGGTACGAGCGACGCCTGCAGCCTACGCCGCTTTGCAGGGTGGCTGGTATCAGCCGGAATGAAAGAAACAGATTCGAGGGTTGAGTGCACGTGCAATTAGAGAAACCTATTATGTACAGCAGTGAACTTCGGTAAGCTGGTCATGATGACGTCAACGCCGTCTGTCACTGAAAACCAGCGCTGGGGCTCTGTCTTGCATAGGGTCGCAACATTATGCTAAGCGATGGCCGTTTTGCGCGGATGTCACATCCGCGCAAAACTAATATTACTAATATTATTTAATATTATTAATATTACTAATATTTTCCCTAAACTTGATTCGTTTTTTTTTGTGTTCTTTTTTTTTGCGTCATGTTTACCGCAAATAAACGTATTTTCTTTCTTTCTTTTCTTTCTATGATTTACGGGCGGGCCACTTTATGTTTGGAGCTAAGTACCCTTTATTTTGACTTGTATCTGTCGCAGGCAGATTGTATGAATCGTCATTATACATAGGTACGATGCCGTTAAGTTCAAGTTTGATACCAGTTCACAATTTGTCGCTATTATTTCCGTTATATTATAAACTATCGAAATATAATGCGTTAAATTGTAAAATGGTTTGTTGCAGTTCACAATTTTTCGATAGTTTTAAGTTGTACAGACGCCAGCAGGTCGACCTACCCAAAACTGTCAAATTGTCCCAATCAAATTTGAACCTTATGCTAGTGATAAAGTTGAAAATCTATTAAAGAAATTTGACAGATTGTAGTAGGTTGATGTGCTGGCCTCTGTAGGTACCAATAGTATTCCGCAGGAGTCATGCGAGCAGCAGATTCCATGGACACCTTAGCGATTTCAATTTGCCGCGGCATTTTGTGAACTACATATAAAGTGACAAGACAATTAACATTTTGCCTTCGGCATATTTCATAACTACGAGCTTTTGTTAACGGACGATGCCGTTGTTGTAAAAGCGGAATCATACAAATTGCCTGCGACATAATTACTATCCATTCACATTATGTACAGACGCCAGCAGGTCAACCTACCCGAAACTGTCAAATTTAAAAAAACAACTTTGGACCTTATACTATAGTGATAAAATTGAAAATCTATTAAAGAAATTTGACAGATTGTAGTAGGTTGATGTGTTGGCGTCTGTACCTATAGATAGGTACGGGACACTACCCTCAAAAAATAAAATACAACCGAATCGATAACCTCCTCCTTTTTGGGAAGTCGGTTAAAAAATTAATTATATCCAGTGAGAATGACGTGTTGCGCCATCTACATCGCTGTGTACGAACGCTAGATACTGAACAAAGTAGCGACACCTGCTGCCTCAGTAGTACAACGCTACTTGTTAGTAGTTTAAATCTAGTTTAAATAAAAGACTATTAAAGACATTGACAACAAAAACAAAAAATCCAATAATAACAAAATACTATAAAACGTATGAAAAAACACTGAAAAAAGCTGTAATAGTTGCAAAGAAACTACACTTTAAAAATAAAATTATGCAATCTAACAACAAAGTAAAAACAATGTGGGGAATTATCAATGAACGCACAAACAAGAAACTAAAGAGTGAAAAGCATAACATAACCCTACAAATGAATAATAACGTAACTTCAAAACCTCAAGAGGTAGCCAACATATTTAATAATTTCTTTTCCTCTATTGGTGGGGACACCACACTAACTACTGCCAGCACACAAAAACGCTCCCCGGTGGTTTCAGCTACACAAAATACACTATATCTTAGCCCAGTAGATCCTTACGAAGTAAATACAATAATTAAAAATTTAAAAAACAAAAGAAGCCATGGTATTGACGAAATTCCACCCACCCTATTAAGACAATGCGCTAACGAATTAACCTTGCCATTTTACATACTAATTAACCAATCTTTTGAAGAAGGCGTTTTTCCCGATTTGTTAAAAAAAGCTCTCATAAAACCGATTCACAAGAAAAATATTAAGACTGATCCAAATAACTACCGTCCCATTGCTCTCCTACCAACAGCCTCAAAGATATTTGAGAAAGCTATGTGCGTTCGTGTATATGCATTTTGTGAGAAATACAGTATATTCAATGATAGCCAAAATGGTTTTCGCAAAAACCGATCTACCGTTTTGGCTGTTTATAAATATATACAAGAGGCACTCAATACAATAAACAATAAAAAGTATGCTGTTGGATTGTTATTAGACATGACAAAAGCCTATGACAAGGTTCAGTTCGATATATTATTAAATAAACTATACAACATTGGCATCCGCGGGAAAAGTTACGAATGGTTTACATCATATTTAAAAAACAGAAAACAAGTTGTAGAAATAGAACACTGTAATCATAAATCAAAAGAAATAGAACTAATACGATCTCAAAGCATACCCGTAAAAGCATCTATACCACAAGGAAGTGTAATAGGGTGCCTGCTATTCCTTGTATACATAAATGATCTCCCCAACCATATCAATGAGTCATGCGTATTATTCGCCGATGATATCTCTATTTTAACATCATGTGACAACAATATAAATTTAAATCAAAAACTTACTTCTATACTGGACACTACAACACACTGGATGAACGAACACAACCTTGAAATTAACTTCAATAAGACAAAAATAATAACTTTCCACCCCCGACAAAAAATACCTATAACAATAAATTTCAAATACAATGGATCAAAATTAGAAGCAGTAAATAAATTCACCCTTTTAGGCCTTGACATAGATTCACACGTAGATTGGAAATCGCACATTCAAAAAGCAAGAACAAAATTGTCTAAGTTTTCATACGCCCTCCGTGAAATCAAGAAAACAACAGACCTAAAAACAGCTATAGTAACGTATTACGCATACGCATTTGCGTGGCTCAAATATGGAGTCATTTTATGGGGAAATAGTACCGACGCACCTACACTGTTCACTCTGCAGAAAAAAATGATCAGAATATTAATGAATATCAAGGAAACAGACTCATGTAAACCCCATTTTAGAGACCTCAAAATATTAACCCTGCCCTCCCTCTACATACTCGAAATTTGTAAATTTGTACGAAATTATCCCCAATTCTATTCCAAAAGAGGAGATATTCAAAATAAAATTACACTCAGACATGAAAACAGACTAAACATACCCACTTCACGATTAAAAATGCACTCTTCTGGTACATATGTTATGTCCATTAAAATATATAACAAGCTTCCGGAAAACATAAAAAATATTGATGAGCCGAGGAGCTTTTAAATAAACTTGAACGGTTGCAAAACATCTGCATTCGTTTTGTTTTTAATCTTAAAAAGTATGACCACGTTTCTAACTTTCGCAAAATACTCAAGTGGCTCCCAATTCGACTTCGCAGGAACTCTCGGATATTATGTCTGCTATTTAACATCCTTCACAACCCTAAAACGCCATCCTATCTGCGGGAACGCTTTTCCTACGCCCGTCCTTCTGATGCTCCTTGCAGGTCGCATCTTAGAAATCTCCTTAAATCCCCTCCCCACTCAACCGACTTCTACTCCTACTCCTTTAGTGTGCATGCGGTACGGTTGTGGAATTCACTACCGCCTAACATTAGGGACTGCCAGACTGTTGCAGTTTTTAAAAGAAGAGTGAAAGAACACTATCTTTCCACTTCGTCATAGTTGCATATTTTGTATTTATTATTATATTATATACCTACAAAATTATATTTATTAGTATATTATATATTTAAGAGATATTTATTTTGAAAGTATGTATGTAAGTATATTCTCATATTGAAGGTCATATTTTATATTAGTGAATGGCTAAATGTTTTTATTTTATGTATTTTATTTTCTCTTCTACTCTTACACACGTTGTCTACATCTCTTTTTATCCACTCTCCTATCGCAGGTATGCTGGAAGAGATTTCTTTAGAAATAAGCATCACCTTTGTACGTATTTTTCTGTTCCTTTTTCTTGTCTCTTTATATGTGTGTACATAAACTGTTAAATAAATAAATAATAAATAAATAAAAATAATATATTTACTAATAAATTGAAACAATTTCTAATAACTAAAAGCTATTACACTATTGACGAGTACTTAAACGATAAATTTCAACAACAATAAAACCATTTTGACATAAAAATTTAGGTACATTTCATTTTACATTTTAAATTATTTAATTTTTAATCAATTACTTATTTTTTAATTGCAAAAATACTATTAAAATGATTAGGTACACTATTGTATTGTATGTATTATATTTTAGCCTATACCTATGTATTATATTTGTAATTTTAATTTAATACTTATTTTAATAATGCAATAACATTAAACCAACGACTCATATAAATAGCACAAAAAACTATTTTAGGTACTATTTCATTTATATTTTTCTAAACAAGTAAGCGCCTTCATCCTCTCTCCTAATGAAATGTTTGTAAATAATTGTAAAAATTCACTTTGCTGTGCCCGACAGGGTCCATAATTGATTCTATGTTTAACATACCAACTGTTTTTATGTACACATTATGGCATGCAATAAAGTATTGAGTATTGAGTATTGAGTTTATGTGTTCTGTGTTCGCGTGATGGAAACAAACATTATGCAGGTCTGTCTGAACGTTTGCAAGTTTTAAAATTGCATGTAAACTCACTTTTATTTAATGTCTGTTTTTATTTACCCATTTGCTTACAATTTATTTATCTGCCCATTCGTACTTCTGGAACTATTTACTTCTTTTCCAATGAAAATAAATCATAAACAGGAAAAATGGATAAAAGCCTCAGAGTCAGTCACTCGGAGTATCAAAAACAAACTGGCTGACAGAGAAGTAAAAGTGAGTTTGACTTTGACATTTCCAATTTCATAGTCATCGTCGGCTAATTACATGCTCTGTGTCGTCGGCTTCGTTTGCTGCAAATAAAACTTTATTATTTTGTGAAATTTACATTGAAAAGTAAATTTCAACATGGTAAGCAGTTTCTCATTCATTACTAGTGCCTTCAGCAGCGAGAGTTAAGTTAAAATTGATTCATTTATACTCAAAATCTATCGATTATGCTCAGTCATTGCCGCTACTAAAAGCGTTAAAAATGCCATTATTAAGATTGTTCCGTCTAATTTCAAATGAAATGCTTCTTGTAAAGTTCTTTGGAAGTCTATTTGTTGATGAAGACACGAAATAAAGACTTACAACAAACAGTAGTTCTGTTTTGTTGTAAAATCATAACCTAAATTCTTGAAAAACTAGTTCTTAAAACTTGGCATATTGGTTTATTCGTACACCTTTTATGAAAAAATAAACAGTATTAAAAAGTTCTTTGTTTTGGTCATGTAATTTTCAAGTTTTAATCCGTATTATAGTGTCCAAGGTATCATCAAACAGGCTGCTATAATACTCAACTATAAAAACCTTTTTACAGTTCCGAAACCAGTATGACAGTGACGTCACAGTATGGAGTCCCCAGGGTCGTCTCCACCAGGTGGAATACGCCATGGAAGCTGTGAAGCTTGGTTCAGCTACTGTAGGTTTGAAGAACAAACAGTTTGCTGTTCTTATTGCCCTGAAGAGGGCCGTGAGTGAATTGTCCGCTTACCAGAAGAAGGTTATTGCAATTGATGAGCATATTGGCATTTCTATATCTGGGTTGACTGCTGATGCTAGAATGTTGAGGTAAATATGATACTTTAAATCAAGAAAGAAAGAAAAATTGTTTATTCTTCACAAATAGGTCCCACATTATAAAATAAAAATAGTATACAATGTTGCCTAATGTATTCACAAATAAAAAAATATCAAAAATTAAATTAAAGTCTATCAATCAATTTTTATTCGTGAACACATATAACAATGAAGGAGTTCGACTAAAATGTATGCATAAGGCATACATTTTAGTCGAGCTCCATGTCCTACCAATGAAATTGGTATACAAATATATTAGTTTTTTTTAGTAATAAGTCTGAATCTATACAATACAAAGTCACATTCGAGTAAATAATGTCTATTAAATGTATTATTAATAAATAATTGATCAATTATAATTTAATTTTTACATGCATGTCAATGCGTAATTACATTAAAGGGCTAGTAATGTCATATTTTATCATTGGAAAGTCTAATTTGCTTTTTTTTCTTAATATTATGAAGATTTCCTACATTCTTCACTTTTTTTTCATGCTTTCGTCATTTTTCTGTGATAAAGTCCTTAAATTCGTGTTAGAATCAATTTATCTACTAATTTTCCACTGCTGGACAAAGGCCTCCCTCTCCCTTTTCTACATACATCTCTGCCATTGTGAGCAAGAATGATGTTAGAATGAATACCTACAGTATTTTACTCAATCACCTGATATAGAGTATATTTACTTAAATATATAAATAAACATTTTGTTATTTGTTTAAACATAATCAGCCTGTAATGTTCCCACTCCTGGGCCACAGGCCCCCTCGGCAGTGGGCTGTAATCCACCACTCAGGCCCAGTGCGGGTTCGTAGATGTCACATGTCTTCGAATTTTTGATTCTAGGACATGCCAATTTCTTTACAATTTAAATATTTTTCAAATATTTCAAACTCAAACCATTTATTTCAAATAAAACAGTTACAGGCACTTGAATTGTCAAGGGGTCGGTCAGTCAGAAATATGAAGCTAGTCACCCATTCCAAAGAGTAGTAGGTACCTATGGAGAAGAACGGGCAAGAAACTCCAACTCAATGTTTTCCTTCATGGTTTTGAAAGCAGTGATGATGAATATTTAATCCGAAGTAAAGCTCCTGTCCAAACCCTTAATACTCTAATGTCTGCTTGTATTATATTTACAGCCGTTTCATGCGCACTGAATGCCTGAACTACCAGTATGCTCACGACGCACCAATGCCCGTTGGCAGGCTGATTGGTCTAGTTGGCAACAAGATGCAGATCTGTACGCAGAGATACGACAAGAGACCGCTTGGAGTTGGTCTGCTGGTAGCTGGTTATGATGTTAGTATCAAAATGTTTGTTATGTCACTGGCAATTTTTGCGCCGAGTACTCGTTTATTACTTGGTACTCGGCATACTCGGCCATTTTGTTAGTACTCGTTATCGGCCGAATAACTGTTTGGACTGCTGAGGAACTCATAAATAGAATGAATAGAACTCATAAACTTGTAACCTGACCTCTTTAGATTTGTCTCCTTCTATTTCGTCATGAAATCTCCAAATCAATGATTGCGCCCACTCATCTTTCATGTAGTTACAAACTCACAATAAACAGTACTTTTAATTTTACCCTAAAATCAAATTTGTAACAACGTTGAGTTATGTTGTTTTGTTCTCAAAATTGTTAACAAACAGCTCCTAATGCTCTCTCCCTATTGCATTGATTGAGTAGTGACAACAAACTCCATAGCAACATGTTTCTGTTATGAAATCACACTATTGATAAAGAAGAAACATAACGTTTTGGGAACTGTTGGGGCTTCAATGATCTTAAATTAGACTCCCGTATCGAGGTAAAGTAATTTAAGTAAATATGACATTTAACATAAAAAATATTAGAGTGGAAAATACAAGAATAAATGTCTATATGGCTCCTGGCCATTTAAAATAGCAACGCGACACACAGACGCACACTTCAGATTAACGCAGGCGTAAATAGTTTTTATTATTCAATGCCACTATTTTCTCTTTTACAGGACCAAGGTCCCCATATCTACCAGACGTGCCCCTCAGCCAACTTCTTTGACTGCCGTGCCATGGCCATTGGTGCCCGCTCCCAGTCAGCCCGTACTTACCTAGAGAAGCATCTTACTACGTTCATGGACTGTGATCTTCAAGACTTGGTGGCCCATGGTCTACGTGCCCTTAGGGATACCCTGCCAAATGAAGTGGATCTTAACACTAAGGTATGGTTTAATATTATTATAATGTTTATGGCTTCAGCATGTTACTTTGATTCTGGGATTGTTCTATCAGATTTATACAGATACATAAAGTCTGTTCCATAAGTTCTATGTTCTATGTTAGGGGGTTTGGTTTCCGCACTTAGTCCGTCAGGTGGACCATTGTGCGTCGGCCATAGCGGCCGTTTGGTTGTTATTCCAACCAGCCCACCTCCCTCCAGAAGCTGATTAAGTCTCCTGGTCTGTTTAGAACGTCTGTGTATGATCTGGGTGACCCGAGGGTTTCTGTTCTAATCTGGGTGACGCCCGTACATTCGAAGAGCACGTGCGCAACGGTCTCCTCAGCCTCCATGCACGCCCTGCACAGAGGACTGTCCGTTATGCCTATTGTGTGGAAGTGCTTGTTTAGCGAACAGTGTCCCGTGATGGTCCCCGTCACCAGGCGCAGGCCGTTCCTGTCCAGGCGTAGCAAACGCCTGGTCAGCCTGCTGTCCAAAGATGGCATAGCCTCCTTTGACTGTCTGCAACCTGGTGTCGAGGTCCACCAACGTTCCGCTTGTGTGTGGGTGAACTTCTGCAGCCACCTGCGTATTTGGTTGAAGGGTATGGGTACGATAGGCTCGGATCCGCAGGCTGCCGTGCTGGATCCACGTCTAGCAAGTTCGTCAGCCGCGTCGTTACCTAGCGATCCGCTGTGTCCTTTTAACCATTGCAGTGTCACCGTGTTGCGGCTAGATACCGTTATTTGTTCTAGTGCATCGTGACATTCTAGTATTAGCTTCGAGGTAGTATATTTCTTCCGTAAGGATTGGAGAACTGAGGCGCTGTCGGAGAGTATGCGTATGTGGCTGTCCGTAACCCTCCTGGCTTCTAGGGCGTGGACCGCTTGTGTGATGCCCACACATTCCGCCTGATAGACGGTGTTGAACATTCCCAGCGGTCTGGATATATTTATGTTGAGGTCATGTGAGAAAACTCCGACTCCGGTACCTGAGTCGGTCTTTGATCCGTCGGTGTAAACTCTCATCTCTTTTGGGCCTGAGTAGTCACACTGTTCTTCTGTAAGTGTTATATTGTAGTGCCTTTGAAAGTGGTGTGTTTTCGGGGCTTTGTCGCAGGGTGATGCCATCATTGGCTCACGTTTGATCGCATCCTCCTTAATGCGTATGTGCTTAACTCTGGAGTCGTTGCATAGGGTTCCTGTTAAAGGTGGCCAGGGCCGCCTCCTCCCGCACGATGAGGTGCAGAGGTGGCAGACCCAGCATTGCCTGTTCCAAGTGTTTGATAAAAGTGTAAACAAATCCTCAAAAAAAGGTTACATTCTTACGAAATCACTGACCACAAAACGCTTTCACTTAAAAAGTTATCAGATCTAATGTAGAGCCACCATAAACCTTACATCTTGGTCAAAATGTATGGCTTGGCCATTCCACCGAACTATTGCAGAACACAACATTAAAGACCTGTAACTTAATTTCTTACCTACCATAAGCCCATAGGAGTGTCTGTGGCAGCCGCGAAACGGCCTGTTGAGTTGAGTTAGGGGCTTGGTCCTACATAAGATCTGATACATTTTTAACAGTAAAAGCGTTAAGAAGTCTTGGAAACATTTTACTCCAATTTTTTTTGGTGGAATTAGACTTTTGGGGTAAATATACAATTCAAATCACTCAAATTGTAAGTGGCCCTACAAATATTGGCATCCACAGGTACGTTTCTGATCCATTTGTTTACATTTTCCATCAGATAATTTTGACACAGACCATACACAACACTATGCCTGCATTCCTTGAACAGATAGAGGTTGGGACGGTTACCTTACCAGTTTTTTGTGTTACAAGAGAATAAAAAAGAACATTATTGTTTTCTTATTTTTGTGTTATTGTATCTTACATCAAATCTAGCTACGCTATATCGCATTTGCCTAAAGCTTTAAATATTGTTACAGAACGTCTCCATAGCGATTGTGGGTCCAAAGACTCCTCTACGCATAGCTGATGAGGAGGAACTGGTGCGGTACCTAGCTCTCGTGGAGGGTGAGGAGAGGAGGGGTGGCACTGCTAGTGCCACAGGAGACGCGGGCCCACCCTCCGACCGCGACAGAGATGCGGGACCGGGGGACGACCCACAGGTCGCCGTAAGTCTTGACAGATTTCTTTTTATTTGAATATGATTTTTTTTTTATTGGGCAACACTGATATCGCTGAAGGACACATCGTGAGGAAACCCAGAATTATAATTATTGACCGCTTGGTTTTATATCAATTGCCGTGTTCCCAACGCCTAGCTTATAAATCGCCAAATAAATACCTACGACAAAAAGGCGACCATATTCGTCGTAGGTTTTTTTTTTTTTTTTCGCTTTTGGCAACTGAGCCGATGTCGACTATTCTGCCAGTGTCATGTAGTGACGGCAGCACAGCAAGATGAGCCGTCGATCTTTGCACTTCGTGGTAGTTGTTAGTAGTTATTGGTATTAGCTGAAAGGACGAGACAAGTTTTGTTAGTAATGATTTTTTTTTTTTTTTTTTTAATTGTTAGTTATTAGTTTACATATTTACAGTTATAGTTATTATTTATCTATCACACACCAGACTACATTTTTATATCATTGTCATTTAAAAATTTTGCTAGGACTTGAATCAGTTTAGGGGAAAAGTTAGTCAAGAGAGAATGGAAGTTAGTAGGAAGGGTAATTTTAATTTTAGGAAACTTAAGGTACAAATCAAAAGACTGTGAATTTGAAGGACATGAAAAAAAGATATGGTCCAGAGTACCCTCATCAAGTCCGCATTCGCACAGGGAACTGTCACGAACACGAATCTTGTGAAGAAATACTGGACTGCAGCAGTGACCGAGTCTCAGCCTACATAAGCATGAAACAGTTCTTTTAGATAATTTAGTGCATTTAAAAAACCAAGGTTTTTGTTGGATGTTGGGTTGTATACTGGCGTAGTACGCCCCCTTCAGCTTTGAAGTTACCTGCCATCCTGCTGACCATGAGTTATGCATTTTAAGTATTTATTTGTCGATTCCAATGACATAAAAAACACAAAACTAACATATGTTCTCACGTTGTCGTGTCCCTGCCGCCTCAGTCGTATCGCCTCAGTCGTATAAATACGACTGAGGCGAGACACGACGATGTGTCGTATTAATCCAACTGAGGCCGACCGGCACGAAAACATGTGTCGTGTTAATCCGACTGGGTGGTCAATAGGTTAATATAATTCTGAAATCACCAATTTGCCTTGGGACACGTAAGAAATGACTAAAGCGAAAATTAACAACGTTTTAAGGAAAAAGAAGACGTACGAGGCTAAAAAGGCTCCTATGATTCAGCAATTCAGTATATAATGGAGCATCGGTCCTAACACGATCGCGCGTAGTAAACGTAACGTAAATTCTAAGGATTTTTAGAGTTCCGTACTCCCGAAGGGTGACAAACGGAACCCTGCTACTAAGCCTCCGCTATCCGTTCGTCCGTCCGTCTGTCAGCGGACTGAATCTCATGAACCGTAACAGGTTGAAATTTTCACAGATCCTGTATTTCAAATGCCTCTATAACAAGGAATATATTATTTATAAACTTTTTTTTTTGTGTAACTTCCTTTATGGTACACTAGTCGACGGCTCAAACTCGTTGGTAATCTCTCTAATTATTTAGTTTTATTTATTTATCTAGTTTTTTTTTATTTATATATTTATTAATTTATTAGTGAAATAGACGATGATTTATAACGAAAACGATCGCGTAAAATTTCATGAACAGACCTTTGGGCGTGTATTATGAAAACTACTATAAAATATATAATTATTGAATAAATTATCTATCCCTGTACGGTTTCTATTTTGCCATTTTCTTTTTATATAAGTTATTTATTTACGCCCAATGACGAATTAATATTAATGTTGAAATATGGAAGTTTCGACGCTCATAACTTCCAAACCAATATTTTTTTTCTAATTCTGCTTCCATACAGGGTATATATGACAGATAATGACAAGACAAATTGATATATTATTTAGTTTTTAACGTACACGAGTAATCATCATACTACGTTTGTATGAAAGAATGACCTACTAGCGTACTTCGCGCGTTCCTGCTCGACCCACAGGTTCTCTGCTGTCAAGTATGTGCGAGCATGCTCCAATACACGCCAAGGAAATCATATTTATCGTGCACGCTATTTTGAACTGTATTTTAGTTGTGATTCAGTTAATTATCAATTTATCAATGACAAACTGGTCGAGCATTTTGCTGCAGTGTCTGCGTGCCACACAATATTGAATAACTGTTTGGTTTCCGCTTACTCAAGTATCGTGTCAGACGAGCCGCGAATATTATACTTGATATAATAAGGCTGGAGAGTGTGGTTGTTCGAACGCGCTTATCTCTGGAACTACCAGTCGGATTCAAAAAAATATTTTTGCATTTGATAGCTAATTCTCAAGGAAGGTTAAAAGGCCATGTAACATCACGCTACAACCCTTAGGAGCCGGGCAAAAAGAAAAATAGTCCGAAAGAACGCGAAGCGAAAATGAAGTAATAGCGCGGGTGGGCGATGAAATATCGCGGACAGAAACTAGTATACCATCAAATGAAAAGATTAAAATGATGTGCTTTGCAATCATCAATTATATTATGATCTGTACCCTAATTACGTAATACACGATTAATCGGCATTTTAAAACCAATTGTTAATCCATTGCTTCATAAGTTCGTAAAGAAAATCTGCTCTGCAGTTGTTTTTACAAAGCAATGTTTATAAAGCAATACAATTTTATGACCGAAGTTTGCCGGTAGGTCAAGGCATGAAGTGGAGTCGAATATATTTTTGTACTATTTATTTTTTTATACATTGACTTAGTATTTTAAGTTTTTATAATTTATATGAATGTGTGTTCTAAACACATATTTATACTTTTATAATAATAGATATTGTTGTTATCAAAACTAAAATAAGTAATCGATATACAAACATATTTTTAAATCTTCGAATTGGGGACCTCTTCTCATTTTGGAAATCGGTTAAAAACTATATTTAATTATATAAATATAACATATTTTATTTTTAGTTTAAACTAAATACGCAAAAGTTCAAAAGTTATAAACATAATAAAAAAATAAAAAATACATTATACAAAAAAATCGACTCCTCTGAAAAGAAAAGGGTCAATTTGTACTATTCGACTAAATTAAAAGTAGGTTGTAATGCATTGTTCTAACACTGAAAAAGTGGCTATTGAAATTTGTCGTATTATACTTGGACTGTTGGTTTTAAGACAAATTAAATCAAAATCACCTATTTCTTCCTATATTTAGTCATATAAAGAACAAAAACTAATCAATAAACTCTTTTACTTTTATAAAGTACGATATCCCATCCTTTTTTGACGTTCTAGACGTAATATTTTTACAATTTTTCAAGCAACACTTCGGCATTTTTAACATGCGTTCAGTTGCGCGAGCGACGTGATATTATTTGAAATGAGCGCAAAATTTTCAATGGTGCGCTCTTTTTTTGCGGACGGTTTTGAGACGCTGAGTGTGTAACTTGGTTTTTTATTATATCAATGATTCGGCCTCTCCGTGTATGGTCAGCTTTATACAGTGTGGACTGTGAACTGACAGAAAATTCCGGCAAGCTAGATTTTTGTCAAACCTCTGAATGATCAAAATCATGTCGGCGATTTATTGCAAGTATTTAGTTTGCAAGTGAAGACCTAAAATTACTGATTACAGAGGCAATATCCGGATTCTTCAGTACATTCCAATCTGTCAAAAATACCTCTAATAAATTAGTTTTTGACATTGATGGTCGTTGAGATGAGACTGCGACCAGATTATGAACGTTTTTAAATTTTCTGGCAGTTTGAGTAGTTTATGAGGCCTACCCAAATGTCCTTTCTTTGGTATTGTTCGTCGAGTTGAGCTCCTTAAGTTCTGGGTTGAGCTCCACGATTACTGACAAATGCTTGCACTGACAGGACAGGTCCACTCAAATCTGTGTGGTTCTTTTCTCAAAGACCATTTCAGACACTAATCTACATGGTCCTCATATGGCCTGACCAAGATTATGTCTGGACTTTAAAAGAGACTGTGACCTCTGAGTTTGTTTCGGCCTTTCTTCTCAGAGTAGTCAGATAGGAAACGCCGAACTCATCTAGCTAATTTTTAATATTTTTTTTAAGATGACGTGTAAAAGTGATTCCAATATCCTATTTACAGAATAAACAATTTCATTTCAAATACGGGAATTGACCTTCTGCTGATAGGTACAGTAGCATCAGTTAATACTGTCAGTCGTGGATCGTGTCCCATAGTTTGTTTCTATCTTTAAGCGGTACTTCCCCTAATCTTGTCATTGATATCAAGGACGTACTAATCGGGAGTAGAAGACGAATGAACTTCGTTAACTGCTGTGAACTCTGAACTATGATCCCATATATAATGTATACCTATATAAATTTAATGGCGTATTTGCTCGACTTAAAGAGTATTTGAATAAATAAGATTGAATTGAATGGGTCGTTCAGTAATATCAATCACTTTGAAAAAGTTTTTCAAGACATCGCCAAGCGGCTGGTCGACTCTTCACGTGACCAGAGGGCTGGCCTATTCTTTGGCCAAAGAATCAGCATTGCCATCCAACGTGGCAATGCTGCCAGCCTTTTGGGCACTTTTCCTGTTGACAGCGATGCGGACGAATTTTTTGATGCCCTATAATTATCCCCCCCCCCCCTCTTTTTATATACTTGTAAATATTAACATACTATTATTATTTTAAGTCTGTTAGTTTTTAAATCATCTTTGAAAAATACAAGTAGATCGAGCCAAAATTACTAGTGTCCGACCGAAGGTGCAATTCTGGCCGAAGCCGAAGCCGAAGCCGATTAATCGGTATTCACCAAAACCTTCGGCCGAAGCCGAAGCCGAAGCCGAAGGTGTCATTGACCTTGAGAAATACGATAGTTACTTTGATCTCAGAATATACTAGATACATATTGTGAGAACTTTAGAGATTTAGCCCAATAACGAGCCGAGTGACCAACATATACAAGTAGGTAATAAAATATTGTCAAAAATAAAAGCCGACCGCCCCGTACTCGCAGTAGGACTCTGCAACGCGGATGCGCCTATATCCTATCGGTTTAGGTAGTTAACTAAAAGTAAACAATCTTCACGTCTTTTTTCTAAAAATTGCATAAAAAAACACCAACATTGTTTCCATTTAGTTTCCTACCTAACGTTAGATAACATAAAATATTTTAAACCAGACAATATTTACGGTTTTTTGGTTCTTAGAGTGCCTCACAATAATGAACGTATCACCACAGGTACTACTCACAGTAATAAATAAAATAATTTGTAATAACAAATATGAAATATTTAAAAACAAAACACTTATTAGATTTTAAGACGCGCTCTCAAACTTGTTTTGACTCGTTTAGTTTACTAACTGCGATTCGTTTGGGCCGGTGCGGCGGCGCGGCGAAACTCTGCTGCTCTGCACACTCTCCGTCTCGCTCTAGCATCGTTCAGTAAATTTCAAATTTTGACAACTAGCAAACCTTCGGCTTCGGCCAAACCTTCGGCAAATTTTTGGCCGAAGCCGAAGATTTGGCCGAAGGTGCTTTTTTGGCCGAAGGTGGCCGAAGCCGAAGCCGAAGCCGAAGCTTCGGTCGGACACTAAAAATTACTGAAATTTTAAAACGTTGACGAATGGTAGAATGTTATGATATGATGCACGAAAAAGAGATTTAAAAAGTAACCTGACATTAAAAAAAAAAACATTATGCCTTGTTTCCCTGAAGGGATGGGCAGAGGAGCACCTGTAGTAGGTAGGAATATTTCGTCAGTTTTGTTTAAGTCCCATGTAATAGTGGGCAAGACTATTGCCATCAACCGGGCACAAATCCAGACTCCGGGCTGCTACTGAGAAATATCAGATAGAAAAACCCAATGACACTTTGCCCCACCCAGGAATCGAACCCAGGACCTCATGCTCAGTAGTAGCGCTTGCGACCACTCGACCAACGAGGCAGTAATTAATTAATAACTATCTTAATTCATTTACCCCCACAAACACCCAATATCACACATACCATTACAATTACACACAACATACTCGTACATACATACTTTGTATAACTACTGTTTTCTTTCTGTATTCGTCTTATTTATTTTATATTCCTTTTCTAGTAGATTATATGAAATTAAGAAATTTATGGTAACGTATATAATATACTTAACACATGCATATCAATAAAATGTAAATGGAACGAAGGAGCCTGGATCTCACGACACAGGGAATCCTAGTGTGAGTTCCAGGAATCAACGCACTTGAATGTAATTTTTTAAACAATAAATTATTCTTATTCTTATTCTTAATTAGTACATAATTAGAATTTCTTTATTTTGCGTAAAATATGGTATATAAAAGGTCTTAAATATAAGTAGAATAACGTAATTAGTAACAGTAATTACGATATAAATCCAATCAATCATTTATTTTGTTAAACATAGGTATGGTTACAGATAGTATATTGTCTAAAATATGTGCACTATGTTTTGCCAATATATGGCGTACAAAATTAACATAAACAAGCAATAAACAATAAAAAAAAAAAAAAATACAATTTAAAATATGTCAGGTAAACAGGTCATTTCAATTTTAGATAAATAAACACATACTTAACCAATAAATAAATCACAAGTGTTTAATTAGCAAGTCGGAATCGAATGTACCTTCTGGTAATTTATTGCTTTAATTGCTTCAAATACAATAACAAACTGGTAGTAACCATTCTCGCGGCGTTACAAAAACAAATAATATGATAACGACAATGGAATTTACATTAAACATGATTGTTTTAATATTGCATGTGAAACATGTAGGATAATAATTTGTTTTTATTAGAACTATAAATTAAAACACTGTACAATAGAGGAGGGCTCTATATGCTCTGCGCGTGCAATATAATAATGGCTTCAGGGTGCTGTTGAGGTTGCCCCGGTTCTGCAGCGCGTCTGGCATGTTTGCTGTAGCGCGAACTGACGACTTTTATGCCATTAGGAAGAAGGCCGCATAGTTAATAAGCAGAATGAGGGCTAGGAGCAACAGCATCTTGAAACCCCTAGCTGAACAGCACGATGCACCACTGCTTAGAGACTCTGTCCGGTTGCTCGTGCGGCAGGGATGAGTATTAATGATGAATAATGAAATAATAATAATAATGTATTCATATTTTTTTTTTTTTTTTTTATTTAATTTTCTTTTTTTTCTTTCTTTTCTTTCTTTTATTCATAATTATGTTTTATTAGTTAAAACCTTGTAGCCAGGAGTATCCATCAGCAACTTGCTCTGAAATATAGCCTTGTGGAATCGGAAGTACCGTACTACAGGTATGTGCCCGACCCAGTTCTCGAAAATGGAAATATCACATTGTACTGGGATCGATCCATCATCACTGACAAGTCTAATGTTGCCAATAAGCTTTTTAAAATAAGATTTTTTTATTATTATTTTATTTATCTTAACTTGGCTCGCGAGGTTGTCGACATGTGGGATGTGGACTCAGCGATCATTGTGCCGATAGTCGTATCAGCCAATGGCTTAGTTGCCAAGAGCCTTGATCAACACCTAAGCAGGCTCTCGTTGGGCAGCTGGATTAAGGGCTTGATTCAGAAAGCGGTACTCCTGGACACGGCTCGCATTGTAAATAATAAGTAGTGTTTTAATGTAAAAACTGGAAAATTTTAAAATGTTTATCGACCAATCTTGTAATTGGTGTTCCAATCACGCCACGTGTGTCAAGGCTATCAAAGGCTGATCCAGGATTTATTTCTGGGAGAGGCACATGGGCCAGACACATATGAAGTGTCTCCCATCTCTGAATTGCTCTATGCTGTTTTTGGGATTCATTCTTTTTCAATGAAGATATAGTAGCGTACTTCTTCAGCGTTCATCATTAAGGGTACGCTAGTCGATCATTCTTCCATAAAACCGTAGTATGGTGATAACTCGTCTGTTTGACGGTGTACATTCAAAACGAAAAATTACATCAATTTGTCTTGTCATTATCTTGCCCTTTATGGAAGCAAAATTGGAAAAAAAATTGGTTTGGAAGTTATGAGCGTCGAAACGTCCATATTTCAACACTAGTCTTAACTCGTTTTTATGCGTAAATAAATAACTTATGTAGTAAAAAAATGGCAAAATAGAAACCGTACAGGGATTGATAATTTATTCAATAGTTCAAATAATTTTATTTTGAGTAAATACATCCAGTAGTTTTTCCATAATATCTATACGCCCAAAGGTCTGCTCATGAAATTTTACGCGCCCGTTCTCGTTATAAATCACGGTTTATTTCACTAAATAAATGAATAAATATAGAAATAAATAAAAACTAGATAATTAAACACTAAATAAATAAATAATTAGACTAACTAACATGCATATTAGGCCCACCAACGAGTTCAAGCCGTCGACTAGTATACCCTTAAAGCAATTTGTGCAAAATGTGAACAAAACCAAATAGACAGGCGTATCCTATACGCTTGTAATAAAGAAAGCGATAAGAGATACTCGAAACAAATTACTTGTCCGTATGTTATCAAGTGACTTGAGACGAGGGTCAATTTAAACACAAATAGATGTTGCAGTCAAACAAAAAAACTGTGTGTTTCATAGAGTGTCTGGGCTTGAATATACTGTTCGGTAAACAAATGCTAAGTACCATAAACTTTGTCAGAACATTGATTACGATTTATAGCTGATGTAATAATAACAAATCTATACTAAATATTAAGAGAGAGAGAGCGAATTTTGTCAGTTTTTGTATATATGTGGAAGGTAATCTCCAGATCCACAGCTCCTATTTGATAAATTCTTTAACCATTTGAAAGGTACAGACGCCAGCAGCTGCAGGTCAACCTACCCGAAACTGTAAAATTTTCCCAATCGACTTTGAACCTTATATTTTAGTCTTAAAGTTGAAAATCTATTAAAGAAATTTGACAGATTGTATTTTATACATTTGATAGGTTGATGTGCGGCGTCTGTACATTATTCCAGATGGACATACGCTATACCTTCTTCTATATAGTAAAAATGAATTGCTGTTCGTTAGTCTTGCTAAAACTCGAGAACGGCTGGACCGATTTGACTAATTTTGATTTTGAAATATTTGTGGAAGTCCAGGGTAAGCTTAAGTGATGAGAAAATATGGAAAAATTGCGAGGAAAATAGTAAAAACTACTACACAACTATTTTATTTTCTCATACAAACTGTTCCTAGCCGTCGTTGCTAGTACCAGGCTTGCATGAATTCACGATAGTACCTATTTCAATAGGTAGGTAGGTGGGTAGGTAGGTAGGTAGTAGGTACTGTATGTCGGTAGGTAGGTAGGTAGGTACGTTTGTAGGTATGTACGTAGGTAGGTAGGTACTGTATGTAGGTAGGTAGGGTAGGGTAGGTAGGAAGGTGCGCCGTAGATGAGTACTTAGTGCTACCCGTGCAAAACCGGGTCGGGTAAAGCTAGTATTATATAAATATATAAAAAAGGAGTAATTCATAATACTCGTATTAATTTAACACTATCTACCGTTTAGCTACTTTTTGCACAATGTGCCGTGAACAGAATACACGTGTACAATGTACTTCACATGTAAATTGCACCCGTGCGAAGCCGTGGCGTGTGGCTAGTTTAACATAAAATACCATTTGGGTACGACAATAAATGAAAACACTGACAATAATATAAGTATTTAGTAGTTTGAAACCTCCAAATACCAAAAAAACAAATAAAAAATAAATAAACAGTCTAAATTTTAGTAATGGACCGAATATGGGGTTTGCCAATCAGCAGACTAGCGACTGATTAACTATTGAAGTAGTGACTGATTGGATATTAAGTATTTAATAAGTCTTTATTTATTCATTCTTTTCTCACAAATATATAGCGTTTTGGGGGACTGTCTTATGTAATTTTGACGTTCGAAAAGTGCTGATTCTCAGCTTAGTTTGAATAAATGACTTTTGAATTTCGAATTTTATACAATATATCACTAAAATATTTATATTACGTACAAAGTATATGAAGGAAAAAAAAGGGGAAGAGCTCATTGGGCGTCAAAAAATTCGTACGCATCTCTGTCAGTGGAAATAATGCCCAAAAGGCTGGCAGCGTTGTCACGTTGGATGGCAATGCTGATTCTTTGTCCTATAATTAGTTCAACCCTCTGGTCACGTGAAGAGTTGACCAACCGCTTGGCGATGTCCCGCAATACTCGATGAGCACTCTGACTTCACGGCCCTAGTGCTTCAACCACAAACGGCTCAAAAATATAGCTCCCATTATGGTTGTTGTATACTATTTAGATTCCACTTCATGCCTTGTCCTACAAAATTTTATTGCTTTATAAACATTGCTTTGTAAAAACAACTTTAAAACAGGCGCGTAAGGTTGAATTTTCTAAAAAGTTATAGTCATGATATATTATGTTTATATCATGACTATTACTACTTATGTATAGTTGGAGACAGTTTTGAGTATTACTTTTGTTCGAGACTGTGCATCTTGGGTTTTTATATATCAATGGTCCGGATACTTTGTGATGTTTACAATTTAATATTCAAACTGCAACGTATTCAATAGGAGTGAATTACACATCTGTAGCCGGTCGCCAGTGAGACTTCGCTATCGTCATGTGGCGGTCCATCGTATCAACGCTCCTATTAGGAGCTCTCGCGTCGGCAATAAACTTAGAATACTTAGACCCCACTAAACTACAAACCGTGGTACCAACCGACGTTCAAAAACGTTCAGCGTTAGAAATCATTGCGCAATATTCTGAAAAAGTATTGGTCGAAATAGATCCTTTCTTATTCAGAAATAATAAAGACTCATTCCGTTTAAAAACACATCAAGGAGTGCTGAACATCAAAGCCAGCACAGGCGTGGCGGCAGTGTGGGGTTTCAATTATTATCTCAAGAAATATTGCAAGAGTCAAATTGAGTGGCAGACCAAGCACGTAAATATACCAGATCCGCTACCAGAAGTAGATGAAATAGTGGTCGCTAACGACAGATTCCGATACTACCAAAACGTATGTACCGCGTCGTATAGTTTCGTTTGGTGGAACATTAATGACTGGAGACAGCATGTAGAATGGATGGCGCTTAATGGAATCAACTTGGCACTGGCACCAGTAGCTCAGGAAGCTGCGTGGGCGCAAGTTTACCGCCAGATGGGCATAACGCAAGAAGAAATAGACAAACACTTCACCGGACCAGCGTTTTTGTCTTGGCTGCGAATGGGTAACGTCCACGGTTGGGGAGGTCCCTTGCCAAAGTCCTGGCATTATTTACAAACCAACATTCAAAACGATATCATCAATAGAATGCGTAATCTCGGTATGGTTCATGTATTACCAGCTTTCAATGGTCACGTACCAGCGTCATTCGCGAAGCTATTCCCCAATTCTACGTTTTATAAAGTGGATCAGTGGAACAAATTCGAAAACGAGTACTGCTGCGGCCTTTTCTTGGACCCATTTGACCCTTTGTTTTCCGTTATTGGGAAAATGTTTCTGGATGAAATCACTATACAAGCGCCTGTAAGTCACATTTACACTGCCGATCCCTTCAATGAAGTCCATATAACGCTACTTTCAACACAATTTGTTCAGGAGACAGCAAAAAAAATATTTTACACACTTGCAGATTTTGATAAAGATGCAGTATGGCTTATTCAGAATTGGATGTTTGTAGATGCTCCGACAACATGGCCAGTCAGTAGGGTGAAAGGTTTTATAAATTCTGTACCAAATGGCAGGATGCTCATACTCGACCTGCAATCAGAGCAGTGGCCCCAGTACGACCTTTATAAAATGTATTTTGGTCAACCTTTCATCTGGTGCATGCTACATAACTTCGGTGGAACACTAGGCATGTATGGTAACATGGTGACCATAAACAAAGATGTGTATGAAGTGAGGTCCCGAGCTAACAGCACCATGATCGGAATAGGCCTCACTCCTGAAGGTATCAACCAAAACTATGTGGTGTACGATTTGATGTTGGAGTCTGCCTGGCGCAAATCTCCCGTCCAGAATCTCGAAGCATGGGTCGCTGACTACGCCGAGAGAAGATATGGATGCAACGCCACCGCAGAAGCTTGGAAGTATTTGCTCAAAAGTGTTTATAGTTTTGACGGCCTAAATAGAGTCAGAGGCAAATACGTCACAACTCGAAGACCTAGTTTAAAAATAAAACCTTGGGCTTGGTATAAAAGCTATGATTTATTCCAGGCGTTTAGAAAGCTCGTGTTCCTCAACGCTGACGGGTGTACTGGTACTGAAGGCTATCAATATGACGTAGTGGATGTAACGCGGCAAGCTTTACAATACAGATCAGAACAACTTTATGTGAACGTTGTCAATGACAGATCTACAAACACTTTCGTTTATGACGCGTCCATTAAACGTTTTCTTGATGCGCTGAACGATATCAGTGAAATATTGTATCAAAGCAAACATTTCAGTGCATCTAAATGGTTCCAAAAAGCAAGGGCCTTAGGAGCTGATCCTGACGAAGCTGACTTATACGAGTTAAACGCACGAAACCAGATCACTCTTTGGGGACCGAATGGAGAGATTTCCGATTATGCTTGTAAGCAATGGGCAGAGTTATTCAGATATTATTACTATCCAAGATGGTCAACGTTTTTGACTGCCACTTTGAAGGCGAAGGAAGCTGGCGAAGATTTTAATGAGAAGGCTACCCGGCGTGTTGTGACAGCTAACGTTGAAGTACCATTTGTTACTGGTCGAACTGTAGACCATGGTCTTATACGATCTTTTTCTACACCTTTGACTTTGGCTAAGGAGTTGTACAGAAAATGGGCGAATGCTCCTGACGTTGAAGACTTGCCGGTAATAATTATAAAGTCGGGCGATTTTAAAAGGACAACTATGGCCGAAGTTGACCCTGGAAGCGATGAAACCCCAGAACCCCCTAGTGTTGTGATTATTCCTACTACGCCGGTGAACTAGTACCGGTACTGCTGCATCAATTTAGTAGTGAGTGTCTTGGTTATATTTATTATTACTTACCGTTCGTTCACAAGGCATTTGACTGCGTTTATTTTAGATAAAACTGATTTAGACAAGCATTTTTATTTAAAAATGGAACGAACTTTTTACTTCGAAGGTAACATACCAAAGATTTTTTTAAAATTTCGATTTGTCTTGCAAATAGAGGAGTTTAAAGAAAACAAGAAACAAATGAACATTATTGGCGCGTGAAAAATGATCGCTGTTCGTCATTGATTCTGGAATTTATAATTAATTAGCTTTATCCGGCCCGGCTTCACACAGGTAGGAATAAGTACTAGTGATGCAACGAATACTACTGTTACGAATACGAATACCGATTGCACTATTCGCAGAATACGAATACCTGATTCTACCATAGCTGCACGTAATTATTAGTCTAAAGAAGGTGAAAGGAAAGTAAATAGCGTGTTTAATTTCAATATAAATATTTACATGTAATTTACTAATTAAAATTAACTAAGTATAGGATAATTTTTATTTAAAATTATAATATTTGCAAGTTTTTTGGTGACAAACGATTCCTTTTTTCCGTCTGTAATTGCTGACCAGCAATTGTGACGCCTTTAAGTATTTGTCTCTTTAGTATCTGTGGATGTAAACAACACATAAGAAAGTTTTATGATTTTATAAACGAATCTTTGTGTCTGTCAACGGTCGCAACCAATACCTATGTAGGATTTTTAGGAAGTCACAAATTACGAATGTCATGAAAGTATTCAGCGAATACGAATATTCGTATTCGATGCATTACTACTAAGTACTTACCTAAGGCGCACCTATCTGCCCTAATCTACCCTATCTACCTACTCTACCTACCCTACCTACCCTACTTACCCTACTTATCCTACCTACCTACTTACTTACCCACCTATCTACACTACCTACCTACATATCTTCCTAGGAAAAGTACTATACAAGCCTTGACTCGGCTTATTTTCACGATCGTCCATCAATGCCCCTGTTGCAGGCCGCGGCAGTAATGTACTATTACATAAAACGGCAATAGCCGGCGCATACTTTAAACAAAGTGAATTCATAATATTAGGTACATAAATTGACAAAAAAATCTTGTAAAAAGAGTATCATCTACTTATAGATAAAGTAATACTTACCAAATAGTATTTATTTCATTGCTTTATTTTTGCCATCTATATGTCGCAGTAAGATGGTTATAGGCATGATAATTATAAATATATCCCCCTAGGGATATAGCTATATACCGTAATTTAGTTATATGAACGCGGTTGGTACCGACATGTACAAATTAAAGTCCCTTTTCGTGCCTGTCTGTGTGACCGCGTTGTTCTTCTTACTTACGCAATGGATTTTGATGCGGTTTCACTATCATGTGATTACATTAGTATTAAACTTATGTATAATAAACAAATCTCGCTGTATTGTCTAGTCGTATAAACCGTGCGAAACAGGGGCGGGTCGCTAGTTTACACAAACACGATTTTATTTGTAGATGTATGGTCAAAATGAAAGGACTTGTCATTCTGTGTGTATTACGCAGTAAGGGTTCTCATCCCAGTTTCCTTGTCGATAAAGCAGATTTCTAACACAATTTCTGTATTTTTTCAGGTGGCCATGGATACGGAGTAAACGAAGAGCGTCTTCAGGGTGACGACGATGCTGACGTTACCATGAGTGACGAAACCGTCAACTGTTTTCTTCGTTGCCATGGCAACACCAGTCTCGTCGTTTTTAAAGACACTGTTAATCAGCGTCTCCCTTCCCGTTGCTTGCTTAAAGGTTGGCCTTGGCCAGTGTTTGGGTTAAGTTCTAAGTTAGGAGCGTGTTGCTAAACGAACTTTAATAAATCCACGGTATAAAATTAATAATCATCATCTTCGTAGTCTTTTCCACCTTGTTGGGGTCGGCATCCTGTCTAATCTACATGGGGATACTGCCTATCTGACCTTCACAACCCAGTTACTGAGTAACACGATACCGGCCCTTTGTTATGATTGGTTGTTAGACTTTCGGGGTACTGACTACCCGTAACGACTGTCTAAGTTCTACGAAGCCAGAACAGACGGCTTTACGTTCTTATGGAGACCTGGTACACCTGTTACACTGGTACCCTGTGTGGGACTCGGTATGGAATGGACCGACCGCGGTGAGAGTAACTTAACCTTGATGGATCTACCCGTGCTTCTCTTGCTTAGCTAGGAGAAGCTAGAAATAAAAAAATATGCTTAGCAACATTTTCCTAAGTTATTTTCCTAAACACTGGCCAAGGCACAATAAATGATACAGTCGCATTTTTACTATTTTTTCAATTTATATTCAATAAAATTTTTGCTTTATTTACTACCTATATTTTGTTTCATTCGCTATACTGATGATGAAAATCTTACCTACTTATAACTCCACAAAGTCGATTGTAAAAGGGCATTGGGTAAATAATTTTATATTTATCCTTGCGATTTTTGCGATTTTTTACCAATTTACTTTAAAACGCATAACCACAAACACTCACAATGAGAAGCGTTCCGAGTGACGAGAGTACGTTTGGCATAAATCATTTAATTCGAGAAATCCAAGAATACTTTTCATGGCCATTCGGTGAATTTCGGTAATAATATTTTAAAGACAATATTCTATATTGCTTAGACTAATTTGACAACACCAAACAGCCATTCCACACAATACTGAGGCGAGGTGAGGCACACAATACTGTTTTAAGCTTTCTCTGTTTTATTTGTTTTTTGTGTGAATATTGTGTGCCTTGATCTGAGTCAAATAAATTTATTTTCTTTCTTTCTTTTTTTTTCTTTTATTCAATTTATAATAAAATAAGGAACAATATGGGAAAGTATTTCAATGTGCGGGCCTGATGAATTATATTTATCAGTCCGGATACTTTGTGATAATACCAATTTAATATTCAAACTGCAACGTATACAATAAGACTGAATTACACATCTGTTACCCGGTCGCCAGTGAGACTTCGGTATCGTCATGTGGCGGTCCATCGTATCAACGCTCCTATTAGGAGCTCTCGCGTCGGCAATAAACTTAGAATACTTAGACCCCACTAAACTACAAACCGTGGTACCAACTGACGTTCAAAAACGTTCAGCGTTAGAAATCATTGCGCAATATTCTCAAAAAGTATTGGTCGAAATAGATCCTCTCTTATTCAAAAATAATAAAGACTCATTTCGTTTAAAAACACATGAAGGGGTGCTGAACATCAAAGCCAGCACAGGCGTGGCGGCAGTGTGGGGTTTCAATTATTATCTCAAGAAATATTGCAAGAGTCAAATTGAGTGGCAGACCAAGCAAGTAAATATACCTGATCCGCTGCCAGAAGTAGATGAAATAGTGGTCGCTAACGACAGATTCCGATACTACCAAAACGTATGTACCGCGTCATATAGTTTCGTCTGGTGGAACATTTATGACTGGAGACAGCATGTAGAATGGATGGCGCTTAATGGAATCAACTTGGCACTTGCACCAGTAGCTCAGGAAGCTGCGTGGGCGCAAGTTTACCGCCAGATGGGCATGACGCAAGAAGAAATAGACAAACACTTCACCGGACCAGCGTTTTTGTCTTGGCTGCGAATGGGTAACGTCCACGGTTGGGGAGGTCCCTTGCCAAAGTCCTGGCATAATTTACAAACTGACTTTCAAAACGATATCATCAATAGAATGCGTAATCTCGGCATGGTTCATGTATTACCAGCTTTCAATGGTCACGTCCCAGTCTCATTCGCGAAGCTATTCCCCAATACTACGTTTCATAAAGTGGATCAGTGGATGGAATTCGAAAACGAGTACTGCTGCGGCCTTTTCTTGGACCCATTTGATCCTTTGTTTTCCGTTATTGGGAAAATGTTTCTGAACGTAGTCACTATACAAGCGCCTGTAAGTCACATATACACTGCCGATCCCTTCAATGAAGTCCATATAAAGCTACTTTCCACACCATTCGTTCAGGAGACGGCAAAAAAAATATTTTACACACTTGCGGATTTTGATAAAGATGCAGTATGGCTTATTCAGAATTGGATGTTTGTGAATGCTCCGACAACATGGCCAGTCAGTAGGGTGGAAGGTTTTATAAATTCCGTTCCAAATGGCAGGATGCTCATACTCGACCTGCAATCAGAGCAGTGGCCCAAGTACAACCTTTATCATATGTATTTTGGTCAACCTTTCATCTGGTGCATGCTACATAACTTCGGTGGAACACTGGGCATGCATGGTAACATGGTGACCATAAACAAAGATGTGTATGAAGCGAGGTCCCAAGCTAACAGCACCATGATCGGGATAGGCCTCACTCCTGAAGGTATCAACCAAAACTATGTGGTGTACGATTTGATGTTGGAGTCTGCCTGGCGCAAATCTCCAGTCCAGAATCTCGAAGCATGGGTCGCTGACTACGCCGAGAGAAGATATGGATGCAACGCCACCGCAGAAGCTTGGAAGTATTTGCTCAAAAGTGTTTATAGTTTTAACGGCCCAAATAGACTCGACGGCGAATACGTCACAACTCTAAGACCTAGTTTACAGATAAAACCTTGGGCTTGGTATAAAAGCTATGATTTATTCCAGGCGTTTAGAAAGCTCGTGTTCCTCAACGCTGACGGGTGTACTGGTACTGAAGGCTATCAATATGACGTAGTGGATGTGACGCGGCAAGCTTTACAATACAGAGCAGAACAGCTTTATGTGAACGTTGTCAATGACAGATCTACAAACACTTTCGTATATGACGCGTCTATTAAACGTTTTCTCGATGCACTGAACGATATCAGTCAAATATTGTATGAAAGCGAACATTTCAGTGCATCTAAATGGTTCAAAAAAGCAAGGGGTTTAGGAGCTGATCCTGACGAAGCTGACTTGTACGAGTTAAACGCACGAAACCAGATCACTCTTTGGGGACCGAATGGAGAGATTTCCGATTATGCTTGTAAGCAATGGGCAGAGTTATTCAGATATTATTACTATCCAAGATGGTCAATGTTTTTGACTGCTTCTTTGAAGGCGAAGCAAGCTGGTGAAGATTTTAATGAGAAGGCTACCCAGCGTGTTGTGACAGCTAACGTTGAAGTACCATTTGTTACTGGTCGAACTGTAGACAATGGTCTTATACGGTCTTTTTCTACACCTTTGATTCTGGCCAAGGAGTTGTACAGAAAATGGGCGAATGCTCCTGACGTTGAAGACTTGCCGGTGATCATTATAAAGTCGGGCGATTTTAAAAGGACAACTATGGCGGAAGTTGACCCTGGAAGCGATGAAACCCCAGAACCCCCTAGTGTTGTGATTATTCCTACTATGCCGGTGAATTAGTACCGGTATTGCTGCATCAATTTGGTAGTGAGTATCTTTGTTATATTTATTTTAACTTACCGTTCGTCCACAAGGCATTTGTAATTTAATAATTAAAATTAACTATAGGATAATTTTTATTTAAAAATATAATATTTGCAAGGTTTTTTGCTGACAAGCGATTTCTTTTTTCTGTCTGTGTAATTCTGTATAGACAAACACTAAAAGGTCGCCATAATTGCTGACCATCTGTGGCAAGATAAAAAAGTTTTATGATTTTATAAATTAATATTTGTGTCCGTCAACTCGGTCGAACGCAATATCTATGTAGGTAGGATTTCTAGGAAGTCACAAATTACGAATGTCATGAATGTATTCGGCGAATACGAATATTCGGTAATTTGATGGCATTCGGCGAATATTCGTATTCGTATTCGTTGCATTACTACTAAGTACTTATCTAGGTACGGCGTACCTATTTACCCTACCCTACCCTATCTATCTACCCTACCTACCCTACATATCCTACCTACCTACCCTACCTACCCTCCTACTTACTTACCTAACTACCTACCCTACCTACCTACATACCTTCCTATCTACCGAGATATCATCAAAAAAGCCGTTCAGAGAAAATTAATTGTTGTTTTTGTTCATTTTTCCTATGTTATAATAGTTATTCGGTTATTCGGGGCGGAAACAAATCCAACAATTCAAAGGTCATAAAAATCAGTCCAGCCGCTCAACAACGGCTGGACTGATTTTTTACGGTGAATAGGTAGATTTACTTAATTGGAATTTCCGCGTATTGTTTGAGAAAAGTACTATAGAAGCCTCAAGCAGGCATTGATGGACTCACGTATGTGTGCCTCGGCTTATTTTCACGATCGTTCATCAATGCCTCTGTTGCAGGCCGCGGCAGTAACGTACTACTTATTACATAAAACGCCAATAGTTGGCGCATACTTTTAACAAAGTGAATTCATAATATTAGGTATATAATATATGTACGAGTAGTTAAAATACACGCAAACTAAGCGACGACTGAAGAGTGACCAGCGAGTAGACCGTGAGTCACGTTAAAAACTCAAAAGCCGCCCCACAACTTATGACCTGGTCATGACGACCTGGGTGCCTAGCGTATGATGGAATGCTGGGAGGTTAGAAAGTAGAGGGATGGCACAAAACACGTTAGTTAATTTCGACTATCACAAAATTTTTTTTTTTTTTTTTTTTTCGACTAGGGCATCTCGCAGTTAACCTCAGAAGAGAGTCGTGACTGCTTAACCGGACTTTCCTGTGGCTGCCTTAAGCTTCTACACTCAGAGCCTGGAGGCTCAACGCCAGGGGCAAAAACTATTCTAATTATAAACTAGGCGAGCGCTCGCTAAGGGCACCCCCTGTGGGGTACGAACCTCGGCTTAGGGCGTCGCTGGGGGGAGGACAGCAAGATGGGACAGGCTGGATCAAAGATATATTATTATTATTAGTCGGGGAGTTTAAAGCTACTGGCTCAGCATAGACGCGGGCTGGCGCATCGTCAGCAAGGGTCGGGGGAGTATTATTTACTCTAGGGAGGGTCGCGATCGCGGAGGACCTCGGTGGCGAGGTCGTCGTTTGTGCTTGTATACTGTATTGGTGGCCCTACTGCTCTCCTGGTGGAGGGTTATGGGGTCATCAGGGTCGGTCAGAACATGCCTCGAGCGGTGGATCTTACTAATTCTAGAGGGGACATATCTGGCTGCCTCGACAACCAGAGGGTTGCGATGTTTGGCGGCTGTATCGAAGAAACGCTTTGAATTGCGTTTAAGAAATTGGGCTATAGTGGGGATTTTGAGGTCGAGATGGAGGATTTCGTTCCTGACAAACCAGGGGGAACCCGTTGCCATTCGAAGAAAACGGTTTTGGAGGGTCTGCATCTTGTGGAGATGATAGGGTTTGGCTTGTGCCCAGGCGGCGCACGCATAGGTTGGCGCAGTGGTTAAGCGATTGACTGCTGCACTGCGTGTCGCGGGTTCGATTCCCGCACGGAACAAATATTTGTATGACCTACAAGTAGTTGTTCCGGGTCTGGCAGTTTGTGTATGTGACTTTAAATGTTTGTAAACGCACCCACGATACAGGAGAAATTCCTAGTGTGGGGCAACGTTAAAAAAAAAAAAAAAAAAAAAAAATTGCACCTGAGTGACAATTTGCTACGTGCATTCAGAACGGAGTGGAGTCTACCGAGAGCGAAAGCGGCTCGCGAGCGGGCCTGCTTTATGTGCTCTGAGAATGACAGTTTCTCGACCACACCTAGATATTTGGCTCGCTTCTCCCAAGGGATCGGCTTGTCAAACATGGTGATTGGTCGTGGGAGATGGGTTTTGAGTTTGAGTCTCGGTTTCTTGAAGAGAACCGTTTGACTCTTGTCGGGATTGACTTCGATTCTCCACTTTCTGAACCAGCCGCCGAGCTGGTCGACTGCGGTTTGGAGAGTGTGAGCTATCGCGTCAGGGCTTCTGCCCGTATAGTAAATGGCCGTGTCGTCTGCGAACAGAGCCAACTGCGCCTTTTTACTTTTGGGGATATCGCTGGTCTAAATTTTTCAATATTGACACTGAGTCTTATAGGACTCAGTGTCAAAGTTCAAGTACGTAGATGATTTTTCAAAATGGTTACTTCTTCCTTTATTTTTTAAATGTTTGATTTTATAAAAAAATATTAAAGTATTAGATACTCAATGGCATCGCAAGGCCATTCAATTTGAGAGTTTAGAAAAGTGATATTTAGTGACGAATTCTGGGAAATTTTCAAAAATACTTAAAAATTGGGTTTTCTCGAATCCCATAAATTTTTACTTAGGGTTTATGGGGTTCTTAACTGTTGCAAATGGCTCACACTATCACGTCCTAAAAGGAATATGTCAAATTACAAGTCACCCGCTATAGTTATATGAAAGCGGTTGGTACCAACATAATTATTACAAATTAAAGTCTCTTTTCGTGCCTGTCTATGTGACCGCGTTGTTCTTCTTACTTACGCAATGGATTTTGATGCGGTTTCACTATCATGTAATTACATTAGTATTAAACTTATGTATAATAAAGAAATCTCGCTGTATTGTCTAGTCGTATAAACCGTGCGAAACAGGGGCGGGTCGCTAGTTTACACAAACACGATTTTATTTGTAGATGTATGGTCAAAATGAAAGGACTTGTCATTCTGTGTGTATTACGCAGTAAGGGTTCTCATCCCAGTTTCCTTGTCGATAAAGCAGATTTCTAAGCACAATTTCTGTATTTTTTCAGGTGGCCATGGATACGGAGTAAACGAAGAGCGTCTTCAGGGTGACGACGATGCTGACGTTACCATGAGTGACGAAACCGTCAACTGTTTTCTTCGTTGCCATGGCAACACCAGTCTCGTCGTTTTTAAAGACACTGTTAATCAGCGTCTCCCTTCCCGTTGCTTGCTTAAAGGTCGGCCTTGGCCAGTGTTTGGGTTAAGTTCTAATTTAGGAGCGTGTTGCTAAACGTAGTTTAATAAATCCACGGTATAAAATTAATAATCATCATCTTCGTAGTCTTTTCCACCTTGTTGGGGTCGGCATCCTGTCTAATACTGCCTATCTGACCTTTACAACCCAGTTACTGAGTAACACGATACCTGCCCTTTGTTATGATTGTGGTTGTTAGACTTTCGGGGTACTGACTACCCGTAACGACTGTCTAAGTTCTACGAAGCCAGAACCGACGGCTTTACGTTCTTATGGAGATCTGGTACACCTGTTACACTGGTACCCGGTGTGGGCTCGGTACGGTATGGATGGTCGCCCATCCACGGACCGACCGCGGTAAGAGTAACTTAACCTTGATGGATCAACCCATGCTTCTGTTGCTTAGCTAGGAGGAAGCTAGAAATAAAAAAAATATGCTTAGCAACATTTTCCTAAGTTTTTTATTACATTATTTTCCTAAACACTCACCAAGGCACAATAAATGATACAGTCGCATTTTTACTATTTTTTCAATTTATATTCAATAAAACTCTTGCTTTACTACCTATATTTTGTTTCATTCGTTATACTGATAGTGAAAATCTTACCTAGGTACTTATAACTCCACAAAATCGATTGTAAAAAGGCATTAGGTGAAAATGAATGGGGCTTGCTTCAAATTTCCACCACTAACGAGGTATCTACCAAACGAAAATAACTTGCAACAACTTGACTACTACACCCGTAAAGAAAAATCTATCAGTAAAAAGTTTTAGCTAAAAAAAATATTTATTTATTTATTTTATTATTTATGTACACACAGAAAAATAGATACAGGTAAGACATAATCATAATTATGAGTACTATATATAGTACATTTATATTTATCCATGCGATTTTTTTTAAACAAGTTTAAAACTTTTTACAACGCAAAAAAGTCATTCACAATGACAAACTGTGTAAGTTCCGAGTGACGTACGAGTACGTTCGAGGCGTCTCGCGTCCGTCATTTAATTCGAGAAATCCAAGTATACTTTTCCTGGTATCATAATATTTCAAAAACATTATTATATATTGCTTAGACTAATAGGACAACACTAAACATTCAATTTATAATAAAATAAGGAACAATATGGGAAAGTGTTTCAATGTGATGACTGATGAATTATATTTATCAGTCCGAATACTTTGTGATGATACCAATTTAATATTCAAACTGAAACGTATTCTATAAGAGTGAATTACACATTTGTAGCCGGTCGCCAGTGTGACTTCGCTATCGTCATGTGGCGGGCCATCGTATCAACGCTCCTATTAGGAGCTCTCGCGTCGGCAATAAACTTAGGATACTTAGACCCCACTAAACTACAAACCGTGGTACCTAACGAAGTTCAAAAACGTTCAGCATTAGAAATCATTGCGCAATATTCTCAAAAAGTATTGGTCGAAATAGATCCTCTCTTATTCAAAAATAATAAAGACTCATTTCTTTTAAAAACACATGAAGGGGTGCTGAACATCAAAGCCACCACAGGCGTGGCGGCAGTGTGGGGTTTCAATTATTATCTCAAGAAATATTGCAAGAGTCAAATTGAGTGGCAGACCAAGCACGTAAATATACCTGATCCGCTACCAGAAGTAGATGAAATAGTGGTCGCTAACGACAGATTCCGATACTACCAAAACGTATGTACCGCGTCGTATAGTTTCGTCTGGTGGAACATTTATGATTGGAGACAGCATGTAGAATGGATGGCGCTTAATGGAATCAACTTGGCACTTGCACCAGTAGCTCAGGAAGCTGCGTGGGCGCAAGTATACCGCCAGATGGGCATGACGCAAGAAGAAATAGACAAACACTTCACCGGACCAGCGTTTTTGTCTTGGCTGCGAATGGGTAACGTCCACGGTTGGGGAGGTCCCTTGCCTAAGTCCTGGCATAATTTACAAACTGACATTCAAAACGATATCATCAATAGAATGCGTAATCTTGGCATGGTTCATGTATTACCAGCTTTCAATGGTCACGTCCCAGTGTCATTCGCGAAGCTATTCCCCAATACTACGTTTCATAAAGTGGATCAGTGGATGGAATTCGAAAACGAGTACTGCTGCGGCCTTTTCTTGGACCCATTTGACCCTTTGTTTTCCGTTATTGGGAAAATGTTTCTGAACGTAGTCACTATACAAGCGCCTGTAAGTCACATATACACTGCCGATCCTTTCAATGAAGTCCATATAAAGCTACTTTCCACACCATTTGTTCAGGAGACAGCAAAGAAAATATTTTACACACTTGCGGATTTTGATAAAGATGCAGTATGGTTTATTCAGAATTGGATGTTTGTGAATGCTCCGACAACATGGCCAGTCAGTAGGGTGAAAGGTTTTATAAATTCTGTTCCAAATGGCAGGATGCTCATACTCGACCTACAATCAGAGCAGTGGCCCAAGTACAACCTTTATCAAATGTATTTTGGTCAACCTTTCATCTGGTGCATGCTACATAACTTCGGTGGAACACTGGGCATGCATGGTAACATGGTGACCATAAACAAAGATGTGTATGAAACGAGGTCCCAAGCTAACAGCACCATGATCGGGATAGGCCTCACTCCTGAAGGTATCAACCAAAACTATGTGGTGTACGATTTGATGTTGGAGTCTGCCTGGCGCAAATCTCCTGTACAGGATCTCGATGCATGGGTTGCTGACTACGCCGAGAGAAGATATGGATGCAACGCCACAGCAGAAGCTTGGAAGTATTTGCTCAAAAGCGTTTATAGTTTTAACGGCCCATATAGACTCGACGGCAAATACGTCACAACTAGAAGACCTAGTTTAAAAATAAAACCTTGGGCTTGGTATAAAAGCTATGATTTATTCCAGGCGTTCAGAAAGCTCGTTTTTCTCAAAGTTCACGGGTGTACTGACACTGAAGGCTATCAATATGACGTAGTGGATGTGACGCGGCAAGCTTTACAATACAGAGCAGAACAACTTTATGTGAACGTTGTCAAAGACAGATCTACAAACACTTTCGTTTATGACGCGTCTGTTAAACGTTTTTTCGATGCACTGAACGATATCAGTCAAATATTGTATGAAAGCAAACATTTCAGTGCATCTAAATGGTTCAAAAAAGCAAGGGGTTTAGGGGCTGATTCTGACGAAGCTGACTTATACGAGTTAAACGCACGAAACCAGATCACTCTTTGGGGACCGAATGGAGAGATTTCCGATTATGCTTGTAAGCAATGGGCAGAGTTATTCAGATATTATTACTATCCAAGATGGTCAACGTTTTTGACTGCCACTTTGAAGGCGAAGCAAGCTGGAGAAGATTTTAATGAGAAGGCTACCCGGCGTGTTGTAACAGCTAACGTTGAAGTACCATTTGTTACTGGTCGAACTGTAGACAATGGTCTTATACGGTCTTTTTCCACACCTTTGACTTTGGCCAAGGAGTTGTACAGAAAATGGGCGAATACTCCTGACGTTCAAGACTTGCCGGTGATTATTATAAAGTCTGGCAATTTCAGAAGGGCAGCTATGGCGGAAGCTGACCCTGGGAGCGATGAAACCCTAAAGTCAACAAGGAGGCAGTCGAGTTAATGACAAGACCTGTATTTAAATTTCATTTTATCAATCAAATCAGCTAATCGCAGTGTGGACATAAGGCATTGTAGGCAAGCGTATTCAATTGCCATTCCCATCTAATATGAAGTTTATTGGATGGGAAATTATCAAATAACTTCTCCCGCTCTGGGCGGAGCGGGAGGGCGTGTCAGACTCTTACTGACTAAAACCCACCCGTGTTCCTTCAGTTGCGTGTACGTTGCCAGGGGCCTCGGTATCCCTTTCGGACTTTCCCGTAACCCCGGCAGGCAACGGTCCTATCAGACCCCTTCGTGAAGTGAACACTTGACGTGGTAATCGAATTCTGGAACCCACGCACAGCAGTACTCAGGAGTCCATATGTTATGAGAATCCCTAAAGCTCTTACTTCTTTTTAAGTTTTTCTCAAATAACTCAAAAACCTAGGTAAAAAAACTATGAAATCATCTCCCCCTTGTATGACACCCTAAGGGATGTTTGCTTTTCTTTGGTGCTCTGCAGTTTTCGATTGTTATTTTCACTGTAGTGATTTATACTAAATGGCTGTGGAATTAACCTATTGACCCCAGTCGGATTAATACGACAAATTTTTTCGTGCCCGTGCCGGCTTGACCTGTGTTCATGTTTTGTTTTTTATTTAATTGCATGACCTTTTTCGTCGTAGGTGCTGATTTGTTGATTTATGAGCTGGGCGTTGGAGTCACGGCAATTGATATAAAACCGGTCAATAGGTTAATTAATCGGTTTTTATTAGTAGGTAAGTAGTGTAAGTACGTATATTTTGAAATAAAAGACATGCTTCTTTATAATCGTTGTATATTTGTATTATGTACACTTATTTAAACATAATTAATAATTATATACTTTTTAACAACTAATTTGGGATGGTTCACTGAAAAAAAATTGCGTGGGGTCATTTTGAATTTAGAAAAAATATAGCACAACGTTCTCTTGTAACAAATGCTTTGCCTTTTTTCAATCACAAAGCACGCAACCGGCGCTCCGGCGCAGCGGCCGTCGATCCGTTTCCGTGTTCTTTGATGTAACTCAATAAAAACACATTTGAAAAAAAACCTATTCTTTCTGCTACGGTGAAAGTGGTTCCGTCATATTATAACGTCCATCATGAAAATGTAATTTTCACCAGTAATAGGTACTAGTGAAAATTACATTTTCATCAATGTCAATTTTCATATATATTATTTTTGATAGAATAGATAGATTTTTTTTCCAATCTCTGCAATGCAGCTGCTATTGTGTGACCGTTGTCCACTTTCCATAACTCACATTGGAGCATAGCATTTGGCCGTATATCCTGCATTCTCACATACGCTGTTAATGTCACGTTAGAAATTATAGAAGCGCACAATGCCACCCTGACTGACTGGCACCACGTCGTTCAACGTGTGTAAATATATGAAGACACTTCTAGATTTCTGTCCGCGATAATAACAACATGTTAATAATTATTTAAGCGCACATCATCACATCTTTATTAGTGCCTTTTGTGGACATGATAATTATTCAGATTTGTTACTGTTGTAATAGCAATCACGTCAGTTCGTTTAAAATTGGTTTTTATTTTTATTAATTTATTTATCTTTATATAGATTATTTTCTTTGTTGTGAATGTGAGAACGCTGTAGGCTTAGTGGACTGTAGATATGTTGACCATAATTATTCTGTTAAGTACCTGGTACTTGTTGAAAGACCTACACTGCCCTTCCATACCTAATAACATTGTTAATTGAAAATATTGTAAGACCCAATTATTTTTAAAAGAGTAACCGTGGAGTTTCTTGCCGGCTCTTTTCCATAGGAAACAACCAATTGGAACCGTGCACCTAGCTTCTGACGTTTCATAAGTGCCCATGTAGGTTTATGTGAAATAAAATATTTTGAATTTGAATTTGAACATGAAAGAGGTTTAGGTATAGCTCAGGTCTTAAGGAAAGTGATTGGTCATCAATATTTTATTGTTTCTGCATATTTATCGTTGTCGGAAGATAATTTGACTAGGCTTAATATTAAATGTACTGTGATTGGTGGTTTTTATACATATTTGGTATTCGAATTAAATATAGGTTTCATTATTTATTAAATGAAAAGAGTGCGTGCAGTCCTATATTATGAATGTGAAAGTTTGTATGTTTGTTAGGTACTCAATCACGCAAAAACGGCTGAACGAATTTGGATGAAATTTGACACAAAGATATTTTATAACCTGGATTAATACATGCAATACTTATAATCTCGGTAGTACGATCCCGTGGGATTTTTTTCGACGTCCTCGCGGAGGAAACCGGAATAAACAGATGGGGTCAAAAACAAAAATTATCAATTTTAAGTACTTATTACTTAACGAGTCCTAATTTTGGTTACATTAGGTAAGTCTTAGCACCACTGATGTATTGTCATTGTCACTTAAATACGATTAATATACAATATCAGATACATGTGTGTAAATAATGTTTAAAATAATCTAGGAATTCCTAAATAAGCTTAATCTTTTGACGCAGGTAAACTTGGAGGGAGTTTTTGTTATTCTTTTAAACAGCTTCTTATGAGTATCTTTTACAATTTCAATTCCAACAATGGGTCTACTACAGGCCGGCCACATACATACGGAATTCTGTTTCGAACGCATCGATTCGGAATTTCGAACGCAGCAAATCCATACAAAATCAAGGATCTATCACACACGTAGGTACAGTAGTAGTTCTCTGTTCAAAATTTTCTCCGATTCGAAATTCCGAAACGGAATTCCGTACATATGTGGCCCATATCTATGATGTGACTGGCTTTATTCATATCTCAATACATTACGATTGAACTGATTATGTCATTTTTATCTTATAAAAGAAATTAGAAAGTCACAATAAACACAGTCGAGACGACACTACGATAATAAATTAAAGTTTGTATAAATAATGAAGTTCCCAGTCTGCATACAAAAAATCAACCAAATATATCCAATAGTTTAGTTACAAGCCTGCTAGTCAAAGATTGGCAAAACCTAAATGGTCTGTGCACACTGGCGGACGGCAGGGGAGAGGCTTTAATTCTTATCCAATCGAAATATGTAAGGTATATATTTCATTGCTCGGTAATCGAGCTTGGAGCATCACGGAGCATCGCAGGTTCTCTGGAGCAGCGAGCATTGTAATATATACCTTATCTCCATTGGAAAAGTATTAAATTCAATTCATAAAGGAGAAGGCTCAAAAATACCCCACGTCTGCCAGCAAATAGAAATATCTCAAATTATTGCTAAAAATGAGTAAAAAAATAATTACATAGTACTTATATAATTTAGTAAAACCTTGAGATTTTAGTTTTAGAACGACTGCCTCGTTGGTCTAGTGGGGCAAGTGTTACTGCTGAGCCTGAAGTCCTGAGTCCAATTTCCAGGACAAGCAAAGTGTTTTTGGGTTTTTCCATCAAGAATTTCTCAGTAGCAGCCCGGAGTCTGGATTTGTGCCCGGTTGATAGCTCGCCCCTTTTAATGAGACTTAAACATTACTGGCGAAATGTGGGTGGACTTTAGATACACTTCTGCCTAACCCATCGGGGAATACAGGCCTGATTTTATGAAGGTATGTATGATTAAAACCGAAAGTATGTTTTTATTGCATTTCTAGTCGTTCTAAAACTAAAATCGGAAGATTTTACTAAATTATATAGTACCCCTGAACAAAAATTCAGAGCATTTTTTAATACGTTAGCCAGTAAGGATTAAAACCAGAAGTATGTATTTTTTTTAAATTAATTTTTACGATTTTTTTAGATACTTCTCTTTGCTGTCAGACGTGGGGTAATTTTCTATAGCAGAAGTGGCTTCTCCTTTAAAATCCTCTGCCGTCCTGTCCGTCAGTTTGCGCAGGCCCATAGTCGGCCCATCACTGCTATTTAGTTTCTTAGAAAAAAAACTTTTTAATTTCGATGTTAGGATTTATTTGATAATTCCAACATAGTCTTATGCATTGGTATTGCCAGTGTTTTAATTTGTCCTATTGTCGTCTCCAAATTATATGTCTTTCTTTTTTGCCTCTCATTCTCATCTCTCAGTTGATGTACAATAATAAATCTTCGTTAAAGTTGCTCTCCATGATTCCACTTACTACTACTTACAATATGGTAATTTGAAAATAACATCTTTGGGACAATAATTCCGATTTTAAACCTATGTCATACCAACGTGTCAAGGACATAACCAGTGTTTCCATAGTTAAACGTCTGGTTAAGGTTTGTTTGGTCTAAAACAGGTACGTAGCTGTCTTGCAGAAGAATAGGTTGACGACTCGACGCTTCGTTTAGCTGTCTCTCTAAAACTGTATTCTGCAGCTCTTCTTCCTCTAATTCTAATGTCAATTCATCAAGGAGTTTCATTCTACTTTCTATCTCACTGTCAGCTTTTGCCAACTCTACAGCGTTTTCTTGCATCTCTGTTGCCGTATTCACTAACTCCTGGTCAATTTTGTCCAGCAACATCGTTACTTGAGATGCGTTTTCGCAGCTATTCGCCTTGTTTTCGTCCATGTACCGTTTGACTTTAGCTGTCAGTCTTACTACTAGTTCCTCTTCTCGGTGTAATCTTTTGTTTACTATTGCTAATTTCTCCAACATTTCGATTTCTTCTCGTATTCTGGATAGTTCATCAGCTGATGCTTCAGAGTCTGTATCGTTTTGTGATTGCATTAGCCTTTCTGAATTAACTTGGCATATGTCTGTGAGTTCTTTAGTGAAGTAGTGTTCTCTCATGAGGTGTCTCTCTCTTCTAGATTTGTGTTTGGTGTGTCGTCTTGGTGGGGTGCCGCTTCCAACGCCTACTCCGCTGTCACTGTTTCCTGCTTGGCTGTCGTTGACTTCGCTACACCTGCCGAGGTCTCGGAGGTAAGACTCGAGAAGGTAGTTGGTGCCATGTTTCTCCATACGATTCTTGTGAGTCTGGTCTTCTAGGTGGTCAATGAGTTTTTCTTGTTCTCTGTAAATACAAAACGGAAATTTGTTAAAGTGACTGCGATTTCTACGTAAACAAAATAATAATTTTATTACTAAGTGACGCTGAACTGCATTAAAGGTCTGAGTGCTAATTTGGATTCTACAAGGTCGAAATTCGACTAAAATGAAGTGGATTTTGGTCAAGAATAGAAAAATAACTCTCTTCTTCAAAATACTTCAGTCGTAATCACTAATTATACTTCTCAGCAGATTATCGAAGCACAAAAAAAGGTTTCGCTCATATTATTTCATACCTTAATTTATCAAGCTGCTGGTGTATGGTCCTGGTCTGATGGTGTATGACTGAGACGAGCCTGGCCGCTGGATCCTCACTCCTGGCTCTGGGAGGGGGAGTGGCTGTCCTCAGGCCTCGTCTTCTCCGCCGTCGCGCCCCACCCCGACTTCCTCCATCACTGTCTCGACCAGAGTCGTCTTCTCCACCACTTGAAACACGGCGAAGGGCTAAACGAACCTGGAAAAAAGAGGAAGATTGTGAGACAGAGGTAATTTACAGTTATTTATATAATCAGCATATAATGTTCCCACTGCTAACAGGCCTCTTCTCTGTGAGAGGGAGTGGGCCGTAATCCACCACTCTGGCCCAGTGCCGGTTGGTAGATGTCTTAAATCCTGGAATTTTTGAGAACAGTGGTGATGAAATAATAAAGCGAAAGAAAAAGCGAGTTGCTTGCAATTTAATCAACCGACTTCAAAAAGGAGGTTTTCAATTCGACTTTTTTTATTTTATTTTTTTATATATGTCTGTTACGCCTTTATTCTGCCAATTCTGAAATTATTAACTTTGCTTGGGTAGTTTTTTTTTTTAGTCACTTAAATTTTTTAGTACAAAGTTTTTTCTGCAGGTCGTGGCATAAACAACGTCAAAAAGATTAATTAATTACATGAAAAAGTTTTGCAACATCATTAGGTCTATTTTCTAACGGTGAAAATATTTATGCAAAATGAAAGTTTGGTACACAAAATAAACCGATGAAAAAAGAAACGAAAAGTAAAAATAAAGCGAAAAATAATAAAAGTCTAACTAAGCTTCTATTTTAATGGAAGTGGATCTAATTTTAAGGCAGCGCCAAGCAAACAATCAACGAACATCAATCAAGGTAAGTTATTAATTTGTTTGACGCCGTCCAAAAATTAGTTACTTTTATTAATTTTGGAGCTTTAGCTTAGGGGTTAAATCTTAATGGAATATCAACCTACCCAATAAAAAAAAATCTTCAAAATCAAGATTATTGTGTAAAAAGTTCTACGTGGTCATACATAATAAAATATATACGAGTATATACGCGTCGACTACAGATCCTCCTCCTTTGTTTCGTCGGTTACACAATGGTTAGAATTTAACCAACTACTAATAAAAAAAGTGTCTTAATTCGATATTTAAGAAAGAAGAAAGAACTATACGTTTATTTGCGGTGAACATGACGCAAAGAAAGAACACAAAACAGAAAAGAACAAGGTGGGGAAAAATATGCGTCACATCTACGCAAAACGGCCATCGCTCAGCGCTGGCCAGCCATAACGCTGCGACCCTATGCGAGTTAAGTTGATGCTTAGCTTTATTCTTAGTTAGTCCTACAAAGGATTAAATGACGTTGCCTTCAAACTTCACGTAACTATAATAAAATACCTATCAGTTTGGTTTACTTAGTTAATAGGTATAGGGACAGACCTCATGCCTGGCGTCTCCCCAAGCTGCTAGCACGTGCAGCACCGGTACATCGGGTGGTAATGGTCTCTCGACTCCTCGCCACCTCTCGGCCAGCACCCACTCGCCCTGCTCGCTCACTCCACCTCCTGTTGTAATAAGAAATGTTTTAACATTAAGAACTAGTAGATACTGTACCTTCAATAGGTACAGTCAAGTCTAATATCTTCTTTAGTTTACTTTTTTTTTTTCTTTTTTACATACTTAATACGTACGTATTGCATAGATATTCATTTAATTACTTGAATTGATATCAAAGATCAAAATATCCTTTATAATCCTTTCATATTGTCTCTATCACAGAAAAAAAATCATCACTAGTTGATGAATTTTTTTCTACAAAATAATTTCTAAGGTGGGTTCATTTAAAAGGTTGGATTTGTTAAGCTAACTAGCCGTTTTAAGAAAAAGAATTGTGTACCTATTTTCAAAAGACTTCAGTTGAGAAGCGATAGTTGATGGAGACGATGGTGAAGTCAGAAGAGTACCTAACCACCCACTCAATGTCCTGAATTAAGTTAAGAATCTAAATATGTTTGATCTAAAAACCTTGTCGAAAACCAATCTTTTATTTATTAATATATAGTATGTTAACTAACGAAGGGAGTTCCCGTTAACTCGCAAAAGTATAGTGTCCAAACATGCAAAATATTTTTTTATATTTTTGTTCTTAAGAAAGAACAAGTGCGCGTGTACAGTGTTTATTTTACGTATCACTTTAATATTTTTTAAGAATAATATAATATGTTTTGATATTATAAAAAAAAACTTTTTTTTATATAATATTTTTTAAGAATAATATAAGTAATATATTTTGTAATTACTAAGAAAAAATTAATAAATTTGTTTAGCATGTGTGGACTCCCTTCGTTAGTTAACACTATATTTATTAATAAAAATAAAAAATAACCCAGCTTTTGTCCCAACCTGTCCTTACCTTCGGGAGTGTCCTGTAAAGCCCTCACGATGTCTGCGCAAGTGGTGTGGGACTTGACTCCTCGCACCCACAGCTTCTGACCGCGCGCCAGGACTCCAACCTCCTCGTCACTGTAGTCTGATGATGACCCTTCCATGCTTATGGCCTGAAATGGATGAAAGGCTTATATTTATCAAGAGGACATGAGTTTTCAGAAGACAAAGTAACGTTGAGTACCTAGGTACTTTTGTGGTAAAAAAGAAATCATTTTGACTAAGCACAGCGCCAAACAGTGTTGAGCAATTGTCCAATTGTAGAGCATTGGTGGCCCAGTGGTAACGGCCGCGACGTACGAGTTTAGTCATTTGTTCGAAACCGGACGCCTGTCAGGGTTCAAACCTACGACCTTACAACTGGCATGTCCTAGAACCAAAAATTCGAAGACATTTGACATTGTGGCAAATCTACAACGCCACATGCAAACATCAAAGACATGACGTTACACAAATCCTGCATCACGCAAGCAGAGTTTACCGCGCGATCAGCCTAAATATTACTTTCGAACATAAATCGTTAGGCATTTGCCCACCAGACACGAAACCTTCGGCCGCCTGGTCGGAGGATCCTCCCTTTTCTATAGAGGATGAGTGAACGATACACCCCGTTCTTCATACCTCTATAACATCTAACCCGCATTAGGCCCGCGTGGTGGATTACGCCCCACTCCCTCTCATAGGGAGGAGGGTTGTGTCCCAGCAGGAGGAACATTATAGGCTGATTATACAATAGTCCAATTTATAGAAAATCGAGGGTCTAGCTCAAAATCGTGTTATTGTCAAAAAAGTGTGGTTGGCCTAAACCAACCTCACTTTCAAAGTGTCCGGACGGTGGAGCCATGTCTCATATTTAAACACGGATAGATTTTAGCAATATTTAGTATCTAGTAGATTAGCCGATTTTAAGCCGTAGGTATACATGTACAGTATTTTTATCTCACGAAGCGACGCGCGCTTTACTTGTGGTAAACAAGTGTACAAACACGCTGTGATGTGTGTGTAAGCGCAGGAGCTCTCGGTACCGTCAGAGACACGGGCGAAGTCGGGAGTGTGTGTGTCTTATGCGCTGACGCTACTCGTCTTAACGCATATATTCAGAGCGTGTTTGTACACTTGGTTACCACAAGTAAAGCACGGGTCACTTGTCGTCTTCGTGACATAAAAATACTAAACCTAAAAGTAAAGTATTCTACTTCAAATTATGTTTAAGTAATTTTTGTTTAGAATCTACTTTACTGGCAAGAATATCGTCCTGATTCATAACGTAATACCTATTTTCAATCTCCCCTAGACTTTATACAACCCAAAGCACTAAAAACTAACCCTAGACGCTCCAGCCATCGACCAATAAACCCATTTTACAATACCTATAAAACAAAACGAAGCGTCTATACCTACCAACCCAGGAGTCGGCACCCGCAGGTACGGTTCCCTCAGAAAATTCTCGACGAACAATATAATGGCTTGGCAAACTTTTCAAAGGTAACACGTAACATTGCATAAGTTTGCACAATTTTGGTGCCAGCCGGTGGCAAGTCTACAGGGGTGGGTGGCCAGGAAACTGCCCATTACCGGCTCTATTGGACGGTTTTGCATGTAATGCACTCGCAAAATGGCTGTCGATTAGTTTTCGGAAATGTATTTTACATAGGTAATAAGAGGAGATTTTCGGCGTGTTTGCAGGAATAGATGATTTTTGCTTTTTTAGGCGCTGAGCAGGCGATAGACAATTTTTTTTTTTTAATATTTTACAAGAATAACTTAAAAACTATTAATCTATTAGAAATACAATACAAAATAGGAGCATTTGCAGCCGAACTAGGTGAAACCTGTATCTCGACATGCAGCGCCAAATCTCTCAGTATTTTATTTGCATAAGAAATTAAGCTACCAAGTGCAGCTTTATGTAGATTAAAGAAAAACAATGTAAGAAAAAACTAAAATAAAGTAAACTACGCTAATTGAGTTGATGTGTATGTATAGAGAGGGGAAAGTGGTCGTGTAAGGAGCAGTGAGTGTTAGGATGTGTGTGTACGTGTGGTCATACATCACCACACGTAATGATGAGTGTAAGTAAAGGTGTGTGTTTGAGTGTTATGTAGATGAAGAGCAAGTACCTTAAAATATTTGTCCGTGAACTATTTGAAATTGTATGGGAATCCCAGCATCCTATGTCCGCGTTAGATTTTCATACGTTTCCAAATTGTTCATCTGCTTAGCGCCTAAATGAATGTTGCAGGTAAATAGTTTTTGTTGCAACTTTCAGCGAGGATTCTTGTGAATTTCGGAACATTTGTTTTGGCGATAGTCAAAACGACGCAGGTAATCGAAATGTCTAGACAGAAATTCTTTGCAGGTTGTTAGTTAAAGTGGCTTCAAAGTTCAAATTGACATGCTAGCTATAAACGGTAATTCAGTACTATCTTTCTGTCTGTTCCTTGTATTTTCACTGCCTATTCATCAATATTCGCTGGACAAAACCCTCAATCTATCAAAACAAATCTCTCACAAGTTGTTGCTAATTTCTTATATAGCCATAGACACCTACATAATTTAAGTACGTACCTACTGGAAACTGTAATAATGTGGTGTTAGTGTAAGGCAGTGAGTCCCAAAGTGGTCTATATCGACCCCCAGGAGTCGACGATGACCTGCATGGGGTCGATGTTAGCGGGATAAAAATGGAGGTCCATGACATGTAAATGGGGGTCCACGATAGTAGATCTCATTTAAGCAGGTCGTGACTTTAATTTTGGCTTTCCATTAATGGAATAATCCATATTTATACACAGATAATAGGTACATAATTACTTCCATAATGCTTTCTTATAAATATATAAATAAACACAGATATCTATCTATATAACCCCACAGCCCTCTTTTTCCGTCGAGGGTTAGAAAAAAAATGTAAGCCCGAAATTATCTTACTTCAAGAAAATTTTCTTGGCCCAAAATAATTAATATATTTTTTCTTGTTTTTCACACCACACTTCACTATAGTTATAAATTTAAATCTTTCAAAGTGCAGTAGCATTATACCAGCTGTCAACAACACATTTAAAGGTGATGAATTTGCAAAAAATCAATATAGCAGGGCAGGTAAGCAGGGATAGGGGGTCTACCCAAAACCGAAAAATATGCCAAGTGGTCGACAACATACCTAAAAAAGTTTGGGGACCTCTGGTGTAAAGGAATATTTAAGCTAGCTAGCCAGTAAGTTAGTTTTCAATTCGACTTCGATCGACACTTAGGCCGTGCGCACTTTGAACGCGTTTTCGTACGAATTTTACTCGTGCGAACACGCACGAACGATCCCAACCTTCCAAGTTCTAAGGGAGCGCGCAGACTGAGTGCGAGTTAGTCGTACGTATAGTTTCGACGTCCGAAAACAATCCGAACTTATTGGGATTTTTCGTGCATTCAATGGGATATCACCGGAATACTACCTATTTGACGAAGAAAAACGTATTCAGCGTGTGCACTCAATTCGTACGACCACGATCATACGTTTACGTACGATAAAAAATCGTGTCCAAAGAGAGCGTGGCCTTACAGTACCTACCTACTTAAAAAATATTGTCGACCCCACCTTTAACAGGCATTTCAGATATTGTAACCTAAATCACGAATAGCGTGTCAAAACAGCTTAAACCTACGAACACTAAACGTTACGGCAGCAGTCGAAAAAAACCCATATACTTCCATATATTTCTAGGAACTCTGTGGTGGTAATTTGGGTGGGGGTTCGTGACAAACTACCATTAGGGGTTTCCGCCACCCCATGCCGCCCCTGTTTCCCAGCCCCATTTAGAGCGATGCCCGTCGTTTTTATGTTAAATATTTTCTTAAGGGGTGTCTGCATTTTTGGCGCCGTGTCGACCATGGTTTATAATGTTAATGGAAAACTTACAAAGGTAGGGAGGTACCTACTTTGTTTGCTACAGGTTTGTGGAATTGTAACTTGTGCCAATACGTGAGAAGAACTGTAGGGAAAAGAACTCTATACGTAGAAAAAGAACTAGGTCTGATCATCACATTTGTTCATTAAGTGTTAGTAACTTTTAGAAAGCCCCCTATTATTTGGGACTTAAAGATAAGTGGCGAAATGTGGATGGTAAACCTCTGCCTAAACCTTCAATAATTACAGGCGTGATGTTATATTTATGTTTGCAATTTTATCTTTAACATTAAGAATTCTATTTTTATTAGTCTCTTTTGTTTTACAATAAACGCTGTTTAAAGTTGTAATGATTAAAGCCAGTAATTTTTCTTTGTTTTTTTGTTCATCAAAAACAGTGTACATAGGTACTTTTGTTTAACTTTTAAATATACCACACAAACCATTGCGGGTTTAACAGAGGTATTATTCGATTTACGTCTTTATTTTTAAACAACGTTTATAAATAAAGGCGTAAATCCTAACTCTCTTATATGCTCTTTTGCTTAACTGTAAGTCAGGTAACTTAGATTTACCTCATAGCACGTAAATAAAAAATTACCTACATGATAACTTACTAGTTATAGTGTTACTTAGTAGCTAGATTGGGGGGGTCAGATAGGCAGTCACTCCATGTAAAATATTATTAATCAGCTGCATCCGGTTAGATTGGAAGCCGACCCTAACATAGTTGGGAAAAGGTTAAACAGATTTATAGATAACTTGATATTTTTATACCCCGAAACTTTGAGCTCAGCTGCCCAGAATCCTACAGGCCACGGATGCATACATTAAAAGACAGTTAAGTTATTAAAACTACAATGTTTCAACAGCATTAATACCTTGTAATAAATGTATTAACACAAGTTTAGAAGTAGCCAACCAACCGAGCCGCGGCGCAAAACGCCCACTGCTATTACCTGTAACTAGTGCTCTTTATATCGATAAATGAGCATGAATTTATATTTAACTTTCCGGGACACTTAACGCTCCTAGACGTAATAATAATAAAACTTGTATCGTGTTTCGTTCAATGTCCCGGAAAGTGTTAATGCGATAATCCGACCTCTTAAGATTCGAAGATTTTGATTTCTGTGCATCGTTATCCGCTACTGGGATATCAAGTTAACCAGTAGAATTAAGGCGTGATGCGCGATAATGCACTACGCTTTTTCAAAAAAGGCTTTGAACCCAAACACTATTATTTATCTACCCTCAACTGTATCCCTGGCATAAGCAACGAATTAAGTACCTAGGAACATTTCTAATATAACTTACAAGTAGTTACATAAATTCTATCGACTCAAAAAGAAGAAGCACCTATCGAGCTTTTGTACAATATTGAATCACATATTTCTAAAGCCAACTCAGTCACTTGTTTTAAAATTGACGTTTAGTACCTATCTTTAAATTTTTTCTTATCGACATTGCCCATCACTAGTGCGCAAATTATCGGCAGTCCTTGCTCGCCGTAATAACAGAGCAAACGCCGCTCCTGCACGCAAGGACGGACTGAATTATGTTCTACACACAGACTATTAGTTGGCACAACCAATCTGCGAAGTATTAGTAAAGTCCATTTAGCCTGGTTCCTGAAGGCCCGATTTAGATGGATTGGATAACCAAATTGAAAATAACTATCGTGACAGAATAATTAGTTTTAAGTGTTAAAACTGTTAGGTACAACACCTAATTCATTGTTTTATTGCAATTGATAATTCATATGCAACACAGCGATATTTCATAATCTCATTTTGTAATATTGATTAATTAATAAAAACAGCGAAATATTTAACAGCTATTTGCGACGTTGTCAACTTTCGGAATGCCTTAAACAAATTAAAAATCGAATAGAATCTCTGCCACAGAATACATAATAGTACAAGTACAAAAGATTCACGCCGAAAAATCATTTAAATAAATAGCGACTCTTGCTACGACACAATAAAGTGCAATTCAGGTCGCACGGCGCTTATTACCTACAGTTATATTCACCAAAAAGTTACCACTTTTTCTATCGCGTATTTTTTATATCTGCTGACTACGTTACGCCTCCTGAATTGACCCGACAAGTCGAGGCCGCCGCGTACTTGCAGCTTCATACCTAAATTGCAGAGTGCGCCTGGCCTGTCTCTGCCCTCTATAAATCCTAATCATGGGGCTTCATTAGGTACAACTGGCGAACGACGACAAAAACGGTAAACTTCTGCCTACTCTTCAAGGAATGCAGACAAATAGAACCGAATCTATGAACATGTGTTTTGGAATGTTTCACGGTATTTTAGCTAATCCTACGTCTGAAGCAGCAAAAATATTATATACTTTTTTAGATAAGAAATTAGATTAAGTTAAGTTTTGTGTGACTAAGATTAGTAAATTTTGTTGAGGAGTTAGTCGTTATTTGTATAAGCACGATGGGATTGACATCGTCGAATATGTGTACAAAAATCCCTTAGATAAATAAAGATTAAAAAAAAAAATATTAATGTGTTTAGACGATAGGTTCAATTTAAAATACTTACTGACTGTAGGCGACCCCTAAATAAATACCTATGACTTACTAATAAAATAAGACCCTAGTTAATTGTTATTCTATCTCCATTACCTTCTTTTTCATGACGAAATCAACCTTCAATGGAAAATTCGTCAAACGCCATGACAGTTTTTATGGCAAGAAACTTGATACGTAATTGGGGGTTCTCATGTGGTTACCAATTACCTAAATTGACAACCGTAATGGCTATTAATAGTTGCGTAAGGGGTGCCTTGTTTGTCAATATGCTTACACGTGTAAGTCATAATTTCAGGAACGAAAGCCTTTGCTAGGCTACATGATTTACGTATGAACAGTGTTGTGTTCATTGACCGCCAAAATAAGTTAAATGTCTACGCTTGTAACTGAAAATATCCCTTATGTCAAAACCTATTGACTTAAATAGCAAAGTTACTTAGAATCATCTTTTTTTTTTAATTATAGTATTCAGCAATACCCATACACGCTTAAGTGCAATTATTCTTTTTTTCATGCCTCAGTTACAGCCCTAATATTTTTTTTCGTGATTCACTACACCATTCTTTAGCGGTGCTTTAAAACTGTATCGATAAAAATTTAAAATTCTCTTCCATTTTTTATCGATACAGTGCAAATAATCTCTGAGTAAAATGACTGTGTGACATCCGGACAGATGGACAAACAGATAAGCCAGACTTGACGAAATTCTATGGGTTATTTTTTGCCATTTGGCTATGCAATCCGAAAAATGTAGTCGCTGCCAGTCTAACTGTCAACTGTGGGCGTCTCTGACTGAAAGAATGATTTATACTCGTAGAACTCTTGCAGGTCTATTATTCGTGTCACTGATTCGTTTATATCTTAGTTTAATTAACACTCAGAAACAGGAACAACTAGGTATCTATTGTAAGCGAAAAAAAAAATTGATACGAGTAGATATCGATCTCGCGACCTCATAATACCAATTACTTAGCGACTGTTATACAAACTCGTTTTTAGAATACCTACTTTTACAAATAAAATAATTATTTCGATACGAGCCTTTTCCCCTAATGTAGGATTGAAACGAAGTATTTTTAATAATTTTGTAAGGGATGTATTTAACCTCAAATAATTCCCATTTTGCATTTCTAAAAATATTATTGAACTCTCTAATAGGATAAATCGAATAGATCTAATATAAAGTATAATTAGCAAAACCAGATTGTCCCATAAAATCAGTTAAATGTTTTATTTAAATACAAAACCAATAACGAATTTAAAAAAAAAAACCATTTTGTTGTTTTACGATGATTTATGGACGATGCAATCATGGATAATGATTTAATTAACGATAACTAACTAAGATGTTTTCTATTTTTTTAATGATAGACGCGGAAAATTGTGTAGACGAGTAGCAGATTAATAATAGGTAGGTATGCAATTTAGGCTCATAAAACAACTTAATCGAGAAGAAATAATTGAAATAAACAAGTGGGATATCCCAGGAGTTAAACTCACTGATGGTATTTAGGAACTCAATTTTGCGTTCGAAAACTCAAATGACTGATGTAGGTCACACGGCTGCCAAGTATAAAGCTGCGTTTCCACCAGCGATGAGCGACGATACGTAGCGAGCGATGTGTGTAAAACTAACCAATAACATCGCTTCACTGTCATAGTTAGCGTTTGACTGTGACCAACTTGGATTTAGCGCGCAGTTGGTTACCCATTTTGTCGGGGTGTTTCCCTAGCTTAGTAACTTCGACCAACTGTAAGAAAAAGTCAGAAAGTTAAAAATAAGCTCAATAATTTAATAAAATATGTGCATCATTAGAAGGTCAATTCAAAATTCAAGTCATTTATTCAAACTAGGCTGAGAATCAGCACTTTTTGAACGTCAAAATTACATAAGACAGTCCCCCAAAAACGCCCACCCTTCACCACTTCCTAGTGCTTTAGCTGGGAACAAGAAGTGGCGCAACAAACTCCCCAGCAATAAGTTTTGAGAAGTGTTTAAATATACACATCTTATTTTTTAAGCTTGATGATCTTTTCAACCGTATTGTACGCAACAAAATAAGTATTGTAAACAAAGGAATATGAGCTTATAATCTTCATGGGTAAGTGCACAATTTGTGCGTTCGGTAGCAGATGCATCCTGTATCCACATACCCTCTCATTTCTTTGAAATGAGGTAAAAAACTTGATGCTAAGTAGTTTTGTGTATCCTTTCAGTTTTCCTTTAGAAAGCGTTTTCCTGCGCTTTTATAATGTACCTATATCTATTATAAATACATACATATACATAACATCACGCCTGTTTTTTTCCAAAGGGTAAGGCAGAGGTGACCTATAGTAGGTACACCTACATTTCGCCAGTTATGTTTAAGTCCCATGTAATAGGGGGCGAGCCTAATGCCATCAACCGGGCACAAATCCAGACTCCGGGCTGCTACTGAGAAATTCAATTAAGAATTTAATTGAATTGAGAATTATCAATAAAGTCTTTTAAAAATGCATTTGGAATAATTGAAATAATTAGTCTAGGGAAGTATAGACGCCAGCAGGTCAACCTACCTACTAACTGTCAAATTTTCCCAATCAACTTTGAACCTTATGCTAGTGATAAAGTTGAAAATCTATTGAAGAAATTTGACAGATTGTAGTAGGTTATATACCACTTTATGTGCCAGATTTGACAATAACCCAAAATATGGCAAATGAAAAAAATAAAATCGAAAAGAAAATGTAAGTTCTTTGAAAAAAAATATTAAGTGGTTTTATATTGCTGCGTACGTATATAAAGCGAATTTACCGAGTTGTTTTTTTGCTTGTAAAAATACGTATTTAGCAGTAGGTTCTGCTTGAAATATTCTTTTTTTCGAGAACCGGTAACAATTTAAGTAAATTGCGTGTTAGGTGGCACGAGCCAAAATTATCTGCGGCTAATAAACTTCTAAGAACTGGAACGATTTAGGAGATAACTGCTTTACTGATTGGATAGGCAGCTTTTATTTCTTTTAAGGTACCTGCGGCTGAGTGCCTGCCTTATTCTTTTGCTTCAGTCTGTTTAAATTATGAAATTATTAAGGTATTCCCTAACCTGTTTTTATAGGTTGTGGTGGTCTGGGGACTCTCCTTTGCGGCAAAATATACCTACCTAGTCTGTTAGTTCCATTACAATTGAATTGAGTGCAGATCTTCATTTATTTAATTCATATGGAATAGGGATTATGACTGGGTCAAAAAGTCATTCTATTTAGTCCGTCAGTCAGATAATAAAAAACTACAGTCAGATAATATAACTATATATACTAGACACGTATTTTTTGCTTTATCATATTAATAAAAAAATACTTAGATAATACGCATTAAAGTTGGGGAGTGGGGGTTGCTACGTCACAAGTAGGTATAAAATCTACATGCTCGTGACGTCATGGCACATTTTAAGGCAATGTATCGCCGTAATCTTTTGATAAAGTAAAAGAAGAAAAAATACGTGTCAAATATTTTTTAATAATACAACTGACAGACAAAAATATATTTTTAGTCATCATCCCTATTATCTGACAAGCTGTGTGCCCGATGGAATTTCGCATTGGCAAAATTCAAAATTTAAAAGTCATTTATTCAAACTAGGCTGAGAATCAGTACTTTTCAAACGTCAAATTACATAAGACAGTCCCCCAAAACGCCCACCCTTCACCACTTCCTAGTGCTTTAGCTGGGAAGAAAAAGTGGCGCAACAAACTCCCCAGGAGCACAGCTGTCTGTTCAGTTAGAGGCGAAATTGACGAACTTCCAGATAAACTTTCGCCCCCTCCGTTTTATTATAAAAATGTTTATTTTAGATTTATTAATGCTATAATTACTTACCAAATTAAGTTATTAACGAATATGCTTATCGTTACTGGTTAAATAAAATGTAAAATTAATTTGAGGTCAAACTACCAAATGGACCGCCATCGCCAGCAGTGTTACGTATAAGATAAGGAATTTTCTTATCGTTCTAGATAGGTGTGGGGTATATACCTACTATACTATTTATTGTACATTTTTCATACATATTATAAACTAAACTACCCAACACAACATAACAATAATAATATTTATTTATAAAATTTTAATGTTGTTATTAATTAATATATTTTTTTAAATAAATGTTAATGCGTGCTTGCTTGTGCAGGAAGCACAGAATCGGTTGAAGTGGCCGTGCTTGGTGGAGGCCTATGTCCAGCAGTGGACGTCTTTCGGCTGAAATGATGATGATGATGAAATGTTAATGTTTGTATGTTGTTCATTACAACAGTGTCTAGCAGATTGACTTTCATTTATTACTCTGCCTACTAGCTAGCAGTTGAGTGAGAGTTCTGGACTACATAATCATGTTTTCGCATTGTTATATTATAGAAGCATATGAAATCGTGGAGTTCTCGCTCCTCAGTGCAACTCAATTTATTTTTGGGCCTTCTTACTGAAACACTGAATTAAATCTTGATTTCTTCTAATCTTACTTTTCAACCATGCTCTGTTGATACCTGAGTCGAAGTTCTGGGTACCTGTTTCATGCTTTCCGATAGTCCTTTTAAAGATGCATCAGGAAACGAAGTTTCGGCCCTCAGTATGACTCAATTTGTTTTAAATATTTTTTACTGATACACTGAATTAAATGTCATTTTCAACTAACTTAAATCTTTACCTTAACAACTATACCTATAGCTTTCGTGTTAGACCTTAAACTGTATTTTTTCCTTGCAATTTCATTAATTCCTTTCTATAACCTAGGTACTCGTTGATCTGCGTTAAAATATATAAAAATCAATGTACATACCTACTCCCGCAAGCCGCAAAGCACATTCCCTGTCCGATACTAACTATAAAAATTACAGCAGTACCTACGCATCAAATTTTTCCCAAAATAAACCTGTCCTAGTGATGTGACACGCCACTTTTTTACCGATATCGACCTTTTCCCACGAATTCTCATTACATCGTCATTAGGGCCTTATCTCACCTCCCAACTGTACTTAACCACTTTGATACAAAGATATAAGGAAGTCGCAGCATTGTGTACTAAACTGACTCCCATCCGTCTAGCGATCACTTACAAAAAGGTGGCGCGTTGGGCCTCTAAATGAGGAGCGATCTTGTCATATGAAATGACGCGTGTAAGTGAAAAGTATTACGCATTTGTTACATTTGATAAGGTTACAGGGTTTCGGAGCAGCAACGGAACTCGGCTACGGTGTAGACTCTAAAAGTCTGTTCTTAGATATGTCACAGAAATATGTGCCAAACTATTTTTTCTTCCAAAAGTGAAAAATTACCAGGAAGAACAGGGAGAGACCACTTTAAGTTCAGTAGTAGATTGAAAAAAATATACCTAGCAATCATATTGTTTTATTAAACAAAAAAATTTGGTATCCAACAATACATACCTTAGCATCTTAGCATATTTCAATAACAAAATAAATGACAAGGACCAATTAAATTCTGCTTCCAAAATAATAGTTGAATTTTCCAGTACCTAGACTGTTATTTAACACTTCAACCGCCTCCAAGTAAGTCGCTACATTAAGAAAATGCTACCACCTTCGAATCGCTTTTTTCACGACCCCATACTGTCATCAATCAACAGATGACTTCGTTTTTCGTAGACATAGCGTTCATCGATACCATGTTTCACTTCCCTATCTCTATTGTGAACTATATTACTAAGAAGTGAATGCTGAGACTACCTCGGTGAGGAACCATGGACCCTTATAATTTACAGTGAGGAGCTGCTGAACATAATATTTTGTTCCACTGTTTTAATTTGTGAAACAAATTCACGTTTTTGAGTGTTTTTTGGCTTTCGTTCGGTTGTGGGTTTGGTTGAGGACTTCGCCCAGTGACTATGGTTCGGTTGACTTAAAAACTAGAAATGTGCACGAGAGAAATAAATCGTAAAAACTCTTGGTATATCCCATTAATTATTATTACTAGGTATAACGCCCCGCGGTGTCACTTAAGTCTCGATTCCGTGAGAATATCGGGATAAAAAGTATCCTATGTCCTAACCCAGATCATGGTCTACCCGTGAGCCAAATTTCATCCAAATCCGTTCTGGCGTTTTAGCGTCAAAGCGTAACAAACAAACAAACAAATAAATAAACAAACAAACAAACTCACTATCGCATTTATAATATTAGTTATAAGTTAATATAGTTTTTTTATTTCACTATATAAACTTATCAATTATATTTTTAAATATTAGAATAAAAAATAGTGTTCCGCCGGTGTCGGGAACAGGGTCCAAGCTACCGGTGGTTAGGGCTGCAGAGACAGGAACCTCCTCACAATACTGCCTTCTGAATCAGGCCCTTGATCCAACCGCCTAACGAGAGCCTCGAGAGATGTTGGTCGAGGCTTTCGGCCATCAGGCCATTGGCCGTTACGATTTATTATAGTTATTATTAGGATTAGAACTAGAACACAGCCTTATAGGTACTTGGCAGCCGTGTGACCTACATAAGCCATTTGAGTTTTCGAACACAAAATCGAGTTCCTAAATACCATCAGTGAGTTTAACTCCTGGGATATCCCACTTGTTTATTTCAATTATTTCTTCTCGATTAAGTTGTTTTATGAGCCTAAATCTACCTATTATTAATTTGCTACTCAACTACACAATTTTCCGCGTCTATCCTTAAAAAAATAGATAACATCTTAGTTAGTTATCGTTAATTAAATCATTATCCATGATTGCATCGTCCATAAATCATCGTAAAACTACAAAATGTTTTTTTTTTAAATAGTTTATTGATTTTGTATTGAATTTAAACATTTAGCCGACTTTATGGGAAAATCTGGTTTTGATAATTGTATTTAATATTCGATCTTATCAAAAAATTTCTAGAAAAAACTAAACGTAGACCACCTTTGTGAACATCTAGCTTCTATAGGTATCTGTCCAAAAACGGTAAGAGCTTGTAATGCGGGTGATTGCGTAAAGGCTCGTGCAGACTGGCGCGACGCGACGACGGCGCGACACGAATCTAACAATACAATTTCTAAGAAAACTTCACGGTAGAATAATTATTACCGGAGTCGCGTCGCGCCAGTCTGCACGAGGCTACACTTATCACTTACCATATTATGGCCATGCCTTTCATTCAGAAAATTGAAACAACATTCATTACTTCATTTACATAATTATCCTAATTACAACATAACATCACGACTGTATTCCACGAGAGGTTAGCCAGGGTTATTACCTATCTATAGTACCTTAGTATCCTAACTATCATCATATAATATTATAAATATGAAAGTGTATTTATTTGTTTGTTACGCATTAATGCTAAAATGGCTGAACGGATTTGGACGAAATTTCGCAGATGGGTAGACCGATACCTTGGTTAGGGCATAGGGTACTTTTTATCTCGGTAGTACGTTTCTGTAGGATAATTTCCGACCTCCAAGCGGGCAATGCGCGGTCGAAAGCTAGTCCATAATAAAGAGACTATTCTATGACTGGCTGCCCAGATAAGTACCCATCTATTATTGCATTCCAAGTACCCATTTGGATAAATAAAGTATAGGTTATCTATTAATTTAACATAAAATCACGCCTGTCTCCCCGAAGCGTTGGGCAGAGATGTGCCTCACCCACATTTCGCCAGTTATGTTTAAGTCCCATGTAATAGGGGGCGAGCCTATTGCCATCAACCGGGCACAAATCCAGACTCCGGGCTACTACTGAGAAATTCCTGATGGAAAAACCCAAAAACACTTTCCCCGGCCTGGGAATCAAACTGACGGCCTCCTGCACAGCAGTAGCACTTTTAAACCACTACATAACATTGAACTATCAAACCTGAGAACAAGTAGGTAAACTGATAACACCACACATTTCCGGGCGGTCGGCATCATGCAAAAACCGAGACAATAACCATCCGTTAGCAGTAACGTTAGATCATCTGTTACATATGGATTACAGGAGCCTAACCGACGATTAGCGTTGAATAGGGTAACAATCGGTTCGTGAGTAACTGTAACATCTGTTTTGTGTGGTGCAATCTATAAGAAAAAGCGAGTTAACTTTATGCAGGTTTTACTTATAAATGGCTAATACTTATTTGCGTATACATAATACCAACACATTATTGTCCCACTGCAGGGCAAAGGCCTCTTCTCATACAGAGATGGCATAAACATTCAAATCCGGGCAAGTACCAGCCAGCCTTTTTCAATTCATATAAGAAAGAAATACGTTTACACAAACAAAACGCACATTCAAAGAAAAAACACATATTACACAAACGCAAAGTAACCAAAAGCCTCGCATGTGCCTCATATGTACTTTCGACTTTATCTTGGACATTCCTGACCTCGGTGAAGGAAAACAGCGTGAGGAAACCTGGACTTAAACGACCCGCCCCTGCTTCGCAAGGTTTTTACGACTTGACATAACATCGAAATTTCTTAATTATCTATAAATTTAATATTAGTGTATTATACACATAAAGCTTCCAGAATAAATTCTCTAAATTATGTTGAAAACTTCATCAAAAGACATTGTGTATTTTAGAAGAACAACGCGGAAATACAGACAAACGTGAAAAACGACTTTGTTTTATATTATGTATAGATGTAAGTCTGCAATCACCAACCCGTATTTGCGTATGGTCTTCTTCAATTATCGCGTCAGTGTATGAATAATTACATGCTTTTGGACAGAGATAATGATCAATCACTAAAAACCAAATACACTAAAGAGCAATATAAGAAAGCCACTACCTTGTCATGAAATATTTCCGAAACCACGTAAGATAGCTTCTTGAAGTAAAAAGCAACATTCAAGTATATTTAATAGCGCATAAAAACACATATAGAACTATTTTCAAGTTTTTTTTTACTTCTTGTAGCTAACTTGTGTGGTTTATGTTTTATATAGATTATTGTCTTTTAGATTTTGTGAATGTGAGAATGTTGTAGGCTTAACAGACTGTAGAACTGTCGACCATTTTCTATCTTGCTAAGTACCTGGTACTTGTTGATAGGCCTACACTGTCCTCTCATACCTATTAACACTGTAGGTAATTTGAAAAAAATTGTAAAAACCATTTACTTTTAAAAGAGTAACCGTGGAGTTTCTTGCCAGCTCTTCTCCATAGGAAACGACCAATTAGAACCGTGCACTTAGCTTCTGACGTTTCATAAGTGCCCATGTAGGTTTATGAGTTAAGGATAGGAGGAGGATTTCGATTACAAGTGGCTTTTTTATATTTCTCAGTGTAGATTAAATACAATAACCAATTTAGTTAACTCATATTTACTACCGTACTGATTTGAAAAATAACACTAACATAACTGGCGAATTGTGGGTGTATAGGTACAACTCTGCCCAAGCCTTCGGGGACCAGTTAAAAAAAAATAACTATGCCAGTCTGACCTTCAGGCAGCGCAGAGCCACGTCAACAAAAGTCAGCTGTATAAAAGTTTTACGTTTAACAGTAAAATCGCTTTTCTCCTATAACTCGGGCTCAAAAAATAAGATATTCCTCCATCGGAAGACAATATGCGAGGAAGTCAACCATATATATAGACAATATGCTACATGAGGTCGCACGGATTGTCAATACACATTAAATTGTATGACATTTGCATATTATTTATGTAATCACGCTAACAATTCTATTGTGGGATTAACTAGTAAGCTATTAGTATTTTCATGTGAAGCGCTTTTATAGCAATAAGTAACGTATTCGGTCTTACATATGTGACATCAACATAACATAACATCACGCCTTGTTACCCCTAAGGGTAGGTAGAGGTGTACTATAGTAAACCCACATTTCGCCTGTTTTTTTTTATGTTCCATGTAATAGGGGGCGAGCCTATTGCCATCAGCCGGGACGACGAATCCGGACTGCGGGCTGCTACTGAGAAATTCCAGATGGAAAAACCCAATAGGAACACTTTTCCCGACCTAGGAATCGAACCAACATGCTCAACAGTAGCGCTTTCGACCACTAAAACAACGAGGTTCACGTTGTTCGAGTTTACGAAAAAGTTCAGCTTTCTAGACCGTTGTCTCTGTCACTCCGTGGCAGTCTCTTTCTAAAGCGCGGCGGGATTGGTTACGGGTCGTCAGAAGCCCGAAAGTCTGATAACCAGTCTTACAAAGGGGTATCGTGCTACCCAGTAACTGGGTTGTGGAGGTCAGATAGGCGCTCCATGTAAAATACTGGTATTCAGCTACGTTCGGTTGAACTGGAAATCGATATCAACAAAGTTGGGAAAAGGCTGGGCAGATGAGTCTTTTTTTAAACCTCGATCTGTTTTAATAAGGCCAGGGGCGGCAGTCTCGACATAAGTAGCGATCGCTAAACGACCGAATTCGGTCGCAAAGTCGTAATAGCATCCCTAGACGCACGCGACGTACTTCACAAGGTACGGTATTTTTTCAAACTTGTCAAGTAATTTTGACCGTCTAGGGACGCCATTAAGACTGCGACCGAATTCGGTCGTATAGCAATAGCTATCTATGTCGAAACTGCCGCCCCTGGGTGTTGCATATTTATTATTTGGCAAAAAATAAGAAATTTTAAAAACAGAGACAACGCTCTTCACAGCCATTTTTTTATTTTTACGATCGAGTTTTGTAAATATAATATTGTGGGCCAACAAATTCAATCAATCTGCCGGTTTCCAGTCTAACCGGGTGCAGCAGAGTACCAGTATTTAACATGGAGCGACTGCCTATCTGACCTCCACAACCCAGTTACTGGGTACCACGGGCCAACAAAATTAAATTATTTTGTTTGTTTTTGAGTTTTCCACACAACGTAACAATGCGTCACAGTCATTAATAACTTACATTCACAGCGTAATCTTTTTTCACATTTTTAGTAAGTACGTGTTTCATTTTAATTACGTCGCATTGTCTCTGACCCATTAGAGTAACGAGTAAATTAATTAAGATTAACTTTATTAATTAAATTAAGTAAATTGCGAGTGAAATTAAATGTATGCTTGGCCCAAACTAAAATAATTAAAAGTGCACTGAGCTTCTGCCTCTAATCAATGGGGTGGGCGGAATAAAGAATGATCGGTTCGCGCGTTAATTTAGGTATTTCCAAAATGTGTATTAAAACAAATACACACTTTTAAAATTTAATATGTATGCGTTATAGAAAACATGTAGTTATGTTATTATTAAAAAACTGATTTTTTATACAGATAACTTTCTTTTTTTTTTTCATTAGAGGAAATTACAAGTAATCGTGTTTTTAAAGTGTACGTATTACAGAGTAAATCCTTAAATATCTTACATATTAATTGCGTGACTAAGGGTTAAGTAACAACGATGCAGCAAGGGATCAAACGAACGCAATTATTTTGCAATTACGTATCGTTCCCTCGGTGCGCTCTTAATGCTTAGGGTCTGTTTCATACTATCCTTGCTGAACAAACCAAAGTATTAATGTATTTTCGTTTGGAACTTACATACATTTTCTACAAATACCCAATTTATAAAAAAGAGGTGTGGTTATAACGACACGATAAAAGTGAAAACTTACGACTGGAGCATACGCGATTCAGCGTTACCGACCCGAGCACGACGGTTCAGTTCAATTCACTATTCAGAAAGAGCGCAAAGAATGCCTAAAGAAGTTTTCATTGAAAAAATGGAACATACTGGGCTGAAAAGTTAACCAGAGCCTAGAAGGTGTTGGAACAGGTCCTTAATATTTATTTACATTATACAATCTTCTTCAGTCTTCTGTCACCTTCTCTTCTTAGTTGAAAGAGACCGCATTGAGCTGAGGCATCAGGAAATTCACGGGTGTATTCAAAACTCCTGTGAATTCTCCCAGTGCCAAGGCCCAACGCGGTCATGTCTTCTTAACTTCTGTCTTCTGGAGAACTTGTTTCTTCACTCCAAAAGTCTCTCCTAGAGGCCTAGATTGGACTATAAAACTTTGGACTCCATGGAGCCCTTAATCAGGAGCACTAAAATCAGTCAAATAGGCTAATGGCCTTTTCTAGTGGCCATACAAAAATACGTCCTGTCACCTTGGGTTATCAACTGCCCCCAGAATTAGACAGAGGGCGTGTAATATAGTTGGTATCTATGAGTACGTATCTTTACTTAGGTATACAATTCGGAAATGAGTCTCTCTATTCTAGTTTAACAGGCTGGAATTCTTGAATATTTCGAATAATATTGTTTATTTTCTCATTTTGGATTGAGAATACTGTATACTGGGGCTATATTATGACGTATTAATGCCACCATTATTCCAGTGTGAGTGAGAGACGGAGCTTATACAAAGTCGCTAGCACCATCCTTTTTTCGCATTGGAATAATGATGGCATTAATACTTCATAGTAAGGCTCCTGTACGAAAACTCAACATGACTTAAGGTCCATGTTGTGTTTTCCTACAGTATTACTGGTGTATTTTCTTCTGAAGTTGCGGTTACTGTAAATTGTATTTTTAGAGCCTGCCTGCCGTGACACTTTCGGCAATCAGTTACGGTTATTCAGTGGGTAGCCGCAAATTTCCGTATCATCCGCTGAGAGCACAATTGGAACACCGATATGTTCCGCCATTTTTAAGATCGTCTAAACTGTCATGGCCGCGGTTGGTTGACATCGATGAGATCTGAAGTGGTGCTGCATTAAAATATAGTGCAGTAAATTTAAACGAAATATGGAACAAGTATCGGTAAACTACTGCTTTAATATTTTTTATCTAATTACATGGGGATTATTTAAAAAACATATTTATGAAACATGCACATCATTGGTTCAAAATGACGTCGCAGTGGCTTAACAATTTGCGCTACATGTCGTCGTTTCGTTTCTTCTAATATTTGACCTGTGTGAAGGTCAAATAAACTGATAGTGAAGAAACTCAGTGTGGGCAATAGGTTTTCATTTTCCAAAGAATGAAGGTTTCACAAACATGGTTATGTAATCAGAATAACCCTCAATAACTGAGTAACCAATCGAGGGGTAATTTTAAACTCATTTGTAATACCCATCCCATAATTAAACAACACTGACGTTACCTAGGCTAAGTTTTTAGTAAATAAATGATTACTTACTACTGGTATGGTGGACTACCTTACTATTATTCCTTTCAGTCAACGTTCAAAAGATTTATTAAATTCCTCTCAAATCCTATACTATTATAAAAGGAATATTTGTATACAGGTGGATTTTTGAGGTGGGGCAGTAAGGGCAGCTACCTTAACCGTTGTAGCTACAAGAAAACTGGCCTTAACTTTTCGAGACATTTTGATTTGCATTCACAGATTTTGAAAAAATTTACAGTCACCAAGAAAATGAGCAGTTTAAAAAAAAACTGAGCGAGCAGAGCTCGATCGCCCAAAGTTTAGAACAAGATCTCTACCTTAGAATAATGACATGGCAGCATGGAATTAGTAAGTATCTACTATCATGGTAGCATGGAGTTAGTATGTACTATACATGGAATTAGTATGAACTATCCTATACTATTAAATGAGCATTCTCTATTTTTATCCGAGTAGAGCTCGGTCGACCAGCTATTGTAACTGAAATACGCATAATTATTTTATTTTATTTTGGTTTGGGTAGCTTACAGCTATCAATTCAAATTGAGGTAATTGACGTCAAGCCATTTGGAGGCTTGCTCCACAGTAAATGGTGATGATGTTGTTGTTGATGTTCAAAGATTCTTACCTCATACGTAACTGCTTTATGTTGCTGTTATTATCTGTAACAAAAGAAGTAATTTATCAGAAACAGTTAATTTTTACAAACGCTATTAACTCGTTGAAAACTTAGGGTGCTATCACCTGGAGCATTCGCCTGTAATAAAACGTTCAGAGTCGAGCATTACATCAGAAGGGAGGATAACCGAGCATTACAGTGCGCAACCTGTAATGAGATTTTTTTCGAGCATTACATCAGTGAGGGAGGAAGCCCGACCATTACAGTATGCAACCGTAATGATACAATTCGAGCATTAAATCAGTGAGGGAGGAGAACCGAGCATTACAGTGCGCAATCTCTGTCATATTTAATCGAATGCACGTCAGTCAGGGAGCCAAGTATTGCAGCGTAATGCTCAAAATCGAGTCTGAAATGTTACATTACAAACGAATGCTCGTCACTCAGGGTTTGCCGCTATACTGCTTAGTATTGTGACGTAATGCTCAACATTGAATCTGTAACTTTACATTATCTCTCGGCAAGGGAGTACCTGTAGGTTAAATGAGCTTGAAGAGAACTGTCAATAGTGCGAATCCCAAGCATCAGGTGAAATGACAGCACTCTTAAAAACTCACTTCATCTGTGAATATAACTATGGCTGAATTGAAAGGCTAGAAACAAGGATCTTTCATGTTAAAACTCCTTCAAAACAAACATCGACCGACAGTCTCTACCCGGCAGCAATTATTTTCAAATAACAGCATTTACCTCTCAAAGTACCGCATTATCAATATAATTTATGAGTTTCTCACATAAATATGTATGAGACACGTTTACAAAGTCATTAGTGTCAAATTAAATCTATACTCGTTTGTATATCTTGAACTATTCATATTTGTATAATAGTAGTTTGAGTGTGCTGTATAATTTCTTGTAAAGGACAGAACGAGGGAAAGGAGTCTATATTGGGAGGGACTAACTATGGTTTATATTACAAATCATAGTTTAAAGATGGTTTGATTTAAAAAGAGTGTCCATGGAGCTTCTTGCTCTTCCTTCTCCACAGAAACCTATTATGCTTTGGAATGGGCAACTAGCTTCATCTTTCTGTCTGACCGACTCCTTGACAATTCAAGTGCCTGTTAGTGATTTAATTGAAATAAATGCTTTGAACTAGAGTTTGCGACTGAAGCTTGTATTATTGAACGATAATCAGTCATGAATCTCAATATAAAATGATTTGACACTTGCGGTTTCTCATGTTAGATTTTCGAGCGCAAGTGTCGCAAATCAGTTTTTCCATCACTGAGGATCGAAGGGTTTTAAATAAATAAGAAAACTATTGAAAATCTGAGCACTCAGATTAGTAAATCTACTAGATAAAGCTCATGTGCCTAAGCTGCTACTGAGAGCAGTGTTGGGCCAGTAGAAACGGCTGCCATTTACGAGTTGTAGGCCGTAGCTTCAAACCCAAGCAGGCACTCTAGCATAAGCATAGCATAATCAGCCTATAATGTTCCAATCGCTGGGACGCAGGCCTCCCCTCTGAGAGAGGGAGTCACTTAACTTTGTGGACATTATTTCATCACCATGGCAAAGATCTCTCGAAATGGTAAAGTAAATATCATGAAGAAACAGACATATCTAAAAACCAAAAATTATGTTACTCCACAGAATCGCACTGGGCGCGCGTGATGGATTACGCCCCATCTTTTTCTTCTCGTGTGGTTTGTGACTAACCTGGTGTCAGAGTTTTAAAGCCGCCCATGGGCCTCTGATTTGGATTCACGAAAAATATCGAGAAATATCTCTCAGGCATGCCGGTTTCCTCACAATGTTTTCCTTCACCGTTTTAGAAGCAAGTGATACATAATTGATGCATACTGTGTTCTGTTTTGAAATAGAATAGACCTTCGAAAATCAGGTGTGAGGCTGTAAAGATCTAATCTTTAAATAGGTAGTTAAATACGTAAAAAAGAAACCTCAAGACCCAAAACCATACAAGACTTTTAGTTCATAAATCCACCTCCATTTTCATGAAGGTAGATACGAACTACGGTATATGAATAAACATATGTAGTAACATGAAAGCACCCTCTTATAAAATTCATGCGTCATTGTGCCATCAAATTAACGTAAGAGGGGGGCGTGAAAGGGGGGGGGGTTAGTGGTTCATTGTGTGAGGGCGCTATTCTATAGAATGACTGATGACGTAAGTAGAATATTGTGTTTTCTTTTACTTCTCCATGTTTGTTATTTTTCGGTTTGACATGTAGGAAAATGAATGTGATATATCCTCGGGAGGTGACCTTAAAATGTAAACTATAGATGGACCGTGTCAATCAATTAAATTAATGGAATTTAAGTTACTTTAGGTTTACCATAACGTAAATATATATATTTATAACGTAAATAACGTAAATATATTTAAAATTGTTGCCCCACACTAGGAATTTCTTCTGTATCGTGGGTGCATGAAATAAAAGGATCAAGCATTAAGGACGCGTTTACAAATTTGATAGGTATAGAATCGAACTACTACATTGACAAAGGTCACACACACAAGTGTACGCACGGTTAATCGCGGGAATAGTAGTCAAGTGAACTAATTTTGGTACTTTGAATTTTTTTTTTCTCTATATTCTTTATAATACATAGGCATCTACAAAAAATATTTCGTATTGTAGTTTGTATTTTTACTAAATAATACTTAGATACAAATGCTTACTTCAGTGACTGCTAGGAGGCACTGGAAGCCCTCTTCTAGTAGAAAGATGTGGGCTGTGGATTTTGGGCTAGTTTTACTAGTTATGATGAGACTTTACCTCCGGACTTGATGGAGTGACCTGAAGGTGTAATTCGGTGACTGCTACTGGTACTCCTCGACTAGTAGAATTAGATGTGCCGAGTTTGGGCTTGTTTTGTAAGTTATGACGAGACCTTACCTCCGGACTAGATGGAATGACCTGAAGGTGTACTTCAGTGACTGCTACTTGTACTCCTCGACTATTAGAATTAGATGTGCCGAGTTTGGGCTTGTTTTGTAAGTTATGACGAGACCTTACCACCAGACTTGATGGAGTGACCTGAAGGTGTACTTTGGTGACTGCTACTGGTACTCCTCGACGAGTACAACTAGGTCTGCCGAGTGTGGGCTGGTTTTGTTAGTTATGATGAGACCTCACCACCGGACTTGATGGAGTGACCTGAAGGTGTACTTTGGTGACTGCTACTGGTACTCCTCGACGAGTACAACTAGGTCTGCCGAGTGTGGGCTGGTTTTGTTAGTTATGATGAGACCTCACCACCGGACTTGATGGAGTGACCTGAAGGTGTACTTTGGTGACTGCTACTGGTACTCCTCGACGGGTACAACTAGGTCTGCCGAGTTTGGGCTCGTTTTGTTTGTTATGATGAGACCTCACCACCGAACTTGATGGAGTGACCTGAAGGTGTACTTTGGTGACTGCTACTGGTACTCCTCGACGAGTACAACTAGGTCTGCCGAGTTTGGGCTCGTTTTGTTAGTTATGATGAGACCTCACCACCGGACTTGATGGAGTGACCTGAAGGTGTACTTTGGTGACTGCTACTGGTACTCCTCGACGAGTACAACTAGGTCTGCCGAGTTTAGGCTCGTTTTGTTAGTTATAATGAGACCTCACCACCGAACTCAATGGAGTGACCTGAAGGTGTACTTTGGTGACTGCTACTGGTACTCCTCGACGAGTACAACTAGGTCTGCCGAGTTTGGGTTCGTTTTGTAAGGTATGACGAGACCGTACCTCCGGACTTGATGGAGTGACCTGAAGGTGTACTTCAGACACTGCTACTGGTAATCCTCGACGAGTAGAACTAAGTGTGCCGAGTTTGGGCTCGTTTTGTTAGTTATAATGAGACCTCACCACCGAACTCAATGGAGTGACCTGAAGGTGTACTTTGGTGACTGCTACTGGTACTCCTCGACGAGTACAACTAGGTCTGCCGAGTTTGGGTTCGTTTTGTAAGGTATGACGAGACCGTACCTCCGGACTTGATGGAGTGACCTGAAGGTGTACTTCAGACACTGCTACTGGTAATCCTCGACGAGTAGAACTAAGTGTGCCGAGTTTGGGCTCGTTTTGTTAGTTATAATGAGACCTCACCACCGAACTCAATGGAGTAACCTGAAGGTATCCTTTGGTGACTGCTACTGGTACTCCTCGACGAGTAGAACTAGGTCTGCCGAGTTTGGGCTCGTTTTGTTAGTTATGATGAGACCTCACCACCGAACTCAATGGAGTGACCACCTAGGTCTACTCGTCAAGGAGAACCAGTAGCAGTCACCGAAGTACACCTTCAGGTCACTCCTTCAAGTCCGGAGGTAAGGTCTCGTCATAACTTACAAAACAAGCCCAAACTCGGCAGACCTAGTTGTACTCGTCGAGGAGTACCAGTAGCAGTCACCAAAGTACACCTTCAGGTCACTCCATCAAGTCCGATGGTAAGGTCTCATCATAACTAACAAAACGAGCCCAAACTCGGCAGATTTAATTCTACTAGTCGAGGAGTACCAGTAGCAGTCACCAAAGTACACCTTCAGGTCACTCCATCTAGTCCGGAGGTAAGGTCTCGTCATAACTTACAAAACGAGCCCAAACTCGGCACATCTAATTCTAATAGTCGAGGAGTACCAGTAGCAGTCACTGAAGTACACCTTCAGGTCACTCCATCAAGTCCGGAGGTAAGGTCTCATCATAACTAACAAAACGAGCCCAAACTCGGCAGACCTAGTTCTACTCGTCGTAGAGTACCAGTATCAGTCACCAAAGTACACCTTCAGGTCATTCCATCTAGTCCGGAGGTAAGGTCTCGTCATAACTAACAAAACGAGCCCACACTCGGCAGACCTAGTTGTACTCGTCGAGGAGTACCAGTAGCAGTCACCAAAGTACACCTTCAGGTCACTCCATCAAGTCCGGTGGTGAGGTCTCATCATAACTAACAAAACGAGCCCAAACTCGGCAGATTTAATTCTACTAGTCGAGGAGTACCAGTAGCAGTCACCAAAGTACACCTTCAGGTCACTCCATCAAGTCCGGTGGTAAGGTCTCATCATAACTAACAAAACGAGCCCAAACTCGGCAGATTTAATTCTACTAGTCGAGGAGTACCAGTAGCAGTCACCAAAGTACACCTTCAGGTCACTCCATCAAGTCCGGTGGTAAGGTCTCATCATAACTAACAAAACGAGCTCAAACTCGGCAGACCTAGTTGTACTAGTCGAGGAGTACCAGTAGCAGTCACCGAAGTACACCTTCAGGTCACTCCATCAAGTCCCAGACGAATAGGCATTTATAAACTACTTACTTTTACCTAAATAAAAATGTGTAATTATAAAATTATCTTACCACAATATCAAGTATCAAATTTGGTTTACAGAATATTTTGTATTTGTACAGCGATCTTTTCCACACGAACCGCTGCAAACAGGCAACACAGAGTCCACTCACGACAGCGGTCTAGCGCGGACTGAGGTTTCTTTCGAAATGTTTGTGCAATAATCAAAACAGGAACCAAAAATAAAATAACCCTTAACGCAATCCATTAAGATTCATCCGTAATAGCAAAATATGTGAAAAAAATAGTTTTGGTTTTTATTTTTTTTGCGACTATTTGTGACATTTTGAAACATTTTTTTTTCTAGATTTTAGAAATAAGTATGTTTGCCTACTTAAAGTATTTTTTAAATCTCAAAATATGTTGATAATAGAATAAAAACTGTACTGAAACTCGACCCAGTATCGTTAATTTTGTGGAAAATGGCATCGGAAGATCGTTTTTACAATATAAAAAACTATAATTTTTAACACAAAAGTTACTTGCATTTGAAGATGAAGAACCAATCTATATGTGGTAGTTATTAGTTATATAAAATTCGGTTTAGTTTTGTCACAAAATGAACCGAAAAACAGCAGAATTTTGTCCGATTTGAAAACGCGCCCTTAATATTAAACTTAAAATAAAATAAAAAAATCTCAATGTTTTATCAAGTTGTACCTATAAACTGTGCGAAGCAAGGGCGGGTCGTTCATTCGTTCAATAATTCGAGATCGATAATTATGGTTTGAGATTCACAGCCGAAATAGCTCAGTTGGGAGAGCGTTAGACTGAAGATCTAAAGGTCCCTGGTTCAATCCCTGGTTTCGGCAGAATACTCTTTTTGTGATAATACGTGTTTTAACAATGATAGGTATATAGCCAGTTGGCTTGCGATAACTAACTGTAGGTAGGTAAATGGTAGGTAATTAATATTTATATACATGTTTTTCAGTCTATGCATGTAGAGAATGATGAGGTCTATTTTTAAATGACTGCTAAGTATTTTTTTCTTTTTTTTTTTTAATTTTTAAGATTATCAATCTTCTACTATCACTTGAATACGAGGCTTTTGGGTAATTTGTTTGTGTGTATTTAATTCCGCTAGGAAGGCCGTGTTGCTCGAAGGTACTTAATGTCATTTGTAATGTGCGTTTTGTTTGTGCAGAATAAACAATTTTTCTGTCTTTTTTTATTTTTATAGGTATGACATCCTATAATAATACCGTATAAATCTGGCAAATAAATTACTTTGACAACTGATTGCCTTATCTTTTTACCATAACATGACCTATAGGTGCCATCGCGGCCACTGGCGCCTGACCACTTTTCGACCTTATTGCTCAGGCAATAAGATCGAAAACTGGTGCTACAAATGTTGATATAGAAATAAAAAAATGGTTGGATTGTGTGAATGATATTGTGTGAAGAGAGTGAATGATAGCGAGACGGTAGACAAGGGAGAATGGAGAATGAAAGAGAAAAACATTTTGCACCGACCTAACTTTGGACGACACACGAAACCAAAGGAAAAAAGACAGAGATCCAACAAAAGGTGACCGGCTTTTCATTTAAACGAAATAAGAAAATATGTTTGCAGCAAGAGCCCAAGGCAAGCACGCTTAAAGCGGGTCCACATCATCACACGCGCACGAACCGTGCACGCTAGGCGCCTTGAATGGCTATGGACTCGTCACATTCCACTTGTACGCGCATGTTGCGAACGGTTCGCGTGCAAGGATCCAGACCTGCGCAATTGAAGCTCACGCGCATGAACCGTGCACACTATGTCCTTCGAACAGTCTCGAACTACTCAGCACATCCGAGGTAGCACATGGGTACACGGCATGCACGCGATGTGATCGCGAACAAGTGTTTTGACTATCTCTTGCACGCGAACCATTCGCTAGCGGTTCGCGAACATGTCCAAAGGTGTTCATACTTTGTTCCTAAGATGCACACGAACCGCACTGTTTGTGCGCAGGTGTGGACCCGCCTTTAGCATGACTTATTGCCAGATTGTAGAAAGATTTCTACGGCGCAGAAAGGAAATTTCACTACGTATAGAAAAATATTTGTGTCTTCTTCTTATAGAGCTTAAAGTGCTACAAAGATCTTTTGGCGCTTGTATGACATTGAAAGGGACACGCTGTTGGTAAACATTTGTGAAATAATATTGAACAAACAAGATGGCGGCGTTTCTTCGAACTTGGCCAAGCGCCAAAATAAGCCATGTACAATATTAAACAGACAGAAGTGGTCATGCTACGCGTGCTCTAATGGATGTTAAGGGGTACCTCTCAAAAAAGTGGATGGTTTGCATAATAGAAAGAAATAAAGAAAGAATGAAAGAAAAGTTTATTTGCGGTAAATATGACGCAAAGAAAAAATAAACACGATAATAACAAATTGGGGGAAAATATGCGTCACATCCACGCAAAACGGCCATCGCTCAGCATAATGCTGCGACCCTATGCGAGACAGAGCCCCGGCGCTGGTTTTCAGCGACAGCCGGCGTTGACGTGATGACGTCAACTGATGCAGCATATAGTGAAATAACAAAATCAGAAATAAAAATAAAATAAATACAATACTTCCTAAATGATATAATATTTAAAATGGAAACATTTGGTTCCGTCAGCGACTCAAGCGCCGACTAATCAGCCCTTAACGTTCCCACTGCTGGTACACAAACCTCGTCTCTGTGAGAGGGAGTGGGCCATGTTCCACCACGCGGGCCCAGTGCGGGTTGGTGGATGTCAAATGTCTTCGATTTTTTTTTTTGGTTCTTGTATGTACATGCCGTTTTCTCACGATGTTTTCCTTCACCGTTTTGAGAGCAGTGGTGATGCAATAAATTACACAAAGTAAAGCGCCTGCTCGGGATCGAATTACCTACAACCACGACTCGTAAGTCGGGGGGGGGGGGGGGGGGGGCGTTACCACTGGGCCATCACTGCTCTTGGATGGTTTGAATGGTTCCAAAAGCATAATGCTTAAATTCAAATGAAAGAGTAATAACAAGAAAACCTTTCACGTTTCCATCCAATACTATTATCAGCTATAAAATATTCATACACGCGCATTGTCCGGGAAGCAATCACACGTATTAAAATTCCTTTACCAAATCGAAACCGAACCTTATTTCAAAACCATAAAGTTCATTTTTCCAAGCATAGTCGTATGAGGAGGTATGTGGGTTTGTTGTCACCGAGTTGCCATGGTAACCGACGATTAAAAAAACAAGGTATGAATCAGGTTGTCGCTTATGTTTGTTCTGTTTTGAATTTCAGTGGTTTTTATATGGTTTGCTACTAGCTGACAAGTCTGATGCTTGATAAACAAATTTTAATGGGCTATGTTTGAATGGAAATATATTTAGTTTGTATAAAACTTCCCCTTTCGCGTTGTCTGCTTCGTAGATATGAAAAACTGGCGCCCAATTTTTCAGTTTAGGCCTACATGTTGGTTAAGTATTTTGGACTAGTAATTTTAATGAAATTAACATCACATCACGCCTATATTTTCCTGAATTATTAGACAGAGGATAAAAATAATCAGTAACTTAATTACGTAATACACAATCAATCGAAATTTGAATCGTTTTGAAACAAATTGCTAATCCAATGCTTCATAAGTTCGAAAAAAAAATCTGCTCAACAACGTAAATAACGCAATGAATGTTGTTGAACTGTCAAAATGAAACAAATTTATCGTAATTGTTTACGAAAATGTGTTGCGTAATTAGATAGCAGGATATCCTACAAAAATGCCCAGTGACATAATTTTGGGCACATCTTAAGTCTTTACAAACGGTCTCTAGCAAGCTAAAATACCATAATTTCAATTCCGAGCTCACATAAAGTGCTATATTCGGTTTTCTAGTAGAGAAATTTTCAGTTAGTTTAATTAATGATTGATCATTTTAGTATTCTACTCACCGCCGAAATAGCTCAGTTGGGAGAGCGTTAGACTGAAGATCTAAAGGTCCCTGGTTCAATCCCTGGTTTCGGCAGAACAATATTTTTGAAAAGCAAAATTCAGTCAAAATGTTTTCACCACATTTTGCAGTTACAAACAGTCATGGAAAATTATTTGCAGTTACATTTTAATCTAAGTTTCGTTTTCTCTGCCTGTCCCTATAAATAATGTAGGCGTGATTTTCCTTACATTTTTCCATTAATCATTCTACAATCTTTTTCACTAAACATACAACTAAAAAACCTCGCGTGTTCGAAATCACAGGAAGTAGTAACCACCCCCTTAACACCATCGGGTGACTTTATAGGTCACCCATCGCCCCCAAACATTGTTGCCTTATTAAAAAAACATTTGTCGTGATTTAGGTTAATTTATTTTAATGGCAACACCGTTAACCTTTGCTTGACATTAGTGTGCATGTGTTTGAAAAATAATTGAAAATAATAGGTTTTTTACACGATGGTTTTGATGGCCATTCAAGAAGAAATTCATTAAAATTGTTAGAGGGCCTTCAATGAATAATGTATGGAAAAGTTGATGTAATCTAGCCCTTGTTATAGAAAAAAAATGCCCATTGTAATGAAAATGAAATAACACAATTTGTAAAAGCAGGCTTTACTTTGTGTAAGTTATATCATCACCACTACGAGCGAGCACCACTATCTAATAAGAGCGTTTATTCTGAAAGTGGGCAACGTCGCAAATAGATGTCAAATATTTTGCTGTTTTGATTAATTTGGCAATATTACTGTATGGAAACATGAAATGTGGCTTACTACTACTAGCGAACTAGAATATTAATAATGATTTGCAATTTATTATAACACTGAATTTGATGTTGTAACCGTTTTAGGTGTATAAAAGGCATTTGGAAAGTTTCCAAATACTTTTTTTACATCTAAAACAAAATATTCGGTGCGATATTAATTATTGCATTTCATAATCAATATTTTAGTTAGCATATTTCATATTTCCATAAAGTAATATTTCCAAATTATTCAAAACAGGTAAATATTTGACAGCAATTTGCGACGATGCCAACTTTTAGGATAAGCGCCCAGGAAAACATCGTCAGAAAACTGGCATGTCCAAGAACCAAGAATTCGAATACATAATAATGACATCTTCCGATCCGCACCGGGATTATGGCCCACTCCCTCGCATATAAAGGAGGCCTGCGTAATTGCGTAACACACTTACAGTAGCTATGACTTTCATTTTGACAGTTTAACAATATTCATTGCGTTATTTACGTTGTCCTTGTCCTTCAAAATTGTGATTGTGTATTGGAAAGTTTCCAAATACTTTTTTTACATCTAAAACTAAATAAGGATATTAATTATTGCATTTCATAATCAATATTTTAGTTAGTTAGCACATTTCATATTTCCATACAGTAATATTTCTAAATTATTCAAAACAGATAAATATTTGACAGCTATTTGGGGGATAGGGGGTATTACGGAATTAGAGTGCTGTATCCAGGCAGTGGGAACGTTACAGGCATATTATACTTTTAGGTATAATATGTGTAACTAACCGTTACTCGCGTGTGTCGGGAGGGTAAGTCTTTTAATTAATTACCCACTCAAAGGGTGGGTGTTACTACTGCTGTGGGAACTTTTAACGGTTCTATTTTACTATGGAAAATGTATTTTTTATGCGTTTTCTGATCAGAAGGTTTTATTTAAATAAGGAATTATGTTGATTGATTTTTTACAGATATGGCGACTGATTGTGTCAGTCAAGGAGATTAAATTTAAAAGCAGTGTCAACTTTACTTATCCATGTCAAGTCATTTGATTTTTTGTAAATTTGTGTAGGTAGGCATGTGACATAACATCTCCTTGGAAGAGCCCGTAAAGGTGTTATAAAAATGATTTAATTAAATAAATAAATAAGTATACCTATTCAAATCTATTAATATTATCTATTATTATCTATTCATTTAATCTATTGATTTTTTATGGCTACAACACGGCAAATTGACGCAATGTCTCAATTTTATAAACAATATTTTTTTGTTGACTGTAAATAACTGCAAAATGTGGTTTATATGAGAAAACATTATGACTGAATTTTGCAATAATTTACTCTTCAAAAAGAAGCTTCTGCCGAAACCAGGGATTGAACCAGGGACCTTTAGATCTTCAGTCTAACGCTCTCCCAACTGAGCTATTTCGGCGGTGTGTAAACGATGTAAATTATCGATCATTACTTAATTATTTATGAAAACAAATAATATTTAAATTCCACAGTTATTTTTCTGTATCTATCTGCATGAATATTGATAAGCTATCATTGAAGTGATAGTAACAAAATTAAGTGAGTTTATTTTTAAACAAAAACGTGTTTCTTTTTTTTTTGTTTATTTCATACTCGCGAGCCGCTCCTGCTACGCATGGTTTTTTACGACTTGACATAAAATCGAGATGTCTTTATTATAAGTGCGTTTAATATTATGTATCAAACACAACTACACACCTTTCTGAAGAAATTCTCTAAATTATGGTGAAAACGTTATCAAAATCCGTTGCGTAGTTTAGAAGAACAACGCGGTCACACAGACACACACGAAAATCGATTTTATAACTTATGTAATTTATACGAGGCACTTATCTTTTGTGTATTAATGCACTAAAACAACTCACCAGCTGCTTCTTTATAAGCAAAAATAACAAATTTACACTAAGCGTACAAGTTTCACCAGAAAACAGATGTTTCTCAAAATATATTTCTGTAGAAATTGTGTTAAAATTAAAACGGGTTAAGGCTCGTACAGACCAGCGCGACGCGACGGCGCGACGCGACTCGAACAATACAATTTCTAAAAAAACTTCACGGTATAACAATAACCGGTGTCGCGTCGCGCTGTCGCGTCGCGCTAGTCTGCACGAAGCTTTATAGGTACAGTCAACCACGTTTTCATATGAATAATTTCACAATTACAACGTCTTCATTTCGAAACAGTAAGGTTGATTTTCGTTGTTGGACTGACTGGGAAGGTCCACTCAAATCTGTGTGGTTCTTTCCTCAAAATACCATCTTTGTCATTAATTTGCACGGTCCTCATATGGCCTTACCAAGATTATGTCTGGATTTCTGAGTTTGTTTCGGTCTTTCTTCTCAGAGTAGTCAGATAGGACATAAACAAAATTTAATTTTGACGTGTAAAAGTGTTTTTTAAACCAATTTACAGAAATAAATATCATTTCATTTACAGATGTGTGACTGAATGTACCTACAAAATATCTGGGACATGCCACAGATCATCTATGAACAAGTAACATTTAGTTCAGAATATTTTGTACCGTTCTTTTTTATTTTGTAAGCTATTTGGTACGGCAGCTGCTAGTTTTAGAGGTTCTGGTATGTGGACAATTTGTCCTATAAAATGGAGTATCTTGGCCGTTATTTTTTAAATAATTATCTTTTTGGAACCTTGTATTAGTAAAACGTTACTTAAATCGATGAGTGCCGTCATCTTTACACATTAATTAATTTCCCAGAAACAGCCCGGAGTCTGGATTTGTGCCCGGTTGATGGTAACCTCGCCTATTATTTGAGACTTACAACATTACTGGCAAAATAGGTACATCTCTGCCTAACCCTTCGGACAAAACAGGCGTGATGTTAAGTTATAAAAAACAAATAAAGTTTGACACTTGTAAATTATCTTGCACCTTTTGAGTTTACACCATAAAATCGGACCTTAAAAATAAAAACTTAACGGTAACAAAGTATTAAAGGTTCCATCCTTTATTACTGTGTAGTCTTAATTATAAAGAGAAAAGATTTGATTTTTTGTATGTTTGCTTGCTTGTTTGTTTGTTACGCTTTCACGCTAAAACGGCTGAACGGATTTGGATGAAATTTGGTACATGGGTAAACCATGACCTAGGTTAGGATATAGGATACTTTTTATTCCGATATTATTACGGTATCGAGACTTATGCGGGTGAAACAGTGGGGTGCAGCTAGTAAATTATAATGCCACTGTTGTTCATGATAAATACAACACCAAATTTCCAGAGATATTTCTAGATCCCATGAACTCACCACGACAGTCAAGGAACACATTCATCCTGCTATCTAAGACTAATCTGTTTAATTTTGACAGCTCAACAACATTCATTGCGTTATTTACGTTATTGAAGTTTTTTTTTTCGAATTTATGTAGCAATGGATTAGCAATCTGTTTCAAAATGATTCAGATTGTGATTGATCGTGTATTATCAGGGTGCTGAAACTGTAATCTGGGAACTGGGATAAAAACTTAGCCCAATGTTGGATGGCCAAGCATCCAAACCAATGTTAAAATTATTTGAACTGCATTGTTATAATTATGGTCAATAGGAATCCAACACAAAGGGGATCCCAGGCGCTAAGTTCACTTGCTTTTCTAGTGCACTAGGCCCCACCATCATCGTCATTGTCTCGAGGAGCCCTTAATTTTAGATTTGGGGCTATATTTATGATAAGTCTATATCCATTTATGATATAGACTTAAGAGTCTATCTTGCCGCATATTGCTTAGCATGATGCTCAGTTATCTCGAAAATACTGAAGGATTAATTTTGAAATAAATATATAGTAAAGTTGAGGATTAATGTTCAGTACTATGTGTGACGAAAACACGATTCCATAAAATTTAACTAACTATAAAGCAGATACTATGTGTTTTTATCTTTTACCATTATTTTCGCCGTAAAAAGAAATTACCTAAACTATTGGCACCTTGGAGCCTTCTTCCCACCGCTCAGACTCGCTCTCACTCAGCACTTTCGCGAGCAGTATCGAGTGAATTTGAGCTGAGGTATTATGGACTCAAGTATTTTGGGATAGCGTGAATTACAGGTACAATGAATTGATATTTAGACTTCAAGGATAGGTAAAGAAGCCATTTTGATTAAATTGGACGCTATCAAAAGGGTATAAGGATGATAACTTACCACTTCCTACACTATAATCCCTACATTACTTTGAGTTGCTCTGTAGCGGTAAATCGTATATTTAATTTAGATACGAACATCCTGTCCATAAGTTCCAATCAGATTATTAAAGTATTTAATGAAGTCTGTGAACCGTTAGGTGCAATTAGTAGCAAGTTGCAAGTACAGGAAATATATTAGAAGTATAAAACATCCTGCGTAAGGCACCTGTCCCACCGTAGACGAGGAAGCGACTAGCTATCAGCGATATTCTTGCATAATTTCTACGTTTCTTGAAACGTAGAAATTATTGTAGATCTTGGGCGGATCTTGGTCAGGCCATGGTACGGAGTCAGAAGGCATGGGAAGCCGTCAACTCCTTCTGCGAAGCAGTAATGCTCGCGAAGCAGCAGGCGGAACGCGTGAGGGAGACGTAAATTTCGCGCCCTCACGCCGCAGGAAACGCTCTAGGCGTCGGGAATCTCAGGCCGATTCCCAGCCAACGTTGGCGCGGACCTGCGGACGGTGAGCATTGGCCGTCCAATAAGGACCAGGCCTAGGTCGACGGCACGTTGTGTTCCACGCGCGCCTCAAAGAGATGTCAGCACAACTGACAGGGTCCGCTAGCCTGCCGGGGTCGTGGCTTCTGGTAACATACAGGCAACTGAAGGAACACGGGTTGGTTTTAGTAAGTAAGAGTCTGACGCCTCCCGCACCGCCCAGAGCGTGAGAAGTTATTTGATAATTTCCCACCCAAAAAAAAAGATCCTGTGTAAGTAAAAGAGATTCATAAGTTGGTCTAGTAATCACAAGCGCTACTGCTGTGCATGAGGCCCTCGGTTGGATTCCCAGGTCGGGTAAAGTCGCTTAACAATCTCCGGCCACCATAAGGAGGAGCCTGCGAGCGGCTTAATTTGAGCTGCGTCGTCGCCCGAACAGTCAGGTCCAAAGAGGGGGCACGCAGTGTTCCATGCGAGCCTTTATGGGAGGGCGTACGGCCATGGGATCGGCGGCACTGGGTGATGGGGCCCGCTAGGCTTGGCGAACTGATACCAGTCGGGGGTGCGGCGAATGTACAAGTATCTCCCGGGCCCCCGACACATGGTAGTAGGAGGAGCAGTGGGGTTTTAGTCGGTAGGAAGTCCGATATAATCCTCCATTCTCCCCACAAAAAAAGGGTAAAGCGTTTGTACTTATATAAATCAATCATTAGGCCACAGTTAGAGTTTGCAGTACCTATTTGGAACCCTTTTTACATAAAATACAGTGAACGATTAGAACTAGTCCAACGTAAATACCTTCGTGCAATTAATTTTAGATGTTATCGGAATAAAATGTCATACCACTTACTTCTTAAAAAGTATGATCTTTTGACCTTAAAATCAAGACGTAAACTTCTGGAAGTTATGACCCTGTTCAATGTGTGCCGCAATCATTTTGATTGCCCGGACTTAGTTAGTGGTCTGTGTTACCTGGTTCCTCGAACAGTTCATATACGGGAGGTACGCTCTCGGCGTCTATTTGCTACTCGTCTTTGTAAATCCAAAGCCGGCTCGCGTTCACCACTTCATCGTTTGGTTGAGACATATAACAGTGAGTTTAATTCAATCGACATTCTCTTTTTCAGTAAAAATGTATTTAGAAAGCAAATCCAAGCAACCCTAAAGGATCAGCAAAGTAGTATTGAATAATGACTTAATGTTTAACAATGTACGCACACAAATTTGCTTTATATTTATATATATATATATATTTATATTCTTTCTTTTATATATTTTAAAATTCAGAATTAATGATTTTAAAGATACTGTCGGTTATATAGGTTTTATTATCTGTGTCACTAGCTAGTTTTTAAATACTTCCAATTGTAATCTGTGGAGAACGTAGTGGGTAGCATAATTGTTATAATATAATTTAATATTTAAGACATTATGTCCGTTCATTATTGTGCTACTGTTTGTTTTTCCTTAAATAAATAAATAGTTGATCGCTGACTGTTCACAACTCCGGCGAGGACTCGTAGAGCTACGCGAGCAACGAGCAACAAGAATACTCGCTTAGCAACGCTCTTGGCGGGCAGAATACTCCCTGAGAGTCTCATGCTTGGTTTGTACGCATACCAGCGAGTAATCGCTCGCCGTCGTCGTCCACTCGCTGTTGGTTGCTCGCCAACTCGTTTTTAGTTGCTATCTCGGTTTATTATTCGAATCGCAAGAAATTATCATGCCCGAAACGGGCAAATCGACACTTTTAAATAACATATTTTTTTCTGTAGGCGTTTTTTCTGTAACTCCAGAAATACGTACATTTGGCAATTCGCACATTTTGAATTTTATGCAGTAAAGTAAGTGTACTTACCGTGGCCCCTGGCAAAGTACAGGCAACGGAAGGAACACGGGTGGGTTTTAGTCAGTAAGAGTCTGACACGCCCCTAAGATGACCCACTGACCCGCCCTCCTGCTCCGCCCAGAGCGGGAGAAGTTATTTGATAATTTCACACCCAAAAAAAAAAAAAAAGTGAACTTATTTTCATAATAAAAAATGTGCCGAGTCTGGGCGAGTAAATTCGTGTGAATCAAAAAATAACTCGCTAGCTCTATTCGATTCTCATTAGTCGCCGACGGTTGGACAGTCGCCTACAAGTAACAAGTAAGTTGCAGTTACAGAAATGTTTGAATGATTGATATCTATGAGAGAATTGTTGGTGAAATATTGATTTATTGTGTTCCTTGTTTGGGAAAGACAATACTTTTTACTGTAGTTATAATACTTAAGGCTCTCGCAAAATGTGTGGAATTGCTGGATATTTTGCGTTATTTATTTTTCATAAGGATGCATATCAGGGAAAGACTTATTGAGATACCAGCCAGAACCTGGGCTGCTGCTGAGAAATGTCTGATGGAAAAACCCAATAACACTTTGCCTAACCTGGGAATTGAACCCAGGACCTTATGCTCAGAAGTAGCGCTTGCTACCACTAGACCAATCAGGTAGATTTTGTAATTTGTGTAGAATAACTTTTCTTTCTGTCTTACTACGTTCGAAATTTAGTTTCAGAACATGTAAACAAATACGATTTTTTGGAAAGTTAGCTTTAATGCTTTCAAATAAAGTTCAGTTTGCGCTAACACTTCAAAATGTTTAAGGACTTTTTTTCTACTAGTCATTCTTAGTTAGTTGGGGTCGGCTTCCAGTCTTACCAGATGCAGCTGAATACCATTTTACAAGGAGCGCCCCAGACCTCCACCCAGTTACTGAGTAACACGACACCCCTAGGTAAGACTGATACACTAGCATAAAGTGGATATTTGTTTAAGAGGAAATAACATTGATTCGAAACGAGGATTTGAATAAACCTTATATGGCGTCTATCGTTTGACAGCAACAGCGCTTTTGCTATCAAGCGCCATCTTGGATTAATACGCGCCATAGAATTCAATGACGACTAGAAGCCGTATCTAATCGTCTATATAGCAGTCACATCCTTGATCTAATAGCTAATAGTTGCTGAGATCAACTTTGTACGACCGCCATCGCTGCACAGAAATATATTGATAGTATTTATTTCAACAAACTCATAGTACTTAATAAGAGGCCGTGGGATTACTGTACAAGAACTAAGCAGTAGTTTAGTAGACTGCCCGTTTTCACTAACACTCTATGCGATACCTAAAAGTAATGTCCGATGTACCAAGGGTGCAGTTACTAGAATCGCACCGGAACGTCAACTTCAAGGCGTTCGTCGTGCGAGTACCGAACTGTTATCTGCCACTCGTAATGGAATAAGACTTTTGGCCGCAGGAAATGGTGTTCCGTCGCTTCCTCGGACAAGTTCCACAGGACAGCACAAAGTCAAGCTGCGTCAAGTGCAAAGTGAAGTGCTACTAATATAGTAGGTATAAGCCTTATTTATTAACACAAGTTTTTGTTTATATTTAAATAGGTATTTTAAGGTGTAGGTATTTTTCTATGGGCCTGTGTCGCGTGAAATAAATGGTATTAATATTATTATTTTATGTCTTTGACATTTCGCGGGACCCTAGGGTCCCGGGACCTTTGGAAGGCGTACGAGGGGCCGAAGCCAACTCGACCAAATGTGCGATTCTTATCGGTTTCTATAGGTTACCTGGTCGGTGCGACCACTGGTCGTAGTCGTAGCCATCTAGTGTGCGAGATCCCTAAAAGCGTAATGATGGATTTTGACTGCTCGGCTAAGCGCCGAGAATTGAAAATCCAACAATAGATTTAGGTGTTGCGTAGTGTTTGTGAATATAGCATGTCCTCTGACGGCAGATAATATGCTATATTTACCGTTTGAAAGCCTAGCTATGGGTAGCCCCAGGCTTTAAAATTTTCATCAAATAATCAGACTTTTGTGACTGAAGTGGAAGAGAAGGTACACAAGAAATATTATCAGCTACCTACTATTCACAAAAACGAAAAAAGATACTTGTCCTGAAATTGAAACTGACTCTATTTATTTTGAAAAAAACTTGTGTTTACGTCGTTTTAAGAGGCTGTTGTAAAGGCAAATATGTCATCAGATCAACGTAAGTTAAATATATTTTCTACCTTTTGCAGCGGACATTTCGGTATCAATGACGTTTGTGGGCTCAAATTTTTTGCTAGATACATTTTAGCTAGCCTACTGCATGTTATCTGCAGTTTGTCATCAAAACTTGCGTCGGCGCACCGTATAATTTAAGGCGCAGCACTCCGCTGACATGTGTTTCCTATCGATAATTTAGTAGCCTGTCAATAATAATAAACCACGCTTAATTATCTTACGTGTCCACGTAATAGGAGTGCATTTAAGGGGAATACAGTTAATTTCGTTTCCGCTGTCAATAGCTGTGATCCTGGTACTTATGATTTTTGTTTTTCTAGTAATTACTAATAGACTGCAGTCCAAAGATGGACCTTAACGAATTACCTATTCCAAATTAAAATGCATTTATTTATAAAATTGACACATAACTACCACCACTTTTTGAATGACAAAATAAACCTTAATACTAAGCCAACGAGAAAAAAATAGAATTCTCATATTGTATGTCTATTTTTTTAAATTAGTGAATAGTATTTTTTTTTTATTTTATATATTTTATTTTCTTTCTACTCTTACACACGTTGTCTACATCTCTTTTTATCCACTTTCCTATCGCAGGTATGCTGGAAGAGATTTCTTTAGAAATAAGCATCACCTTTGTACGTATTTTTCTGTTCCTTTTTCTTGTCTCTTTATATTATTATGTGTATACATAAACTTTTAAATAAATAAATAAACGAATGAACCCTAACTTCATGACATTAACAATCTAAACACACAATCCACATTCAGGAAAACTGCAATACCTACAATAAAAAAAAGTGACATAAAAACAAGATGGCGGCCACATATCAAAATAGCTATTACGGAACCAACACACATGTCATCACGCCATTATGTTACAACACGGAATGCTGCCATTAAAAACTCAAGGAAAGCCGGAACAGTGAGTGATCGATGCATGTTACTAATAATTATGATTTATTTGTTGTGGATTGATGCAAACAGAGATAAAAATGAAAAATGGTCACTTTACGTGCATTTTTTTACTACCCATTTCCTATACTTAGGTTTGGTTAGGTGTTCTACCTAGCTATGGAAATTCCTGATCACTCCCGGTCTTAGTGCTCATTCACACGAGCGGCACTCGCGAACGTGTCGGCGGCGGCCCTCGACTTGTGTCGACGGTTGCCGTCGCCGCGTGTTTGCGGCTGTAGTTGCCTCTGCCGTCGACGCATGCCGCTGATATAATATATGAGCACTTAGATTTTCTGGTTAACTTAGCTCAGCTGTCAGATTTTTATAGTAGAAGTATATGCCAATTTATTAATTATACTCTGCACACTTTCATGGTCAAGTTACGCTTGCCGGGGTTGGTTCGTGGACCATCTTTACATACCGAGACTCCTCCGTGCCTCGGAAATCACGTTTAGCCGTTGGTCCCGGCTGTCATTCGTGGATATTTGACAGTCGTTACGGGTCGTCAGAAGCCCGAAAGTCTGACAACCAGTCTTACCAAGGGGTATTGTATTACCCAGTCACTGGGTTGTGGAGGTCAGATAGGCGCTCCTTGTAAAATACTGGTATTCGGCTGCATTCGGTTAGACTGGAAGCCGACCCTAACATAGTTGGGAAAAGGCTAGGCAGATTGACTTTGCGAATGAGACCTGGACCGAAAAATGTGTAACATTTTAACCATCACGACACTTCTGGTATTATACTGGCCTATGCGTGTTTCTTTTTTCATTTAGTTATTCTCAAACGTTGTAAATTTATTCCATTTTGCCTGTTATTTAGTACATAATATACAGCAGTAGTAAGCCTAGTGGCGTGACCGTCGGACTGCCAAGTCATAGGTCTCGAGTTCGAACCCAAGGCCCGCACCTCTGACTTTTCGGATTCATGTGCGTGCTGTATAATAATCACTTGCTTCAAAAACGGTGAAGGAAAACATCGTGAGGAAACCGGCATGCCTGAGAAATGTTTCTCGACGGCATGTGAAGCCAAGTCAGAGGCCCATGGGCGGCTTTAAAACTCTGACACCAGGTTAGTCACTAACCACACAAAAAAGAAGAAGATATACAGCGAAAGGAGCTCGTTCCAACCGGGTATCCCACGACTCCTCTCGAATTTTTATTTTAAGTGTCCATCCAGACATTGAGAAACAGTCCCTGTGGTCTAATATCCGCAGAGGAACAACCTTTACCCATCTGTTTAATGAATGAAAAGTATTTTATATCAAATATAGGATGTTAAAAAATAAATCGTGAGTGGGTTGGCTAAAAAAATCCTATGACTTTTTTTTCAATAATTGCACACATTTGTTTAACGATTAATTCGTTTTGGTAGTCAATATTTATGATTTTTTTATTTTATTTTTAAGGATCGATGGATTGTGTGAAAGGTGATATAGCTAGAAAGGGGATGACTACCGGGATGACGGCTAATAGAGGAGTATGGAAGAAAAGGCAAGTTGCGCCGACCCCGAATAAATTGGTATAAGGGCTGGAGCCTGATGAGTAATAAATATTTGTCTTAAAAAGCACTATACATTGATATATCACTTATGGCTATTGGGCGCCAAGAACATTCCTAAACTTAGGTGGCCAAGTAGTCACCTATTTAGGTCATTGACTCTGAATTGACTAACAATTGGCAAAAGTCGAATCAGTAGCAAAGGTTCTCCTTGAACAGTTCTTTCAATTGGTGCATATATTGCAATGTTAAAAAAAAGTATTTTTTTATTTTTATTAATCACAGTTTAGCTGGGATTTATTTGCCAACCCAATCGTGATATGTCTAATATAAGTATTAAATTTGATTTAAAAAACTTTCATCCATTAAAAAGATGGGTGAAGGTCGTTCCTCTGTGGATCCTCTACTACTGGATTAAAAACTAAAAATTATTAAAGGTTGATAAAGGTTGTTTCCATATTACAAGTTAAACTCACGTCATTCAAGCTTAGCATCCAAGAACAGACGTTCGCGTTACAAAGTCGCGGCATAAACTCGGTCCAGAGCCATTAACATCGAATACCTCAATTTAACATGTTGTTGCACCAATATTTACGATGCCAAATAAAAAACACACTTTAAACACTGTGTCTTGTTGTCTCATAAAATATTGGCAGGATACATTGAACATTTTATAACTTACTTGATCGCTTAAAATGTAACATCGAAGCCTTATATTTATTCCTCTGTCATACGTTCATGAAGTCGTACCTAAGTCAGTAAGTAACAAGGTACTAACTCAAGGGGTTATTGGCTAAAACCCATAAAATGACAATTGATCGCAATTGGTTTCATTTTGACAGTTCACCAACGTTCATTGCGTCATTTACATTGTTGACCAAATTAATTTTTCAAACCTATGAAGCAATGGATTTGCAATATCCTTCAAACTCTCGGATTGTGATTGAAACAGTGTTCCGTAATTAGCGTGGTTTCTGAATTGAGAATTGAATTTGATGTCGAGAACATGTCAAAAAGTAATTGTAAGTATGAAAATTTAGATAAATTTATTATGGGGTCATTCTGGATATGAATATACCTTTAAACTCTCGGATTGTGATTGAAACAGTGTTCTGTAATTAGCGTGGTTTCTGAATTGAGAATTGAATTTGATGTCGAGAACATGTCAAAAAGTAATTGTAAGTATGAAAATTTAGATAAATTTATTATGGGGTCATTTTGGATATGAATATATTATCTTTAATTTGAGACATGATATCCTCGCAGTAAGTAAACAGGTACTTGATAAACAGCGTTGTTGGTAGAAAAATATCATAGAGTCCTTAAAGGTATGATTTCTTTTATTTGGCTAGTTACTAGCTCTTGCTAGGTGAAACCTTCAATGTAGCACATGAAATTCCAAATTACTTACATTTTTAGTAAATAAGTTTTTATTTTCGTTGGCCACAATGAAGGAATCACTTTAAGTAAGAGTTCGACCAGTTCTCAACGTCAAACTCTCAATTCATAAACGGGGTGTTAGCCGAGGAGTGGAACGTATTGACAAAAAACTACATATAGACGAACATAGAACCTCCTCCCTTTTTGACGTCGGTTAAAACGAGTCGTGTTTCGAGTGTAGTCGTCGCCTTAAATCAAGAAACAAATTAGCAGAAATCTCGAAATTACACTTGTCTAAATACTGATAGTTGTGTTTGGACCTAACAAGAGTTATTTGACGTTAAGTGTTAAATATAAGGACATTTTGGCTGAATTAATGCTTTGAAATATTACTATAATATATAAAATCTTGACCATAAAATTACGGGACTTCCATTCAATATGTTTTGTTAATAATAAATATAGAATACTGATCACTTGATTTGGAAAACTTATTGGCATTATCAACGCTCGTATCTTCTCTAGAAAAAGCCTTTGTCTTGCGTTAGGTCATTATCAGACTATTAATTTATATAGGTATACATCTTGGAAAGAAACTAAACATTTCGAAAATATCAAAGATTTTTTATATATATAACTATTCGATCGCGTACCGTTAATGTAAACTTCAATTTGCATTGAAATTAAAATAGCGCCATTTGGTGACAATAATAATGGAACCTATAGCTGTACGCGTTGAAGACATAGGAATTAACGCCACCATCTTGTATTTTTCAAAATCTTTTCAAAAATAATTTCCCAAATGTTTACCAAGCGCCCCCATGTCAAAATCATTCAAGCGCTAAAAGATGATTTTTACTAACGTCACTACGTTCATTTAAGTCAATTTCCATATAAACGTAAACGAAAAAGTATAAAAACTCGTACTATAGTTTGACCGTGACCACTGTACGCCACGTAACACCATAGGAATACGCGGTTAGGCAGCGTTGACAAATGAGCGATTTCGGTCAAACTAAAGCACGAGTTTTGAATCATTGAATATATCTACCTAAAGCCTGATATACATGGTGCGATTTAATTGCCTGCAGCATACCATAACAAAAGAACCAACTGTTAAAGATGCACTATGTAAACAGTGTTTAGACGATGCAAGTCATTTGTTGCTTCAAGTTTATTCTATGCCACAGGTAAAAAAAACTTGCGTCCTGTTAATGGGGCTTAAGTCTCGACAGTGTCTCATAAAAAAAATAGGTTGGTGTTTGTAATTAATAACATCTGGTAACACTGGTAGGCGACCAACCTAAGGTGACTAAAGGTACAAAGACAGATTGCTGCCACCTTATAGCCTACAGCTTAATGCATGCAGGTGTCGATAACTAGATCAATTATGTTCAAGCCAATAATATAAGTGGTACAAACAGCTGTGCGTCATGTAGGTATAGTCAATTTTGCTGTCAGTAGTTAAGTCATGTAGGAGCGAGATGAATTTGTCATCGCTCCTATGTTAGTTGTCGGTGTTGGGCCAACTTTGATACCTGACAAATAACACATTGGATCTGGCCATAAAGTGCCAATGTTGGTGGAACACTGAATAAACACTGGAGTCTTTTTAACCATGTCAGAAGTATTTTTTTTTAATAACAAGTTTAAATTTTGCGTTTTCAAAGCTTCTTTTTTAAACACACTTAACATCACTACTGTAATCCTCGAAGGGTCAGGAAGAGTATAGGTACTTATTTACATAGGAACACCCACATTTCACCAATCATGTTTAAGTCCCATGTAATAGGGGGCGAGCCTGTTGCCACCAACCGGACAGAAATCCCAGCTGCTACTGAGAAATTCCAGATAGAAAAACTTTTACTCATTCAGAAGAGCCATATTTAAATTTATTGAAATGGCAACCGAAAATTCGTAATTTGTTTTAATCACACTGTTACAGCATCTAAATATTTTGGCCAAAAAATATTCACTGGATCTGTTGCTGGATTGTACAACCTACTACAATCTGTCAAATTTCTTTAATAGATTTTCAACTTTTTCACTTAAGTATAAGGTTCAAAGTTGTCTGGGAAAATTTGACAGTTTCGGGTAGGTTGACCTGCTGGCGTCTCGGTAAGTATTAGTAATTATTTTAGAATCCTATACTTATTTCTTCATTTTATAAAATACATAATAATGTTGAGGCTAATTTTGGATCAACATTGTCTTAATCCAATGTCTATAAAATAAAAACTCTATCCCATAAAGGTCCATACTAGTGAGTAGTGAACAGAACGTTCTGTTCTAGACAGGACAATGGTTACTCATTGAATAGCTATGGTCTCAGTAATTACTGGCAACATTGCAATAAATCACTAATTAGAGGTGATTAGTCGCTTATTTTCTTAATTGCGACCTCTCATTGATTCAAACCATTACGAACTGCTAGTTATGCGGATTCTCCTTGGGTTTAACTGTTTTAATTTGTATTATTTAGGTCATCGATGTCAAGTCAGAGTAGTTAAGCAAATTGACTACTAAATGAAATTATCCATGTTATATTAAAACCACAACTGTAATTATTAGTACCTATTACTTGTAAAAATGTTAGGTATATCGTATAATTTTACAATGTTTGTAAATATGTGAGCACCATGCATCTATCACATGATTATCTCGTCATTCCTTAATCTTTCATTATTTTTACCTAACGTGGTATAGTTAATCTTATTCTAGGTGCATCGTCTTCACATATAATTATATAATTGATGTATACAAGATATTGTGAAAACATTTTAAAAGAGTAACGGTGGAGTTTCTTGCCCATTCTTCTCCATACGAAAACTACCTTTTGGAAGGGGCGACTAGAATCAATTATTATTTTTATGTTAATGTTGACGTTCAAAAGTGCCTTTTTTGTGCCTAATTGAAATAAATTATTTGACTTTGAATTATTTAAGAGTTGTATGAAATGGCTATAACACGGCAAAATGACGTAGGGTGTCAAATTGCTTAATAATGAATTTTCCTGACTGTATTTGGTTGAAAGCTGGACATTCCAGAATATCCACCCTTCAAGGATGTGTTTTGTAAACATGAGAAATATCTAATGTTGTTGTATGAAACCGAATTCGGACTTCGAGTTAGAAAGCTAAAAATACAGTCAGAAAATAGATTCTGGAAATACTACTACCTAAGTGCATAAAATCAAGTTTCAAAATTCAAAACAATGTATGAGGCACAATAAAGGTATAGTTTTTCATGACCTTTTCATGAAATTAAGTTAGTCGAGCACTAAACAAATATATATCGGGAGAATAAAGGATCTACCCTGTTACAATTTACAACAAAATAAATCAAACAATATTAATAAACGCGCGTATACAACATGAAAGACACCGAATCGCTCATCTGCGCTCACACACGAAACAAAGAATGTCTTTTTTAACCCAATTAAGTAGTCAATCGACCCATCCGACGGTAGACCGCAAAAGATGAAAGATGCATACAATTTGCCCGGCCCAACACACCTAGTTACCTGGCTTCGGGTAATTTCCGCTGAGCAGTAGTTCACTCGACGTGACGACCTCTCGATCAATTTTATTGTGGATATGAGCTGTTTTAAATAAGGCTATATTTTATACCCATAGTTGGGCAAAAAATACTTAGTACGAAAACTTTTAAATTCATTCAGAAAAATTTTCTCCGATTTTTAACCGTCGAGAAATATTAGTTGATGTTAAAAGTGAGATAAATTGGAGGTTCTAGGAAAAACAATAAATACCTATTTGTATATTATAGGACGAAATAATGATGTCTACCTGATGGGGTAAAACAAAAAAATACGATTGTGTAGAGTGGTAATTTAAACAAATTTTGGGCTTATTGGTGATTCGCCGGAATTCAAATCGCACCAATAAAAAAAATGTGTCCATTCGCCCGTTTCGGGCATGTAAATTCGGGCGAATCACCTATAAGCCAGATTTTGGTATCGAAAATTTAATTTAATTAAAATATTTACTAGCCCTTTTGAAACTCAAGAATTAAAAATCAATAGATAAAATTCCATCATAAGATAAAATTGATGATTCACGCGACATAAATTATGTAACATGATCATTTGCCTGATGTTTACGCAAAAATAATAACAGCAACATGCTGTAGACATCCCAAAGCTACCCGGTAGGCTAAAGAAGAGGCTAAGAAAAACTATCGATGTATCGATATTTTTCATTCGATATGTCGATATTTTATATTTCGATGTATCGATATTACCGAGTATCAAAAACTCATAAAAAATTATATACTATACAACTATTAAAAAAACACCCTAGCTAGAAAGGCTGGGAGTTCAGATCCGTAAAAAATACAACATCCACACCACACGCGCACCTCCAACTTGTCGTTCACAGTTGAGTCGGCAAAAAAAAACACCAATATTCTTACAGAATGTTGCCGTTACAATGATATTTTTTTGGAATATATCCAAAGCGATATCGATACATTTAAAAACTATCGATAGGTTTTTTACAGTTCGGACATCCCTACTGACCGGCAAGTTTTTGTAGGCACAGTTCTGCCCTGCCCTAACTTGAAGCACGTTGCTCCGTACTTGACCAGTGTTTATATAAATAAACATTTTTTGTCCACGCCACGCCGGTTTGAACACTGTGCGACTTGATCTAGATACTTAACCCTTTGTTCTGTTTTTATTCTTTAGTGGTTATTGGTAACGGGATTTGTACGGTTCACGTTGTTGGTTTATTTTTAATAAGTTGTAGTTGTGTTGAGGAGCTCGTAGCTAAGTAATAACAGCCTGATGGATCGACCCCGAGCGATCGATCGGTTAAGCTACGCTTGCCCGGGTTGGTCTGTGGATGGGTGACCATCTTTACATACCGAGACACCGTTGGTCCCGGCTGCCATTCGTGGCCATCTTTGACAGACGTTACGGGTCGTCAGAAGCCCGAATTTCTGACAACCAGTCTTACTAAGGGGTATCGTATTACCCAGTTACTGGGTTGTGGAGGTCAGATAGGCAGTCGCTCCATGTAAAATACTGGTATTCAGCTGCATCCGGTTAGACTGGAAGCCGACCCCAATATAGTTGGGAAAAGGCTAGGCAGATTGAAATAGTAGTTGTATAAAAAAATATGATACGTTTTTTTTAGCCGTCTCTGTCCCGCAGTCTGAAAATATTTTTTTTTGTTTTTTTCTTCTCTAGCCAGTTGTAACAGAGCTAATACATATTATTTTCAAACAGATAAGAGGAATCTAGAGATTAACGATTTCAGAGCATTCAAACTTCAGGTTTCCTCAAGAAACAGTACAAAAATTATTATTTATGTTGATTTATTGTGATCTTTATCGTATTCGTATCGTAGACGTCCACGTCCATAAAATGTATGGGCGTGCACGTTGCGTGCACGTTTGTAATGTTATTGTGTACGGAAATTTAACAGCGTCTTCATATATTTACATAGATTTTACTTCCTTGTGTTGTCGTGACGCCGTGACGTGAACGTGGACGTCCACGAGATCTTTTAATAGTATTTTAATACCCAACCCAACCTTTTCACACGTTCAGGTAAAATATCGATTTTTAGCATCGCAGACAAAAACAAACTTAGTTGACACTAAATCTTTATCGGTCGTTGTCAATAAATGTGATATTTTTGTACCCTGTTTACCTGAATCAAGGTTGTAAGAAACTTGTTTAAAAAATACAATGTTTATTTACAAAAACCTGTGTCTTATCGACCTAAGGTTTTATTCAAATTTTTGGAACAATTCATTTGAGATTGAGATATTTACCCAAGCAATCATGAATAAGTTTTTAATGAAGTCAGATTAGTAGATTCTTGTTGCAAATAATGGTTCAGGGGCCCAAAGGTCGTCACCGGCATACAACTCAATTATGCATATTTCAGTGCAACTAAAAATCGTTGAGTAAAGCTGCATATTTTAGCGCAGGCGCAGCCCTTTTCTGACTATTTTAGTGTTTTAATTCTTATTTTACTCAATCCTTTTATTTCCGCAATACATATAAAACACACCCAATAAACACCTTGGTGTTTTATTACATAAAAAAAATACCAAATATATCTAAATATTGCGTATATTCATAATTATACTGACTAGCTACATAATAATTATAATCAACGTGTCTATCTGTGCGTGTTATAAACAAACTCGGAGACATTATCTGTGGCCCAAATCAGCTGTTATTGAAGGCCTAACTTTTTATGCAAAGTTAGTTGCAATAGTTTTATGCTTATTAGCAATAATTTGTAATCACTCTATAACAGCTGCCAAAATATAGTCAAAGAAGCCTGATGACTATAAACATTGTACATTACAACTATTTTCTTAATGTCCCTCGGCTTCGTGTTTCTCAAATTCAAATTAAATTTAATGTAATTTATTTTATTTTGAAAATGGGAGGAAGGCTGTTTGTATTCGGATATGCGATGATTGTCGAGGGACATTAAGAAAATAGTTGTAGGTACTGTAGTCCTATACAAAAAAATATAATCTTTGTAAAAGTACTGAAAAAAAAAAAGTTCTTCTAAAATGCTGACTTACCTCGACACACTGGGTACTGCTTCACGGGAACATTTTCAGTAGCTCTGTCAAGAGTAATCTGTGGACAAGAGAAAATTCCCATTAGTTTTATGTATTTGCAACCTATACTTACTTTTCGAGACCAAAAGTATTTTAAGAATTTTTATTTCTTGAGAAAAAGATCTTTTAGTTTCAAATGAGGTAGGAAGGCTTTACACTGTTTGTCCACCGCACCGTGAACGGGACGTCAACGAGGAACGAGATTACGCGGCCATAGTAAATGTACTGTCGCTACTTCGGCGTCGTTATCTAGTTCTCGTTGACGATGACGTCGGGAGTTTACGGTGCGGTGGACAAACTGGCTTAGCGGCTAAACTGATTAGACTATGAATAATACCAGCCTATTATTATCCCAATGCTGGGCCCTTTGCCCTAATCTCACACAGAAAAGGCACGAGCATTGATCACCACACTTACTCAAAGCAGATTGGCGATTTCAGACCTATTTTAATTATAAGTCCAAGTTACCTCACAACGGTTTTTCTTCAGCGGTGTCAGTAATTTCCAAGATAAACTTAGAAAGTGCATAATAATTAAAAAAGGTAGCCTTGGTACATTCCCGGATTTTAACCCTTGTGGGTTAACCTCAGGCATGAGAGGTTAACCCAATCTTAACCACTGGGCCATCAGACTATAGTCTGTCAAAAAATATTCTGTCAAAAATATCTAATACCCAATTGCGGTTTGACAGAGGTAAATAAGGGAAAATGAAAATGCTCTTAAAGAGTAGATATCTCTTATAAAGCCATACCTTGATCACGACCCTCTTGGTCTATGTGAGTACCTTGATTGACATACAGGCGGGACAAACTGCAGCACTTAGGCCCGGACTCCACCAAAATGGAGACGAGATGAGTGTTTTAAACAACCAATAGAATTTCGATATTCACACAACTCGTCTCTACTCAGCTTCAGTGGAGACCACTGAGTGGAGATGTATCATATTTGTATGGCGCGATCGAAGCGGTGATGTGAGTTGTGCCTCGCCGAGATTGAGCTGGGCGGCGGAATAAAGCGGAGATGTGAGTAGTTCCTCGCAAGGTGGCAACGGCGCGCAGCCGAGACGAGAAGAGATGTTCGTTCATCTCAACAGCAGTGATAGCCTATTGGTGTGACCGTCGGACAGCCAAGGCACGCACCTCTGACTTTTCGTATTCATGTGCGAATTGTATCTATAATGATCACTTTTCAAAAACGGTGAAGGAAAACATTATGAGGAAACCACAAGATGGTGACGGTGTGCAGTGGACACGAGAAGAGATGTGAGCGGCGTGCAGTGAGCGGCGCCACTAGTTCCCCCTTGTCGCACAACCCGCCCGTCCACTCTAGCCAGTACACATCTCCGCTGAAAAACATCTCTTCTCGTCTCCACTTCGGATATCTCCGCACATCTCCGCTATGGTGGAGTCCGGGCCTTATCGACATTGTATGACCACTTCTAATCAATGACAAATCACCAGCAATCACCAGCAACTGCCTTAATCACCATTTATCTCAAAAACTAATAAACTTAATGAAGTTATTAGTGCTAACTGATATTTTATTGATGATGTCTGTAATTTCGCGACCTCCATTTGCAAAGTAAATAGGTATAAATTTTTCCGTTCACCTGCCAAGACTAACGGAAATAGTGATAAATAAAAGATTTTCCAATTACATTGATAAAATCAATGGGTTTAATTGAATTGAAAGATTTATTACATTAATGTTTTTATGATTACTAGTTATGTATAAAGCGCGGGTTATATAGGCGCCAGGTGAAGTAGGGCTTGACTCACAATTTAGTTATTCTCGACGTTGTGCAGACAAATTTTTTGACCATAATATGAAGCAATGAGTTAGCAATATCCTTCAAAATCATTCAGGTTATCTATCCTAAAATCAGTTAGCTAATTTTCTAACGATTTGTACCGACAGCATTAAAACTGTGTCTACAGACATAATATACCTACAATTTTTTTTATTCACTTTTAGTTAAATAAGTATACACATAAATCTTAATATACAATCTAACACTAAATTAAAAACGAATTAACTATACAAAGAAGAAAATAAAATTAAGAGAAGAGCTCATTGGGCATCAAAAAATTCGTCCGCATCGCTGTCAACGGGAAAAGTGCCCAAAAGGCTGGCAGCATTGCCACGTTGGAGGGCAATACTGATTCTTTGTCCTAAGAATTGGCCAGCCCTCTGGACACGTGAAGAGTCGATTCACACCTAATATTTTTTCAATCATTAGGTGTGTTTCAATATTCAGAGAGATAGCCTACACAATTCATGACCAGGAAATTATTTTTATAAGATGGGTTTCTTATTGCAAAAAATACAGGCAGCAATCAAATGTCCTTCCACATATTTTTTATTACTTTATCAACAAAAACGAGATTGCCGACTCATCGACCAAACAAGAACTGGTGGCATAACAATTCTTTGGATTATTGTGACTCTCATTTACCTACAGCAAAAGACGGCCTAATGTATTGTAATTATTATCATGATATATTAAAAGGGACATCTTTAAATAATTAAAAATATATATAACGTATAAGCTTTTATTATAATTGGTTTGCTGCCCCTACACAGACGTCAAAGTCTCGTGCAATGTAGAAATACCGCCATTTTTCCGCCAGAATTAAACTAATTAATAAAGGTTACGACAACGCACCCGTAAATAGGTCCCGGAGTCGTCGACGACACGCTCATTACTCGATTCTACTCGAATTTATATCGATTAAGGGTTTGGGCACACCCTACCAGTTTGGTCGATAGTAGTACGAAAAGAAAAAAACTGAATTTTTGTCTTGGTGGATTTTTATTTGCAAATAATAATTCATATTGACAAGGGTTGCGGTAATACTAAATTTGCACTTACTCAGAATATTTTTTTTTTGTTCAATTTCACAATGAATATCAAACTGTAAATAAATAACAAGATTATCAGGTCTTTGATCTAGTATTCTCATAAATTATTTATTAAATCGGTAAGCTTTGTCAATTGCTTTATCGATTAAACAGAGAATGACGACCTGTGAGACGTTTTACGCGAATGTTTGTTTAGTCGATAAACTTCATTGATTTTTTGCTACGCAAACCACTCGCTAAGGGTGGAGAATTTGAGATATTTAACAGAGCTGCTTAATTTTTAATGCACTTCCCAATGTAGTCTACACAAAACGAGCCTTTCTCATGTTATTAGAACTGTGACTTTTTATAGAAAAATCTAATCAATAGACTTACTTCAAAGAGGAAAATTAATTGTTAAGCAAATTTAACACCCTACGTCAATTTTCCGTGATAGAGCCATTTGATACAACTGTCAAAATGACAATTGTGATTTGAATATACGGACAGTATAAGTTGGTAGTCAATTTCCCTAACATTACTCTGATTCTTAGAAGATTCTTCTCTATTCTTAGAAGATTACCATCGTGAATGGCAGTTTCAACCTTCACCAGCTTTTTACTATCTATGAACTAAACGAGTGTGCCCAAGCCCTTACGAGTCGAGTTCGATATCAAGTTTCATTCGATTGCGTAACTATGGTAGCGAGTTCTCGATTATAATCGGACCGTGTAAACGGTTTATGTTAGTATTAAATTACTGGGGATTTGAAATTAATATTGTATTTTATTTGAATTAGAGTTATGCATGATGTCGCGAGCTTTTCTTGCATAAGACTGATGGTTAATGTGATTGGGAATTAAAAACTAGCTTTAGTACGCAGTTTCGCTTGCGTTTATTAGTTGTTTAATGTTTAGTAACCATTTTACACCGATTTCAAAAAACGAGGTCATGTAAACGGCGAGTTTTTTTTTTCATTTACACGTTTTTGCCGCCATTTCTCCGGCCGATTTGCGTGATTCTTATTTCATTTGGTAGCAAAAACCCGCGCGATGGTCCCATATCAATTGTATTAACTTTGATTTAGAAGTTTTTATGTTAGCCTCAATAACATGTAGGTATTTAATCCACTTTTTGCGCTTTGATGATGTTATAATTTCCTGTCACTGTTATTTACATAGTAAGCGGTGGTAAACGAAAAAAACACTACTTAGTGTTTTATTTTTATTTATTTATTTATTTATTCACAAAATCCACAGCTCTTGAACAAATTCACTTAGGATAAATAAACCAATCTTACAGCCAATTACGGATTTACAATCTAATAACTATACATGCATCAGAAACAAACAGGATGCCATGCTAGCACTTTCTCAGCATATCCAAGGGTGCAGTGTAGGTGGGTGTGTAGGACTGTGTAGGTGGGTGTGTAAGAGTGTGTGTGTGAGGAGTTGTAATGGTGTATGGTCACGGATTACTTAATTCAGTAATTTTTGGAAGTAAGTTGTTTTTTTAAAGTTTTTTAAATATCTTCTGTGAGTATACTTGCATAAATTCGAGCTAACAAAATAACACATTCCACCGCCACAGGCCGGCTGGCCTAGCGAAGCTAATTCTTATCCATAACTTATGACACTCAAATATTTTTATTAATAAAAAGATAAAAACGTACATTGTTAAACCAAGTTATAACGATATAAAATCGTATAATCCAACATGGAATATAATAACAATCACTTTAAAAGGCAAGTAATTTAATAAAGTTGTCTAGTAAGCTATAAAATTCCGTATTTAGAAACTATAATGGAAATCAAATAGCTTGGGTGTTGTTATGTGATTTTACGACAGCAATAAATCATAGTCACCAACTTTGTCACTTAATAGTCTACTCTCCAATATTTTAATCTTTGTCCTACAACTGTCAAACATATGTCAAAACTACCCAACTTAATTTGACACTTGAAAAAATGTTGCACATCTGTGTGCAGGGCTCAGAAACCATTAATTATTTTTTCCAATATGAGAAATGACATGTACTTACTGACTACTGGAAGTGTTAATAATTACTCGCTAAAAGGCACAAAGATTGCGTGAGATAGGATTATAAATTATGGACGTGGACCACCCTTGACATAGATTAGCGAGTGTCGTATCAAGTAGAGTTGTTTATTATTATATCTTTGTTGTTTATTGTTTCTCACGGTACAGTTTGTAATCTATGACAGGTGACTGTTTGGTTTTAATGAGAGTCCGGTTTTGAAGCCTGGTGGTCAGTTTGTGAGGTTTATTAAATGGTTTGATAATAATATTTGTAGCAACTATTAACAGTTAGGGCTTAAAGCTATCTGGTTTTTGATGACAGTTAATCATTTTGGATATATTATGCGACACCAGCACGCGTGGCATGGCCACAATAGAAATGAGTTTTGTCGACGGAAAAAATGACAGATAAACAATCACAATCTGTCATTTTGTCTGTTCTTCCGTCGAAAAAAACCGTAGAAAACCCGTTTTTATGGTTGACATGCTACGCGTGCTGTATTTCTTGGCTAAAGCATGTGTTGGTAAAATGCTTCTTCGTGAAAAGTAATTGTTTACGTCTAAACGATTTTTATTTTGAATTTGTTGATCGTGTAGGTACGGTCAGTGCTCTGCATTACATGAAACCCTCTTACAAAGAAAAAGAGGGTAAGTGGGGTCGGGCTATGCAGATCATTGCACTATTTATTTTCTAATTTATGTTATACCTATAACTTTTTTTTTCGACTTTTTTTTTTTTCGACAGAATTTTTGTATCGACTTTTTTTTCGTTTTTATTTTAGTGTCTATCAGTGGAAACTTGTAAATGGCCTTCACTTTCATATTTTTAAGAACACTAATAAGTTAGCTATAAGTTTCCCAAACAGAATAAATAAAATAATATAAATAAAGTATGTAGGTACACCATCTTTATGTAGACTACTACTAGTAATCTAGATGTTATCTAGAATAGTCAATGATTTTTTCAAAACTTATTATCTCTATGTTATTATTTCGATTAATTTGCTACTAAAAATGACTTCAATTTATTAGAAGTCATTACATAGAAATAAAGAGACTAAAAACTATGACGCAACCGAGAAAGCCGAAAACGTAAGGTGAAAGCACCAATTATCGTCCGCCTAATTAATATGCATATTTGGCTCTCAAAAGGTTAAATCACGCCATTCTGTTCGATCCATGGCACACTACACGAAATCTCGTTGTGACGTAAATCAAAAGAAACATAAAATACCTCACGTGTGGCACGCGCCGCCCACCCATAATATAAATTAGCTATGTTGAATTGTTGATACATAACTATTCTACAGATTTCACGACGCTTTGTTTGTGAGTCATAAAAACCGTTGAAAGTTTTATAACATTTTAATTGAATATTATAGAAATAGATGAAAACGTGCTGTTTACATTTTTATAAAGTTTTAGTTTTTGCCCGCTTCTCCGTACGCGTGAAATGTCTTGTTTTAACGTAAAATAAATCCTATGGCACTCGACAATACTGTAGCTACTCATTAAGAATTTCCAGAATCAGATCAGTAGTTCCGAAGATTACCGGACATGCAAACTCACAAATTTTACCTCCTTATAATATTAAAGTAGGTATCGATAATATTACGTTACTCAGGGCAGCATGGCACAAAAGAGAGAACGCCTATACTCAATTTAATAAAATTTTGGAAGATATAGCCACTGAAAAAGACTGTTTTTTTTTTAACTTTGGCATTGTGACTTATCTTGCCGTTATCAGAAGTCCTTCAGTGGTTTGGCATTATCTTAACTATTGACTTTGTTTTTGTTGAATGCTTTATTGAATAATTGCTGAGTGTAGACATAAAGTTGAAAACAAAGCATAATCAGTCTATAGTGGTTCCCATTGCTGGTACACAGACTTACTCTCTTCGAGATAGTGCTATAATCTACCGCGCGGGCCCAGTGCGGATTGGTAGATGTCACATGTCTACGAATTATAGATGTCACATGGTTCTAGGACATGCTGGTTTCCTCACGATGTTTTCATTCACCGTTTTGAGAGCAGTGGTGATGAAATTATTTACGCAAAGTAAAGCGCCTGGCTAGGTTCGAACCCACGACCTACAACCCGTAAGTTGGGGCCAAAACAAAGCCCCAACTTACGCGATTAATTACGTAAATAACCAATTTTTTTTTTTAATCGAAGATGTCTTTATTTTCATTATTGATTTACTAATAGATATGAGAAGTCGAGCGGTTTCTTGTACCTACGTCGTCATTTTAAGTTTACAGAATTATAGTTTTTTGATGAGCTGTTTTATTTTTTTCCTCGTAAAAACTTACGAAAATATACATTACAAACTAGAATACTCGCAAAACAGCTAAGTGCAAAAGTAATTTTGCCCGTACTTGTATGCGAATACTTCCAAACCAAAGCTAGATTTTGATCGTAAACAGCTTAATTGATTCGGGTACTAAAACTCTGCTCCAGTTATCTTTGCTGTAGACATAGAATACTAAAATCACGAGTTGTTTTAACTAATGAATCGATTTGTTAGTATTTGTAGAACATTCATAACATTATAATTAGCAATTCAGTTCCACACTAAATTGTTTAAGGGTTTTGCAGTTAGTAAATAACTTTATTACAGTTTAGTCCATTAATTTTATTAGATTTGTTTGGTGAAATCAGAACTTGACTGCATAATGTAAAACCTAGCTGTTGGACGCGATTGTATTCACTTTTGGACATCCATACTCCGCTAACTCCTTAGTATTTAAGTCACAAAAATGATTTTTTTATAAGTGGACCTCTAGGCTTTCTTAGGAACGTCTCTGCCTATTTTGAAGTGTCTATCTTCAGTGGTATAGGTTGGGCATTGTCCGTTACGAAATATTTTTAAAAACACTGACAGATTAATGTATTTCAGTACTGCTGAGTCATTCTTACTTCTAAAATAGACACAAGGTAAGTCTCCAACCCTAAGTAACGATGTTTGATAAGTCACTGTAATTTTAATTATCGCCCCATAAAAGGGTGACCAACCCTAAAAGGTTATTTCCACTACCTGGGGTTGTATTTCAAAACTATAAAAAGCCTGCAATAATCGCTTTAATGGAATCACCCCTTATAGCGTACCTAATACGGATAGGTGAGGCAAAACAAATAGTGTGTGTGTTTATGAAGCTTGTTTATTGAAATTGAATATACATATAGTGATTGTACACGTTAACTTAACAGTTATAAAAGTGCATAAAATAAAAACTAAATCAATAATTATATAAAAAAAGCTTTTCACGTCATTGCGCACGACACGCACGAGTATTGAACGATAAGTCGTGTCGCAAATCCGTTGCAATGGAAACTATCTCTAAACACATCTTACCACTTTCCATGGTCAGGCTTGGGTGGTTTTCTGTGAAAACAATTGAAAACAGTTACTGTTTGTATTCAGTTGGCCATATAGAAAGTTAAAATCGGTAGGATAAGAATTGGAGTAGTCACCCTAGTATTTTGTATGGGAATATTTATTTAATATTTCTTAGATAATTTCAGCTTTTCAAATTAAATGCTCATAATATTAATAACTATAATTCAATGATGCATTACTTAGATTTGAGATAAATAAAAGAAAACCGTTTCTTTTTTCCTTTTTAATAAAATGATAATCTTTTTCTGGTGGAAAACGACTAAACACCGGAATAAATTCCTAAATTGTTTTAAACTTACGTAAAAATGCTTATTTTAATCACCAAAATGAATATTTAGCATATACATTTATTTAAATTGGGCCGCTGTTCACGAGCGAAAATTCAAAATGGCGGCACCAATACGTATATATGAACTGGCAAACTGCGCACACACCTTTTAATGGGAAACAAAATTATTTTAAAATTTAATTTATGATTTAATTCGTAAATTGAATAAAATATTTAGAGAAAAACCATAAAAAAAAAAATGTGACGTAATTTAAAAGAAGGTTGACCTAAGATTTTAAAATTAGAACTTACATGGTGGTATTGAAGAGTAGTCCCAAAAACGGTCGGCCCCAAACACGAACAAGTCTTGCTCCCCAGCCATCTTTTACAAGAATGAGCTGTGGGTTAATACCACGGCATGAACGATCCCATGGGGTGATACCACCACCACCAGGTGAATACCATCACGCATGCGCTTTAAGGGGTGGGGCAGGAGTCTATTGATTATTTCTACCCCTATTTCCATGATGAACTGATAAAAGCTGTATTCACGGCGTGGTAGACAAATTGCCGGTGGGTGGTGATTTTTGAGCTGTGGTATTAATTATGTAGTACATAGAATGATTGATAGGGATTGTCCTGATCGAAGTTTGTACCAAGGTTTCTGAGTATCGAGTCTTTGAATCGAGTGAGTGGCATAAATCGATATTGTTGAGTTCAAACTGTATATTTATTTTATAGTGGTTAGGGCATTCATTTACTACATATTTTTGGGTGTTGAAGGCTTTTAATATGCTAACGCTTTTAAAGTTTCGAAAGGAAAATAGTTAACAACAGGCTGAGCTTTTTAATGGGTAGAAAGCTTCCAGAAGTTGCCAGATTTTAATTGCTTTTTAACGACCAATTGGAACCGTGCACCTAGCTTCTGACGTTTCATAAGTGCCCATATAGGTTTATGTGAAATAAAATATTTGGATTTTGATTTGATTTGGTTATATCGAATTTGTACCTATGTGAAGATGATAATTTGAAGAAAATAAATGTCATGTTAATGGTACCTCCCATAATATTCTGTAACAACGAAGCTTAAAACTTTTTAAGCTGCTCATCTAAAATATTATGTGTATAATCAGCCTATAATGTTCCCATTGCTGCATTGTGAGAGGGAGTGGGTCTTGAGAGGGAACAGGGCTAGCGAGGAATTTGAAAAATAGGTATTTGAATAAACTATTGCCGTCATCTTACCTCAAGTCTGCCCCCGTAGAGAGCGATAGGTATAGCTACAGCTCAGACCAATTATATCACAAAAAAATTGACGAGATCGAAGTTTCGTATTCCCCTTTTTTCTCCTCGAAAACTGAACCGATTCAATTATATTTTACATTAAAATTTTAAGAAAGAGTATGTCTAGGTTCCTATCATTTTCTTTTAATGTTAAAAACTTTCTCGAATTTGTCTGGTACTCCTCTAATTACGGTGGTAAAAATGCGGCATTATTGTAATTTTTGGAGGGTCATATTTTCTTTACCAATAAGTTGCTGAAAAAAAGGAAATAACAGGGACGTGTCTACAGCAGAACTTGATTAAAAAAAAAAAAAAAGATTACTCTAGAGGCATTATTCAGGAAGAAAAAAGGGTAGTACATTTGTATGGAGAATCGCAGGCCCTGATCCCTTTTTCATCCACCACGTGGGCCCAGTACGGGTTAGTAGATGTCATATGTCTTCGAAGTTTTTGGTTCTCGGTCATGCCAATTTCCTCACGATGTTTTCCTTCACCGTTTTGAAAGCAGTGATGATGAAATAATTTACATTAAGTAAAGCGCATGTCAAGGTTCCTATGGCCTACAACTTGTAAGCCGCGGTGGATCACCACCACTCTCTGTTAATGTACTATGGAGTATTTAAGAACTTTTAAAAGCATCAAAAATAACTTTGTTCATATATAGTCCTCCAGACTGTATTTCGGCCACGGCGGCTAATCTCAAAGGAGACTAGCCTTCGGCGCGGGAGATATTATAGTGCACAAGTGTATGCGCAGACACAGGTGCACTCTCTCTTCCCTCACTCTCATAGTCCGATGAGACGGCAATCCGACACGACCAGAGAGAGATCAGGCGCAGGGCCAACGGCTTAACGTGCTTTCAGAGGCACGGGTATCACACCGCCAACTTCCAAACTCCGGGCTGTGATTAAGAAATTCCCCAGGGAATCGAACCCAGGACCCCACGCTCAGCAGTCGCGCTTGCGACCACGAGACCAACGAGGCAGTCAAAACTTTGTTCATACGGAGTGTCCGATTCGCAGATTTTTTGAAGAAGTCTGCGAACAATTCGAAGACTTTTACGGAATTTTAATTCATATCATCGGACCTACTTTTTAATTGAAATACTCAGTTTTCATTCACAGATTCATTAGTTTGACATCATGTACAAATGCGTCAAGTTTTTCATCGATTATTCCTCACATTATTCGCAGCAGTTTCCTAGTAAATGGGCGACAGACTGGCGACCTGTATCGACAACAGTTTATATAATACAGCGGTATATCATTGCATGCAACCGTTTTACCTAACTTGGTGTAATTTTGCCGAGAGGGTTCGCGCGTTGTGTTCCACGCGCGCCTCAAAGAGATGTGAGTAGAACTGAAGGGGTCCGATAGGACTGATGCCTGCCGGGGTTGCGGGAAAGTTCGAAAGGGATACGTTGACCCCTGGCAACGTACAGGCAACTGAAGGAACACGGATGGGTTTTAGTCAGTAAGAGTCTGACACGCCCTCCCGCTCCGCCCAGAGCGGGAGAAGTTATTAGAAAATTTCCCATCCAAAAAATAAAAAAAGGGTTGGCGCAGTCGGTTAGCGTTTGGTCTTGAATTTCTTGTCATTCCCACAGGTTTGTAACCCACGGGATCAATGACAAGAAATAAGGTTTAAATGCTAAAGTATAATTGCTTTGAAAACCGAAATTTCTTGAAATTAATGCTTTTGATTTGGTTTTATGTAAAATCTTTGGGGCACTGACTTTCCGAATAACTGTTTCTTTACACTTAAGTCATTTTAACAACATAATATTAGTTTGTGAAAAAACATTCAAATTTTAAAACAGGAGAAGTTTTTTCTTGTTTTGAAGTCGTTAAGTACACACTTTTTAGGGTTCCGTACTTTAAAAGGAAAAAACGGAATCCTTATAGGATCACTTAGTTGTCCGTCCGTCACTCTGTCACGACCCTTTTTCTCAGGAACGCGTGGAGGTATCAAGTTGAAATTAATATCAAATACGTAGGTCTATAGTCCCTTGGAGCTCTGAAGAAATCAAGCATTTAAGTCAATGCAATAAAAAAATACGACCATTTATGCGACATATTTTGATACTCGCAAATAAATCAAAACCTACAGGGAATTTCCCGTTGACCTAGAATCATGAAATTTGGCACGAAGCAAGGTCTTACAGCACATGCAAAGGAAAAAGTTCGAAAATCGTTGATTTGTAGTTTTAGCACACAATTATTATTTTTTGCAATTGGACTTACATTTGCAGTTGGAGAATTAACCGTGAGGTATATCAATGTAACGAAGAACATGTTATTCAACCACAATGTTAAGTTTGTTTTTGGGATAAATTCATTCAAACTACGGAACCCTTCATTGTCCGTGGTCCGACATGCACACGGTTTTTTTTCTAACGTATAAATCGCGAACCATATAAAACAAAACGAAAACTTAGCTCATGCTGGCCGTGATACTAGTTAACCAGTCATATCACACACTCCGAAGTGGCTCAGCTCACAAACAAGACCTGGATAGCAGCTGCTATCTAATTACGCAACACATTTTCGTAAACGATTACAACAAATTTGTTTCATTTTGACAGTTCAACAGCATTCATTGCGGAATTTACGTTGTTGAGCAGATTTTGTTTTTCGAACTTATGAAGCAATGGATTAGCATTTTGTTTCAAAACGATTCAAATTCCGATTGATCATGTATTACGTAATTATGGTACTGTTTATCAATTCGGGCCTTAAACTCATTATTAAAGGCAACTATGACAAATAACATATCATTATCTGCCAAGCCTTTTTCCAACTATGTTGGAGTTGACTTCCAGTCTAACCGGATGCAGCTGAATGCCAGATTTTTTTATGACAAATAATCTATTACAAAAGGTAAAGACAAATCTTTTAAGCTACTAGAAAACGCAGTAGATACCTACGAATTTAGCATCTATCTATCAAAGTCAGTTTGGCCCGAGAACAGGAAACACCTAGGTCTATCTAGAATCTAGACTGCACTGTACTTGGTGATTCCATGAAGTAGGTAATTACGTATGTTAGGCAACAAAAACAGATCGAAAAATACCTATTGTATTTTCGGTTCTGCAAGCCTGTAGTGTGTAAGAAGTAAGCCTTCAATTACCTGTTGTATATTCCAAAGATCGCTTCGCCAAAATGTACGACTGATTTATTTAACCAGGTTTTAATTGTTGAATACTCCAAAAGATAATAATGTTTTTTTTTCTTTTTGGTAGTAAAATTCTTTTAATCTCACAAATACATTGCAAACTATAGTTTTGTATAATTTAGAAGCATTTTTTTTTTAATTTTTGTAAATGTGAGTACCATGGAGCCGTTTACTATGTTGTTATGTTGTATGTTGACTTGAAAGAGCATGGCAGTTGAGAGTATGTCATGCTCACTTAAATTTCTAGCTGATGGTGGCGAGTGTGTTGGATCATTCGGTTCCCTACAAAATGGTTGAGCTGGATGGTGCTGCTCATGTTCGTGAACGGGCGCCGTCGGTTGAGACTGGTCATCTCTTATCTGCCATTGCTTATTTTTAATCTTATATTTTTAATCGTTTTTGATTATTATTTTATTTTACATTGTTCTCACATATAGAAGCAACAAAAGTAATGTACACAGGATTTTGTCATTTCTATATTTAAAAGAGTGTCCTTGGAGTTTCTTGCCCGTTCTTCTCCATAGAGTTCTACGTTTTGGAATGGGCAACTAGCTTCAACTTTCTGACTAACTGACCGACTCTTTGACAATTCAAAAGTGCCTGTAAATGGTTTAATTGAAATAAATGCTTTGAGTTTGAGTTTGAGTTTGAAGAGTAAATCAGGTACTACAAATAAAGTCATTTCTCCATCTTTATGTTGAATAGGTGAGATATGAAATATAGGTAGATCATTGAATACTGTAAATTATGAATGGGAGATAATGTGTAAAGATGGAGTAAGAGTAAGATGGGTAACAATTTGAAATTGAGATGTTGTTGGACTCATAGATCGCTGATGTTGGACTCGTCTTGACTTGAGGTTCAATGTAAACTAGAGCAGACACCGCGAACATAAAATGTGTTCCTTCGATGTAAAGTGCGGTGTGCGGTGTATGCCCGGTGCGAGCAGCGAGGAGGTTGTCATAGAGTAATCCGTACGCGCAGACGCAACACAGTCTGCTTATTCTGCCTGCTTGATACCTAACACAGTTTTAACTGCAGAATATTATTTTAATTTCCAATGTAAATTATGAACATTATGCAGGATTGTTCACTTGACAACCACGTTGCCTTGTTCCGATTTTTTTGCACAAATTTTGTCCATCGTTCCCGGTTTGAATGGTCAGAATGTGCCTTAACATACGCTGTTTAAATAAAATACGCTTAATTTGAAGGATCAAATTAAGCGTATTTTGTTCAAAAAGTATCTTTACTTATTGAGGACGCATTTTCGCGACCCATTTTTCAAAATTGTTACACATAATTTGTAATGAAGAAGAGAATCCATCATTTGGAAAGAATTTAATAAAATAGATAGACTTAATATTTTTTTGCATACATCTGTTAATAGACTTGATTTACATCATGAGGTAGGTACATTGGTAGGTAAGTAATATGTCGTCTGTTCAGTTTATTTTTCGTAATCTCAGATTTTCTGAAAAAGGCTATTGTAAAATTAATATTATTTATTTTTAAATTAGTTAAAAACGAGTGATTTTTCTGATGAAATATCACACTTGAACGTTATTTGATTTTCTCGAGTGATGGAAACAATTTTTCATCACACAAAAATGCATTTTCAAAAGTTATTTATTTGTCATGTCCTGCCACCATAAACGTCAGGTAGTGTCTGAGACGTTTATGGTTCCTGGACCACAACGTGTTGCGCAAAAATGTTGTTCGCGGTGTCTACACTAGTTAGAATACCTATGGTTTAAGTACGCCATTTTTGACATCACAGGAAATTCAAAATGGCGAATGTTTAAACGTCATAATTTGAATTTCCAAACTTTTCAATTCATTTTTCCCGTAACTTGTTATAATTAGAATCTCAAGTAGATTTTTATTTTCTGACGTCATTAAATTATCGCTACTAAAAACAAGTTTTTTTCCTCGTAAACTATTCCGTGTCAATTATAACATATCGAGTTAAAATTATATAGTTTTAAAGTCACAATTTGTATTTGTGGGCGGCGCACAGTGTGGGAATCTCGCAATCTAGGGGGATTTAATTCCAAATTGAATTAAATAAAAGATACAAGTTAAAAAAATAATATATATCGGTATTCAAATAAATAAAAATACTTAAATAGTGATAGAAAATTAAGTTGTATTAAAAAAAATGCGATATGAATAAGTTTTGTTATTTTAGTCACTAACTTCACTTTCGGCTTCATTTAATTGCTTTCTGTACCCATACAGAAAGCAATTTTAGGACATCAGGATCTAGAGGACTCCGTTTTCTCTTCATTATAAGCCTTAAGCTGTATATGAAGGGGTCTGATGATATAAGAAGCCTATTAAGTAGGTCGGTATTGGTGTCTATTTGTGACGTTTTTCTAGTGAAGAATTCCCTATATCTTCCGTTATCTTTGTTTCTAGCCTCTTGTGCCTCTTCCGATAACCGGTCAATCGGCAAAATACACGAAGCTATGACATCGCGGCCATGAAATAAAACTTTGTGCACACTAACTGGCATGTTACACCATGACTATTCCCTAAGATACATTAGATAGAGCACTACATATTTTGCCGTCTATCATAGTCAGCATAAAAACTGGTTTCACTAAAATCTTAAAGTTATCTAGACTTATTTCGACGGCCGACAACATATCGATTTGGTGTTGTATCGTGTCAACCTCTTCTTTAATTAATGAAGTAGTTTCTTTAGCAAAGTTAAGTCTAATTGGTCGACAGTAACTTGTTGAAGAAGGGGCTGGATTTTGCCATACTATAATATTATTCTCTTCAACATTAAATCTTAACTGTATAGGTACCATGGATATGCTAAAAAGGCTCTCATCAAATTTATTTTCTGAACAAAATTTTTGTTTATATGATTTTTGTTATGCTCCATCAGAACCCCACTTAATTAACAGTGACAATTCCTTTACTCCACTGTGCAAGTCCTCAATTGACCCAAGAACCTCTTTCTGAGATCCACAAAGTCGTTCAATACTGTGATTAACTAATGATTGCAGGTCACACGTTGCAGTTGATTCTGTAACGGTTTTATTAGAAGGAATAAATCAGCATCTACCATCATGCTTAATGCTTCATCGGCCGACACAGTCACTTGAATGCTTTCGGTAATCATTGTTTTACGTACGCTTTTCATGACGGAACCTCTCTTAGGTGAACTCATAGAAAGTTCTTTTACGATAGCTGCAGGGTCCCTTTTACCTGCTTTTCGAAGGTAACATTCATGTGCAATCATTATTTCTTCAGGGCTAGTAGACATTATTAGATTCTGAACTTTGCGTTTTTTGGTTTTATCGCAACATTCTACAAAACTTTTACGTGGTCTTCCTGGTGAATGGCCAGCTGATGTTGATGGTATTTCATTTAAAACATTATCTGGTAATTTAATGCATTAATTCAACCAAGTTATATTCTTGTTTAAAAAGCGTTCACGATGTCTACCGCTAGTTGTCCATTTTTCGTTAAATTTGTTACATAACCTCCTTAAAAAGAATTTAATTTTATTTATAGCACCTTCCGAAAATTGTACTTGAGGGTAATTACCTATTATAAAAACAAAAATAGCAACAATTCGCTCTTTTTTAGCATTTGAGGTCCAAATATCAAAAATTTGTTTTTTTGTAATTTCGGCGGTCATTCTGAAAACCGAAAAAAAATGTATGGCGGTCGCACAAAATCGCAAGTTTGATAAATTGTTTTCAAAAGTTAAGACTCTAAACTATAAATTAAAACAATAAAATCACCGGGATATTCAGGTCATTTTTTTTTATACACCTTTTGTTTTGCAAATAATCTCTAAAAATGCTTAATTTAACTGTGTTTTCAAATGATGTTATTAGATCAATGTTTAATTATTACTTAAATAAAATACACTCTAACTTACCTTGAAAGATATACACAATACAGTAATAAACCAATAAACAAGACTATACGTTAATTTGATCAGTAATTTCAAGTGAAGATGACACTTTAATGTTGTTGTTCGTATTGCAAGGGTACAGCGATTATTATCTAACCGCTTCAACATTTTTTTAATTTTTTTTAACCTATCTACAAGAATTTCTAATATCTTACTGTGACAAATAGGGTCTTAGCTATAAATAGGTTATAACTATATTATCAATTATTAAAATTTATATTTTGATTTAAATACCCCTAGTTTGCGAGATTCCCACACTGTGCGGCGGCGGCGTCTAAAAGCGCATTGCGGCATACAGGTCGAAGGATTTTATCCGTTCCTAGAAAACATGGGGTAATAATAGACTGAAATAGGGTTATTATGGGTCGCTCGTATTTTTTCTAGTTATCGGTAAATTGTATAATGTTTTTTGTATAATTTGTGGTGTGGGTATTGGTCAAGGTTGATTGTGGTTAAGGATAATGTTTTTTTGATTGTGATATTGATTGAACTTTAGAAGTAGGGAAAAATATCACTGGGCAATGGAAAATTCGAATGCTTATTTGCTTTTAGCAGGTGTGTAGTAGCAGTATCTAACTATTTTTAGGGTTTGATCAAAACTTATAGACTTAGAATCATGAAATTTCGCAAGAAGCAAGGTCTCACAGCACAAGTAAAGGACTAAGTCCAAAAATCGTTAATTTTTAGTCTCTTATAAGGTAAAAAGTTTCTTTTTGTGATTAAAAACTTACATTTTTGTAGTTGGAGAATTGATTGTGTCGTATATCGATGTATGGCAGAAATTTTTATCAACTACAAAGTTAAGTAACAAACTTAACTTTGTAGTTGATAATCTATTATGTACAAATTTCTGCAGCATCCAAATGTTTTATCGTCAGTGAAGTTCTACTTTACAGGAGAGTGAAAAAACTGTATGAAATGAATGTAACTTTAACGCTTAAGGCCATATTGTGTTTAATTATTAATACAAATGAACTCTGTGATGATTTGAACCCATAAAAACCCAATAATCTTTTCCATTGAAGTAATTTGGTGGCTTTCGCAGTAGTCAGTAGCCATCTTTGACTTCCGTACTGTTAGAACTTCACTGACGTTATGTAAATGTTCACTATCTGTATTTTTGGGAAATAAAGATATTATTTATTATAAGTTTGTTTTTGGGAAAAATTCATTCCAGCTTTCCCGACTACGGAACCCTTCATCGTGCGTGGTTTGACGCGCCCTTGGCCGATTTTTTATGGCTTTCACTTTCAGGCGGTCTTCCTAGTATTTTAAATAAAGAACATTACTAATAATTAAGCCTCATTTAATTATGAAAGTCTAACGGGCCTCTGCGGGCTGGCTTCCTCCCTTCTGCTTACGGCTTCCAACGGTTTGAGACCCCAGGTTCCCGAGAAATGTCAAAGACGATAAAAATTAAGTGAAAGTGCTTGCGTTAACAACTTTAGATATGCTTGATCAAGTCTCTTGTAAGTAGGTAGACGAGGTGTCTTTACTGTTAGCTATTGTGATTGGATGACCAAAGTTACAACAACCAATAATTAAAAATGACACAGGATTTGACTCTGTTTTTAACCTTACGTAGTACCCTTAGTAGAGTAACGCTGCATCACCATATAATTCCACATTAGCCCACGTTCGCACAAACGTAATAAAATCGCGGCGATTTTTTTTCGTGCACTGGATTTTCAACGCTTTGCTTAGCGCCGAGAATTGAAAATCCAGCAGTGTGTTTTTTTCAACGCGCTTGGACGAGAGTGCGTCCCAACGCGTTGGATTCTCAACGCTCGGCTCAACACAGAGAGTTGAAAATCCAGTGTAGTTATATAAAAAGGAATCCCTATTTCCCTTGGTCACGCCCTAACTTGAGAACGGCTGCACCAAATTTGAAAATTCTTTTTTGTTATGTCCGTTATTTTCAGGATAAGGTTTTAGGTAGGTAGGTATGTAGGTAGGTTAGGTAGGTAGGTATGTAAGTATGTAGGGTAGGTAGGGTTGGTAGGTAGGTAGGGTAGGTAGGTGTGCCGTAGATAAGTACTTAGTGTTACCCGTGCGGGCAGCCAGTAATATTATAAAGAGGTAAAATTTGCGAGTTTGTAAGTAAGGGGTAATACTCAGAACTACTGATCCGATTTTGAAAATTCTTTCACTAATGGTAAGCTAAATTATCCCTGAGTGTTATAGGCTATATTCAAGAAAAAAGTACGTGCAGAATTAAGCATATCTTAATTGAAATTCCGAATAAACGTAGCCCTTCATACTATAGAATTTAACTTACTCGCATATGAAATCTTAACACCATAACATTTTCTTACTTAAATTAAAACCCTTAACTTAAACATGAGCATCTTCGCGAATAATTCCACAATTATATAACATTAAGCGTACGTGCTTTAACTGCCTGCTCATTATCATATGAGCGTTATTTTTTGCAATGACCATAATGATTGACATTGTAAGTTAACTATTGAATCTTAACCAGTCGGCGGCTTTTGATGTGCGGTCAAATGTAAGCAGAAGATTAAATAAATGGGTTAGGGTGTTGGTTCACTGATGTTTAACGTTAACCTAAAAAAAATCCTTTACATACGAAATTATTGTTTTTATTGTTGGATTAAAAGACTTTTCCAACCAATCTAGAAGATTGTTGATTAGTTTTCCAGCAGCAGCGAATAAGCACCTACTCAAATAAACATAGTGAAGAAAGACAATTCGGAATGGAAAATGTCAAATTCTAGTACTTACACTATTTTAATATTTGCATACCAATTTATGGCGAAATGTGTCATTCATTACATTAACAATGTATGTAGCTACCAAAGTCAAAGTCAAATAATGTATTTCAATTAGGCACATAAGGGCACTTTTGAACGTCAAAATTTACAAAAATCCCCGCCCGCCGTCCAAAAGGTAGTTTTCGTATGGAGAAGAATGGGCAAGAAACTCCACCGTTACTCTTTTAAAATATTTTCACAATATCTTGTATACATAAATTATATAATTATATGTGCAGACGATGCACATGGAAAACGATGGAAAAGTCTAAACACAATAATTTTCTTAGGTTTAGCATTTAAATTACGTTCGGTTTTTATGAAGAAGAAACAAAATAAGGTTGGTTTATTTGCGGTAAAACATGACGCAAAGAAAGTCAAATCATTTATTTCAAATGGGCCCATTAAGGCACTTTTGAACGTCAAAAGACACAAACACAAAAAAATACCAGTCAAGTTGATCTTTTGCTAAGTACCTTACTCTTTTCTAAGTGTTATTGCTTACAAATGCAATGCCTTTAATTTTGTCAATTTAATATCATTCATTACGTCATCAATGTCGTCGAGCAGATGAATTTTTCAAACACAATGAAGCAATTTTCTTCACTCCTTCGAATTATGCAATTAAGGCGCAGCTCCCTAATTGCATAATACACGATCAATCAGAATCTGAATAATATTGAAACAGATTGCTAATTTATTGCTTCATAAGCTCGAGAAAAAATCTGCTCAACAACGTAAATAACGCAATGACTGTTGTTGAACTGTCAAAATGAAACAGATTAATCTTAGTCATTTACGAAAATGTGTTTCAAAGTTAGATAGCTGGTCACTTTCTAAGATTCTAAGTTTCTACGTGAAAAAATCTGCGAGACATTTCATCACGTAGAATCTTATCAATTAAAAAAAAAACAAAAGCGCATCAGACACAGCAATGCGTTCATTCTTCCACCTACCTCACCTCACGAGAATCAACCTGCCCTACAAGTCCCTCCACCTGCCATCATATACTCACACCTTAATTAAATTCATTTAAATAATCCACGATTAAGTATCACTATTTAATGAATCGCTAATTTCGTTTTTGTTCATCAAGAAGGTTTTAAATGGAATATCTGAATTAAGAATGAACTTGGTTTAAAAGGGGAATTAATGTTTTTATAGGAATGTAGAGTGTTTTCGTGTACCTATCCGATTGTTTTGTTCTTAAGGCGCAGACAACAGGAAAACGGTAAAAGTAGGCTTAAAAAATTGCGAAATCTATATAGTTTGTGGTAGCGGAAAAAATATATGTGAATCTCGAACATATTTCTCAGAACTTGATTGTTACCAAAACACGTTTTGAAAAAAAAAACTCGATACAAATTAACGTTATACTAACCCTTTTCCTTGAGTTCTAATCCAAAAATTCTGTATTAAATAGCAACGTACGTTGGTATTATAATTAATAACAAGAACGTCTTATTTGATTGCAGAAATTGGTTGTTTTTTATTACCGATTACTCAACTAATTTTTGAATAAATCAATAATTGCTTCATAGTTTGCAATAAATTAAAGGCGTTGTGTGATCGTGCTTCTCTTTCTTTTCTATGCAGTCCGACAGTGACCGCGGTTTAGCTGTTGTCAGCGTCTTAACCGACTTCAAAAAGGAAGAGGTTTTCAATTCGACTGTAGGATTTTTTATTTTTTGTATGTTTTTTACGCGATTACTCCGCCAATTTAAATTAATTTTGATGATTCTTTTTTTTTTGGTAGGTCATAGGTACACAACCCAGTAACGACTGTCAAAGATCCACGAGTGGCAGCCGGGTTCCATGGCTTAACGTGCTTTCCGAGGCACGGAGGAGTCTCAGTGTGTAAAGATGGTCACCCATCCACGGACTAGCCCCGGCAAGCGTAGCTTAACCTGATGGATCGACCCGTGCGGCTGTTATTAGTCAGCCACGAGCTCCCTGTAATATCTTCCTGCATTTATTCCACTGCAAGGCGAAGGCCTTCTCATGCAGAGAAGAACGAGTTGGTCAACAACACCTTGCTTAGTACGTGTTGACAATATCAGCTCATAAGTGAAGGATTCTGAAAGAGGTTACAATCTTCATTAAATGAAACCGATATTTTGAGAGCCATTAGTGCATTGACAGAATTATTTTAATCCATGACAAAGTAATTAAAAGTCATTACTGGTTCATTAAAAATATTTCTTACTTTTAAGAAATAAGGTGTGGATATATTTTTTATCTGTATTTGATGTTACGTTTATCGTATCGAGAACAATTTTAAGTATAGCATATAATGACTCCACTGCTGGGACAGGCTTCTTTCCGACCCAGATGACCCCACTACACTTCTCCAGGAGAACAGTAGAGCCACCAGTACAGTGCACAAAAACACCCGGCACCCGTCATACGGACCTCGCCGCCGAGGTCCTCTGCGATCGCAATCTACCCGAGTAAATAATACTCCCCGAAGGGCTGGCGCATCGTTGTCTGCCGGAGTTGTGGGAAAATCCAAAAGGGATACCGTGGCCCCGGGCAACGTACAGGCAACGGAAGGAACACGGGTGGGTTTTAGTCAGTAAGAGTCTGACACGCCCTCCCGCTTCACCCAGAGCGGGAGAAGTTATTTGACAATTTCCTATCCAAAAAAAAAAGGGGCTGGCGCATCGTCGAGCAGGGGTTGGGCTTGTTCGACGATGCGCCAGCCCGCGTCGATGCTGAGCGAGTAGCTTTAAATACCCCGATTAATAATCATGAAATATCCTTGAAACAGCCTGTCCCATCTTGCTGTCCTCTCCCCCCAGTGACCTTAGCGAGCACTCGCCTAGTTTTAATTAGAATAGTTTATGCTCTTGGCTGGAGGCTTTGAGTGTAGAAGCTTAAGGTAGCCACAGGAAAGTCCGGTTAAGCAGCCACAACCTTGGGCAAAGAAAAAAAAAGGACACAGGCCTCTTCTCTTCAAGAGGGAGTGGGCTGTAATGTACCACGCGGATGTCACATGTCTACGAATTTTTAATTCTAGGACATGCAGGTTTACTCACGATGTTTTCGTTCACCATTTTGAGTATACATATTATTTATTTAGTTATGATTCAAGTAGACTTCATGGCCCAAAATTATAATAGATTGCCAGAGAATTAAAAACTATAATTTATAAGAGCTCATTTAAGTCAAGGCTCAGAGCGTTCCTTTTGAAGAAATGTCTATATTCGATAGACGATGACATATCCACCTTTTAAAAGATTTGATACGGGTAGTATTAGTATGTAGTAGCCAGTAATGTTAGTTATTGTATTGAATGTTTAATTTGGAATGTTTTTTGAATTTATTTTTATTTTGTTATTTTCCATATTATTGATTGTATTATGTTATGAATGTGTTATTTTTTTATTTTTTTTTTATTTATGATTTCAAACACAATGTGAATTGTTCCTGAATAAATTGAATTGAATTGAATTGTCTATAGATATTACTTAGCAGCTCTGGACAGAGAGAATTGAAAAGACATTTAACGACCCTACGTTTAACAACAAAACCTTTTCAATATTTATTTTACTAATAAAATGATAATAAACGAAGTATCGAACTAAGTTTTATAGCTAATTAATAAAGGTGCAAGTGAGTTATCTGACGTTTTATCTATTTTAGTACAGCAGTAACTTTAGTAAAATGATACCGAATAAATTTTCAAACGGCCACGATAAAAACTTAAACCTTTAAATGTTAAACTTCGATACTAAGCTACAAATAAGTTAGTTAACCTCGGAGAGGTTAAGTAACTGTTACGCAGACTGCCTCCTCCTGATTTGACATTCAAATTAACAAAATATTACGAGGCAAAACTGTACTTATGCATTTCAACGACATAAGTTTTATATACAGCTCCCATTAAAAACTTTAGAGATATGATTATTTTAATCTCAAGTGTTCCCGTAGGTAATCGGGTTATGGGTCCACCCAGAAGTGCGCAACTTCTGGGTGGACCCGACAGCGGATGCGCTAATTCGCGAAAATGGCCGAACCGCGGAGGGGCTACGGAAAAGGTTTTGAATTATTGTTACCCAATGAGTAAAAAATCTGCCTAGCCGTTTCCCAATTATGTTGGGGTCGACTTCTAGGCTAACCAGATGCAGCTTAATACCAGTATTTTACATGACGCAACTGCCTATGTGACCTCCACAATGCAGTTACTGGGTAACACGATACGTCAGACTTTTGGGCTTCTGACGACCCGTAGCGACTGTCAAAGATCCAAGAATGACAGCAGGGACCAACGGCTTAACGTGCTTTCCGGGGCACGGAGGGGTCTTGATATGTAATGGATGGTCACCCATCCACGAACTGACCGCAGTAAGCGTAGCTTAACCTTTAATACCACTACAACTAAATTCGTAACATAAGGTCCAGTTGAAAACCAGCGTCAGACACTAGTTGTCTGGCATTTATGCTGAACTGGGCCTATTTGGCGCAGCCGTGAGGCACACAATAGGTACTGTTTTAAGCTTTCTCTGTTTTTTTTTGTTTTTGTGTGAATATTGTGTGCCTTGATCTGAGTCAAATAAATTTATTTTCTTTCTTTCTTTCTTTCTAATCGAACCGTGCGGCTATTATTATTTAGCCACGATACCTGATCAGTAAATAACAATTACTTTATCACTATGATTCGGTATCAGGAAAGCACAGAAAAGGGAAGTAAGGCAGAAAGGAAGGTAGGCCTGTACCCAACAGGGGGTGATTCCAGGCTGAAATGATGATGACGAGGTTAAAAAAAGGTTCATTCTTAAGAGCGTGCATTCTGAAAGTCGGCAACGTCGCAAATAGCTGTCAAATATTTCGATGTTTAGATAATTAAGCAAAATTACTGCTATGCTAACTAGTGAACTAAAATATTTATTATGAAATGCAATAATTAATATCACAATGTCTTAGATGTAAAAAAAGTATTTGGAAGCTTTCCAAATGCCTTCTTTACACCTAAAACGACAAATTCAGTGTTCCTAAAGTATGTAACGATACAAAATGTGCTTTAGGCTTTAGATAAAATAGAAGACTATAACATGCTTTAGGGGCTTTAACATTATAATAAATACCTCATTAAATTGCCTTCAATACCTGTGAAGCATCGCCACATAAAGGACTGGTAATTTGAAGGATCCGTTATTAGTTAAATATAGAAACAAGACAGATTACGTAACACTACATTACTTGTCTATTCAAGAACAAGCTTACACGAACAAATTACAACCCCGTTCCACAAATAACACGTGTATTCATTAACAAAACATAATTGATACACGAAATTGATATAAAAACAGGTTTTCACGACCAGTAGCTGATTGCAATAAACACTATCGATATTACGATCCAGCTTATGATATAATGTTAATCAAAATGATTTCATTTAAATGAATTTCTTATCAAATATTGCTTAGCCTGTCATTCTGTCGATAGCTTGCTAGTGCGGAGACAGATTCTGCATTCATAAATACCAGTGTCGAGAATAAATTTTAATTATTTATTAGGTGTATGGAAAATGTTAAGTTTTGTGTATGAATTATTTAGTTTTATTGAGAGGCTAAGTGATATCTTGAGTTGTAATGTATTTTGTTTTGATTTGTTATATCTATTGGTTTAATCTAAAATTATTGTAGAATAATATAACTCAAGGTGAAGTCGGTATTGTACTTGTTGATATGAAATTGGTTTTATTTGTATTACTAATTCTTTTTTTACCCTACCTAAATGAAGAAACAATTAACAATATTTTTTTTTTCTGTTAGGCCAAAATAACACTATATTACAAAGTGTGCAATCCTTACATCAGCCAAATTGAATGTGTTGGACATTCAATTTACATGTAAAATGAAAAATATTACGTAAAAGTTCTTTCCACACCACGTTGCTGCCTATATTAACAGCGCATAGATACGAGATTGCCACCGAACACATTCATATGAATGGACGCCTGTCCGAATTAATTAAGATCCCTTTAAGAAACTCGGCAGAGACCGGACACACTCGGCCTCGGCACAGTTTTAAGTATCGGCTTAGTATAATATATGATACCAGCTCAAAGTTTTAATTAGAAACCAAACTAGTTCGATTGTTTGAATAAACAAAATATCGATCCTATAAATGAATTGAAATTCATTTATAGGATCGATATTTTGTTTCGTTCAAATCGATGTTATTTATCGAGTATCCATGTTTTAACTGACTTATTCAAACATTCCTTTGTATTTCTAACTTTAGTTATATTCATAGTAACAAAAGCAAGCCATGTTCCATAACTTTAAATGTTTTAAAAGCAGTGATAAGTGAATACTTACGCAAGCACTGTAGTTTTAATCTTTGCCCATAAAACATTTTTAAAGGAAATGGTTTAGTATGTTCATAAATATTATCAGTGGTAAAACCATAATAATTATAACTGTATTTTAAAAAGAAAAAGGGTTTTACTATGACTACAGGTCAATGCACTGACTGTAGTGATGCCTTTTCACTATGATATTTTTATGAAACTGGTATCGGTCGGTCACTAATTTGGTATCAGCCGAAACCGAAACACAGCGCTTCACTACACTACTTTATGGTCATATAAAACTCAAGTTGGAATATAATTATTCGTTTATTTTGCATAATTATTGCTAACTAGATTTAATAGTTTTAGGTGTAACTTAATGAATAACTAGTGAGGACAAGTGTTTCAATTTGTTTCATTTCGCTTTTGAACATTGGACTTTTAATGTATCCTCGTATGGATAAATTTAGAAATGATCACATCATTATCTGCTGTATTTACAAAAGAAGTGGCTGAACTGTGGCTTGCACATAGGTAATTATTGTGAAAAAGTAGAATTAAATCAATTGAATGTTTTGAAGAATAACAGAAGGGCCAGTGGACTATCCAAGGGCAAAGTAAAAAATCTGGCAAGGTAGAGTAGAGTGAGCAGATCTGAAACCTGGAATTAATAATGACAGGAGAAGCAATAAGTAGAGCATGTTGTGAAAGATTTCATCCCGAGAAGAAAGTTTATCCCCTTATAGAAGAACTATCTCCCACCAGCGTGATATCTTTAAAAATTATAGCCTATGTTACTCAGTGATAATATAGCATTCTACGGGTGAAGTCAATTTTAAAATCGGTGCAGTAGTTTTTGAGTAAAAAAATACAAATCTTTTCTCTTTGTAATATTTGTATAAAACGTTAGTAAAGGGAGTACCTACAATGCACAGGGCATTGCAGGTATTCCTCAATTGAACTCAGCCTCTCGCAGTCTACGGCTGGGCACTAAGTTAAGCCATAAGACCCGGTTTTAGCCCAGCTCCTTAAATTGACGACACCCAACTCCAAATACCGTAAGTGAGACGAAGCGCGAAGTGTCCGTATCTTCGGCCGAAACCATGGACTTCGCTTAGGGAGTAGACCCCCAGACCACAACACTAATACATACTCTGTGCAATCTAGCACCAAACGAAACTCTCCCCGTTCCGCTAACAGAATTACAATCAAAACATAGTTACAGTTTATATAAATTCATATGCGACAAATTCATTAACAGCCGGATACATAGCAATGAATACATTTATAGCTTAGCGTTCTCTCATGAATTATGATACGACTGTGGGAATTCACTCAGATTAATACTAGCGACCCGACCCTGCTTCGCCGAGATTTCTTTATTAAGCTACATGTCCCGTAATTAAGAGTATAATACTTCAAATTGCTTAGCGTGGTCCTCCGTTAAATATTATGGTAAAGTTGAGGATTAATGTCAAGTACTATGTTTGACTAAACGCACGATTCCATAAAATTTTCTCTATAGAAAAAAAAACCTAACTTACCAATACCGAACAATAAACTGCAAAAATCTCTTCTAATTACATTATGAACCTTTGAATAACTGAACTAACTATAATGCAAATACAATGTTTTTAATGTTTTATTACCATTATTTTTACCGTAAAAAGAAATTACGTAAAATATTGGCGCCTTTGAGTCTCGCTCTCACTCAGTCCGCGAGCAGTATCGTGCGAGCGAGATAAGGAGTGAATTTGAACTGAGGTATTATGGACTCTTAACGCACACCACCAAACACCCCAATTAGAATTTTATGATATTAATCATAACAAATACACAGAATTTTTAATATTTTTTAAATAACATTGTTTTTTTATTAAAATAGATAAATTGTTTGTGGGAGAAAATTGTGGTCCCATTACAAATCTATGCACGCACACGGTCGGACACGTATATGGATCTAGCGCAGTAGGTACTTCAGCCATTTTGGTTTGTTTCGACTGTAAAATGAAAGTGTGACTGTAATTTACGTAGTTTTAATTATTAATGGGATAAAAAATTACGTAGGTATATTAAAAATGTCAGAAATCGATTCAGAATAAAAAGCTTTTCACAATGTGCATTAAGTTAGTTACACATTGTATAAAAGTTTAATTTTAATATTGTATTGTAATCTTCCGGAATAAATTATCTAAATGATGGTGAAAAGCGCATCGTAATCTGTTGCGCAGTTTAGAAGAATAAAGGCTCGCACAGACCAGCGCGACGCGACGGCGCGACGCGACTCAAACAATACAATTTCAAAAAAAACTTCACGGTATAACAATAACCGGTGTCGCGTCGCGCTGTCGCGTCGCGCTAGTCTGAACGAAGCTTAACGCGGTCACACAGGCAGACACGAAAAGCGATTTCAATTTAATATTTAAAGATTACGTCGTTGATTTCATGTGGATTTAATTAGACTTGCATTTAGAAGTTGTTTAGCTGTGAGCTCTGTTTTTGTTGCTGGTTAATTGATATTAGCTGTAGGTAAATTAATTCAAGTATTGATTTCCGATTCTTAATGGGTTATAGACTGTTCATAATGAAATTACATAGTAGAAGAAAGATACTATTATACTTATTCCAGATTGTTCTATCTGTAACTGTTTCTACTAACACAAGAACAATGCCTGCATTTTTTTAGAACCTGCCTCTTTGGTCTAGTGGTCGGAAGCACTACTGATGAGCATGAAGCCCTGGGTTCGATACCCAGGTCGAGCAAAGTGTTATTGGGTTTTTCTATCTGGAATTTCTCAGCCCGGAGTCTAGATTTGTGCCTGGGTAATGGCAACAGGCTCGCCTCCTATTATATAGGACTTTAACATAACTGACGAAATGTGGGTGTACTACAGGTATACCTCTGCTCAACCCTTCGGGGAAACAAGGCGTGATGGAAGTTATATTTTTGTGTTTTGTTGTTTATGAGGATGGAGAAGTGAGATTAATTATGAATGAGTTTTATTTAATTTTTTGTAAAAAAGTGTTACAGTGCTTGTAATTTATAACTTCGCCTTGGATGAATCTGTAAATGTGTTCTAATTGTAGATAATATCAATAAAAATAAATAAATTTTAACACAGCATAGCAGTTGACATTGTCAGCATTGCCTATAACCAGTTAACGGCCGGTATACCTATATAACTGTAATCAAATTTCTAATAAGAGTACTCGTATTTGTTACGACTAGAAGTCACAGTCGTGAAGATCCAACTCTGTCTGATTGTCCTTTTCATGCCTAAAGGGTTGAACTGATTTGGATGAAATTTGGAACACAAATAGACCATTACCTGGGTTAGGACATAGGATATTTTTATCCCGGTATTCCCGTGGTATAACTTCCAACCATCACGCTAGTCCGCGGGCAAAAGCTATTTGACTATAGATCTGTACCAACCTTTGAATTGATCCCCAGATGTATTCATGTGTTGGATCATTTAGCTCCCTTCAAAATGGTTGAGCTGAATGGTGCTAGTCCATGCGTCATGTTCGTGAACGGGCGCCGTCAGTAGGGACTGGTCATCTCTAAGCTGCCACGGCGATTTTAATTTAATTTAAAGTTTGAATTAGTTTTTATTTTTATTTCTAACATACGCTTTTAATGTTTTGCATAGATCACATGTATAGCTTCAACATGAATGATGTAACCAATATTTTGTAACCATATTTTGATTTAAAAGAGTGTCCGTGAAGTTTCTTGCCCGTTCTTCTCCATAGGTACCTACTACGCTTTGGAATGGGCGACTAGCTTCATATTTCTGACTGAAACCAATTACAGGCACTTTTAAATTGTCAAGGGGTCGGCCCTTGACTATTTAAAAGTGCCTGTAATTGGTTTATTTGAAATAAATGCTTTGAGTTTGAGTTTAAGTATGAAAATTGATAATCCCACCCAAAGAGTAAGCAACAATAGCAACTACAAGTTAACCTTGCAGATAGATCTGATATCCACGAACCCTCACGCCTATTAACGTATTTCATTTTGTCTGAAAATAAATCACCTTTGGCATTTCAATCAACGATAAATCTCCAAAAGATTAAGATCGTAATAAACCGCTATTTCATCTTACAATCTCGATAACCCACTCATACAAGTATTGTGCGGATAAGCCGCCTAAATCCTAGTAATTTGGTCCTACTGCTCCAAATTTGGTCCTTCGATCCAATCCGCATACAAAATACGTACATTTCGATCAAAACAGCGTAATGCCCGAGATACACGATACTAGTTTCAAAGCTACCCCTAATACCTAGTCAATAAATGTGAAATAATAATTATTATGTATAATAAACAATTGTAATAATTATGAATGCTCAATCTTGAAATGTTAATTTTTTTATTTTTTTTATTTCGTCATTTATTTTCTCTATTTTATCCTAGTTAGCACTTATATGTGCATGCTGTGGTCTCCTGTAATTGAAGGAGCTCACGTAAAAGAACCGTTTTTGATTTATATTCTGTACGTGTATCCTTTGTTGGATGTCCAAATAAATAAATAAATCTAGAAAGAAGAAAGAAAGAAGAATTGTTTATTCTGCACAAACTAAACGCACATTACAAAAAAAAAACATAAAATAAGTACTAATTTGGAATTTAGTCAAAAGCCTCGTGTTCAATATTTAAAAGTTTGACTTTTGTCCATTGGTTGATGTCAGGGCCAGAGACCAAAGACAATTCACATTGCTTATTGCGTAATGTGTTGCGACACTAGCTAGGATAACAAACTAGAATTTCGGTTTACTATCCTGACTTACGGTCCTGTCTTGGCACATGCTGTTTACATAATGCCTGATCATTTTAACACGTAATTGCGTACAGAAAAACAAAACGCGTAGTCACTGCACACTAGCCAATCGAATACTACCTTCGCCGGCCATATGAAACTAGTACACAAGCTAGGATAGTAAAATCAGTGGTGGGGGTGATACTAACTCAAAAAATAGAACCCCATCCTATTAAACTATCCTAGCTTGAGACGCTAACTGACTAGCTTTATCACTAGCTTACTAGCTTCGAAATTAAGCTGGTTGTGTACACACGAAGCCAGAGTTACTAGCTTGCTAGCTTACTATCCTGGCTTGAGGAACTAGCCTCGTGTATCTCGAACATAACGGTTCGGTTAAATTAAACCAAGTTGGTTGCAAAATGTTAATTTACTGAGATTTATTGAGATAAATATCGTGAATAAATTGCTTTAGCAAAAACTTTAATATTGTGACGGTATGTAGTTGAGTCGAAACTTTGTTAGTAAAGTTAGTACTGAAATGTGAATAATTATATTGTTCATCATCTAGTAAAAAAATATCATCAACAGTATTTATGCGAAATATTTTACCTACGTTCCAAAACACAAATTACTGACATTGCTCAATCAGCTGTGAGTCTAAATAACCACTATGTGGACCCCTGAGACAGCTAGAAAGCGTCGCGGTAGAACCCGTAGAAGATGGCGTGACGGGCTGGACAAAACAAACGACCAATGGTCCACATTAGCACTGGATCCTAAGCACTGGAAGTCATGGGGCCTTTGCCCAGCAGTGGGAAGGATACAGGCTAACAGTAACAGTATTTTACCTGCACTGTTTGTTAGGCAAATGATAGTCAACCCAAGTCAAATCTGGATATTATTATCAGGCCGTAAATGTTTAGTAAAAGGTATCTTGCCTATAAACGAAGGGACAGTAACATACATTCCTTTCTAAAAAAAACTTTTATTCAATTCAGCCTATCACAGTCCACTGCTGGACCACTGATAGGCCTTTCCCAGCACGCGTAGCAGGACCACCATAGAAACGGGTTTTGTCGACGGAAGAATAGACAAAATGACAGATTGGGATTGTGAATATATTATTTTGTCTATTCTTCGCTGCGCCACATCAACCTGTCCTCTGCTTTCTGCATCCAGTTTGTCCCAGCCACCTTTTTAAGGTCGCTCCACTTAATCCCATTATTATCTTGTTTCATCTTTTCCGTATGTACAAGCAGAAATACTATAGTAGGTATTAAAATGAGTCCTTTTCTCTCTGATTTGCGAAAGAATCTACAGTGAAATCTACGAAACTTTTAAACAATAGCGATGTAAGTATCTAGCAATCCAACATGTACCATAACCGACTTCCATATACAGGTCAGTGTACCAAATACTTAGAGAAGGTATAGGTAGGTACTCTTTGTTATATTATAAGGTTGTTCACTGTGACTAGAACGGTGAGAAGTCTGCCTTTTCGCAATAAAAGTTAGGTATACCATTCAAACGGTATAGAAAATTTTGTAAACATATAACTTTCTTGGTTATTATTTGAAAAGGGATACTAAAACAGTGTAGGTTTCATGCATTATAATTATAATTGTTTAATGACCGTACTAGTAGGCCAAAATTTGATTATTCTTTTATAAGAAACTGTTATGGTCTTTCGGAACGTAAAGGTTATGAATATAAATTTTCATATTTAAGAACTTTTACAGGTGTTAAGAAATGTTTGTAAACAAAACCCTTTTTTGTTCTTTGCTAAAATTCTGTTCGTTATACCGCATACAAATACAAAAATATAAAAATATTTATTTCACCGCATGACATGTATATTTCGACCTTTTCATGCATATGTAATTTATCCATGGCTACCAATAATATTTGTTCTAACCGCAATCAACTCAAAAGCGTGGTGAAGCATAATATGTTTTATATTTTTCTTAGGAATAAAGAGGAACATTTCATATCTGCAATTTATATTAAAATCTCGATGAAAGCAATAATATGCAAAACATTATTGTTCTTGAGAACTTAAGATGACTTTACGACATTTTTACTTTTAGGGACTGAAGGAAATACATAGGCTGAAAGTGTCGAGATGATTGAAATGTAGCACAAAAATGCCTCATTGAATGTTAGCACTAAGGGAGAATTTTTGAAAGTTCACTCCAGGTGTAAAACAGGGAATGAAAGTTGTTATGGAAGTTCAAATTTTTGCCGATGAGCTGAACCATCGGGAACACGGCTGGTTAAGTAAGAAATGTGGCCGATTGTTCTTCCACTTATATCGCTTTTTCTAAAATGGCCGACGGACAGCTGTCAAATTTAAAAGAGACATTGACCCTAAAACTTTCCTACGATTTAAAAAGGTACAAGCACTCTCCTAACACAATAGTAACATCTAAGAAAAGGCAGGAAACAGTCAGCATTGTTTACAGCCAAATGAATTTAAAGTAGGCTCGGTGGCTAGTAACGAATTCGCGGAACCCGACGCGTTTCCGCTTAGGAGACTGTTTACTATACTATTACCATGGCTTTTGGGTCAGCGGTGGTAAGTCTGTGAGGGAATGGACCACCGTGCCGCAAACATTGATAAATACATTACATACATACTTCTAAGACAGTGGGATCGCTTTCTTATATTATTATACCTGAACTTATGTGAAGATTTTAATGAACGGGATCTCCCAAAGAAATAAAGAGATTGAGACCTTATATTACTGCCAGTATCCTTTTTTAATAATAATTAAAATTAATAATAATTGCTTTATTTTCAGGCAATTAAGGCCCATAGACAAAATACACAAAATAATCTTAAATAATAATAAACTAATACATAATTTAAAAAAAAAACATCACTACAAAATCTAGTGACTACGTTGGGTCGGCGACGTATTGTGCTGAGTCGTGGTGTCATGTAGCCTTCCGCGAATGCACGAATTACACGACACCCGTCGGCCAAAATTCCTCCTTCATGAAAGTCTCCAGGTGATGAGTCGGAACTCGCACCACAAAATATATGAATTTAATTTTATGGCGCGTCTCCAACTTCTCGACTCTCAAGGTGAACTTGGTCTTCATCCTGATGTACTCCACGACCTCCTCTACCTTCGTGGTGTGATGTAGACGTGACACGTACAGCTAGGACTGAACATTAACTTATCTACTTTCTTACTAAGTTCTTAGTAATGTTGTTTTAATAGACTTAATACTTAAACGATGAAATGGTTTAATCTTCAATTTACTAGCGGGTCCACATTATGACATTACTGATTTGGAGATCCCGAGTCTACAAGATCCCAGATTTCCGATTTTTATACCAATTACAATTGGTAGTAGTCAGTAGAGGTTGATCATACACAGGTAACCCATCTCATAGCTTGCAAGAAGATCTTCAGAGATTTAAAAAAGAATAGGGACCGACAGAATATCAGTCAAAAAAAGATTTATTACTGGCTAAAAAGTTCCATCCTTTGCAAAACATAAAAACCTACCCGAGTAATTTGTAAATGCTAAGTGCTTGCTTCATGAACAGACTTTTCAAATTATTCACGCTGTAAGTAAGTGAAGGAAATTCCCATGTACAGTAACCTCGCAGTTATTTTACTTTCTCCACTGATGGTGGCAATGAGAAAAGGTTTCTGTTGGGCTTCGTCAATTTGTGGGTTGTGTAGACTATGACCATTGACCAAATTGCTAGAGTAGATACGTAATACACCTAAGGTAAATTCTTGTTTCCAATTGATGTTAACTTTATGTGAGTGTAAATAAAGTTGATTTTAGACTGACTAGTACTGTTGAAAAAGTCATAAGAATATGTAGGTGTAGCGCAAATTGAACCTTATGTGTAGGCATTACCGTTGTTTTTCCTAAAACTCGTGTTTGTTTACATGTTTGGCAAATTAATTGCGAACGCAGATTACTTTATTGTTTTTGCCAGTCTGTAGGTACAATTTATTTTCGTTCGATTTATTTTAGGATTGATACCTACCTCCACTGGTACTGGTCTTATTATAACTATAAATATTATCAGTATTTTGTCCTTAACTGCCATCATCATGTCTGGTATAATTATGAATTGATAATCACGCACTAAGGTGTTATCCTTTTTATGTATATATAAATCTTTTTGAGAAGTTTTGCTTATAGCTGAAGATACCAGAAGCATAATATTCTATCTAACGAATCTAAACCGATCATCATTTAGAGAACTTTACTTTACTTTGTAAAGTATTATATTTTTTTAAATTTTGTGAATGTTAGGACTATGTGGATATTTTTATAATTTTTTTTTTCTTTCTCATTTAGTTTTAATGATGGTCTGGCAGTTTGAGTAGTTTATGCGGCCTACCCAAATGTCCTTTCTTTGGTATTGTTTGTCGAGTTGAGCTCCTTAAGTTCTGAGTAGAGCTCCACGATTACTGACTTGACAGGACAGGTCCACTCAAATCTGTGTGGTTCTTTTCTGAAAAGACCATTTCAGACACTAATCTACATAGTCCTCATATGGCCTGACCAAGATTATGTCTGGACTTTAAAAGAGACTGTGACCTCTGAGTTTGTTTCGGCCTTTCTTCTCAGAGTAGTCAGATAGGAAACGTCGAACTCATCTAGCTAACTTTTAACATTTTTTTTAAATGACGTATAAAAGTGATTCCGATATTCTTAACAATTTCATTAAGTTTCATTTCAGAAAAAATCTCTGAGATTGGATGAAAAAGTTGAAACTAGATGAAAAATCGGAGATCTTATACTAAAGCAATAATTTGACCCTGTTTATCAACAAGCGAATATTATTATAGACAAAGCACCGTCTCTAAAACACTATAAAACTCGCCATGACACCTACCGTTGATAGTAAAAGTAATTTACAGGCAGTAATTCAGCAGATCCTCAGTGACAATAGACGGAAATGTTGCGTTGGCGCTCCACATGGCAGCCTCGCGTGACGGCGCGACAACCTTATGAAATCCGCAGTGACACACTGGCGGAACGAATGGATAGCGCTGGAGGATGTTGCGTATGGCCCATTGTGTGTATGGGTTTGAAATAATTGCTGTTGTGTGTAACTTCACGCCTATATTTAGAAACTAGCAGACGTGTGCAAACACATATTTCAATTATGTTAATATTCTATGTCCATGGCCAGCCCTATTGCCATTAACTGGACGAAAGTCTGGACTCCGGGTGGCTATTGAGAAACCCCTGTTGAAAAAACCCAATAACACTTTGCCCAACCTGGAAATCTAGATCAAAATGAAGTAAAACTTGTGACATACTGGCAAACGAATGGATAGCGCTGGAAGCTGTTGCGTATAGCTTTGTTTGCGAAATCATTGTACATACATACCTGTATTCTGGACATATTTCACCAGTTATGTTTGAGTCCCATGTAATTGCGGCCAGCACATTGCTATTCATCATCATAATTCAGCCGAAAGACGCGTACTGCTGGACAAGCATCACCACTTCGACCGGTCTTATGCTTCTCGCATCCAGCGGATTCCCGCGACCTTCGCCAGGTCATCGGTGCACCTTGTGCTACTGCCGTCAATCCAGATTCCACGCTACAACTAAGAAATTTCTGAAGAGAAAGCCAGAACGAGGCTGTCAATTTTGTCAATTGCGCAGTGACACACTGGCGGAACGAATGGATAGCGCTGGCAGGATGTTGCGTATGGGTATTATGTATGTTTATGAAAGAATTGTGTATAATCTAATAAGTGGTAGTCTTTAGTGATGTTAAGAGGTTTGTATTCAGCTTACAATTAATGTCTTGTTGGTCTCTCATCCAAGGAGTTTCTTTATTTCTGATAATATTCTTCATTGGATATGCATCAGTAATTCCTTTACTTCAGCAAATGGCGTACTGATGGTTAAAGACAAATAAATTAGCAGTCCCTGCAACAGCCGCTGCAGCAGCCACTACCTACTTTAGTTACAAATATTACTTTAAATGCGAAGTTTATTGAAAAGATCATAGAGCACGATTTATATAGACATGCTAACTGAGTTGATTGTACGAGTACCTACATAGGTAGTTCTATTAACATCCTAATAAATCTTGAAGATATCTCAAGTCTTAACACAATTTCAAATAAGAGCTGACCTAACGAGAATTGGAATGACATGACATACGATTCAAATAACAAATAGCTGAATATCAATATAAAACAAATAGATACTGCCATTCAAAAACCACAACCTATCTGTATGCAGTCACCGGTACATTATACATATATACTATTTAACTATGTACAAACAGGTTACAAAACAGCAAAATTGAAATACAATTTCTATGCAACATATTGTATACTACCCGACCGTAACGATTGTGTGTCGTTGCGAAAAACGGAGATGCGGTCCCGAGATGCGCGTACGCAACGGCGCGTGCGCTGGCTGCAATGTCTTGCGAATTTAGACCTTATTATTGAATTTATAGAGTTGATTTTACAATAAGAGTATGTAATGATGATGATTTTGATCGATAGTTGATAGACAGTTATCTTCTAAGCTTGGATTGTTTGACGAATTTAACTATGTAGTAGAGGAATTTTCCTAATGGAAATATAATTTACTCAGTAAAAGTTTTCTTAATGGCGATGTACTTCAAACTGAACTGTATAAAAGAAGAAATCCATTGCAAGCTACGGCAAGACATAATTTGACCGTTTTCAAAAAGGAGATTCGAAAAAGTAGTAACAAAGATTCACTTCTGAAGAAAATTTAGGTAAAAAACAGATTTAAATTCTTAAATACAACTACGACAGAAACGGTATAAACAAATACATCGATATCGTTTATTTTTTTTCGATTTTCGTATAGTCGAGACACACGTTATCTGTACGATTTATGACCTTTCTTTGGGCTTCGCCATAGTTAAGTAAAAAACTACTTTTTCGTTGAAATGTTACATTAGAGGAAACTCTAGGATCTTTTATATATTTAGTGCCATTCCAAACACCAACTTCATTAAGCACTTAGTATACGTCCTTCACTTAGTAAAGTCAAGCAACCCGCAACTAGGTTAGACATTAGATGGGTGACCGATACACCGGATCACAGCTATATTTTAAAGACTCGTGCACTTATCTCAACCAATATCGTTAGTTAAATCTGTCAGTTATGTTGGAGGCTTTTATCGACCATAAAACTACCTCGGTAGCTTTTAGTGATATAACAGTTTTAGTTGGCAGCGCTATTTACCCACGACTTCGTATATTATAGATTAACTTCTGCTCGCGACTTTAACATAAAATATCTATAAATATATATCCTATGACACTCGGCAATACTGTAGCTTTTTTTTTAGGGACATTATCAAATGGCTTCTCCCGCTCTGGGCGGAGCGGGAGGTCGTGTCAACTCTTACTGACTAAAACCCACCCGTGTTCCTTCAGTTACCTGTACGTTGCCAGGGGCCACGGTATCCTTTTCGAACTTTCCCGCAACCCCGGCAGGCATCGGTCCTGTCAGATCCCTTCAGTTCTGCTGGCCTGGTCCTTATCGGACGGCGAGCTACCCATTGCTCACCGTCCGCAAGCCCGCGCCTACGGTGGCCGGGAATCGGCCTGCGATTTCCGACGCCCAGGGCGTCTCCTGCGGCGGCTAGGGGCGTGAGGGCGCGAAATTATACTGAAGCCTTCCATTAGTGAAAGAATTTTCGGAATCGGATCAATAGTTCCGTAGATTACCTCCTCATACAAACTCATTTTACCTGTTTATAATATTACTAGCTGCCCGCGCCGGCTTCGCACGGGTAGCACTAAGTACTTATCTACGGCGCACCTACCTATCTACCCTACCTATCCTACCTACCTTACCTACCTACCCTACACCTACCTACCTATCTATCTACCCTACCTATCCTAGCCTACCTACAAACCTTGTCCTGAGAATAACGACCACAAAAAAGAAAAGAGTTATCTAATTTGGTGCAGCCGTTTTTAAGTAATGGCCCGACCAAGGGAAATAGGGATTAATTTTTATATAATTATATAGATTAGCTATGCCCCTTGCGTGGATTAATATAAAGTTAAACCAATCTAAATACTATGTAAATAACGCAGCAGGCCCAGAAGGAGATAGCGAGACGAACTCGTCTCTTCTCTTAAGGATTGATCACGTACAGCAATAGTAAGGGTTAAATAGAAGAAGGGATATAGAGAGGGGTTTACCCTGAAGTGGGACATAAAATGCTGCTAAATAACATATCTTTGATTTAAAAGAAAATTGATGAAAATCGGATATGTTATTCTCTAGATAATTTATCTCTGTAGGGATTAGAATATGTCTTAGTTTTTTTTACTTAAAACCAAAGTTAAAATTAAAATAAGAAAAGAGTATCGGTAAAAGTAACCACTTATTTTCCTCAAACATCACCATTTAAAAATAAACAATAACTATTTCCCCACACGAAAAAACCTATGATTGAGTGCTGCAAACAATAAAATAACACATGAGCAATACAAAACGCGTTTTCACTTGCATTACGATTTTATTATCTTGTGAAAATTGCACTTACTCCGCTGACAGCGAACGCAACGCATCGTAAAGTTGAAGGAAACATAAATGAAAACGTTATTTCGTAAAGTGTGTGTACATCAGTTATGTAATCGTAACATTGTGGTAATGATGGCTTTTTGAGTTCTTAGTATCTATAAGGGTTAAGTTTACATTGGTGATTTTGTAGAAATTAATGAGACCTACATGGGACTTTGCAGGGCACATTGCTTGTAGAACAGATGCCGATGGGGCCGAAAGTTTCTGGAGTGGTTACCGCGTACCGGAAGACGTAGCATTGGAAGGCCTCCGACAAGGTGGACCGATGACCTTGTGAAGGCCGCAGGAATTCGCTGGATGCGAGAATCACAGAACTGGTCGAAGTAACGATGCTTGGGGAGGCCTATGTCCAGCCGTGGAGGTCTTTCGGCTGAAATTATGATGATGAATGGGCGTGACAATACCTATGCTCCAAACCACATTACCTTTTCTTTGCAGCTGCATGTTTGTGTTTAGAAGATATTGTAATATATGATCCTTAACATACCACTGTAATAACTCTTGAATTCGGGAATATTACCAAAACCGAAAAACGGATTAGTGCTTGTAGTACGATGTCATAAGTCTTAAAAGTGTTGTAGCTGACTTTTTAAAACAAGAAGCAAGATACATAAACTACTGGAGATAAAACCAAGGAATTCAGAAGATATATTCCTTAGTATAAACATTATACAATTCCGTCCATGGGCATGTGTGTATTTTTCTGAATATTCATAAAAAAAATATTAACTTTAAAATTTTTATCTTTCATATTTTTCATGTTATTTAATTATTATTTTTGTACTTAGCGTTTGCCATAACTCCAATGTTATTGGCTCGATTTAGATTCTGTTTATTATTTCTAAAAGCTTATGAGTTATTTTATCGGACTGACTAATATTTTTTCTTAATTTTTGGCGACTTTGAAAAAAAAACGGAGGTGAAGAAATGTTTTTCTAAAAAAAGCATTATTTATTTTAAAAACACAAGTCTATAAAATCATAGGGAGATTTCCAAAAAATTTGGTCCATTGATGGGTTCTTTACATACCAAGACTCGTCCGTGCCTCGGAAAGCACGTTAAGCCGTTGGTCCCGGCTGTTATTCGTTGATCTTTGACAGTCGTTACGGGTCGTCAGAAACCCGAAAGTCTGACAACCAGTGTTACCAAGGGGTATCGTGTTATCCAGTAACTGGGTTGTGGACGTTAGATAGGCAGTCGCTCCATGTAAAATACTGGTATTCAGCTGCATCCGGTTAGACTGGAAGCCTACCCCAACATAGTTGGGAAAAAGCTAGGCAGATTTATTGAGAATGTGGAAAAGTGGCGTAGGCCAAAGGAACACAAGGTATAAGTAAGCAATACAAGAGAAATGATGTGTATTGCCTTGCCTCCAAACAGGATGCTACAAATGAATGTAATCTTAAGCTTATAATTCTTGGCAGAATCAAACCTATTTGATTGAATCGAGAGATTCTGTTGAACCTTGTAATAAAGCGCGTAATGTATGTTTGCAATGAACTCATTATACTTGCATTGGGTACGGGTATCGGGCCAGTAACATAAGCAGGACAGTGTCCCCACCAGTTAGTTTGAAGGGTTATACAACATAATATATCTTGTCAGACAGACAGCTAACTGCCCCATACAAGGTTCCTCTTCTACAATCTTGGATAGGCATAGGATACGTAAAGATGGTGGAAGAAGTACTGGTGGTGCAATTTGGGGTAAGCTTATGTCCAGCAAGTTGACTTCGTCTATATTTTGATAGACTATTATAATTAAGGGTCACTAGGCGCCACGTCAGGGCATGGCATGGCAAAACATTAATATTTTCTATGCCCAAGTCTTCCGCAGCAACGAAATGTGAAATCCATGGGGGAGACCAATGTTCAGCAGTGGACGTCTTGAGGTCAAGATGATGATGATGATGAGTAGCGGACAGAGATCCCTCGTCCGCGTTTAAACTGCATTTACCACTTAATATCAGGTGAGATACATGCTTGAGTCTTACTAGTCGTATTATAAAAATGTGAAAGTGTGACTATTAGCGAATGGGATCGACAACGACAATCTACTAAGCCTTTGATCTTTTATTTACGAAACGGTCATTTTGCGAGCCTTTATTCGTAAGTTATTCAAAAAGGCACCTTGTGCTTTGTGGCATTATGTCACGAAGCTATTTCTCTTTGTTTTATGTTTACATTTTCATTTCAGTGATCTGAATCTAATTTCGGTGGATCGCTTTATCATTTCGGTGGCATTTAAAGTTAATCTCAAATATCTTTGTCGTTCTTACGATATTTTGATCCCATCTAACATATATTCATTAAAATAGACTGTAGGACAATTTAAAATAAAAAATACATTTAAAAAAACGAATTGAAGAAAAATCACGACATGTTGAATTGACCCTTTAATCGTCGTTAGTACTATAGTCAGGGTCAAATTAAAAATAAAGCTCAAACACTAAGCCGGTATCGTCCATTACAGTACCATTAACAATATTGATCGGATGAAACCCATTGTGTAAACACTCATTAATATTACAATGGCAATTCCTACTTGATTGGTTCTGTACATTATTTAGTGATTATTTTTTATTTTAGTTCAGTTGGAGCTGTATGGGTATTTGATGGATTTTTGTTTAGTAACTCTTTGATGTTTTGACCACGACCTTGTAGTTAGGGACGGTTGGTCGTAGTTTCTTTCGAAAAATCGCTCAATAGATGCCTATATCTGATGATATCTAGTAAGATAGAAATACGAATGAGCATCTTTAAGAAGCATCTATAGGCAAAGAGATCCCCAGATTTAAAATGGCCGATAAAAAAACGGATCTAAATGATAAGTACATAAAATCATCTTTTGATAAACAAACCGTCTTGGTAAAGAATCGTTCTGATGGCTGTCTTGCATGATATATCGTAAATGTTTAATTCTATCCAATTTAGTCATTTAGTAAAGTAAATTACATTATTGTAAGTCATCGGGCAGTCTAATAAGAACTATAAGTAGGTATTGATTTCATGATTGACCTTATTGAAAATAGAGTTCTTGAGCACATTTGAAATTCATTGACCAACTTTGTTAATTTGATTCTTTCGTTAGTATCTTCCTGTATTCGTTTTTTTTTCCAATCTCTTCTCCTTTTTCTTCGTTTAGTTTTGTAGGTATCTTCTATTCTATCAAATGCTCTTTTCCTTATTTACCTACAAACACATTCCCTGTTCCCTCTTCCATTTCCTTTTTCTTATATAATAGAGTACCAAATATTATAAAAAATATGACTACATTAAAATTTAAAAGGGCGCTAAACGAAATTTTAATTATGAAACTTATTACACGATTGACGACTTTCTTAATGATGATTCACTAACTGATTGACATGCTGTACTCTGATTGACATAATTATTGTGATCGTGGTTCACTTACTTTTTGTTTACGTTTGATTTAGACTTATTTTATATTTTTTATTGCTGTAACCATACTGACATTTTTTATTTGTTTTGTAATTTTTCAATGATCTGCCGCTTATTTTAGATTTTGAATTGTAAACCTTTGAATGCCCAGGTGACGGTAAAATATGGAGAACTTTATTATAAAAACACCTATGTACTATACCCATGTTTGCAAAGAAATAAATGATATGATTGATTTGATTTGATTTCTCATTTATCCTTCCTAAAGAACGTTTCCAATTGAATACCCTTGAAAAACCTTTCCGCCACTATCATAATTCATCACTATAGTCGACCTCGTAGTTATTTTACCAGCTTTGATAAAATCTTCCAGTAAATTAAAACTGGTCAACAGGCTGAAACTATCAAAATGTCTGGTCTTAAAGTAATAACAGAACTTGACGTTTTATGCGTGATAGCGTTATCACCCTAAGGTTTAATTTCAATTGCAATACCTCGTAATTGCGTAATTAAGAGGTCAAAAAACCATTTACATCATCGATCCTTACAAACTAAGGCTTAATCATTTTAATATTAATACTTGTTAAATTCTAAGTCCCAATAACTAATCCTAATTTAATATTTTCGACATCCTGTCCTCCTTCACTTCAGCCTACACCAATTCTTGTAACAGTATGAATATTTAAATGAGCCTCTACGTTCCCATGGCTTTGATCAATGTATTCCTTCTCACATCGACCTTCTTGGAAAAGGTGGCCTTGAGATTTTTGTAGATCGGCCTCAGAATATAAAGAGGTACTTAGCGTATTTAGTTTATTGCTTTGTAATTTGAGTCTTCTTGGGGTTGGAATTGAGTGTAGGTAGATAATGTCTATTTTTAGAGCGTAATTTGAGTAACCACGCTTCAGGTTTATTTGATGGCTTATTGTTTGGTCGACACTTTTTAAAAGTTTGTGTACTTTTTACTTATATAGAGAGTTGTCGATTCACCCACAACATTTATCTTCATGCTTCTTTCTTTCTTTCTTTCTTTACTGGTCTTGCGCTTTCCACATCCCACTCTTTTTTGCCACCTATATTCCCATCATATTATATTCATAGGCAAATTCTTCCGTAGTATATTAGCCTTTAAACAATAATGATCCAATTCAGCTACTTGCATTTCATTTCCAACCTCGACTGCATTTTATACTTTTTCATTTTTTGCATTACGTACTTTTCCACCTACTCCTTTTATCACTGTGACAGACCACAGTTAACTATCTTCATCAAGCACCAACCAGATCAGTTTATCTCAATAAAAGTCGAATGTCGGAAATAATTACCATGAGCGCCTGACAACCTGTTACTGGAGTGGTTACTGTGTTGTTGCAGTCAACTACTATTCATTTAATTCTTGAATTTTAATTGGATTTTCCTAACTCCATAATCTTTCGTTATTGGTAATAGGTACAGTAAGGTCTTATAAAATATTACGTACTTAATAATCTACCCATTGGGCTGGGCTATGTCATATTATTCATTCTTTATTGCCTAAGAAATAATTTAAAAAAAAAGTAAAAAAGGTATTAATATTAAAAAATATTAAAATTGTTTATTTTCCGGTCTGTTTAGATTCCGGTCCTCTGATTGGCGGATTATTATATAAATATTGTGTGTTTAAAATTTTAAAGTTTGAAACAGCGTCTGGACGTAAGTGTAGTTACCGTACAATAGTTATCTATAACAAATAAATCATATATAAGGTCCCATTATAATAGATGGACAAAATTTTAGAAATCATTCAGACCACCAAAATAAGAATAATAGTAAAAAAATAATAAGAAAAACGCATTAGATACTTACAAGAAAAATAAATCACCTAACGAAAATACACTGAAAATTTTGGTTATCCAATGCCATTTATTATTTTAGGTCAAAATAAAATCACTGTAATCAGTGTTTTTTTTTGCTTGGATATCTTTGGTTAGACGTACTATTATTATTATTATTTATTTATTTATTCATTTAGTATACATACATCTTTATACATATTAAGTTGGAGCAAACATAAACTCATTAGAGTTTTACCGTGCACCAAAATCATCGACCACATAATTTAGACATTTAAAACAAACTTAAGTTCTAAATTATAAAATGAAACAATAACAAAATCAACAACGAGGGTAAGTAGCAAGACATTTATTTATTACTAACGAGCGAATATCGATGACTAATCTGACCGTATTAAAAAGAAAAGTGGTGGAAGAATGTTTTTTAGATTGATACAGGTTGTTCCTAAAAGTATGATATTAGTAATAGTTAATAGTTACTGATCGCTGTGTTAAAATTTGTCCATCTATTTTAATGGGACCTTGTATAATAATAATATTATTATAATAATATTATTGATTATTTATTTATGGTCTCCAACAAAATTATATACACACGTAAATTATTATTATTTTGTTAGTGTAGGTACTCCTTTAACTATAAGTTGAGAATAGCAAGTATCTCTGGAATTCTTCCTTAATATATACTGAAGGTATTAAAACTAACGGTATTAAAATCGATTTATAGCTCTCTGAAGTAACATTATCACACTAATTCATTGCTCTGATGATGATAATACAATGTTATTGTAAATTCCACCAGCATTATCGCTTTCATTCTCAAACCGCGACTCCGACGCAGCCGTCACCGATGACGTAATCCTGTACGCTCTGGCGCACATCAATGCGCGTGCGCTTCGCCCATCTATCACCGAGAACTATGTGCGAACTGTGTAATGTGCTCGTTTTTATCGTTATAGTCAGGATATTTGGAATTATGTTCACGAACATGTGATGGATAAAATTATTGGCTCCGAAAATTGGTTTGTCAAATGATATATGTTCAAATTTGCTTTCAAATTTTATTTTAGGTAAGCTACATATTTCTCTTCAAACTGGTATAAAATTGCCAGTTTTACTTGAACTTTGTACCTAAATGATTTTTCTTTAAGGTGAAAATATCATAGCTTCGTTTTTAGGGTTCCGTACCCGAGGAGTGCCGAACGGAACCCTATTACTAAGCCTCCGCTGTCCGTCCATCTGTCTGTCAGCGGGCTACAGCCCGCTGACAGACAGATGGTCTCATGAACCGTAAAAGGTAGACAGTTGAAATTTTCACAGATTATGTATTTCTATTGCTGCTATAACAAGAAATAAAAATAAAGTTAAAAATTAAAGGGGTTCCCCATTCAAGAGTGGTGTTTTTTTTTTTACGTAATTGTAGACGTAGTTTTAAATATTTTACGGTGGTACGGAACCCTTCGTGTGCGAGTCCGACTCGCACTTGGTCAATTTTACATACATCCAAAAATTCACACCTTTCACACCTTTATCCTATGCGGGTAGACAGAAACTACGGAACAAACTTTGTTTTTCTTTCAAGCAATATCAGTACTGACCAAGAAAAAGCTAGAAACTTGAGTGGACAACCTAATTAAGTGATAATAATAATAAATTCAAACATATAAGTTATGAGAAAGACGTATAGATAAATAAGTCATTACAATTTAACGATCTCTAGACATCTGCCTTATATTCACTGGTATTTGCTTAGCAATAGAAAATTGCGTAAATATATTATAATGGCTAACTTTCTAAGCCACAAATCATTTGAATATAAGCTTCGTGTGTTGCGCAGACGCAGCGGACATCACACTGAATATTGTAATTGTGTGAGCATACTGTAATGTGAACTATGAAATGTTAGGCAGCTGCTCACACCGTGACGAATGGAAATTAATTAAAAATATTACCAGCACTGATTGTTAATTTTGGCGATTTTTGGAGAAAATATGTGTCTAGCAGAGGTAGTATTTGCGTAATAGTTGAATTATAATTATTATGATGTTGATGATCACCAACACTTTTCTTGAATTTCAGAGCTCCCTCATTTAATCTAAGCAATATTGATAGGGTTAAATTGTTATATTTCGGGCGTTATTGAATTTAAGAAACCTATTTGTAAACACAATCGGTATTTTACTCTAGACAAACATGACAATCATGAAGCTTTTTATGATAATTGTGACGCTGCTACCAAGAAAAGAAAGTGAGTAGAACAATCTCATGCATATACGACAAGTTCCATTGTTTTACGACGTGTCCAAATGTGTATAAAGTACTCCAAATTGCTAATAAATATTTAACACGAATGAAATAACAAACAAATCACTTAATAAGTATTCAGCTATGAGCGAAAAACTACACCTTTTGAATATTAATTACATAAAAACAACAAATTTTTCGGCGTACGCTGCAAGCATAACCGAGCCAGTGCTTTAAATACACGTTTATTTATAGGTATCTATTTCTTTATAGATATCTGATCTTGTGAGGCCTGGTTCTATAACCTAAAAAAAAAATTTTTGAACTCTATCATAAACATATTTTGGAACCTTCGGTGTAACAAAATCCAGTTAATTGCAAGCCATGTCAGCACGCCACGCCATGATACTAAATGAAGTAACCAGATTCGTGATAGAGTAAAATGTGTTCGTTCATCGGGAAACGAACTAACTATAGCGTTTGATCGTGGTCTGCTTATAATTATGAGTGATTTAGTGAATGTTCGCGTTATAATTGTGTTTTCATGACGATAAAAGGGAAAGATATAGTATTGAAATGTATGAGGTATTGTATTTTGCATGCGGTTGGTTCGAAAATTCTAGAATTTAGGCTGAGTTTGTATGGCGTGCTGCAAGGAGCTATTTTTGGTACAATGTTAAAATTAGGATTTATGTAGAAGTAGTTAAGTAGAAAACTAATCAATTGCTGCTACTAATCAGATCGTAAAAATGATCATTTTGCTGCAGTACAGCGTAAAAATGATACTAAAATAAGGATCATCTTGAGTAACAGACAGCAGCAGAGCAGGTTAAACTGAAGGCAAGAACTTAATAACCAACCTACCTAAACAATTAAAATAGAGAAACATTATTTCTGTTTGTTGTTTCTGTTGTAATTAAATTCAATGAAGTAAAAGTAAAACAAATTAAACAAACAAAGGCAGTCTAAGATATTTCTGACTCACATCTCCTGAGTCACATACACAAAATTCAAACTACCCATTTTCGTATACGAATATATTAATACCTAATGTACATAATACCTATGTAAAACAATAGATTTTTCCCACGTACCTTTCACGTAAAGGTGCGAACACATATGTAGATGGTATCGGAATAATTAGTAACCCTATACGAAAAATTATTTGGAACAACAACATTTTTAACAATGAATACGGTTCATACAGTGTGTCTAGTTGATTTAATTATGTTTGCAGTGGGAAATGTGTAATTGGGGCTAGAAGATGAATGGCTAAATGGCTACAAATAGTGTGGGTATGATCAAAAGTCTAAAATATTCCACTTTACAAACCAAGTGTTTCCGACAACCATAGCATATTTTTAATGGTATAGTTGACTTCCACGCGGATGGAAGTCGCGAGCAGAAAGAAGCTAGTTATTATAAAATGACACTAACCAAATTGAATTTGTTGGCAGACTCACCAGTTTGTCGCAGTATTCCTGCTACCCATAAACCTCAACTGGTATTTAGCTTGTTAACGGTCAACATAAATGAATTCAACTCTTTGAGTAGCAAGCCAGATAAAACTGACGAGGGTTTAAGAAGGTAGGTAGCTATAATAGAATATACGGAAGGCAAAGGCCAGATGCAGCGAGTATTACGTCATAACTAGGATTAAATTATAAAGTTCTAAGCCCAGCAGGGGACTGCAATAGACCAAGTCCCGCAGCATCGTTGTTTGTTCAAGTGTCTATCGATATAAAATACTGCAACACTGTATACGCTAGCTGTAAGTTTCCCGAAAAGAATAAGAAAATCGAAATCCGTTTCATCGGGCGTCGCAATTTATCTCAAAAATCTAAATGGCGATGTGTGGACTATGCCAGCTTCCATAGGAAACCCCTTTCATCCGCTCATAGAAAGTAATAAATCAACCCACAAAACACAAGCACAAATTAAACACCATCTTTATACTAAAACAAACGCTAAAGAACACATTCCCAGTTTCTCCTGTCTCATGGCCACCATTGAAGTGTCTACCAACATAACGCCTGCTAATTAATGGTACTAAGAAATCAAAAGTGAAACTACCTACGTGTGAGTTATTGTACCCATTATCAACAAACAATAGCCATAGGTTGTAGTGGTTTTAGGAGGCACAAATTGAATTCCGGGTATTTAGGATTTTGAGGTGGTAGATGTACCAGAGGGTCTATAGAAAAAGCGTCATTCTATCAGCGATATTGACGATGGATAATAAGTCAAAAATGTATGGGACTGACACAAGCTACTGAGACGCTATGTCAATCCTGTTGAAAGGCTTTGTAGAAATACGAAAAGTTTTGAAAGCGATTGCTATTGCTATTCTATGCTAGGCTCTCAGGTTGATTGACGGATAACAAGTGCCTTCGACTTCTGCATAAAGAATTTTCAATGGAATATTTAGAGAACTAAGAAAAATCAATAATACAATTATAACAAAATAAGAAAAATCCTAAACGTTCAATGCCTCTGTCCGCATGAATGTTGGACATTGAAAAGCCTTGTAGGTATAGATGATGCACCGTAGTCGAAAATGTAAGTGCTTTATCCTAGGACCTGGCTTCATTTACAGGTACGTAAACTACATTATTTTGTTTTTCTACACCCATGCTATAAATCCTCTATAAGCGTTTCTGAAATATTTAGCTTATTGCCAACATTAAAACAACCAGTGTCATTTTTAACCATAATATATTAATTATCATCCAAACGAGTGTTATAATTTTGTACTCAATATCAATGTGCAACTCCTTTGCTTTATCCTTCCTTCTTTCTACTCATCAAACAGCCTCTTTATGAATTTCAAAAAAGAACATTCTAAAGCACGCGCGTTTCACTACCACAGATCTGTAATAAAAAAAAAAAAAATAATGATTACAATAAAAATATAAAATTATTACCTATACATAGTTTGTTTGTATTAGATACTCAGTAATTAAACTTTCCATGAATATACATATAGTTCTTACAACACTGCACAACACCCTATGGTTTCAGAACGCTTTACAGAGGATTCATATCATGGGTGTATATAGTCTTGTATGCAACTGTACACTCATGTGATACTATTATCAGACTCGGCGTCGCCTCGTGTGATAAACCCACATTCGTGTTTTAACACCCCTTATTATACAACAGTTGCATAGATAACGATTAAAATCTGTCCTCCAGTTTCATATTATAAGTAAAGGCCTATTTTAATAGTAGCTTCAGCGGTAGCATGATCCATATCATTTTATCGATAACTGACTTCGTCTGCATTATAGACATTATCTACATCTCTGCCTATCCCTTTCCAAAACATAATCGTGACGTTTTCGAAGACAATGGTTCAATAGTTATATCTACTTAATGATCCATGAATTCTATTCTTGATATATGATAGTTGGTTCAGAAAATCGTTCTAATCAAATTGAAACTGTAGTGTTTATGTCAAAATAAATGGCATGTTCAGTTTACTATTGCTGATATATGGTCAGATAAATTATTCCTAGTGAACTGGGTTAGTCAGTTATTTCATCATAGTTAATTATTGTGACTGCATCGTTGGTCTAGTGGGCGCAAGCGCTACTGCTGAACGTGATATCCTGGGTTCAAATCCCGGGTCAGGCAAAGTGTTATTAGGTTTTTCTATCTGCAAATTCTCAGTAGCAGCCCGGAGTCTGTATTTGTGCCCGGTTGATGATAATAGGCTCGCCCCTTATTACATAGGACTTAAACATAACTAGCGAAATGAGGGTGTATCTCTACAGGTACACCTCTGCCCAACCCTTCGGGGAAATAAGGCGTTATGTTATATTAATTATTGTCTTTTGTAACTTTAGTTTCTACTTTCGTTAATTAATGTTGTGTTATGTTTTGACCTGAATTGTTGTAGGAGCACCAAGGTCCCAGCATCTAAGGAGCCCTGTTAACAAGTGACCAGCGACGCTTATGGTCACTACAATACCAGAGGCACCACAGATACTGTGCCATCCCGGAGAAAAATCTGAAATAGCAAAGCTGTGCACTAGCATCCATACCCTTGAAACGAGAACCCAGCAACGCAGTTTAGCTGTAGAAATAGAATTACGGAGGTAGTACTTGCCCGGACGAGCTTACCCAGAATAAATGAAAATTTTGTTTATTCTGTAAATAGGATAATATCGGAATCACCTTTACACGCCATATAAAAAAAAAGCTTGATGGTGTCTCAAACAGATGGACGGTCCCTCTGAGGTTGACCCTGTAAGAGGTAGCTTGATAACCTGGACGCGTACCACAAGAGTTGGATCGAGGTGGCTCTGGAAGGATTTGGGGGAGGCCTTTGCTCAGCAGTACCTATCTCACAAGCCTTGCGAAGAAATGGCGAAAGAAACTCAGAGATCTCTTCTCCTACTATAAGTAGAAATGAATCGACAGATCTATCCACGTCTAATCCGTTTGGAATTCAACCCACCATCAACCATAAAAGAGCGTGAAGTTACGCCGGTATGTCTCGCTGAATATTCATGTGGCAACTACCATACGTCCAATGGTGTATTGTGTGTTTGACGGGGCCATATTCCCATAGCCTGTCCGGCCAATTGTCTTTATGAATGGACCTGACAAGGTCACTGTTGTATGGGCTTAATTAGGTTCAAGTGATTTTGTATGACTGTGTTGTGTATTAAGCAGATTTAAAAGGGACTTATTTTGGTGTTGGATAGATTTTGAGATTATTATTAAGGCCGAGTGTTGATTTGGCTACTTTGTATTTATTTGTGTGTGTATTTTGTCTTTTTTTTGGAATGTGCGTCTTGTTTGTGTAGAATAAACAAATTTTCTTTCTCTTTTCGTTTGATTAGCGTATGTACCGGCGGACGCAGCGTGGGTAGGCCTCCGACAAGGTAGACAGTGTGACAGATTGAAGGTCCTTTCCAGTGGAAAGAAATGCGCTGGATGCGGGAAGCTTGTCGTTGCTTGGCAGAGCCCAATGTTCTAGCTAGCGCTATTTTTAACCATATGTTCCAGATAGCGCATATTTTATCTATAATGCGTGATTTTTCGGTTTAGGAAGTTTCGAATATATATTGTTGACACCAGAATTGGTAAGACACCAAAATTGATAGCCGATGCTAAAATTATTTTACTACACCAAATTATAAATAAAATAACAATAAAATGCCTTTTTATAGTGAATAAATATTATTAATAATTATGATTAAAAAAATAATAAGATCTATTTAAAAAAAAATACAACGATTTTCTCTTCAGCTTTTTGTTTATGACATCTCTCTCTTTCTTTTCCTCCAGTTTGACGGGATAATCCAGTTTTTTTTATTTTCTCTTCCATTCTGGCATCCTTTTCCTCTCCAAGCACTGTGCGTTTATCAACTTTGAATTTTTCTTCGTATGTTGGAATACAAATAATACCTATTTTTCGTTGAGGTATGTGCCTCTCAAAGCAAATTTTGATATATTGTGATTTAAAATACCACCAAAACCACCAAAATTGCGCCACCAAAATTAGAACCTTGATTAATATTTTTATTTAAAAAATAATATAATAATTATATTTGTATCATTTTGAAAGCATACTAAACATTTTTATTATAAATATATATTACAACACCGATTTAGTTATAATACTTTTTAAAACATTAACACCTTAATTGCAGGTTTTTTGTCCGATCGCTACGAAAAGACTGAATGACGTTTTTAGCGGGAAATAACAACAGGATGGCACAAGTCTGTCATTGCTGCGTGTGAGCTCCTGGCTAAAAAAAAAGTGAAAGATGGTAGTGTCGTCCTTCTGGATTTATTCTATACGAACCATTTCATTACACCCAAAATTTAAAAATTCGCGCGGACAGTTGTAGGGACAGGACACTAGACAAAAAGTATTGCACTAAATATAAGAATAAAACTGTCATAACATAACATACCAACACGTGAAATTCGAGATGGAAAAACCTAATAACACTTTACCCGACCTGGGACCCAAACCCATGACCTCATGCTCAGCAGTAGTTCTTGCGACCACTAAACCAATGAGGCGGTCATCCTCCATAGATTTAAAAGAAAAATCTATTCCCAAGTCAAACCAATAAATAACTTCAGGGGCCTTATTATGAAGTATTAATGCCATAACTATTCCACTGCGAAAAAAGGATGGTGCTAGCGGCCTTGTATAGCTCCGTCTCTCACTCACACTGGAATAATGGTGGCATTAATACGTCATAATACGGCCCCAGTTTTCTTACTAAAATACTTTCCTTTTAGGTGAAGATTTATTGTGTCCTAGATTCACGTGGCAGGCTTACGTACTAAATAGGACTTTACCTACAAAGTAGGTACTTACTAACCGTACCAGTTACCGATTGATTACCTAAACGTGTGACATTTTCCTTTCATAGTATTCCATTGGTGTTTGAAACCATTTATATAAAGCCAAGTTTCCGCCATTTATATTAATTAATTCTAATAAATAGGTACGTAATTACTTTAATAAATTTTACTAAAAGGAATTTTATGTAACGTTTTACGATTTACCTTACTGGAACGAAATATTTAGAACGTTTCAACTTTCACTTCGAATATTAGAATTCCATTTAAAAATTGTTTGCGTAACTTGAATTGTTTCTGGCCATATTTGTTTGACGTAACATATTATTCTTAGCATCTATGTAGTTCATTTATGAGTGCAATGAAAATTATATTATCAATATTTAATCGCGACTCACTGTGTTATTCTAATTACATAATTACTTATTAAATAATTAATAATTGTATGGTCTATTCCATCTATTTTTTTTTAAATATTTTTTTTTTATTTGTGATAATAAGGAACAATCAAAATTTTTATTTTTTATGTTATCCTAAAATTAATATTTATATAATTTTTGTATTTTTTTTTTAAATAATTATTTAAATTAATTCTATTGTATCAATAAATTAACTTATTTTTTTATTTTATATTTCTGAGTAATGTTAATTAATCTAGTGGCACTTTTTACCTTATTTTAATATTGTTAACATGCGGATAATGTAGTGAGCTGCAATATTGTTAATACTCCTTATGAGCCTATATTTTTTTAATTTATAAACATTTTATATTGTAGCTGTTTATTGTCCCATAATAAATAAAAATAAAATAGGTGTAGGAGTACAGTGGCCGGTATCCACTTAAGTGACATTTATTAACACTGTATAACTTCCCCTTTTACCTTTACCCTTACTAAACATAGCGGACCAGAGGGCTGGCCAATTTTTAGGTCAAAGAATCAGCATTGCCCTCCAACGTGGCAATGCTGCCAGCCTTTTGGGCATTTTTCCCACTGACAGCGATGCGGACGAATTTTTTGATGCCCAATGAGTTCTTCCTTTATTTTTTATATAATTTTTTTGCCTCTGTATACTTTTACACAATTTACATATATAAATTTTAGATGCATATTATATTTAAGATCAGAAATGAAATAAATGTATTGACAGTAATAATAAAAAATAAATAAAAATAATAGCGTGTTTTTTCATGATGAGAAATGGAACAGTTTATCAAACTTCACTTCTTCTTCACATACATGTAACATGTATAATGTATAAAAAAATCCATTACAGTTTGAATCCACTCCTCTACACATACAAAAACTAAAACAAATCCAATTTACTTGACCTCCAAATAAGTAAGTAGAGAGAATTAAAATCATCTAAATATTCCTTTTAGGTATTCACACGAAAGTCATTTAAATTCTAAAAGCAGCCGCTATTTCTTTTGACAACCATTGACTCTGTACAAAAAGGTATTGAAGAACATCATCAATTCTATTTGGCGACGACTTAAACAGTTTTTTTTCACCAAAACTAATTCACACGCTGACGGTAGCCAAGACATAGTGAAATGAATACAGTAGGCTAAGGTTGTGTAGGTCTTAAAAGTATCCCAATTTTCCTTTCCTAGTTCAGGTTCACATAAAAATATTTATATTTGTATATGAACGCGATTGTTCAGATAAATGTAAATAAAAATTAAACATTAGGTAAAGGTTTTTGCGACATCGCGGATAAATCACACACTAATAATTATGTCACTAATTATGATTTTGATGAGTTTTTCGCATCAAACGGCAAAAATACTGGACAAGAAAAATGCTACTAGTAATAGTAACAACAAAATGACCGTGTTTATTTCTTGCATCTGCATCCATAATTCTTGCATCGACACCACATTGACGTTACTATACGTAAATGTGGTGTCGATGCGAGGCGTCGCGGATCTAAATGAATCTAATGGCGGCGATGGTAGTAAATGGAAGATGTAAAAAACCTGTCACCTGTACAACGCTTCAAGGTTCATTTGGCACGAGCCCAAAATCGGAACTAACGCCGCCATCTTGTTTTGCCAATACAATTTCTGTGACACTTTCACATATGTTTAATGTGTTATTCAGGCGCCAAAAGATCCTTGTAGCACTCTAATGTTTGTTCTCTATTCTGCCACGTCCATCATTATCCAGTCTTTCTTTAATAATCCATTGACTTACTGAACTCGCTGCACTACGACTCGCCTACAATCACGTCCTTGCATGTACATAGCCGCACGTTGCTAGGCAACTAGTGTTGGGAAACGATAATATCGATGTCACCTTCCAATGACAAACACCTAGTATCACTTTAGGTATTAGAACGTGGTGTTTATGCTAAAGGCTAGTCATCTATATAGATTAGTTTAAGGTATGACTTAGCTAAAGTATATGCGTCTTATAATATTTGTGTTACTTATACCACTGATAATTTATACTTTGTCAGAAGTCAGACAGTAGGTACCTATATGGAACTTTTTTGAGTAACAAGATAGATAAGAGGAGTCCCAAATTTCCACTTGAAAAAAAACATGGATTGGCGAGCATTTTGTCCAGTAATTATGAGGGCCTCCATTTCAGTCCGGTACCACCCGAGTGGAACCCTTAAATACTTATATGTACTAAGTTGCACATAAGTAATCACCTGATTTCCTAAGGCTATAACTTTTTTGTAAATAAGAAAAATCATTCTGGTTATTGTTATATTGTTTATTTGGACTTATAATTTTGTTCTGTTTAAGTCGAAAAAAATGATATCTGTTAAGCAGCCACCGCCAAAATTGACGCACATTTGGGTACGTTTTAGAGCATTTTTCTCAGTACTTCTGGCAATAGAATCGCCACTTCTTTTACGATGTTATCTTGTAGAGCGAACTATGATTTTACGATGTGTATTTTACTTTTTATGTATTTCACAAATTTCGAAGTCACAATGACAAAAAATTCCATTTTCAAAAATAAGAGCATATTCCCAAGAGGTGAACACGTATGCGCCACCTAGTAGAAGAACTGTAAACACACAGTATACAAAAAGCTGTACAAAACTTTGGGTACAGTATAATTTAGTACACAGTTAAATATTTGGTAAAATACTAAAATAAACTAAGTAATAATAACGAATACCTGCCGTTACTTGGTACCGCTTGCAGTTCCGCTTACCTGAAAGAAATAAAAAGGCAAAGTTAGCTATGAAACCTCTTTTATTTTATTTTTCAAACTTTGTATTAAAAATGTTGATGTCAGCTGTATCTTTTTTACAGAATTTTACACCGCTTGGGAAGTTGAAGTATGTAAGTTCTTTGGTACATAACAACCTGTACACAGTGTACACTTCCTGACTTAAACATTGACTTATCATTGATTTAATAATGCTGTAATTAATCATCGCGCTTACTTAGCATACTGATTGATCATTGTAGCGTGCTTTGATTGGTTGATTGCCCACTCTAAGGTACATAAAGGATGGCTCTTTAATTTACATTTCAGCGGAAATGCTCAAAGAGACTAAGAACAGTTTTATGAGTCAGGAGGAGCAATGTTCTTGACTTGGAGTGGCACGAAACTGCAACTCTTACTGAGTTAAAAATATTAGCCAGTTATCAAAATAAACATACCAAAAAAATAAAACTCGCCCCTTACAGACACAAAGTTCATAAAAAGTTACGAGTCAAAGTAATTTCTTTGCCAGAAACACGTTACATGGGATCTTCAATTGTTCATACATTACGAATGTCCTAGTCGATAAGTTCTACATATAGTCCGTTACCCAATCTCATACCCTCGCGTGCTTTGATCCGGAATACAGTTCAACTGCTGGAATGCTGTTCAACGGCAGACTTTGAAGTATTTTCGCAAACAATTTCATTGACAAGCCGTTCTACAAAACCAGGCTACACTCCGACTTCTATGCCTCAGTCTTACTTACGTTTTCTTTCATGTAAAATGTAATAATCCAGGCCAGACAGTATACGGTGGACAATGCATGATGGGTGACAGATAGACGACTCAAGCCGACGGCGACCGGCGCGTGCTACGATTACTAACGCCGTAGTGAATGAACCGACTTACACTTGTTACTGGGTATATAGGTAAGTCTGTGGATTACTATGACAGGAGGGAATAAAGTTATATTGGACATGTATTTCTACTAGCTATTTCCCGTGACTTTATCCGCGTAGATTTCGGATTTTTAAGATAAGGATTTTCAGGGATTCATGGGATTAATTTTCAAAAAATCCTTGTGCATGTCAACACTAAGAGAGTGTGGAGATGCACATGGATTTTTCCATAGATAGCATAACATACAAACATTTTTTATGTCAGTTGGTCAGACAGCTAAATTCGTCCTAATTAATAAATTCATTCAATTCGAGTTTCCTCTTTACTGTCCAACCGTTTATTGAATGAACTAGAACTATGAGAACATCGAAATGTGAAAACTACTCACTGAACCAATTGTAGTTTTTTCAAATAATGTTCTTTGACATTTTTATTATTAACCGACTTCAAAAAAAGGGAGGAGGTTATCAATTTGGATGTTTTAAAAAAAATGTATTTTCGGACATAACTCCGTCATATATAAACGTAATTGCAAAATTATTTTTTTGTTTGAAAGGGTATTCTCTCGAAGTGGTCCCATATAAATTTTATGAACTTTGCTTGGGTACTTTTTGAGTTAGCTTCAATAATACGTATTTTGCCCACTTAGTCTATATGGATGATGTTATAATAACTTCCTGTCACTGTTATTTACATAGCAGGTAGTGGTATTCGAATTTGTGTGGGGTAGGTGCCACAACTAGAAAGAGAAAAAAAACTTTTTTACAAATAAAAAAACAACTGACTAAAAAAAAAAACACTACAAAGTGAAAAATAACTTTATTTCGGAAGTAGTAAAATTTTCGTTTTGGCCACCGACATTTTTTGTAAAAAAAAAATATTGTTAATATTTAGCTAGACACTCAATAATAATGATTCTAGCCAAGACAATATCTACTCCAATTTTTGACGATATCACTATTATAGACTAGGGTTTATAATCCTTATTAGTTCTAAGTTAGATGCTATGACCAAAATCAATCATACCTAATTTTACCTAACCTAAATTCTGATCAAAGAATTCTCGTATACTCCGAATGAAAGTAACTCCATTAGACACGCATATATCTCTATATAAAGGCAACATTAGGCTCTACTGCATGCCCTAAATACATTACATACATACCTATTAAGTTGCATGTACGTTCAAACAGATTTATTTATTACTTAATTCAATAAACTATATTGTATAACGGTCTTATTTGACCTGGGACTGTAAAAAAGTGTTACGAATTTGTTATTATTAATACGTTTCTGACACTTAAAAATAAAGCCTAGAACAAACGATAAACAAGTTTTGATAACAACAAATATTAAAAATCTTATAAGAAACGGCGTTTTTTGGTAAATATTGTACGGCGGTACGGAACCCTTCGTGTGCGAGGCCGACTCACACTTGGCCGGTTTTATTTCATATCAAACTCAAACTCAAAGCATTTATTTCAAATAAACCGATTACAGGCACTTTTGAATTGTCAAGGGGTCGGTCAGTCTGAAATATGAAGATAGTCGCCCATTCCAAAGCGTAGTAGTTACCTATGGAGAAGAACGGGCAAGAAACTCCACGGACACTCTTTTAAATAAAAAAAAATGGTTACATCATTCAAGTTGAAGTTATACATGTGAGAACGTTGCAAAACATTAAAAGCGTCCATTAGAAATAAAAATATAAACTAATTCAAACATTAAATTAAATTAAAATCGATGACCAGACCCTACTGACGGCGCCCGTTCACGAACATGACGCATGGATTAGCACCATTCAGCTCAACCATTTTGAAGGGAGCTAAATGATCCAACACACGCGCCACCGCCAGCGAGACATTAGAGTGAGCATACTCTCAGCCGCCAGGGCACATTCAAGTCAATGAAACACATACCCAGTACCTATATGGTAGCTTTATAGACGATACAAAGTACATAGTATCATCTTTCTTACAATGCTTCCACCTGTGTTAGGTCTTGCTCTCATCTCTATCCAACAACATCTACCATACTTGGTCACTGTAAGCCTAAATTCCATTCCTTGGGAAAATTAAAAATAAAACAAATGAGCTTCGATAATCCTTACGCAGGAGTCGCATTACATAGTGTTGTAAGCTTCTACAGCTTCAAGAAAATCTGGTGAGATTTGACCAAAAAAATAAGTATTAAAGAGTAATTTCTCAAGCATCTAAATGTCCCATAACCACAGGATATTATCACCAAAAATCTAGCAAAACAATTACTTTTTTCCCTTTCTTAAAAGCTCTGTAAACAAGGTATCCATCATACACAACGTATATAGAGGACCCGTTATAGTATTTTTTTATTTAGATTGTAGACAAGTATTGATCATTATCCGGTAGACACCCGTTTGATGGGAACTTGCGCAGGAGTCGATTCCACTGTGTGTTTTTGTTACGGACGAACGGGTTGTACAAAATGGGCATTAGTAAAAAAAGTGGGCTATTTTTACATGTTCTATGTTTAGGTATATGATGGAACATTTAAAACGTATGTTTATTTTAGCGTTACTTAAATAAGAATAAATAAATAGACTAGATGATTTATAGCTTTTTTGGAGTGAAATTACCGATAATGCAATGCAATGGAGAGGGCTATGCTTGGAATTTCTCTACGTGATGGAATCAGAAATGAAGAGATCCGCAGGTGAACCAAGGTAACCGCAATAGCTCGAAGAATTGCCAAACTTAAGTAGCAATGGGCAGGGCACATTTCTCGCAGAACAGATGGCTGTTGGGGAGAAACGTTCTGGAGTGGTAACCGCGTACTGAAAGACGTAACTTTGGAAGGCCTTCCACAAGGTGGACCGATGTCCTTGTGACGGCCGCAGGAATACGCTGGATGCGGGAAGCATAGAACCGGCCAAAATGACGTTGCTTGGGGGAAACCTATTTCCAGCAGTCGACATCATCCGGCTGAAATGATGATGTTGATTATAACTGAAAATGTTAAAGCCAAAGCCCGAAACATTGGGTACCTAACCTACCTCTTGACTCTTCAGTCCGTCTAAATTTTAAAGCGCGTCTGTTATTGCTCTTAATTGGCTATAAATCCGTCTATTTTCATAAATCATTTAGACCTAAAAGTGTCATCACCACTACTGAGTATGGCCTCCTCCCTGTTGTGCCACGCTTCCCTGGTCTGTGCGAGTCTCATCCAGGTCTTCCCCACGATCTTCTATAGGTCGTCCACCCATCTGGCTGTTGATCAAAAGTGTCATACATATTTCAGCTAATTAAACTCAAGTGTTGTGTCAGGAAAATCTAATGTAAAAATCGGTTAATTTTATGTTGCGAGAGCCCACGCATTATTTTTGATTATTTCCTGCTTTACCGGCTAATCAATGCAGATTTCTAATACGAAAGCCAACTCATAAAACCAGTGAATTAACAAAGAACCCCCTAAAATAGCCATGTTTATTTTGATCCAGCACATCTCTAACTGGATTGGCTAGACTTGTCCTAACCAGTAAAACCTCCTGGACCGTTAGTAAGACGAGTACTTGTACATGATCGTATTGTGAAGGCTCTCCATAATCAGGTAAAAAATTAAAAACATAGTGTGCCATCTTTGTTTTAGCGATGGATTGGGAATATATTTTTGTTTACGAATTATTGTAAGTAAATGCATTGTGTAAACAAATTGTTGGCTAACCTAAATACATTTTAGAGAAGCTGGTCGCAAATTATTTTAGGTGTTTTCTTAGTTTTCCACAAAATTCACGCTACTTCAAAGGCTTATTTGGAGAAGGGCTAGCCAGAAACTCCGTCGGATTTTACGACCAAAATATGACAAAACTAATTACAGAGAACTAGAGTACCTCTGCCCAACCCTTCAGGGAATACAGGCGTTATGTTATGTTATGCAGGTATACTAAATTACTAATCCTAAGTGACGTAATGGCTTAGCAAATCATATTTCAGATTCAATCAAGTGGTTCATATATTGAGTTTGCACTTCATTAAATAGTTTGCTTTCCGAACACAAATAGTCTTGAAACTGCTCTAGAAATATATTTAAGGGAAGAATGAGTTTATTTATCAATATTATGGTCCTGTTCAACTGCGGACCACACAAGGACTGGAGTGGCCTATTTTGTATGGTCCAATTTGCACAAATAAAGATGTTGGCAGTGGCATGCCGCCATTTTGTATTTGCAAAAGATCTTCAAAGAGGAATAGGCTCATGAGGCACATCATATATTATGTTGCAACGATCTTTTGGCGCTCGAATGACTTTTACAGGGGGCGCTGTTGGTAAACATTTGTGCAATTATTTTGTGAAATGTATTGGGAAACAAAATGGCGACGTTAGTTCTGAATTTCGTCACGCGCCAAAAGAACCTTGTAGCATTAGCATTGGATGGTCAAAAAAGTAATGGCCATAATCAGAACACTAGTAAAACGTGTACCTATGTTATTAATTGCATTTAGTTGTTAGCACTTACAAGAAGATAAAATCGCAACAGTAAACGGCGAGTTTTTTCTTCCGGAAATCACGCAAAAAGACAAGATATAATATTTGATGTAACGTTATATATAAAGTTATGATAGGATACCTCAATCACTTAATTACCACGAAATTACGAATAACGGATATGCCATTCAAAATAAAATAAACACTTTTTTAGAGTTTCGCACCCAAAGCGTGCCGAGGTCCGTCCGTCCTTCTGTCACAGGGCTGTATGATTTGAACAGTAATAAGTGTGGCCACTATAACAACAAATAATAAAAAAACTAAAAAATTAAAAGGGGTCCCCATTTCCATACAAGAGACGTGTTTTTTTTACTAAAGTAGTTAAAAAAATATAATATCATTTTTTAAGTAAAAAAAAAATTAAATTATTTTTTTAACTTCGTGTGCAAGTCCAACTGGCACTTGGTCGCTTTTTTTATTAAACTTGACACTGCCATAAACCGTTGCAAATCAGCACCGTATAAATTTACGTAGTTGTCACTTAAGTGCTTTTTGAACAAATGTGCAGACTTTTAGAAATATGGTTAGGTATGGTACTTATGGCTATTTTCTTTTGAGAGGCGATGAAAGAGAAAAGGCTTTTAGGTGTCGGCTTAGATCAAAGATGTGCGTGCCGTGTGTTAGCCCACGTTCGCACGGACGTAAAAATATCGCGGCAAGATTTTTTCGCGCACCGGATTTTCAACTCTCGGTGTTGAGCCGAGCGTTGAGAATCCAACAGAGTACATTCCAGCGCGTCGAAAAACACACTGTTGGATTTTCAACTCTTGGCGCTAAGCAGAGTGTTGAAAATCAATGTGCGAAAAAAAACACCGCTGGAAAAAATCGCCCGTGCTTACCTGGGCTTTGTGTACAGTTGTCGCCTTTTAACATGGCAGTAACGGTCATTGACCTTTCCCTAATATCTCTCCGTAGGATCCATTCGGTGCGGGTGCACTCAAATCAAAATGAGTTCAGTTTGACCTAAATCGATGAGCAGCTTTGTTATCGAAATAAAATAGAAAATCACCGCAAAAATTACCCAACCGAATCATTAAACAAATGCGGAGTAATTAAAACTAAACAATGTCACGAAAACATTTTAATTAAATTGCCTCATTATCTTTTTATCCGCGTGCAATCAATTTGATGCTGCTCAGTAACAGTAAAAAAAAGCGGCCAAGTGCGAGTTGGATTCGCAAGGGTTCGGAAGGGTTCCGTACCACCGTACAATATTTAACACTACATAAATAAAAAAAAATAAAGGGTAATTAATTCCATTAATTACATTTTTTTTTTTTTTTGAAACTGTAAAAAATTCAGGTGACAGACAGACAGACATCGGAGCCTAAGTAATGCGGTCCCGTTGGCACCAATTCAGTACGGAAGCCTAAAAATAATTTTGAGAAGAAAAATTGTTCATTGAGTCGCGGACACATAAAGAGGCATGAAATGACTTTGTTAACAACGAAAAAGTTGGTAAAAGCGAGTTTTTAGACATGAAAACAAATGAAGAGCGGTTTAAAAATATAGGATTTAACGCTACATTTAAGACAAGATTCTGGCTGTGCAAGGTAGGTAAGTACAAGAAATTCTGGTAAGTAAAAAGAAATTACAACTGGAAGTTCTTATCCAATCTTCTTGTTCCAAGACACCACAACCATCTTTCGTATCGGCTCGAGGTATACGAGGATAAATCATTTTCTATTTATACGATCTACAATTATTATAAAACAAAATTGATTTTCTGTCTATGTGACCGCTTAGATCTAAACTACTGATTTTGCTGAGTTAAGAGTATTTATTCCGGAAGGTTATGGTTAATATATTAAAATTTTACTTAGATATAGCACATAAATCTTGATGTATTGACATGTTGTCATTGTACGTATGCGGAGTAGGGGAGCCGGGCGGGTCGCTAGTTTTAGATAAATTAGGTCAGTCACCAAAGGTGGCAACAGGCCTGACTGCACATAAAAAGACGTTCGGAAATCTTTAGACTATAATACCTTTTATCAAGATTATTTATACTGAACTTGGCGGAACGAAAGCCATACAAAAGCTAGCAATAAATAATTAAAAAAAAACAATTATCTGCTCATTACTTAAAATCAGCAACAGATCATTTTCCAATACCCAAACAAACATCTTTGCACCTATCACAGCAACAAAAACTGACCATTTAACAGACGCAAGCGCACACTATGTATAATCGACCATAGAAATGGTTTACCACCCTAAAAATTAATTGTCACAATGCTCGTCATAAAATGTCAGTCTATTTTTGCTTACAAAACACGTGACAATTAAATACTTTTGACATCTTAGTTTCAACCTTATTGATATACAAGGATCTTTTGGCGCGTGGCCAAATCAGAACTAACGCTGCCATCTTGTTTTTTCAATATATATTTTTTTTTTACCAACAGCCTTATCAATGTCATTCAATCATCTTAAGATCCTTGTAGCAATTTAGAGGTTTAATTTACAGGAAGTTGTTGTCAAAATCAAACTCAAAGCGTTTATTTCAATTATACCATTTACAGGCACTTTTGAATTGTCAAGTCTGTCAGCTAGTCAGAAATTTGAAGCTATACTTGGATTTTTAATTGTATTCAATAAGTTGACAGTTTGAAGGAAAATAAATCGGTCATTAAGTCATTACACATTGTTTAAGCTCTGTAAGTTGTTAAATTCAATGAAAACCATGAATATATGTACACTACAAAGTCACGTTAACAATTTACATAACTTAAACAATGAGTAATGACCGATTTATTTTGCTTCGAACTGTCAACTTACTGTCAACTTACTGAATACAATTAAAAGTCCAAGTATAGTGTCAAAATCGGTAAAGCCATTACGTCGCCGACTGTACCTCTTCACTATTACTCATAGCATTATTCACAGTCTGAGCATTCGACTTCCCACTGTTAACAATGACGATATTATCTTACAAAACATACAAATGTATGCAGAAAGAATGGACACATCATATACTGGATGTATTTTTAACAAACAAGTATCTACGACTAGCTATGCACCTTTGTCTGATTAACTTACCAACGTTTTTCGTCTAGAAATTTACGTACCTGATTTACAAGTCCAAAACCTTGAAAAGGTAAATAAAGTTTTGTGAATAAACTTTCCAATGTCAAGACAGCAAAAGCAGTTACTTAGAAACTTAGGCCGAGATCTATAAACGTTCGTTCGCTCGTTCTTTGACACGTTCCCGTCTCTTGGAGTTTGACAGTGACTGGAAAATGCTTGACGATACTTAAGCGTTTATAGATCTCGACCTTATTTCAATCATCAGCCTGGTAATCTGTTTTCAGCGGAAAGGTGTTGGTTCACCATCGTATTACAAAATACTGAGCTCATCTACTTATGTCGAAGTCAAAAAGCAAAGTCATTTAAAACAGAAAGATCTTCAATGTTCATCATCCATAAAACGAATATTATGCAAACAAATACTAGGATCTACCTGCCACCTGACAGTAACAAACAAATACTAGGATCTACCTGCCACCTGACAGTAACAAACAAATACTAGGATGTACCTGCCACCTAACAGTAACAAACAAATCTAGTATTTGAGCTACCTGCTACCTGACACTAACAAAAAAATACTAGGAGCTACCTGCTACCTGGCAGTAACAAACAAATACTAGGATCTACCTGCCACCTGACAGTAACAAACAAATACTAGGAGCTTCCTGCTACCTGACAGTAGCAAACAAATACTAGGATCTACCAGCCACCTGACAGTAACAAACAAATACTAGGAGCTTCCTGCTACCTGACAGTAGCAAACAAATACTAGGATCTACCTGCCACCTGACAGTAACAAACAAATACTAGGAGCTTCCTGCTACCTGACAGTAGCAAACAAATACTAGGATCTACCTGCCACCTGACAGTAACAAACAAATACTAGGATCTACCTGCCACCTAACCAACAAATAATAGGATCTACCTACAACCTAACAGTAATAAACAAATATTAGGAGCTACCTGCTACCTGGCAGTAACAAACAAATACTAGGATCTACCTGCCACCTGACAGTAACAAACAAATACTAGGAGCTTCCTGCTACCTGACAGTAGCAAACAAATACTAGGATCTACCTGCCACCTGACAGTAACAAACAAATACTAGGAGCTTCCTGCTACCTGACAGTAACAAACAAATACTAGGAGCTTCCTGCTACCTGACAGTAGCAAACAAATACTAGGATCTACCTTTTTTTTTTTTTTGGGTGGGAAATTTTCAAATAACTTCTCCCGCTCTGGGTGGAGCGGGAGGGCGTGTCAGACTCTTACTGACTAAAACCCACCCGTGTTCCTTCCGTTGCCTTTACGTTGCTAGGATCTACCTGCCACCTGACAGTAACAAATAAATTAGATGCTTCGTGGCACCTGATGTAGGTACTATGATCTACTGGTAGGTACCACTACTGTTTAAGTCACAAAATTGACGTGGCGGAGTTACGTCAATTTTGTGACTTAATTCTTATAACTTCCAAATTCTGTCAACTACGGTCATAAAACTTATATTAGTCACACATGCGTAACCAGAAACAGAGTTTAAATAAAATAAAGACGCATCTAAAATACATAGTAGGTAGGTACCCCATTCATAAGTCGTTAGCCATATTAGTAGGGGTCAGTGACTTCGTGAATTGTGATCGACTCACGCGCAGCACAGTGCGTGGTATTGTTGTTTTTAAGGCTCGTTGGTTTATGGTTGAACTTGAGAACCTTAGCTGTGCTTGTAAAGTTTTGATATTTGTATTATGGTATTTTTATGATGGAATGTTGAATTTGAAAATTTTTATCTAGTTTTAATGAAAATGGTGATTGTACGTTTTCCACCAAAACCTACATTTTCTCACCAAATATCATTTGCCTACCCTTTTCTCAAATATTTTGGGGTTTGCTTCCAGTCTAACCGACTGCAGCTAAATACCAGTATTTATATGGATCGACTGCCAATCTGACCTCCACAACCCTGTTGCTGGGTAACACGATACCCCTTAATTACCCACCTACCCCAAAATTCATGAGACATGAGTCTTTTTAATCCTTGCTAAGAATTTCTGAACAAGTAACTACCAAATATACATTAAAATAACTATGCTCTCTAGTACATGCTGTAATAGTCCAATGATCTTCATCATCACGGTCTCTGCACCAGATGATTGGTACATTATGGTCACACCGCAGTGCGGCCATTAAAATGGCGTTTGTCATCTGTCACTTCCGTTGCATTATTATTGTTAGACTTTAATATTATGGAATGAATAAAACTCCCTTCAGTTCCCCTCAAAAACTATTCCTCCAAATAAAATAGGTAGGTAAAAGACTTGATGCTATCTCATTTCCAATACACATGGAATATACATATGGTCACTTTTCGTGTCTTATTGTGTGACTGCGTTATTCTTCTAAACTACGCAAAAGATTTTGATGCGGGTTTCAAGATCATTCAGAGACTTTATTCCGGAAAGTTTATCTGTATAATGCATTTATATTTAATTTAGATATAATAAATAAATCTCGATGTTTTGTCACAGGGGCGGTTCGCATTCGGTGAGCCACGCTCACAAATAGTCTGATCGCATAGCCGTATCCTTGTGGTTATCCTCCTATTACAATCATACTATTATTAATCTTAGTTGAAGGGAAAAAGAGCATTTAGATAAGGTACTAATTATTATGCACCCCACGAATACATAAAAAACAGTGAGGTAATAATTATTAGACACAATCGAAGTAATATCTCAACAAACTTTTTATTTTCAAGATAGGTACAAAACATACTTAAAATAATCATGAATGCAGTGATAGAACTATCACGCTCGCTGCACAGGAAAATTGCAGCGCATTATGGCCCTACCACGGTGTGGCCATGAGAACAGCGCTTACCATCTGTCACTTCCGTGGTTTAATTCTTAAGGTTTCCAAACGTCAATATTTTTAGGTTTTTGTATAGGCTTACTATGTTTTTATTTTATTTTTTCAACAGCTGTTTTGCAATGCTGGAAGTTGGAAGTCGATCGGTGGAAGTTGGAAGTCGAACAAAAAGTTTAAGCTTTAAAACATAAATTGTGCATCCTTTTAATGCACAATTTATGTTTTAAAGCTTAAACTTTTTGTTGCTGCGTTTCGAACGGAACTGACGAAGATTTACTGTTAACTGAATGGTGGGAAACCATACAAGGATTCAAATTATATTCATACACGAGTACTAATGTAAAAAATACGAAAGTGGGTTTGTACCTAATATTTTATACGTAATATATGTACTGTCGAATCGTATTTTGACGACGTTACGTAGGCAAATAGATAGTAAACTAATTAAGTAGCTTGGTAAATACAGCAGCAGGTGACGGCAGCGTTCTGTAGTTTTTGCCTACCACCTTGGGAATAAGGCGAGAGTTTATGTGTATGTGTCTGTAAATGAAGAAAATATGCCATATTTTTGGCAGAATGAGTTGCCTGCCAGTATTCTAATTACGTAATACACGAACAATCGGAATATACCTATTAATCGTTTTGAAGCAAATTGCTAATCAATTGTTTCACAAGTTCGAAACAAAATTCTGCTCAACAACGTAAATAAAGCTTCGTGCAGACTTGCGCGACGCGACACCGGTTATTGTTATACCGTGAAGTTTTCTTAGAAATTGTATTGTTCGAATCGGGTCGTCCCGCGACGCGCTAGTCTGCACGAGGCTTTACGCAATGAATGTTATTGACCTGTAAAAATGAAACAAATTTGTCATAATCGTTTACGAAAATGTGGAGCGTAATTAGATAGCTGTTCTACGTGTAGTGGAAATCAAAACAATATATTTCAAAACAAAAAAGTCTTAATATGGTCAACAAAAAGGGACTAACAAAAAAGTGTTCTTATAGGTTTTACAGTCATCACAACCCACAGAATTGAAAAGAAAATTTCAACAGTAATAATTTACGTAATATCAAAAAGCACTTTTCTGCATCTATCAGATACGCTCTCATCGCTACGCTCAATACTCGTGATGATTGGCAGACGAGCATTATGGCCTCACCGCAACGTGGCCACGAGAAACGCAACAATTACGCGCTTCCGCTACGTTTCGTGGCCTCATCCGGTACTTAATGGATGTTGGTCTTTTTGTCAATCGAAAAGATGTCGTCTCAAAATATCTTGATTACATGTAACATGGATATGGGTTTAAGACATTACAAGAGCATCGTTATGCTTAAAAATAAGCATTACTTTCGTGACGCCCATTCAGAAAAGTTAACGATTTTATTCACGCGATATTTCGACTAGTTTTGGAAATGATTAATGATTTAAACACAAGCAATACCACAATAAATAAGTTTCCTCTTTTAATGCAGTTCTTCGTGCCAATCTTATCTAGATTATTTCCAAAGGTTGAATAATTTGACTCATCTTACCATCGATCTTTCTACATTTCCTTTTTATCCAAATAAAAAATTAAAAAAAGAACGAATGAGAAATATTTATTCGTGCACAGGAACTCATACATAATTATTACTATGCCAATGTGCGCTTTTATAATTTCTAACGTAACGATATTATCGTGGACGTAAATGTTATAACGTTATCGTGGACAGAAAAAAGCGTCTTCATTTATATTTCCACACACTTTGCTTCCCTGTGTTATCGTGTTATCGTAATAACGTTATGTTAGAAATTATAAAAGCGCACACTGGCCTTCTAGTTTTTCTAAATATCCAGATTAAATGGTAGATTTCAGTCATTTGTTCTGCTTTCAAAACTATCCATGTCCAGTCCTCAGCCGTCTATTCGACTACAGGTGAAATGATGCGTAAACAACCTACATATATTTATGTAGTCCGTGACCCACTTTAGGGCGAGCCCTAAAGCCCCGTGTCGCCATAAAATTACGTCATACATGCATCGACCTTTTTGTGTTTAGGGTATTTTAAGGCGATGCCAATCCTCGGGGATGCAAGGGATAGAAGTGGGTCATAGAATCAAAGATACCCGTATATATATGCCTTTACTAGTAGCACCCCGCGGTTTCACCCGCATAAGTCTCGATCCTGTGGGAATATCGGGATAAAAATTATTATATGTGTTAATCCAGGTTATAAACTATCTATGTGCCGAATTTCATCTAAATCCGTTCAGTAGTTTTTGCGTGAAAGAGTAACAAACATCCAACCATCCTTCCATAATATTTATAATAGGATAGGACTTAATATTATTATAAACCTTTTGGTCGGACATACATAAAGTGTAGTAATTGTCAGTCGCGTATTTGACTTTTGTTTATGTTTTGTATGTTCGTTTGCCAGTCGATTTTTTTTTATTCTCTTTCTCTTGTATTCTTGAAATATCATTTTGAAATTCGAACGGTGTTGAAATGTCAATCCACGATAATTTAACAAATGAGTTCGATTTCGAATTTTGTGCGGTCACTTGAATGAGGTTCCAAGTGAACTTTACAGGATAACCTACATTTCAGTATATATGCAAAGTGAAATCATAAATTATGAGAAATGTGAGCCCATTAGTGATAACAGCTATTGATCGTGAATATGACATTTTGCATGGCAATCAAAGATAAGAGCTATCATTATAATAAGGAGAACCATTTTCAATAGTTCAAGTTTAGGTACACACGGCTACACATCAAGATATTATAGGTATACATTTCCAGTTTATGTTGATCTCGCATTGTACAGGATTTCTGTACAATGCGTAGCGTGTGTACTAGGTATGGATTTTTTTGCATTAAAGAATATTACAGAACTTTATATGGAAATGCAAGATTAGTATGTTTTTTTTATTATACTCGGGTCAGATTAGATTGGTGGTCCAACAGACACCCTAAGCACGCCAGGCTAAAAGAACGAAAACTGTGAAAGTGTAACTCTTTTTTTGTGTTTGGGTATCCACAATGTATATTGGACGGGTCTGTCACTCATGCTGACTAAAACGTCACGATGTTCTGCAACTACCTTTAGCGGGTTTTTAGAAAACGAATTTGCATTTATCCTTAAGCTCGACTCGAACAATACCAATAAAAAAAGTATTTTTTTTTAATAATCTTTTTAATATTTTTTTTTATAGTCCTAACCGAAAACGACTGTCGCGCAAATACACGATTACACGATGGTTTATCTGAATAATGACGTACATTCACGACTAGTGGATACTAGATTGATCGCGCGTGTATGTTATATTCATAAAACGAGCGCAACGATCGCGTATTCGCGCGATAGTCGCTTTTTTTTAGAACGCGGCCTTAGGCACTGATCAACAGTAACAAGGAGAACATAAAAATGTCAGGAACTGACTTCCAAGTTACGTCATGTCATCGATCGTGTGTTATTACGGGATATAACCTGAGAATCAGCAGGTGACAGCTGCTGTCATGCCGCCATGTTGATTACCGCCAGCCTGAAGGATTCAGAGCATAAATAATTTAAGTCTGGTTCAAACGAGCAAACAAGTTAAAGTTCAATTGGAAAAAATCCAGCCTTTTATGGTGCCACTGCAGGCAGTGGCCTCATCTCATCTACTGATGGAACGAGCATCGTTGATCAGATTGATCACCCTGATGGCTTCTTCTCACTGCGCCATTCTTTGCGTCCAAGAAACCCAGTGAGATGAAATCCAGAGCCGGCCACTCATCGCTGGACTTACATACACTGTTTCACTGTTTTCCCACCACACCGTGAACGAAGTGAAACGAGATTACGCGGCCATAGTAAATGTGCTGTCAAAATGACAGCTGCTAACGACCTTTTTTATATATCCTAACAAATATTTTAAATGCGTAAATAGATAAACCTAATACCATGTATTTATATAGATAATATAGATTGCTTAACTCTCTGATAAAGGCTATGGAAATAAAAAAAACACATTAAATTACTATATGGTCAGAATGATTGCCCCACGAGACCATAGTTATAGCCACACACCGTAACCTCCATTGCTGAAGCGCTCAAGTGAAAACATTTGAATGGAATAGTTTGCAACATCTCCTATTGTCGGTGGTCGTAGGCTGGAAAACTTGCTGCATGTGATTTTCTAATGTCGGGATTGTTTTAGCCGACTGTGAAATAAAGGGTTAATGGTTCGTGTAAATGGGTTTTTTTAAGAGCTTGTACCTATAGCTTGTAACTCGTATATATATCTCATCTACTCGACGTCCGTATGTCACTGCAGGGATTCAGCAGAATATCAGCGTCAGGTATATTTGCCCGGCACATGCTGAGCTGGACTCCCATTTGGTGCAACCTTGAGACGCACACCGCACTTTTTTATGTTCGTTGTCAATCCATTATTTTAAAGTGTGTCATAGCCAATAGTGTCATCACAATGTCTTGTTTTCTTAGTTTTTTATTTGTTTTTGTATTGGCACCTTGCAGCTATTTCCTTATAGCTAATTAGTCATTATTTAATCGTGTTTTTGTATGTTGTGTTTTTTTTTTTGTGTGCACTAAATAAACGATTTATCTATCTATAGTGGGTACCTGACAGTCTTTGATTTATTTAATTAATCACTTTTAAGAAATAGTACATTACTGTCGCGGCCTGCGACAGGGGTATTGATGGACGCCGAGGCACTAATCCGTGAGTCCATTAATGCCTAGTTGCGGCATAGGCTTGTATAGTAGTTTTCTCAAATAATGCGTGGAAATTCAAACTAAGTAAATTAATAATAAATTCCAGAATCAATGACGAAATACGATAATAATTTTTCACGCGCCAATATGTTCATTTATTTTTTCTTTACTTTAAACAGCTCTATTTGCAAGCCAAATCGAAATTTAAATAAAATCTCTTAATATATTAACTCCTTGGTTGCCATGTGTCGAAGCAAAAAGTTCGTTCCATTTTTAAATTACACGACAGACATGAGTTTTCATAGTCATTTATTTGGCCGCTAAACACGACAGATATGGATTATGGAATTATCTCACGGCTGTCAAAATAATGCTCGAATTTCCAACCATGTTTGAGAAAAACTTATTAATTTTGTACATGGATACATAATAAATTAATTGAGTTATTAATTTATTATTTATCCATGTACACATTACAAATATACAAATTAATAACTCACGCCATTGTCTATAATAATATTGTTAGGCAGAAACTACAGCTAAACAGAAAGAACAGAAACTACAGTTACTTCTTTTGCTTCGACCACGTTTCGTAGATGAATTAAATATCGGCACTTACTATAAGTACCGATATTTTTTTCATCTTATTAAATCTACGTATTGTCGCATATTATTTATTTGTTATGTCTATCTAAACTAATATTATAAATAGAATAGATTAGATTTTTTGTATGTTTGTTTGTTTGTTTGTAATGGATATATTCAAAAAACATTTAACCGATTTAAAAAAAAAAACTGCCAAAGGAAACTACATTATCAGCGAGTAACATGGGCGTATTTTATTTTTCAAAAAAGTTAGAGATCCCTACGAAAATTTTAGTAATGTAACCCATTTGCCTATAAAAGACATTAAATGGCGTGCGCTGTGAAAACTATTGATGATACATAAAATAATGTACTTACCTACTACATGTTTATAGTACTCATAATTACCCACAAAAAAGTCCGGTATGTCTAACTATTTTAGTTAAGTCACAATCACCGTTTTTTTGTTCAAATTAGCCAATCAAAACACGGGTAGAAATTGAAAGATGATGATATTCGTATCATGATATCAATCTTTATCCAACTAAATAGTTTCATAATCAAGACAAGTATATACAAGAGATAAGAGAAGACACCAGTCCGTATTACCTAATATCTATTAGTATGTGTGATTTATTTTATTTTTCCTGGCTACGGTCATATTTTTCAGTTGCTTACTATTAATAAAAAGTCAATTTACCTAATGGAACTAGCAAAAGTTTTCCAAAAGTCGTGTCTAAAGAAAATACACGTTTTCCTGATAGTTTTCGTAAACCATAAATCAAGTTCTATCCATGAAAACCACACAAAAGAAAAATCCAACAATCACAAGATTTTCACACTACAATGAAATATTACAAAATAAAATCATAATGACTACATTACGTCATACGTAATTTCATTGTGTTCGCGAGTATTGTGTGAATTTGTATTGTATGTATTTATGAGTGTGTGTATTGGTGCCATGTAGTGACATTATGAACATTGCATTATTATAATGTAACAGTGACATGACATGTTTATGACATAAATTGTATATGACACAGTGTTATTATTATTATTATAGGTCGTAAATGTTCAGGAGTAATTTATTAAATAATATTACATTGTATGCTATGTTTTTAATGCATACTAAAGAAGTGAAATATCAGTCTTTTCAACATACTAGGTACATTATGGATCAACCTAGATTAAATATTTTACATAAAATATTTTACACTTACGGTTTTTTTAATAATTATACGGTGACACCGGATAATTATTTAAAAAAATCCTTAAGTTTAAAATAAATATCGCGAGATTGTAAAGTACAATTTTACAATCAAACGCATAAACATTCTCGCCCCCTGTTACATGGTGTAAGCACAACTCTGCTTAACCCTTCGGGGAATACAGGCGTGATATTATGTTACGTTATGCATTAAAATATATAAGCCATGTGTCTTGCCGTCAGATTGTGGACAAACATTTGAGAACCAATCAGTGCACAGTTTTACAATTTGCTCGATATCGGCGGATTTTTTTCAAAAATCTTCACGCTTGTCAAGAAGATTGATAATCGGGACACGGCTTCCTTGTTATAAGCAATCAAAAGGCTGCTGCAGTTTCCATTTTTAATACCCAGGCTAGGAATAGATACGGTATTCTAATAGCAATAAAAAACAAGATAAAGTCTAAGGCCGTCACACAATCAGTCCCTGTCTAACGGAACTCAGAGGGCATTGACAAAGTGATATACTATCAGCGATATAAATGATAGAACAATCAAAAATGGATGGAACAGACATATACTACCGAACAACGTATGTCAATCCTGTTGAATGTATTGTAAAATACGAAACGCTTTAAAATTGATTGTCACTTGTCTTAGCCCTCTGGTCTATAAAATGTACAGACGCCAGCAGGTCAACCTACCCGAAACTGTCAATTTTTTCCAATCAACTTTGAACCTTATGCGTTAGTTGTAAAGTTGAAAATCTATTAAAGAAATTTGACAGATTGTAGTAGGTTGACGTGCTGCCGTCTGTACAACCGATTTTTGGAAAAAAATATTAACGACCGCGACATGTCATATTTAAATATATATCAATTATGTCATGATCAATAGGATCTGATTGGCCTTTGATAATTCAGTCAACCAATCACAGCAGCTGACCAGCGTTTGACATCTTTTTTACAAAATGTTGTGTTGATTTCTGATCCAGAGAACACGTGTTTGTTATTTAACCTGGATTATAAATACCACAGATTCTCACAGTACCCCAGCTTCACAAGATCCAGAATGCGACGTCCCGAAGGCAAATTACGGGACCCCGGCCGACCACAATTAAACCCCTCAAGGCTTCGATCGGGAGAAAGCTTTCTGAGCCATATTCTGATGGAAACGATAACACGATTTATAATAGCATTGTTTTAATTGAGCAGAGTAAAATGTGTGAGGTGAAGTGCTGGGTTATGTACCATTATTATTTTTGTATTTTTACTAGCGGTTGTGCTCGAGTTTTCAGGTAGATAAGTACTAATAAAAATAATCTAGGAAACGTATCTGAATGAAAATTCCTAAAATTCGTTCTGAATTCCTGATAACATGTCCTCCTGTCGAACATGTTTCAAAAACCAAATTTTTCGTTTCACTGGTTACCTAAAAGTTCTGCCATTTAATTTCAAGATTGATCAGGGTCCTGAGTTCCCTAAGTTTGTTTTTTCATCTATAAATCAACACCTCATTGCAGATGTATTGCTAATAAATAATTATGAATTATATAGTCCTCCAGACCGTATTTCGGCCACGGCGGCCAATCTCAACGGAGACTAGCCTTAGGCGCGGGAGATATTATAGTGCATAAGTGTGTGCGCAGACACAGGTGCACTCTCTCTTCCCTCACTCTCATAGTCCGATGGGACGGCAATCCGACACGACCGGAGAGAGATCAGGCGCAGGACCAACGGCTTAACGTGCTTTCGGAGGCACGGGCATCACACCGCCGACTTCAAACTCCGGGCTGTTACTAAGAAATTCCTAATGGAAAAACCCGGGAATTGATCCCGGGAAGCGCTCAGCAGTCGCGCTTGCGACCACGAGACCAACGGGGCAGTTATGAACTATAACTAGGTACTAATTGCATAGTGGATGCGAAGCTCAAAAGCGTCCGAACAGAAAAAAACTTCAATTAAACATTAACATACAACACTTACATAACAAAAAATCGAAATATAAAAACAGAACCAGTTATTAAAATTTCCTAAAAACCGTTACAGAGTGATAAATTGATAAAAATAATCATGTCGGCAAGTGGCGCGGGCGCGGGGCTGCGCGGTTGAGCGCACGCGCACGCTACGTCACTTCCGGTCGCCCCCCTCCCGACTTCCGGCCGCCATAATAAGCCGTCATCGGGAGGTAGGGTCGCTATATTGCTTACTGACTGAGTTTATATGGCGATTACAGGGTCCTTATTATGAAGTATTAATGCCATCATTATTCCACTGCAAAAAAAGTAGGCCTTGTATACCGTCTCCGTCTCTCACTCACACTGGAATAATGGTGGCATTAATACGTCATAATACGGCCCCTGACCTAAGTCAGCGCCTAGCGAATCATTTTGTTATGCTTTTAGGGAAATATATTTTGCACAAAATTTTACCTGCAAACGCTTATGAAAAATGAAAGGGCTATGGAAACTTCCCTTGGACTTTAACAAAGGAGTTGAGAAAAAGTTGAAAGAGTGCTAGTTTTAACGTATATCGGACAGTAGTTATGTAACTTATGTACAGTCGACTTAAGGAAAACCTTACCCATACATAAAACCTTCTCACATTGTAAGAAGCAAATGGCGACGTTGAAAATAGGACGTACAGTCGAGTATTTTATATCTACGTTAGTTTTCAACTTCTTTCCTTAATCACATCTATTCAAAATAAAACCGGCCTAGTACGAGTCGGATTCGCACACGATGGGTTCCGTACCACGGTACAATATTTAGCAAAAATAATAAAATATTAAACGAAGTATATTATTATTTTCCACCTTAATGAAAATCGCAAAGATAAATTCGTATTTCATAATGACACTATGAATTATAAAATTATTTTTGCATAAATATTTAAATAAATACCATATGAATTGGCGTTTTTAGTATTTGTTGATTATATATAGTAACTTTTAGCCTTTAGTTACAGTAGTTTAGTTGTTGAGATAGAGCTCGTACAAAAATGATCTAAAAGTGATACCTATCTTTTACCCCCCTATAACCCCCCCCCCTTAGACCCCTATTTCATTATTTATGAAGATACTAAAAAAAAATTGTTCTCTTCTCGATGAATTCTAGACAATGACACCCACATGGCAGGGTTAGATTTGTTTCTTCCTTTTTTTTTTTTTTGAAAAAGTATTTAGTAGTTAGCAGATTCTATTGGCAATCAGACACGTGACCAACAAAATTTGGATGTGTCTGTACAATAATCAAGTAACGAGTTGAATGAGACAAAGTCCTAATTTGATCAACTTTTTTAGGGTTCTGTACGTCCAAATGAAAAACGGAACCCTTATAATTGTAACGTGATTGTACATACTGACTTACCCACAGTAAGGTAGCGGTAGCTCCAGTCGTGTTTTAGTTTATAATACTTTATTAACCTGGTTCCTGGCATATTTCCAGGGTTCGCTTTGGTTAGAGGAAGTCATTACCAACTGCACGACAAGTTCCTAGTACTAGTAATAATGGACGATAGGAACAGAATGTAGTAGATAAATGTATGTAGCACGAATATCAAGCCAAACAGCATGGTCGCAGTTATCACGTTACGACGTACTTTTTTTGAAAATAAAATACTGTTATAGGGCAATTTATTTGGGACTTTTTTTTTTGGTTGGGAAATTATCCAATAACTTCTCCCGCTCTGGGTGGAGCGGGAGGGCGTATCAGATTCTCACTGAATAAAACCCACCCGTGTACCTTCAGTTGCCTGTACGTTGCCAGTGGCCACGGTATCCCTTTCGGACTTTCCGGCAAATGTATTTGGGACTTTACAAGATGTTTAGAATCTTTAAAAAAAAAATCGTGAGATGTCGCTGGACATCCGTTTGGAACGACGTTCCTTTCACTCCATATTATGTATCAATACAGAGCTATCTAGTATAACTTGACACTTACGTGACGATATCTACCAGTTTACTCCTATCACAAGATGCGTTAATGAACTTCGTTCCAAAAATCTGGCAACAAAGTCTCCAGCAAAACAATCATATTGTTCTGTCTGTAAAGGATTTGTGGCGGCATCTACATCGCCACATGCGGACTACGCATCACAGACCTGACGTCACACAAATCCTGCATAGCGCAATTACAGTTTACCGCGCGAACGACATAATATATATAACTATCCGAATTTAACCGTTGGGCAGTTGCCCGCCAGTCACGACACCCGTCTGGTCAGAGAATCCTTTCCTATAGAAGGATGAGTGAACTTTACACCCTGTTTCTCATGCTGCAAGATTCTTCACAGAGCACGGGATCGCCGCGTACTAATACCCAAAATTAATTACAAAGTAAAAAAAAAAAGTATTTACAAGCCCTTGTAAATACTTTTAAAGATAATTAAGAAAGTTGATGAAAATTTACCATTCCAACTCCCCTATCTCCGAAACTACTGAGCCTACAATTCTGAAAAAAATGCATTTGCGGACAAATTTACATTCGCAGTTGGAATGTATGGGTAGAACATGTTTTTCAATTACAATGTTAAGTTTGTTCTTAAGACAAAATTCATCTCAACTACGGAACCCATCATTGTCCTTCATTGTGGGTCCGACACGAAATAGGCCGATATTTTTTTAATTTATTTATTTTCATAAACCTAATACTTAAGTAGATAAAATGTGCTATAACAATGCATTACTTACTTCAGTAACTTAGATCCTTATAGTAATTAGACTAAGTAAATGCTGGGTTTTGTGAAACTCCTGACACCCAAACTAGGATGTCCTGTATCTCAGGCGTTCCTGCCTGTCAGGCACAATTAAAACCATCATCAATCAATGAGTACTAATGAAAACAAAAGATTCCCATTAAATCTAAACTTCGCCAGAATCAAAGCTACCAACCCTACGCAGAAATGAACATGACAATGAATTCTATCGACATAGAGGTTGGCTATATTGAAATAACACAATCTAAAACCAGTCTTAATTTCTATAGACTGAATTTCCAAAATCCCTTGGCTATATTTTAACTAATATTTTATAGAGAAAAGATTTGATTTTTTATATGTTTGTTTGTTACGCTTTCATGCTAAAACAGCTGAACGGATTTGGATCAAATTTGACACATGAGTAGATCATGACCTGGGTTAGGACATAGGATACTTTTTATCCCGATATTCCCACGGGATCGAGACTTATGCAGGTGAAACCGCGGGACGCAGCTAGTTCAGTAATAAGTTACAGTGAAGAAATTCTAAGCACTTTTCTAGGGCCCCAATTCTGTATGTTAATGATTATTACTCGCTTATGTCTTACCACGTGCAAACCACGATAGTATCATGTCTTGTAGAAACCCATGTAACGGCAAAATTCATTATTAATATACTAGTTCGCTAGTTAGCCACATTCCATATTTCCATACAGTAATATTGCCAAATTAATCAAAACAGCGAAATATTTGACATCTATTTGCGATGTTGCCCACTTTCAGAATAAACGCTCCTAAGCAAAATAATATTAGTATACTTAACTGAAGTAGGTTTAATGATACTGGTCATATTTATACTGTGCCTAAAGTCATCTGTGGAATGATGGCCCTCGTTTTAAACCCATAAAAAATAAACGTTTTTGATATGAAGAAATTGTTGTTGATTTATCTCTACCTATGACCATGCATTTATAACAATTATTCATCAAAATGACTACCCTGTAAAATTATCTCAGATTCGGATACGTTGGGATAATGTTTTCCATAGTTGATTAAAACAATCAAAAAAACTTCATAAATCCCATGAGAAACATACCCAACAAAGAACCAGGAACCATGCCTTTAAAATACCTAAATATTTCCTTCCATTGAAACCATTGCGTGTCTGTATTATTGTATACAGTTCCGTTGAAATACCCGGCGTTCCTAAAAGGAACGAATCGTTAAATATTTCACCATTATTTTGGATATGTCGGCGTGACATATCGATTTTTATATGAGATGGTGCATAACATGGTGGAGGAGCGTTTGATTAGCGAAATGATTCGGTTTAATTTGATTTCGTAATGGCGCCAATGGGGCATGGAGGATTGGTAACTCTTGTGAGGTCTACATGGGAAAAGAAATCATCATAAAGATATTTTATTTCACATAAACCTACATGGGCACTTATGAAACGTAGAAGCTAGGTGCACGGTTCCAATTGATCGTTTCTTATGGAGAAGAGCCGGCAAGAAACTCCACGGTTACTCTTTTAAAAATAATTGTCTTTTACAATGTTTTCAAATAACAGTCTTAATAGGCACGGCAGGACAGTGTAGGCCTTTCAACAAGTACCAGGTACTTAACAAAACCGAAACTGGTCAACAAATCTACAGTCCACAAGTCCTACAACGTTCTCACATTCACAAAATATAAAATAATCTATATAAAAGATAAATATAATAAATTAAATCTATTAAAACCAAATAACATGATTGCTATTATAACTGTTACAAAACTGAATTATTATCCTGTCAACAAAAGCCAGTAAATAGAGATGAAATAAGAATTGTAGGTACCTATATAATGTCAAATAATGTGAAGATTATGTCAAGGAAGTATTCAGTAAAAAATAAAATTTTGGTAATAAAAAAACATCGACATTTGGGAGCAGTCAATCGATATTTACATAGTGATGCCGTTAATGAGGAAGGAAGGAAGCCACAGGTGCAGAAGGAATTATTGCTAAACTTCCTTGTCTTCAAGTTAGTCTTTAATTTTATAATATAAGATACTCTTCATTATCTCAAATCTTCATTACTAAGTACTGCTGCACTTTCAAATAACTGTGGTGGCATCTACAACGCCACACGCGAACTACGCATAAAAGACCTGACTTCACACAAATCCTGCATCGCGCAAGCAGAGTTTACCGCGCGATCTACATATATATAACTTTCCGACATCAATCGTTGGGTAGTTGCCTACAAGACACGACACCCGTCTGGTTGGAGGATCCTCCCTTTTTTATAGATCCTCTATAGTAATAGAATAGTGGTAATAGTCATTATTTTAGAGGTACGCCTCTAAATGACTTTTGATCATGAGAATTATTGCCAAAATCACAGAGCTTTTAGAGAGGATTTGTAATCTTAATCCCATTAGTATTTTTTCGCTCTTTACAAACTAAAGGCTGAAAATACATATGCTATTAAAAAGCATGCTTGTTTGCTAATAAGTACCTAGTATGCGCATTATAGCATGCTCTCTGTGTGTGAAAAATGATCATACCTGTTGCTAATTTTGAGCAAAATTAGCATGCTTTTGTGCTTATACATAGCAATGTTCCAGGCTTTATGCAGAAATATTTCTTTTGTTAGTTTTTCTTAATAATGAATCATGTACCTACACTGGTTTTAACCATAATCTATACTTAGCTCATTGCAGTTCAATTCCAAAAGCTTTTAGGTCATTGAACCTTTACTGAAGTGTGTACTTACTGAAAAAAATGTGAATAAAATAACCTGGTGCATTTAACTTAGCATAATAATATGACACGCCATTTCTAAGTTTGAAGTTCTGATCGAAACCTTTCAAAAATTCAGTAACACTTGTCTACGAATCCCAGAAACGATTTTCTCATCATTAATTCTGCCAATAAACCTTATTTCTTGCAAGTCCTAGCTTCCCACATTACGTCATGAGTAGTGGGTACAAGCAACAAAATAATTTGGTACGCAGGCAAAAAATAAACATCAATGGCTTCCTCCAAAGATCTTACCGATGGATACCACATGAGAAGCTAAAAAAAAGTCCAAAAAGGCAAAGCGACTACGAAGCTTCTGGTTACATTGCAAATGTCCAAGGTCAGTGACCATTTACCATTAGGTGGACCATCTGTACCACTCTACCTATGGCAAAAAATCAACTTTGTACTACCTAGGTACTACCCGATGCCAAATAATTGAACACTTAGTGTGTTGGTTAAGAAGTAGTTGAATTTAACTGCTGTTACTTCTAGCAAGCATGCCGATGGCGATCTGCCATCCCGAAAACCAAGCAGAAATGTCACATATGCCCTTAATTACACTAAAATATAATGTACTGTAGCGGCTGTAATCTATAGCTGCATCCAGATAATTATGTTCTTTTGTCCGTACCTTACCTCCGTTTCGTATCAGCGAACCAAGCCAAGAACGCTAGTTTGGACGCCCGTTCGGTACGGTACGGTGACACGGGGTCTCACCGTACCGTACCGAACGGGCGTGATACGAAACAGAGGTACGGGGTATGGACAAAAGAACATATTATCTGGATTAGCATGCAACCTCCGCGGGTTTGCGGGTTATTGGCACGCATACGAGAAAAACATTGGTTTTATATTAAGAATAGAAAAAAACAGTAGAGGGTCAGCCCTGCGCTGGCTGTCTGGCGGAGACTATAGAATATAATAATGTTAAAACGAAGCTCCAATTCTAGGAATAATTATTCTATTCCACAAGAAGTGTTTTATTCGTCCCGGTACCGTTAACTAAGCCCAGATTCGCACGGGCGTATTTTTATCGCGGCGATTTTTTTTTGCGTACCTATTGGATTTGCGACGCTTGTTTTCTTGACGCGCTGGAATACGCGCTGGATGCGCTCTGTTGGATTCTCAACGCTCGGCTCAATACCGAGAGTTGTAAATCCAGTGTACAAAAATAAATCGCCGCGATGCGTGCGAACCTGGGTTAACGCGGGAGTCTACAGTAGAACTCTCTCTACTCTACTGTAGACTCTGCGTTCTGCGACACTACAGTAGAAGTCTACAGAGATAGGGATCGTGATTACCCTAGACGAGCTCTTTCACGAATAGAGCTCTGCTGCAACAGTAGTGTACATGTCTTTTGTTCGTCATCACATGTTTTTTCTCCTTAACATGGTAATCGGCTTCTACCAGTAAAACGTCCTACCTTACATTTATCGATTCGCGTTCTCCACTCAAGAACACAACATCTACCCTTTTGGTCTTCGGTTCTACGGGTAATATTGCCGGCCCATTCCCACCTGTTTTGTTGACGGTACATATTTAGGCCCTACAACCACTTATCAGCGTAACTGCTCGGAGTGGCAAAGTATAGACTTCGTGTCTAGTTGGTAATATAACAGTCAGTCGTGAGTAAGTACCTAGTGAGCGGCTGTGGTAAACTATCTGTTGTTTACTTTCAGTTTTAAAAGGTAGACTTTAGTGGTGAAATATAAAAAATAATTGACACAAAATACCTTCCTAAACAATACCATACATTTCACATAGGTACCATCGAAGGTCGTAAGGACTATTTCTGCTTGTAGCGCTCGGCCGCTTTAGAACCGGGGCGGTAACAATTTATGTGGTCATCGAGTTCACGGGATTTTGTTTTCAAACTGCTTATATATGAACTTCTTCGATAGTACAATGGATTTTGGGAAAAGGGCGGTAGTTTGATTTATTATCCCCGGAAAATAATGAACTAAAAGCAACCGTAATGCTGTCATTGTGTGGAAAAAACTAAGCATTATTTGTGAAAAGAGACAGTGCGCGGCGTATTTGGTGAAAGGATTAGGGGTGCACACACACTTGATCCAGCACAGCCGGGCGCCAAAATCGAATATAGGTATATTTTGCCGCCCGGCTGTGCCGAGTCATGCCGACCCAACCAGGGTGTGTAGCATGCCTTAAAATAAAATGGTTCGTAAGTAAATCTATTAGAGGAGAAAACTTTTGACCACGAATTTCTAAGCAACACAGTCATGACTCAATCCCTGTTTCAATAAAAAGGAGCAAAAAAACTTATTCAAGATTCTTGAATTTGAAAAATAAACCTAAAACGGTTAATAAAATTTAATTTATTCTGGTCCATTCCCGTAAACCGACGAATACAGCATAACTAGAGTGAATCACAGACCATTGTCCTTGACGTAAATAGTACGTGCGTGAATCTCAAATGCCAAAAGCCTAAAGGCTCCCGGAGACAGGCGTGACCCGACTCCGGTAAAACAATTTCCATGAAGTTTTCATAGAAATTGTTCTACTAGAGTCACGTCGCGGCTGTCTGTAGAAACTATTGTTAACCGGATTCTAACGCCATTGTAGGCTCGTTAATAAAAAAATATCATTTTTATGTACTGAAACTAATAGAGTTTTAAATAGGAAGAGCAAGGCGTGACTTTGCGGTTACTAATTTTAAAAAAAGAAGCATTTATGATCTCAATGATCTTTGTTTTTTGGTAACAAAATCGGATTAGTAAGATACCATAAAATCTAGTCTCAGTCTACAGAAAGCGTCTTTTCTCTAGTCTGACATAAAAATGAATAACTGTTTAGACTTACAATGTTTTGTTTTTTTTTTTATTCAGGTTATTAACACAGAGCTATAGCAATATTAAAATTACATCATAATATATCTTTACTTTACATGCACATGAACAAAGTGTTTTTATTATTATATCAGACTCTAAGAAAGTGAAACGGACTTGTGTAAGGTGCAATAAACACTATTCCAAGTTTTAAAATAATTATCACGTAAAAAATTAAGTTAAATTAAAATTGCTTATTAGTCTTAAAGGCTAGATTGTAATTGATTAGTAGGAACCTGGTTCTTTCTAATAAAGCATTAAAAAAAAAACTTTACATACAGTTACTGAAATAGTACATTAGGTACTGCTGCGGCCTGCAAAGGGGGCATTGGTGGTGGGAACATATACGTGAGTCCATCAATGCCTGTTGCGGCAAAGGTTTGTATAGTAGTTCTCTGAATAGAATAGTTTGCAACATCTCCTATTGTCGGTGGTCGTAGGCTGGATGAATAAACTTGCTGCATGTGATTTTCTAATGTTGGAATTGTTTCAGCCGACTGTGATTGTTTTAAAAGCCTGTACCTATAGTGGGTGCCTGACAGTCGTTTTTTTATTTATTTAATCACTCTCAAGAAACATTACATTACTGTCGCGGCCTGCAACAGTGGCATTGATGGACGTCGAGGCACTAATCCGTGAGTCCATCAATGCCTAGTTGCGGCGTAGGCGTGTATTATATAGTAGTTTTCTCAATTAATGCGTGGAAATTCAAACTAAGTAAATTAATTATAAATTCCAGAATCAATGAAGAACGTCGATAATTTTTCACGCGCCAATATGTTCATTTATTTCTTTTTTACTTTAAATTGTTATATTTGCAAGCCTATTCGAAATTTAAACCTCCTTGGATGTCATGTGTAGATGTAAAAAGTTGGTTCCATTTTTAAATTACACGACAGATACGAATTTTCATATTAATTTATTCGGCCGCTCAACACGAATGATATGGATTTTCATCTGCTCGCATGTATTTGAACAGTACAGCACTTTGGACTTATCTCGAAGAATAATGCTCGAATTTCCAAGCATGTTTGAGAAAACTAATAATATCCAATCCACATGACATAAATATACACAGTATATTTCCTTCATTGAATGCAAGTAGCCGCTCGTATTTGCATACTCTTCGTGAATCCGTTTAAGGCGAAAGCGTCAGGGTAGCCCGCGAATTACAAATTTTCTTAAGTTTTTTGCAATTTGCAGATCAGTATCATGTTGTATGTTGATCTACATATGATTCGCGCCGTATCAAATGTTTATTTATCGAATTATAATCATAGAAATGATCAATACAACTCTCTAAGTTCATGTAATCCTATTGAATGACTATGTCATGAAATCATGACATTTGAGTATTATGCTAACTTAAGGAATTGTATAGCAATACAACTCCTTAAGTTAGCATAATCATCAAATATGGCAATATAAAGTCATATTTGTTACGGTCGCGAATCATATTTTAATCAACATACAACCTGATATTGACCTGCAAATAGCACAAACCTAAAGGTAATTTGAATTTTGCGGGCTACCCGGGCGCATCACCCTTAACCATTTACCTTACAACATGTACACAGTATAAAGATAAATACATACATAAAGTAATCTTGTAAACAATTCTGAATACTACTAACCTACTTGCGGAAATATCGTGTAGTATAATACTTTGTTGTAGTACACTTAAGGTACGAGTACACTATCGTCGTTATATTTTATGAATTGTGTGATTGGCGCAGTGGGTGATAAGCCTCGACATACTCAGTGTATACGATTCCTTATTTTTGAATGAGGGAAAATAAACTAATTAATTATTTATTGCTATACCACTTTTGACAACAATTCCCACTAAATTGAAACTTCACTAGGGTTAAAACTGTCTAACTTTCGGAAGTCGGTGCAATTGGATCGGTATTTTAGTTTTTTGCCACCGATTTCCGAAATTAAAGTTATTTTTCACTTTGTCGTGTTTTTTTTGGAAGTCGTTTGTGCTTTGTTTATTTTTTTTTAAGTATTTTATTTTTCTTCTATGTAAACCATAGTGACAAGAAGTATTATAACATCATCACTATATATAAAGTGGATGAAATACTCACTATCGAAGCTAACTCAAAAACTACCCAAGCAAAGTTAATACAATTTAAATGGGACCATCGAGCAAGTTTCAAAATCGGTCCACAATTAATTGACGAAAATATCGATGAACATACATTTAAAAAAACCATACAGGCGAACATGTAACCTCCTTCTTTTGAAGTCGGTTTACCAATAGACCTTTACCCTAATTACGTAAACACGATCAATCGGAATTTGAATCGTTTTGAAACAGATTGCTAATCCATAAGTTAGAAAAAAGTTCCGCTCAACAAAGAATGAATGTTGTTGAACTGTCAAACAGAAACAAATTTGTCGTAATCGTTTACGAAAATGTGTTGCGTTATATTAGATACCTAACTTGTCGTATTATGATTTGCAAATGACATTCAACCTTAGGGTGGGAAAACAATTTTGAGGTCGATTATACCGTCGTTACCTTTAATGTCACCTACAATCATAGAGTATGATCCTGCCCTTATGCCAATTTATTTGGAGTCGGCGGTGGCGCAACATCTTCTCTCATCGTCTTGTGCCATATATCTCTATTAATCGTTATCTCAGCAGTCACACAATCTAATTCAATTCAAAATATTTTATTTCACATAAACCTACAAGGGCACTTATGAAACGTCAGAAGCTAGGTGCACGGTTCAATGTCGTTTCCTACAGAGAAGAGCCGGCAAGAAACTTCACGGTTACTCTTTTAAACAATGTTTTACAATTACAGTGTAAATAGGTATGAGAGGACAGTGTAAGCCTATCAACAAGTACCAAGTACTTAGCAAGATAGAAAATGATCGATAGATTTACAGTCTGTTAAGCCTACAACGTTCTCACATTCGCAAAATCTAAAAGAAAAGAATCTATATAAAAAGCAAAATAATATAATAAAAATAAAAACCTATTTAAACCAAATGACATGATTGCCACTACAGCTGTAACAAATCTAATTTATTATAAAATCTAGAATATTTTAGGTATATAATGTCAAATAACGAAAAATCCTTCCATCAATTCTATGTTTTCTTTTTTGTATTCTAAAATTTCAGCACAAATATTTGTACCAATTTGGTTGTCACAGAATTTGCAATAAAGAAATACTCGACACGGTCATTGCATTGTTTTTTTTTTCTTCGCTCATTTTCATGTATGAGTATATGCAACCCCTAATTATTGTTTTCGTAATTTCACTACACTATTGTTTAGCGGTAGGTATATAGAATATATCTTCTTTCCAAATTTCATCGATATCGTCTCGGAGAAAAATGGCTGTGTCATATTCGGATAGGCGGACCGACGCGCGAGTGATATGACAAGGATTCCGTTTTTGTCATTTGGCTACGGAACCCTAAAAAGGAGGTTTGAAGGCCACTCGCAGTGTTGGACATAGGCCAAATTCAAATAGAATATTCCATTGGCATCTTCCAAAGAAGGATGAGGCAGTCAAGGTGCCTGTTAATTGAATTTAATTGAAACGTCATACCATCACTGATGCTTCGTGAGAAACAACTCATGGACACAAATTATTAATATATCGTATCGTTATTATTGTTGTTCACACCTTTATTTTCTCATGAACTTGTGTGATACTCAAACAGTAAGTTGCATTATTGTTAAGCTTATAAGACCTATTGATTGTGGGGTTTATATTTTGATGCCTTACAAGCTACGTTACTGAAAATGGTAACGGCTACCAGATTATTAAATACTCGCGACCCACTTCTGCTTTTCACGGTTTTTACTACTTTTTACAAAACATCGAGATTTCTTCATTATATGTAAGTTTAATATTAATATATTATACACATAAACCTTCAAGAATTCATTCTCTAAAGGATGGTGAAAACCGCATTAACACTCGTTGCGTAGTTTAGAAGAACAACGCGGTCGCACAGACAGACGCGAAAAGCGACTTTAATTTATAACATGAACAGAAGATGTACAGATGGCAGATGCGATACCAACATTATAGACAGAGAACGTTGGAGTCTGATGACTAAAATATCACTGGCATGCTTAAAAACCAAACAAAGTGACGCTAATGTTTGTCTGAAAAAATGAGAATTTTTCATTTAGTACCTACGTACTTGCCATCACATCTTCCTAGCACGGCGGGCTGTGCTGGGGCGGCTGCTGCAGGTGCAAAAAACCTCAAACGGCGCAAATATAATACCTTGGTGGTAGCTATATTTTTGAGTCGTTTGGGGTTGAAACACTAGGGCCGTGGGGTCCGAGTGATCTTCTAGTATTTCGGGACATCGCCAAGCGGTTGGTCGAATCTTCACGTGACCAGAGGGCTGGCCAATTTTTAGGTCAAAGAATCAGCATTGCCATCCAACGTGGCAATGCTGCCAGACTTTTGGGAACTTTTCCCACTGACAGCGATGCGGACGAATTTTTTGATGCCCAATGAGCTCTTCCTTTATTTTTTAAATATATTTTTTTTTGCCTCTGTATACTTGTACATAATTTATATATTTTAGTGTTTGATGTATATTATATTTAAGATGATAAATGAAATAAATTTATCAGGACAATTCCTTTCGCACTGTGCTCTAAAACAGCTTAAGTTGACCGGCAGTAAACTCCATGCTGTTGAAATCTCTACAAATATTTGAATCATTAAACCAAATATGCAAATTTGTGTTCTGGCACTTAACTTTACAATATGATTAAGGCATGTATTAAATCCAACCTCTAAAAATTCCCATTTTGCGCTCCTAAGGGTAAGCGCTCCTAAGGGTAAAAGCTCCTTTTGGTAAGCGTTAAATAATTTCTATTGTTGAGGTGGTAAAAATACTAAATAGTAACTGCGATCAACTCGGAAGAAGCGCTCGCCGGCCGCTGCCGTGGTACCGCTCGCTTCGCTCGCTCGTCTCTAGCGCTGTTGGTCACAGTTCTAGCCTATTCCATTTGGTCGGGGTGCCCTAGCTAAGTTACTGCAACCAACTGTAAGGAAAGGTAAGAAAGTTACAAAGAGGCTCATTTAAGAAAAGTGTGCATCATTAGAATCCCAAAAAGTTATTAGAGTTACATTAATTTAAAAAAGCTTCCATGATTAGAAGGTAAATAAGTTTTAAGAGGATTAGTTAAATATTTCCGTGTAATAAAGTGATAATGCCTTCACATAGTCTTGTCTTGTAGAACAAGCATACTTATTCAAATATGTAGTTATTTTCCCTACGCCATGGCTAGCGGTCACCATCCTCAATTAGCAGCCTTTACAGGAACAACTTAACTAGAACTTAGTTATTCCTTGAATTACTGTATTAACGCTTTAGATACTTAACTCAGTTCCGCCTTGAGAGGTAGCGGATCAGATTCCGGTATGGGAACTAGATTATTCATGGTTATATTGATGAATCAGAATCAGAATTATTTATTCGTTAGAATGTAGTTTTACATAGTGTTATGTTAATATTTTTTTAAGTTCTATACTTATATTCTACCACAACATAATAATATGCTGTACAATTAATATTCAAATGCCATTCTTAATGCAGTACGACGGTTTTTAAGGTTGTCATATCTGCCCTATAGACAGGGAAGGTAATTAAGAAGCAAATTCACAATCTGTGTCAATTTGCCATGTCAGACAACTGTCAAAAAGTTACAGTTGTAATTTGAATATACTGACAATTTTCTCGACGTTACATTTACATTCAAAGTCAACGTCAAATCATTTATTTCAAATAGGCCCTTATAAGGCACTCTTGAACGTCAAAATTTACAAAAAAATTGAATTGATTCTAGTCGCTCCTTCCAAAAGGTAGTTTTCGCATGGAGAAGAATGGGCAAGAAACTCCACCGTTACTCTTTTAAAAAATTTTCAATTCAACAGATTAATTAATTATGTGATAGGTGCTCAAATCACATTATTGACTATTTAGTGTCTGCAAATATTACAACCGCAATGGGCCACATCACATCGCATAACAAAAAAATCCCACACCCTAATTTCGTAAGCCAACTTCCAATCAAAATCCGTAAATTTTGAGGTATATTGCTATTCCATTGCTTCATAGGTTAGAAACATTTGTCTGCTCAACAACGAAAATAACGCAATGAAAGTGAGTGAACTGTCAAACTGTTGCGATCAATTGACATTTTTTGTTACGCAATAAACCCTGCAGATGCAACCCGCCTGTAGTGAGCGATTTTTTAGATGATCTAGTAGGATTTTCGCAATGGTTTCGGTGTGGCCTGCCCAATTGTGCTCTACCCTTAATATTCTGGGCATTTGTTCAGTTTGAATACTCAAAGCATTTATTTCAATTAAACCATATACAGGCACTTTTGAATTGTCAAGGGGTCAGTCAGTCAGAAATATGAAGCTAGTTGCCCATTCCAAAGCGTAGGTTCCTATGGAGAAGAACGGGCAAGAAACTCCACGGACACTCTTTTAATATTGGTTACATCATTCATGTTGAAATTATACATGTGAGAACAATGTAGAAAGACGTGCACGTAAAAGAGTCCGTAAGAAAAGGATAAAAACAATTCAAAAATTAAAATAAGCCGTGGCAGATAAGAGATGACCAGTCCCTACTGACGGCGCCCGTTCACGAACATGACGCATGGATCAGCACCATTTAGCTCAGCATTTGTTGAGCTAAACGGTGTTGTTCGTTCCCTCTAAGGCTCTTACCCTAACTCTTTAGTAATCTCTCGTAATCAGTATTTAATTTCTCTTCATTTAATAATATTGTGTCGTACATAATAAAGAGTTTAGGTAATCTATATATCTCTTCCTGGCTTTGGCTTTCAAGTTTCTTTCCTTATATCTTCGAAAAATGGGTTTAATACTTATGTATTGTTTGTTTGAGAGAGTGCACCTGTGTATGGGCACATACTTGTGTACTATAATATCTGCCGCACTGAAGGTTTGTCTCCACGGAGATTGGTCGTCATGCCCGAATTTCGATCTGGAAGACTAATATTCTATGATTTAAAAAAAAATTGCTGTGCTGGTTTGTAAAAAAAAATAAGAAACGACAAGGAAACTTTTTAGGAAAGTACTATAAATATTACACAAGACAGGTAGTTTACATCTGTGGTCTGATTACTCCGTTATAATCTGAGAACGATTACTGAATCTAAGTAATTTTGAGTCAGGAAATAATTATGTACTTACAAATCACAGCTTCGATAGTTTCCCTCATCAAATTATAGCATAATGTAACTTTAAATGACAGCCATTGACCAGCTGTCGTTTAGAAAGCGCCTTGAAGAGAAAAGCCGCGGTTTTGCACAAAAACAACCCATTGAAATGAAATCAGTACTATAAGCCTAGCTCGATGCAAAAGCATTATTATAGACACAGCACAGTATCTCCACAGGCAAAATCCCGAAGCATTTTAGACTATAGGATAACGCTTTTCCCGCCCACTCCTTTCAATATTTTCCTTAACAATAATACGTATACAAGGTGTCCGATATACATATGGATAACTATGAAAGGTCACGCTTAAAACCCGTAAAATATAGTTTTATTATTTTATAACATCACATAAAATAAATTATTGTGTATTTTTGTTGTGTTTATTGTATGTTATGTTTTTATTATTTTTATTTCATTTAATTTTTTAATGTTTAATTAATAACTAGTCTAATAACGTAATAGAGCTCATTGATAGGTTGTATACCTATCAATGAACTCTATATTAGCGTTATATAATAAACAAAAAAAAAACTAAGAAATTCATTCGGCCGTGGCGTACAAGAATTCAAAATAAACCAAATAAATTTTCTATTTACCTATAAATTATCATCCCTGTTAATCCTCCTTTAGTTAAAGGTATTTTATTGTATTTTTTAAATAGCCTTTAGTTCTCCTATATTTCATTTCAAAGTGATCCTAAATTACCATAATAATATCATGTTTGTATCCCCCGAAATATTATTATACAATTAAATTAACAACCGGTTTGATTTTGTCTAGACTCTAAATTGTCCTATGGAGCAGGACCAGTATGTTTCCAAGCATTCTTATCTTGGATACTTTCTTATCTAATTTGTAATATGCTTGATTACAAAGTGTACTTTTAATATGAGTTTTAAATTTTCTTTCATTTAATTGTAAATGTTTAAAACCCGTGTAATAGGGGGGCAAGCCTATTACCATCAACCGGGCCCAAATCCAGACTCCCTGTATACGAGTACAACCTTATTTCAATACGGCAATGTATGTCCCTAACAAATTGGCATAGCGGTAGCATATGACATGTGTTATCTGCAACGGTACACCCAAGTCCTTGAATAAAATGCAAAACAAATACCAATCGGCCACTCGTGGGCAGATTCGCCCAATAATACAGCACTAAGCAATCCTGTGGGTCTTTTTATACACCATAGAACTTAAAATATACGATCCTAAACAAAGATAGTGGACACATTTACATTTTGCCAAGTCTCCTACCTATATTCCATGTCAGAGGTAGTTTTGAATTGAGTAAAATGTATAAAGTTATAGCGAATTTTAGCTGACAGTTTACCAAATTGCTGCCTGTAATATAACTGGTATCTCAGCAGTAACAGTTAGTTATATTCGTCTAGTTTGGTTTTGAACCTGTTCCAGCTAGGGTCAGTAAGAGTGATGAGGCTGTACCTCTGTATGGTAAAGAGGATAGTCCAGTCCTGACCTCTTGAATAGTAATGGTTTGATACTTTATGGTTGACATACAATATGATAGGGACTTCTCTAACGGGAGGGTCTGTGGTGCTGTTTATAAGCAGATATGATGATGATGTTTACATATTTCCAGTTTGTAATGGTATTGGTCAATCCGGCGCATCTTTAAAGTTTATTGCGCTTGGTGAGTATTCATAGATGACGGAATTGACTGCAATCATTAATATCGTAACAGTGAATATTTTGTTTTAGATGTAAAAAAAGTATTTGGAAACGGTTAAGAGTTGTAACTTTTTTGCAAAAAAAAACAATTAGCAATTTTTATTTTATTTTTTTATTATTATTTCATTATTAACTTTATAGCGATATTTCATATTTCAATACAGTAATATTAACAAATTAATAAAAACAGGTAAATATTTGACAGCTATTTGTGACGTTGCCAACTTTTTGAATGCACGCAACCACAAGATAAGATTCTGTCATAAGGTTTTGCGAGTGAACTCATCAGACAATGGCCGGTCATTCAATGACATCTGACTATATATAAGGAATTATCATGAACCACCAAACATTCGTCAAAGGAGTCAAAACAAGTAATACAATATCACCTTCAGTAATATGTACATTACATTATGTTTTAAATATGCTTTTATTTTGCCTTACAATAATTTACAATACTTACCTAATAATGTAAGAATTTAATAATTTACAACCCCTAGGTAAGTTAAATTTAAAAATGTGGGTCTGCAAACCCTACATAACAGCACAACCTTATATTATGTATCTATTAAATTTGTAGTCACACCAACAATCATACATGTTGTAGTTTACACTTAGAATAAGATCTTTTTGTTAACTTGTATAATATTAACCATTTTCTGTTAAAAATCAAAAAATCAATCAATCTTTAAAAATCAAATCAATCAATATCACATTGCTAGGAAAACATCTCAAAATCGATGAAAAAGATTGAGCAACAGGAAAAGTCTTAAAAGGAGACTATCAAATAACGTTTCATTACGAAGATAATCCTATTATAACAAATCTTTACATAAACAATTTTAAATAACCAAACGCCTTATACAGGTTCCTAATTTAAGATGATGTTACTAATACACACTAGTGCATAATTTAATAACGATGGGACCATTGAGCCTCTTAAAATTAGCATAACTATTGAAACGAAAGACCTCCTGGTTTAAAGTGTAAAGTGCCTTGCCACTAAGTAGAATAGAACAGAAAGCCTATTTTTTTTTTTTTTTACTTTATTGGGACACAAAACAGTTACACATTACAATTTAAGTGAAACAGAATACTAAAAACTAGGTAAACGTGTAACTCACACAAATGTTCGCGAAATAATGCCTTTTGCGGGCAACCCGTGAAAAATAGGCGTTTTAGATAATTATGTTGTCTTGCTTTGTATGTAAATAAAAACAAAAACCTTCAGAAAACATAATTAAATTTGCAATGATTTATTTTAAAATATCAATTTTCTGCCTCACCGTACATATCACCGTAATCGAGAGTGAAATATCTGGTATTATTATTCGGGTTGAGTTGACTCGGGCCGAGCTGTCACTGACCCGAAAAGAAAGCATCGTGCATCATCCGTAAATACACATGCCCAAAAACCAGCAGGCACATACCAATTGCAAAGACGACAATGCTACCCATATTCTTATGGCCCATTTCATCACCAGTAGCATAACCTTAACTAAGGTACCTGGTACCTAACCTCACATAGAATTTCAGTCCATTTTCAGGACATGAGTCTTTTTTTTTTTTGGGTGGAATTTTAACAAATATCTTCTCCCGCTCTGGGTGGAGCAGGAGGGCGTGTCAGACTCTTACTGACTAAAACCCGCCCGTATTCCTTCAGTTGCCTGTACGTTGCCAGGGGCCACGGTATCCCTTTCGGACTTTCCCGCAAAGGACATGAGTCTCCGTTCCTAAAATGCTTCGCAGGTTGTTAGATAATTTTTCACTTTTTTTTTTCATTTTTCATTCATTTTTCATTAAGCAAAATGAACCTTCTGTTCTTATTCTGTGATACAAAGGATCTTACCAATAACAATTATCTGTATGTTAACATGCATATCGAATACGAATCTAGCATTTAGCAAGTTGTTCGCCCTGTTTTAAGTAGAGAACACACAGTTGTGAGGCGTCAGAAAAAAGTCATTAGGATTATCTTACGTATAATAGTTTTCCTAATAGGATCTGTACTGCATTTGAAATAAGATTTTTTGACATTTAAACAAACCTTTTTTTACAGTTCGTTCAACCGATTCTGACTTCTATAACGTAGGTATAAGGATGGCATTAAAAGCAAAAAAGTGGTTACAATACCAACTGCAGTAGCAGCTGCCATTTGTCATGCCATCAACGAGTCAAAATTGGTTGAACGGACTGTAAAAAGGTTTAGTTAAATGTTTAATCTTATTTCAAATGGAGTATACAATAGATGTAACAGTAGCTTAAAACACTTTGTAAAACCATGTATAATTACACGCTACCTTCGGATTAGCCTTAAGTTCGGTAAACCGGCTACCCAGAAAGAAATGTGGTTACTGTCACTACAATCCAACACAATACTATGTAAACAAAAGGCTAGAATCACGTTAATAACCTCAAACTGTAAACAATTTTCTTAGTAATAGTTTCCCATAACTTAATGCCATAAACACACAAACCTCAAAATATGAACATATGCCTCACAAACACACATTTTAATGCCTTTTCAGCCGTGCCTTATATAGACACATTACACTGTACGCAGCTTGCCGCTACGCTCGTGTGTTCTGGCTTTATCTTGCAACATTTTGAATGCAAGTGAACGGGGAATTCTCATATTCCGTTATTTTTATTAAGCTGTATATTTGTCATGGAAACTAGAAGCCATCGTTGGTTGATAGTACAACTTATGAACGTCTCTGTTACTTTTTAAGGGACTGAGAATTGAACATAGGTCTCTACAGAAAAAAAATAAAAAATCAATTTGCCTAGCCTTTTCCCAACTATAGGTCAAAGTTAAATAATTTATTTCAATTAGGCACTTTTGAACGTCAAAAATTTACAAAAAAATTGAATTGATTCTAGTCGCCCCTTCCAAAAGGTAGTTTTCGCATGGAGAAGAATGGGCAAGAAACTCCACCGTTACTCTTTTAAAATCTGGCTTTCAGTCTAATCGGATGCAGCTAAATACCAGTATATTTAGCGACTTCCAATCTGATCTCCACAACCCAATTACTGACACGAATTTTAAGTATCTCTCACGGTTTACGCGGTGCACGGTAAAGCTCCCAGTCGCATGATTTTTTCCGACATCTTCAACAATAATCGTCATATTTCAGCCAATTTACACAAAACCTTAATGAATTATACACCAAAATCTTCCTCATGAATCACTCCATTCATTGGTGGAAACCATTTGAAAATTCGTTCAGTACTTTTTGAGTTTATCGTGTTCAGACAGACAAACAGACGCGGCGGGAGACTTTGTTTTATAATATGTAAGGATAAGGATGAAGTTTAAAGCAATCCCGTTTTTCCCGGGACTGTCACAGTTCGAAGCGACCTTTACAGCTTAAAGGCCCTTGTATCATGATTGTCCCACATAACCACGCCCTTTCCATTGGCCATGACAAACACATTTGATACAAATGTATGAGACAGCTTAGCTCTTATGTAATCTAGGTAATCGTACTTGTACGTTGGTAAGATATATATTAAATTACTGTGTTAGGTTTTTATTGAATGAGCTGGGTTAAGGTTCGTTTGTAACATACTTTTGTTGAGGCATTAAAGTTGTTGTTTACTCCTGATCTAAAAAGATGTGCAGCAGAAACCACTTCAGTCGATTGATCCTCTTTATATGAACACCTTTTTTTCATATAGATGAAAAATTATTATTATTTGTATTTAGATAATTAAGTTTTATAGAAAACTTAATTATCTAAATACAAATAATAACGCTGAAGACTTTGTTTTGTTTTTTTGAACGCGCTAATCTTTGGAACTACCAGTCAGATTTGAAAAATTATTTTTGCATTTGGTAGCTTCAATTATTGCAGAAGATTTTTTTTTTTTTTTTAATCTTTCATAGTTAGGAAAATTTTCTAATTACAAACTTAAATTCAAGCTATTTAACATCACGCTGCGGCCCTTAGTAGCCGAGTAAAAAGAAAAAAAAGTCATAAAAGCAAAGCGAAAACAAAATAAAGCGCGGGCGGGGAACGGGATGCGATGCGGTGTCGCGGACAGAAGCTAGTCATTCATAAATCAAGTCTTAGTATAAACCTAGTAGGATAGGTACCGTCAATAATAAAGTACCCACCATTGGGACACACGCCTCCTCTCTTAGAGAGAGAGAATGGGCTGTTATCAACCACGCGAGCCGAGCGCGGGTTGGTAGCTGTCACATGTCTTTGACATATGAATACCGTACCTTATGACTCTAATATTCCCCAGAGTACCTCAGGAAAAGGGTCTGAAACTAATTCCTCTTTAAGGTCTTAAAGTAAGACATGCAAGTAAGCTAAGTTTATACCTACTAGACCATCCATTGGATTTTGTTGCTCAGAGCGAGAGCAATATCAACCTATCCTTACGCACATCCTACGATTATTATCCCTTTGAAAGCACTGTGATTATGGTTCTCACGGTTATGCATTTATGCGGACTACTGGATAGGCATTGTTTACCTACTTGTTTAGGGATTTGGTTTCAGGTTTCATCAACCCAGACTTCATAATACAAGAAAAACATCGTCCGATTGTGAATTAAGTCCCTGAGGCATTGTCCTAATAGAAAGCGAACGTCGCGCGAAAATGCAATCATACACATTCATATCATCATAATCATTCATTCATATTATTTTTTTCATTTTTATCACATTAGTTTAGAAACGTCGAACGCGCCGGCCGCTTTCTGGACGCCTCCAGAGGGCGCCGGGCGGCGCGAACACTTCAGCACGCCTGACGAAGCGTTCGGATTCGCCGATCAAAAGATCGCTATGATTGCGCGACGATCGTTTTCTATTAGGACGCGGCCTTACGCACTGATCACGTGGCAAAATCGATTAATAAGAAAAAAACTCTAGTCTTTTTAGTGAGGAAATTACAAGCACATCATTTTTATATGGCTTAATAATAAAAGCCGCACGGGTTGATTGAAGGTTAAGCTACGCTTGCCACGGTCAGTTCATGGATGGGGGACCATCCATTACATATCGAGACACTTTTGTGCCTCGGAAAGCATGTTAAGGCGTCGGTCTAGGCTGTCATTCATCTTTGACAGACGTTACGAGTAGTCAGAAGGGGGGGTTATCACTATTTGCGTTTGCGGCGCGACAACGCATTTCGCCTGTGCGGAAAAGAAGCGCTGTGTGCAAAGGCCCTGAAAGTCCCGTATCCCGATATCATCCCATTCGACACAGACCCTAACTTTACAAAATCACGTGCCAAGTTAATACTATAGCACATCTTACAAAGTAAAGGATGAAGCAATTAGCGTTTACGACTACTTCTCGAAAGTCTATAAACGAACGGCTATTTTCATTAGCCGACGAACTTAATGAAAATAGACGGTATTTAGTTTATCGTCTCGCGTGTAGAACTTATGTATAATGTGCAGTATAATTAACATTTGATAAATAATAGCCTTTTTTTGTATCTTGTAATTTGATGAGGTAGTCAATTTTCACCTATGATCTAGATTCTTAAAATTATGCCTTTTAACCATTTTTTTTATTACTCAGTTATAAACCTTAATTACAATATACAAGTCTTCTGCCACTTGTATAGATAATATTTTCTGTAATTGTGATTACTTACATAAACAAATTGTAAATAAGTTGCCATCTGATCACAGTGGACAATCAATAACATTTTGCTCCTACGTACCTTTACAAAAAATTCAAATAAGGTTTAGGCCAATTACATGTAAAAATCTAGAGAAATTAAATAATGCTTTGGCAAGTAGATTATGTATTCAGAGTTTTAATAATATATGTGACCCAAATGAGTTCTACGCCGAGTTCTTTTCACTATTAAACAAGCAATTTATTGACACTTTTCCACTAAAGACTAAAACTATTTACACAAAGTTCTTATTTAGTGATTGGGCGACTCCAGGTATTCGTAAAAGCAGGGAAAAACTTTTTGAACTTTATGGCCTAAAGCAACATATGAATAATACAAGATTTCATCAGTATGTTGCAAAATATTCTAAAACTTTTAAAATTGTGTGCAAAATGGCTAAAGCTCTTCACATTAGCAATAAAATAAAATCAGCTGATGATAAAATAAAAACTACCTGGCAAATAATAAATAATGAAACCGGTAGGAAAAAACAACGTAATACTGAATTTAATTTAGAGACTGCACATGGCCCCATCAACTCAGATGTGGAAATAGCTCAGGAATTTGAAAACTTTTTTGCTAATATTCCCCATAAAACTACTGAGGCTTTAAATTCCTCACCCGCGCTTTCTGCTGCCTTACTTAGAAAGAATGTAAAGGCATGCCCTTTGGAGTTTAGGTTTCAGCATACAAACCCCCAGGCTGTCATAAAAGCTTTTAAAGATCTTAAAATTAAATCAACAGAAGATCTATGGGGAATGTCTGTAAAAGTCTGTAGATCTATCATCGAAACCATTGCGCCTTATTTAGCTTGCATATTTAATACCAGTGTAGACCAAGGAGTCTTTCCGGATCTCATGAAACACAGTAAAGTAGTTCCTTTGTTCAAATCCGGTGATAGTAAGGAACCCAACAATTATAGGCCTGTGTCAATTCTGCCAGTTCTCAGTAAGGTGTTTGAAAAGTTGATGCTCAATCAAATGTTACGTCACTTTAATAAAAATTCCATCTTTCATGATCATCAGTACGGTTTCACCAAAGGGCGTTGTACCACTGACGCAGGTGTCACCCTAATAAAGAACATTTTTAACGCCTGGGAAGAAGCACAAGATGCCATTGGAATCTTTTGTGACCTCTCGAAGGCGTTCGATTGCGTAGACCATGAGACACTTCTGCTGAAACTGGAGCATTATGGGATTAGGAATACAGCTCTTGATTTGCTTAGATCATACCTGAAAGATAGAAAGGTTAAAGTTCAAGTCAACGGCACAAACTCATTAGGGTCTGAAATGGTAATGGGCGTTCCTCAAGGTTCGATATTGGGTCCATTCCTCTTTTTAGTTTATATTAATGATTTACCCCAATTATTTCAAAATCAACCGAAGATGGTGTTATTTGCTGATGACACATCATTGATCTTTAAAATAAACCGACGGTCACAAAATCTTGACGACGTGAATAGTTTTATTGTTCAGGTCCAAGATTGGTTTACGGTAAATAATCTGGTACTAAATAAAAAAAAAACCAAATGCATTAGATTTAAATTACCAAATGTTAGAAGTAGCGAATGTGACATCATATTGAATGGAGAAAAACTGGAATTTATTAATCAAACAGTTTTCCTAGGAATCACGCTAGACGAGAAGTTACAATGGGGACCCCATATAACATCTCTCGCGGGGCGGCTAAGTTCAGCCGCTTATGCTGTTAGAAAGATAAGACAGTTAACAGATGTAGAAACCGCGCGTTTGGTCTATTTTAGTTACTTCCACAGTATTATGTCGTATGGCATTTTACTGTGGGGTCGGGCTGCTGACATTGAATCTATCTTTATTTTACAAAAGAGAGCTGTCAGAGCCATTTATAATCTACGTCGTCGCGAATCTCTCAGGGAACTATTTAAAAAGATTAATATTATGACGGTACCTTGCCAATTCATTTATGAAAATATTATGTATGTGAGAAAAAATCTACATCTTTTTAACAAAATAAGTGATAGACATAATTTTAATACTAGAAATAAAGATAAAATAAATCAACCATTTTTCAGACTATCTAAAGTACATACATCTTTTATGGGGTACTGTGTTAAATGTTACAACAGAATACCTTGTAATATATTAGAATTAAATGAAAGAAAATTTAAAACTCATATAAAAAATACACTTTGCAAACAAGCATATTACAAATTAGAGGATTATATCCAAGATAAAAATGCTTGGAAACATGCTGGTCCTGCTCCATAGGACAATTTAGAATCTAGACAAAATCTAACTGGTTGCTAATTTCATTGTATAATATAATATATATATTTTATTTTTTTATATTGTTTTTACATTCTGTGATTACTCGAACTCACACACTGAGTTATATTACTTGTAAAAATGCTAGAAATATCGTATAATTTTACAATTGTTTGTAAATATGTGAGCACCATGCATCTATCACATGATTAATTTATCTGTCATCCCTTATTTTTCATTATTTTTACCTAACGTGATAGTAATCTTATTCTAGGTGCATCGTCTTCACATATAATTATATAATTGATGTATACAAGATATTGTTAAAACATTTTAATAGAGTAACGGTGGAGTTTCTTGCCCATTCTTCTCCATACGAAAACTACCTTTTGGAAGGGGCAACTAGAATCAATTATTATTTAAATGTTGACGTTCAAAAGTGCCTTTTTGTGCCTAATTGAAATAAATTATTTGACTTTGACTTTGACAAGTTAACACTAAAATATATAGTATGTAACAGAACATAATAAAAATAAATGTAAAAAACACATTCTTTTAATATTTTTCATTACACTTTGAAAATGTTTTAAATGCTACCTACATAATAAGGAATTTAAAAAAACTCTTTATATATTGATCTAATCAAATAATATTGACAGTAATTAACTTAGGTATTTAGTCAGCGAGCTGGACAACAATCTCTCCCAAACAATAGCAAGTCTCTTTTTACATAATTCAAAGTCATTCTAGTCACTCTATTTTAATAACTGTGCCTCTTTCATTAAAAAAGCGTATAGCATTAGAAGGTCAATTAGTTTTTAGAGGATCAATTAAATATTTCCCTATTTTAAACTTTACGTGACGATTATTAATATGACATCGCAAAAAGTCACTTCACTGCTTATATGTACAGACGCCAGCACATCAACCTACTACAATCTGTCAAATTTATTTAATAGATTTTCAACTTTATCACTAAAGCATAAGGTTCAAAGTTGATTGGAAAAATTTGACAGTGTCGGGTAGGTTGACCTGCTGGCGTCTGTACTTCGAATTGGCAGTCTTACTGCTGTCTCGGTTATCAGATTCACGATAATTATAAATGAAATGATCTTTGAGAAGAAATACTGAAACAAACTGAAATGTCCGGGTCTCTTTTAAAGTCCAAACATATTATATTATAAGGATTTTTTTTTCGAATACGTCGTGAAGAAATATGCGTGAGAGAAATTTCGCGTAAAATGTGAAGCCCATGGGCGGATTAAAAAACTCTGACACCAGGTTCGTCACTCAACCACATGAAAAGAAGAAGATTAGGATTTTATGTGAGTCTAACAATCCAGGGCCATGTCTGGAAGGGCCTTTTAAAGAAAGAGCCATTGTAGTTTTGAGTTGACCTGTGACGTCATCATGTAGCTCAACCCTATTTTAGGGAGGTCAATGACCTGTCACAGTACGCTACCAGATTTGCGTAGACCATATACAAAATACTGAATTAGTATTTCCAAATCGATATTATTTCGATTCTTTAATAAAACCTGACCCAATTTTCACCTCAATTTCTACCCCTAACAACGGCATCGCACAACACTACACAAAATTACTTGACCTGTTTATTTTAGCCCAAATAAAGTTAAAAGCTCATGAAATATTCATAATTATTTCCCTTACATATCGAGCGGCCGTCCGTCATTCCACAATTTGTGATAAAAATATATTATAATGGTCAACGTACTTAAGTTCGAAGATTTTTAGTAACGATAGTAAGCTAAATGCTTTCTATTGTAAAGTTAAATAAAGGTTTTATGTTGGAAGATTATGAACTTGAGCTAAATTAGTATGTAATTTATGTATGTGTAATTAGAAGTTTTGATTGACTAGTGTTGAATTAGTATTTAAATTTCCCGCCTTACCATCTCATTGAATGTATGTCTATGATATAATCTGTACAAAACTGTAGTCTGTCTAAAATAGACAATAAATTCTTAATCTATAGTTTATGGTATCAACGAGTGTTTCATTTTATTCTATTTCCAATATAAAATAATAATGTTGATTAAATATCAAAGTTAAAAATTAGGTCTTCGATTAATAATTACAGCAGCACGGCTCGATCTAAGAATTTAAGCTACGCTTGTCGCGGCCGGTTCCTGGATGGGTAACCATCCGTTACATATTGAGACCCCTCCGTGCCTCGGAAAGAACATTAAGCCGTTGGTCCAGACTATCAATCGTAGATCTTTGGCAGTCGTTACGGCAAGTCAGAAGTTCAATAGTCTGACAACCAGTCTCACCAAGGGGTATCGTGTTACCCAGTAACTGGGTTCGGAAGGTCAGATAGACAGTCATTCATTCATTCATTTCTATTAGTTATAGTTATAGTTATTCATTCATTCAACATAGTTTGGAAAAGGCTGGGCGGATAATATGTTTACTTACGTGATTTTGATATTTGGCTTGCTTTGTAAAGAAAGACTTAGCTATGATTAATGTTTTGGACAAGATATTTTTACGTCGTACCGATATTTTACCGTTAACATGACAAGCTACTTTAACTTACTTCCCCGTTCGTAATGCGGATTTCACCAATGATATTGAACGCGTTAAGCACATCTAAACGCGTTCAAGAGCTGTCAGTGTACAATATTTTGACACTGACAGCTCTTGAACGCGTTTTAGAAATGCTGATCGCGTTCAGTTTCCTTGGTAAAATCACCCTTTAGGGTACCTACTTTAAGTTTTAAGAAAAAGAACATTGAACATAGTCAGAATCCCAAAAGTCTCGCTACCAGTCTCAACAAGAGTTATCGTGTTACCCAATCACTGGATTGTGGAGGTCAGATAGGCATTCGCTTCATATAAAATACTGGTATTCAGCTGCATCTGGTTAGGCTGGAAGCTGACCCCAACATAATTGGGAAAACGCTAAGCAGATTGATTGAAAGAGAACATTGAATTTTCCTTTAAAACGGATTTTAAGAGCAATATTCTTCGGAACTACAAAAGATCTCCTTAAAATAGACTTAACACCAACTTACCTCACATTTCAAGCTAATACTTTCCGTCATTTACACCCACTTTAAGTTAAAACATTCATATTGATTAAGTACATAACTGCTTAGTCACTTAAGTGTCACTTATACACCAATATCAGTATTTTAAGCACCATTACTAGCATAAATCTTTATGTCCAAGTGTGAGTAAAGTTAGTTTGAGTCGTGCTTAACGTACCAACTTGTTGTGACATAACAGTTTTGGTGTATTTTTAAGTTAGAGATAAATGGAAGTCATCTTTATTTTGAAACACGAAATCGGAAATAACGAAATGATGTCAATCGAACCATATTATTATTACCGAACCAACGCCGTCTGTATTTCTGCCTTGATGCTGTAAACTTTTTAACCTAGACAATCAAATTAAATCACAGAATACATACGTACCTATTACTATGGTCTGGATCATGGCAAATAATTAAGTCATAACCCAAGGAGGAAACCTCTTCAACGTTTGATTTTCCTGTTTTTAAGTTTAATATCCATGGGTATTCTTTATTACAGAGGAGGAGCTTGAGGCTTAGTAATAACAGCCGCACGGGTCGATCCATCAGGTTAAGCTACGCTTGCCGGGGGATGGGTAACCATCTTTAAATACCGAGACTTCTTAGTGCCTCGGAAAGCACGTTAAGCCTGTGATCTCGGCTGTCATTCGTGGATCTTTGACAGTCGGGACTTCAGAAGGCTGAAACTCTCATATTACCCAGTTACTGAGTTGTGGCGGTCAGATAGGCAGTCGCTCCATGTAAAATACTGGTATTCAGCTGCATCCGGTTAGACTGGAAGCCGACCCCAACATAGTGGGGTAAAGACTGGGCAGATAGATAGACTCTTAATTACATCAAGGGTGGCCAAATTTTATTCTTCACCGATATTCCGCATGACGATGTAATTTTAAATCGACTGACACATCAAATTATTGACAAAATTGATAGCGGAGAAACTGGTTTCCTTGTTTTAGATAAAGAAATAGAATCTAGACCTCACTAAAAGCGTACCTTATATAGACAATGAATAAACAAAAAGCTCATAAATCTTTACCAGCTCATTAATGTTAGACTAGAGTTTAATTATACAATAAAACACACATCGTTTATCAATCCAATCACTTATGTTAATGAAGAATTAATGAGACCACTCTTTTTTAGGCAAGAATGTTGACATAAGACAGGGCGAATTTCACCAATAAAACTGAACGCGATCAGCACATAAACCACGTTCAAGGGCTGTCAGTGTCATTATTTTCAGTGAAATTTTTGACACTGACAGGTTGAAAACTATCAGTGTCAGTGGTGAAATTCGCACTTTATGCTAGGAGTAAGTTTAAGGCCCGCCACAGGAGCTCGTGGCTAAATAATAACAGCTGCACTGGTCGATTGAAGGTTCTTGCCGAGGTCGGTTCACCATACATTACTTACCGAGACTCCTCCGTGCCTCGAAAAGCACGTTAAGCCGTTGGTCCCGGCTGTCATTCATAGATCTTTGACCGTCGTTACGGGTAGTCGAAAGCCCGAAAGTCTGACAACTTCAGACAACAAGTCTTACCAAGTGGTAACGTGTTACCTAGTAACTGGGTTGTGGAAGTGAGTAGGCAGTCGTTCCATGTAAAATGCTGGTATTGAGTTGCATCCGGTTAGACTAAGACATAATTGGGATTAAGGTTACGCAGATGACATGAAGTTTAGCGTCATTTTTTTTTTTTTTTGGTTGGGGCATTATCAATTAATTTCTGCCGCTCTGGGCGGAGCGGGAGGGCGTGTCAGACTCCTACTGACTAAAACCCACCCGTTTTCCTTCAGTTGCCTGTACTTGCCAGGGGCCACGGTATCCCTTTCGGACTTTCCCGCAACCCCGGCAGGCATCGGTCCTATCAGACCCCTTCAGTTCTGCTGACATCTCATTGAGGCGCGCGTGGAACACAACGCGCCGTCCTTGCCGGAAGGCGAGCTACCCATTGCTCACTGTCCGCAAGCCCGCGCCTACGGTGGCCGGGAATCGGCCTGCGATTCCCAACGCCCAGGGCGTCTCTTACAGCGGCTAGGGACGTGAGACTCTTACATGGCAAATAACTAAATGCGCTTAGCACTAAACATAAATTTAACGCATTCAAAGAAGTGTCTTTCGGTGGAATGAAAATACCACTGCAGAAAGTTAAAATACAGTCGAAATATTTTTTTCTAAATAGAAAATGTTGATGATGAGTAGCAGACGGTCCCATCACCAGCAGTCCCTTTTTCGCTAATGGTTCTATTCGCACAATATCCCATTAGCAATATGGTCCCTTTTAATTTGTGGTATCAACATTTTCATTTCGGTGACGTAAATCTAATTTCGGTGGTAAGATATATAATTTCGGTAGACTACTTTATCATTTCAGTGGCATTTAAAATGAATATCAAATATCTCGTATGTTTCTTACAATATTTTGATCCCATCTATCATACGTTCATTAAAATAGACTGAAGGACAATTTAAAGTTAAAAACAAATAATAAAACCTTGAAATAATAAAAAATACCGAAATGAGGAAAAATCACGACATGTTGAAATTGACCCAGTCATGATATTTTAAATTCGTTTACCGCTTAAGTTGTGGTGCAAGCAAGCCTATGTCAATATTGCAAGGAAAAGTGTGCTTTTATAATTTCTAACGTGATGATACTATCGTGGACGTCCACGTCCATAAATACATGCACGTTATAACGTTATCGCGGGCGGAAATTTAAAAGCGTCTTTATAGAAAGAAAGAAAAAGTATTTATTGGGACAAGCACAGGAGATCTTAATTACATACGTTATTTTCATACATATTTTTACGTTCCTTAATAATCGTGATGCCGCGGACGTCCACGATAATATCGTCACGTTAGAAATTATAATAGTTCACATTATTGTTTCGCAGACATTTTTATTAATAACTTGCTTACGAAGCACCTTATTATACTAATTACGAAGTGTGACAAAGACTATTATAAAAATATTATGTATATTATATAATTATACTAGCTTTTTCCCGCGGCTTCGCCCGCATGGATGCCGGAAAATATCCAACGGGAACGTACTACCGGGATTACATACCTAATAGCCGAGGAAAAGGTCATTGACTCTTACCGCTGCGCCCGCGTTGCCGTCAACCATGATTACTTTGTTATGCGTAATTTTCAATCTGTGATATCTTTTAAACTATTAATTTAAATGATAAGATGTCAGGCATATTTTAATCTTAATTAAATGCCCAATATAAGGATTAATATTATTATGATACCGGTCAAAATAGTGTCGGAAATAATAATAAATTGTTTATCAAATTCTGAAAGACAATAATGGTTACTTTAGATCATCCTTAGAAGATAGACATATGCTATCTTGACTTTTTTGTTGAACTTTTTAAGATCTTCAATCCTGTAGAACATAAATTTGATGTATCTCTTACGGTTTACGCGGCGCACGCCAGTAAAGCTACCAGTCGGCATGATTTTTTCCGACATCTTTGACAATAATCGTCATATTTCAGCCAATTTTCACAATACCTTGATGAATTATGCACCAAAACCTTTCACATAAATCACTCCGTCCATTGGTGAAAACCGTTTGAAAATCCGTTTGGTAGTTTTTGAGTTTATCGCGTTCAGATAGTCAGACAGACGTGGTTTATAATATGTAAGGATGTAAGCATTATGTAGGTATTTAATTATTACAAAAAAACATGTCAAATCTAATTCCGAAAACCTTGTATTAACCACGGGGGGTTCTTGGCAACTGGCATGACGCATAAAGTAAATATATGTGTAATCAATAAAAATGTTAATGTGTAAATTTAATTAATTGTTTTTGTATTATTTTTAGAAGGCAGCCATTGTGGCGAGGCACTAATCGCGGCTTAGCATGCAGGGACGTACTCGGTGCAACTTGGGTGCTAATAAAATGGCAAAGTATTATTTTTTTTTTGTTTTATTGAGGTACTTTTGACATGTCCCAAATAAATATATTTATTATTTTCTTTTAGCTGTGGTGTGTGTGAACTCTTACGATTTTAATTGATGTTTTTTCATAAATATTTAAATGACATCAAAAATAATATAAATTATTACAGGCGTTTCTTAGAGACTACAGAACGAATACAACATTTTCTTTGATCTTGTTTGATATTCATTACTTTATTGACAGAAGCGGCCTCCAAATTAACCGCTTAACTAAAACCCCATCAAATTACCTATTAGCACACATAACATGTTTCCAAGGCGTGTAATTTACGCACGATTCGGCTTCCATACAATATTTATTCAATTTATGCTGATCTCGCATTGTATAGGATTTCCGTATAATGCGAGGTCAGGTTATACTGGAAATGTATAGCTTGATGTGTAGCCGTGTGTACCTACTGTAGGAAAATTCATCGAAATAAAAATCTATACCATAATAAAGCTGAAGAGTTTGTTTTTTTATTTGAACGAACTAATCTCTGGAACTTCACTTTAGTCGGATTTGAAAAAATCTTTTTGTATTTGATAGCACAATTCTTGAGGAAGGGTTAACGATACGGTCATTAAATAGCGCGTAACGATAAGAGCCGCGCAAAAAAAAGTCTGAAAGAACGCTAAGCGAAAACGAAGTAATTTATAAATAATCCGATTTCTTTTAAATTAAACGACGGTTGAAATCGCGGGGCACAGTTAGCTTATATAATAAAAGCTTTTTGATAAAACAAATACTAACGGAGTTTGTGGAATTACACGAGCTTGATTAAATATACTCGAAATAGAAGTAAATATTTTATTTTATTTGTTTAACGCCTACATGTTTCCAAGGTAAATAGAACCGGGAATTTATTGCTTATTGATTAATGGTAGATAATATTTGAGGACTATTTAAATCTATATAAATTAGAAAGGCCTGTGATAAGGTTAACGTTTGGCGATAACTATGTAAAGTTAATTAAACTGCTAAAGCAGGGCCGGGATATCAACAAAAAATGGTGAAGAACTCAGTGTACAATCACGAGCATACATATCTTACTATGGACAGCTCGGCAACAATATCTGATTTCATAAAAGGAAGGCAGAGGCATAAACAAGTGGCAGCACAAATATGTGACATCGAAGGAAAACCAAAACTATCTGACGAGGCAGGCGACGCCAAAATAAAGGATGCGGCATCGGCTTCAAAAAGAAGTATCACCCCTTGGGATGCAATAATATCAGACATGTCTTGCGATATTAATATTTGCCTACTCAGTTAAATTTGCAAAGAATGTGATACCTGGTTGTCATAAAAAATACAATAATATACTCAATTCCTAAACTGATACATTGCATTGCCTTTTTAATGAATTAATTAGCTTCTAAATCCGGACCTGCTCTTTGAGATAAATCTCACGACAGATTAAGAATATAATCTCTGAAAGCATTAGACCAGTAGTAAATCCAGTATTTATAAATAATTATACTGCCTATTTTATTTATAGCATTTATTTATGTTAGATTAGACTAGCTTTTGCTCGCAGCTTCACTCGCGTGATGTTATGTGAAGTTATCCCACGGGATATGTCCTAATCCAGGTCATGGTCTACCCGTGTGCCAAATTTCATAGAAATCCGTTCAGCCGTTTTTGCGTCAAAGCGTAACAAACAAACAAACTCATTTTCACATTTATAATATTAGTTAGGATGACAATCGGCCATACTGTAACTTCCCTGTTCCCATTATTTGACCAATGAGCGCGCGCAGTGCTAGAGTTGGCCGTCAGATGGTACCAACCCATTTTCCGAGACGTTGTTACTGTCAGCCAAGATGTCAGATTATCCGCTACGAAAAAATTCACAAATTGTACCTCTTTATAATCTTATTAATATAGATATAGATAAGCAACATTTCGGGTAAAAACCTAGCCAAGCCACAGTCTACAACAATCGCCAGCTAAACAACTCCCACACAGCAGGAAAGTTCATTATGCTTACCAAATCCCTATTAATTTTATTGATGACAGTAAAAAATACAAACACTACCATAAATTAAGTGAATATTTTGACAATGATTCCAACTACAATCTTTTGTTTTTATATGAATGGAATCGTGAATTAATTAATTCTACACGTTTGTGGATTTCCTGGTTGTTCGACAAGTATAAAAAGTAGATTTAAATAAAATCTGAATCGTTAAGTATTTTGTGTGTTTAATTATAGGCTTTAAAATAATATTATTAATATGTAACCAATTTTTTTAAAGTTTTATTTTAAGTATTATAGTATATTTCCTCAGTAACAGCCCGGAACCTGGTTTTGATTCGCGCTTGCTTCCCACTATTCTACGCTTTTAATTATGATTTGCAGGACATATTAATTTGATTTAACTGCCTTATTGGTTTAGCAGTCACAAGTGCTACTGCCGAACATAAGGCGCTTGATTTGATTCCCGGGTCAGGCAAAGTATTATTGGGTATTTCTATCTGGAATTTCTCAATAACAGCCCGGAGTCTGAATTTGTGCCCGGTTGGTGGCAATCGACTTGCCCCTATTACATGAGACTTAAAAATAACTGGCGAAATGTGGGTGTACTATGGGTACACCTCTGCCTAACCATTCAGGGAATAAAGCCGTGATGTTATGTTATGTGTTATTTTCTACATAATTGTAGTATTTTTAGAAGCTTTCATTATGACATTTATCACAAAATCCGTACAGCGATTAATTTATAGGCTCGCCTCACGCCATACATTATTAAAATTTTATGACACACTAAATTACATCACACAGTAGTTTAACTAGCTAGTAGGAAAGTAAAGTATACCTACTTTACTATTTTATGTCAAAGCGTTGATACATTGCATAAAACAGGAATATTAGGTACACTGTGTTAAAAAACCACAGACAAACTTCACTTTAAGAGGGCGCCCAACGGTTCAGTAGCGCCACTCCTTTAAAAAAATATTATCTTCTGACTGAGAAGGAAATATGAATAACGGCTAGTAAGGACCCTCAGTAAGTGCGTCTAGGATTTTCTAATACCTTTTATAAAGTTTTATATTGAGTCACGAAGCAACAAAATACGATCTAGAGGAATGTGGCCGCTTTTCTTTAGATCGAATTTTGTTGCTTCATGTCTTTGTGCCTCTTAATGAGCTCTGTTGGCTAACCAGCTAACAGACAAACGAACAAACAAACAGTTCACACGAACGCTCTTAGATAATAATAAAATCATACATCTGTAGGATATGCTTGTTTTTAGGGTTGGTCGGGATAAGTTCTATTTTATTTTTATGACATTTATGTCATTAAAAAAAATACTGAACTTATCCCGACCTACACAAGACTTACCAAGTTAGTAAAGTTATCTGCTATCTTAGTGAAACGTGGATTATAACTAAAAAAGTAAAAACTAGAAGAAGTTACTTTCTATTTAGGTAGCAAGATAGAAAGATAGATATATATATAGATAACAAGGTAGAAAGAAACCCATTTATTCTTAAATTAAAAGGATTTAAATTTTTATAAATAAAGATACCTAAATCAAAATAAATGAAAAAGGCATCCTTTGGTGCTATAATATTGATTGAGCTCTATAATATTGGATTTCATTATAATTTTATAGCAGTAATTAAATTTTACAACAAGCAAATACATATAAAATGTAATAAAACAGAACGTATTTTACATTTGAATAAAATAAAAAAGACTAAAGAATAAAAATTAACAGACGATAATTAAATCATAAAAATGTTAAGATCAATATTTAAGTTTCTTTTGGCATAGTTTTTAATGTTGAACAAAACTTTTTATATCCTTTAGATATACATTAATGTCTAAACTAAAAAAACTTTATTGTTGTACACCCACGTGTTGCCAAAAAAGGAATAAAGTCTTATCTAAAAGGAGAAACCTATCCTCATTTATGTAGCATAGTTTAAATACAGACTTTCTTGCAAACAAAATACTAAAACTAACAGTATGTTTATGTCTAGCTCCACTTACTGAACATTTATTTTTCTAAACCACTGTATGGTAGAAATGTGAAAGGATACAATACAATTAAAACTTTAACCAACAGTTTGGACTACCAATAAATAGAACAAACAATTTAACAAAAAACTTGAAAAAAGGAAAGTTATTGTTAAAAAAATACAGAAAAATTATACCGAATACCTAATCTCTTGTTTAATCCAATTTCGAAATAAGCCCGACGTATTTTTTTCCAATAAATGACATTACAGAAAATACAAAAATACTGTCACAAATCTTTCGGAAAAATCGAAAACAAATTGTGTCCTAATTTCCAGGTGTCACATGGAAACTTTACTCCATTCCATGGAAATACTTCAAGTATTGTTACAATGACGTCATCAAGGTGTTAAGTATAATAGCGCCAGCTAGTAGTTATTTCCATTTTTGTAACAGATCCTTATTAGGATTCTTTTCCTTTTTAACACCTAGAAACATGCCTCCTGTCAAGGTAACTAAGGCTACTGACACTTTTTCTTTATAGTTCTAGATAATTTATATGTTTTACTTGTAAAAACTTAAATATGGAGTATGTAAGGTCCCATTAAAATTGATGGACAAACTTTTAGAAATCATTCGGACCACCAAAATAAGGACAATGGTAAAAAAAATATAAGAAAAACGCATTAGATACTTACAAGAAAAATAAATCTGCTAATGAAAATACACTAAAAATGTTGGTTACCCAATGCCATTTATTATTTTACCCAATGCCATTTAATAAAATCACTTTAATCAGTGTTATTTTGCTTGAATATCTTTGGTTAGACGTACTGAACGCTGTCTTAAAATTTTTCCATCTATTTTAATGGGCGGTTTATATACAGCGAATATATTATATGAGCATTGTCTAAATGCGACGTGAGTGGGTAAAAAAAGCAAATTCTATTTTTACTTTATACCCAATAAAAAATACTGGTATTTAGCTGCATTCGGTTAGACTGGAAGCTGACCTCAACATAGTTGGGAAAAGGCTAGGCAGATTGCATGATTGACCCAAAACAAGGTGTGATCGTCCATAGTCATTCTTCAATCTCGGTAAGTTAACCTTAGCAATATTTATTTTCTTTATCAGCAGATTAATGTTTGTAATGAAAAGGATACGATGGTATCCAAAAGCCTTAAACTCTGTCCTACTGGGGAAAAAAAGACTTCTAATTCAGAGAAGAAACAAGCTTTGATTACCTCGGAACTAAAGAACGAGCTTGAATTACAACACATGTTCACTGAATTTTGGCATTTTCTAACTATTTTTCTTCACGATAAATTCCCTCATCGTAAGTCAGCGATATCTTAGATTTTTCTAATAAGCATATGACATGGAAGAACCCACATTTGGTTTAAACTTGAATTGAAGCTGAAACCCAAGTCTGCAAACCCTCTGAGCGAAAATGAACTCCAAAAACTAGAATGACTAAGATCCCAGCATTCTTCAAACAATAGAAGAAAATATAAGTTCCCTAGTCAAATCAAAAACCTCATGCCATATGAGTCGGTAGCGGTGACTCACAGGTCAACGGAATCATGACCTCGCGCGTGCTAACAACGATTTATTAATATGCGTACGCGCATGTTTTCCGTTTGGTTATCTATATGGATTAGATTGATCGTTCGAGGTGTTAGATTCTGGTATTGTTTTGTAGTTATTGTTTTTTAGGGTTCCGTACCTACCCAAAAGGTGAAGCCGAGATTCAACACTAGCGAACAACGCTGGTCTATTCGTCCATCTATGTGTTACACAGAGCTGTTCCTACCTTATTAACTGTATTTTGTTTTGGTGCTAGTAGTCACGAATTCAAGGTCGCTCAGCGAGCTATGGAGCGGGTTATGCTCGGAGTTTCTTTGAAGGATATGATCAGTTACCGACATAGCCTGCAGAGTAAGCAAGCTGAAGTGACAGTGGGCTGGCTATGTTTGTCGAAGGACCGATGGCCGGTGGAGCAGACGAGTCTTGGAATGGAGACCGCGTATCGGCAAGCGTAGTGTGGGACACCCCAAAGCTAAATGGACCGACGATCTGAAAAAGGTGGCTGGGACAGACTGGAAGGCGGAGAACAGGGTTTCGTGGCACAGCCTGAGAGAGGCCTATGTCCAGCAGTGGGGTAGGAAACCCTTGGTGCGCGATTGGTCAACTCGCATTTTGGCCAGTTTTTTTATTCTACCGGCTTCTAGTTTTTTCATAAAAATAGCCATTTGTCCATTTTAACGGTGAACTGGGGAAATTATCTTAATTACTGCTTTTTTTGGATCTATGTGGATCTGAAGTATGTGATCGCATTTCAGTTTTTTAAGGGCCTCTTTAACACTTGCGCATTTATCCATTTGAACGGTCAACTGGGGAAATTATCTTAAATACTGCATTTGATGGATCTGTGTGGATTTGAAGTATGTGATCGCACTTCAGTTTTTTAAAGGCCTCTTTAACACTTGCTCAAATAATAAATACGAATCATCATTATTCACTAGAGCATGATATTATGTATGTGAATCCGTGTGTTTATTTAAATACTTTTGTGGTCATTTTTTTTTCCAACATATTTTGTCCCACCGTGGCAAAGGTCACCCAGCTTTCCACTCCTCCCTGTGTATTGGATACTCCGGCCAATCTCCCATAAAAGCCTGTAAGTCATCACGCCAGCGTTTACTCAGCCTACCTTGCTCACATTCATCTGCAGAAATCTTTCAAATTGGTTCAATATCCAAATTCTGGATACTGGTCCTTAAGCTGTTTTGTCTCATCGTTTCTGGGGTTGATGATCAGACCTATCACCGCTCTTGTGGAAAAAGGACACCGCCAATTGTCACCTGCAACATCCAACGAATACCGATTCACTTTGCAGACTTTGAAAGACTGTTTCTTCAAATTGGATCCCCATAGGTTTTCACACGCACCTTATTCTGACGCCCTCTATCCTTATAGAGGGCGTCAGAATACGGTGTGTATGAAGATAAAAAGACTGTTTAACTTTAATTCAAACTGCTTGTATTTCTACAAAATATACGCCAGTAATAAAATTCCATGTATTTTAATCAACGTATAAATATAATCTATTATCATCGTAATATTTCTTAGCGTCAAATTAACCATTGTCTGCGCTTAAACAAATTCTCATTAATTGAGATTAATCTCCTAAATGAAAAGAACCGTTTTTAGAGATCCTTTGTCTGTAACGATTCTTTACCTACGTTCATTCACCTTATTTTTTCTTTACGAAAACCTTTATTCATTTGCTTATTCATATGTGTACCTACCTACTTATTATTTATTACGTCTTCTTCATTTTTGAGTTTTTCTAGCTCTTGATTGTGTTTAATTGTTTTCAATACGCTATTTAATTAGCAGTGGTGGTTCAGTTGTAACGGCCGCGACTTACGAACCTAGGCAGACGCTTTACTTTGTGTAAATATCATAACCACTGCTCTCAAAATGGTGAAGGAAAACATCGTGAGTAAAACCAAATGTTCTAGAACCAAAAATTCGATGACTTGTGACATCTACCAACCCGCACTGGGCCCGCGTGGTAGATTACAGCCCACTAGAGGGGGCCTGTGTCCCAGCAGGAACATTATAGGCTGATTATATTATACGCTATTTCATATTCCATATTTTATCATCGTCAAAGTTATGAGGATTATGTGCTTCTACTGGATACGTTCTTGTATAATACTTGATGTCTTCTAATTGATTACTATTTACCTTTATTACTAAGGCTCAAAAGAAAGGCTCTCGCACATTCTATACTGTCAATACATTGTTTCGGCACTTGTACACACACAAATACATCATTCATTATTTGATACTTACTTATCAGCTGTTCTAATTTTTTGTTTATTGTAACCAAGTGCCATACACATATCAAGCTAGGCTTTACGTCAAGCATTCTTCTAAATAATCATCAACGTCATCTTCCTAGCCTTTTCAAAACCATGTTGGGATCCGCTTCCAGTCTAACCATTTACAGCTGCACACCAGTATTTTACATGGAGCGACTGCCTCTGACCTCCACAATCCAGTTACTGGTTGTCAATCTTTTGGGCTTCTGACTACCCGTAACGACTGTCAAAGATCTATGAAGGACAGCCTGGACCAACGCCTTAACGTGCTTTCCGAGAAGAAGTCTTGATATGTAATCGATGGTCACCCATTCATGAACCGACCGCAGCAAGCGTAGTTTAAACTTCGATCCACCCCGGTGCGGCTGTTATTATTAGTAATACTTCACTTTTAGTGCTTTGCGTGCTTCTAAGGCCATATTCTCAGCGACAGCGGGCAGCAGGGTGGCGGCGATAGCGGCGCGAGAGCGGCGCGTTCAAATGCATAGTTTTATATGCAACTGTTCTCGATGGCAGCGGCGCAGGGAGCGAGGACAGCTCCATATAAAACTATGCATTTATTTAAACGCGCCGTGGTTGCCGCTGTCGTCGCCGCTCCGCTGCCCGCTGTCGCCGAGAAAACGACCTAAAAATATTGCCTTTAAAATATCGAAGGAACCCAATGAACCAAAGCAGACTAATTCTATTTATCTAAGTACCTACATAATTCAAACCCGACAAAGACAAATTAATGCCTCTGCCCACTAAGACGTACCACCATTATTATTATTGTATCGTCGAGAGCAAACACGCGTGCTCTTCATAATTCTTCACCTTTTTATTAGCTGGCCAGTGGCTAGTATGTTATTATAAGTACCGCCTCAGTGGATAACGGGTTTACGATACGGTAGCTCATTGTTGTTAGTTGGATTAAAAAGTTATTCTTCGGATTGATCTAAAATGTTTTGTTTCGAGATCTTTCTAGGAAATATTATTTGTGCTGTTTTTTATTTTCAACTTGAGGATGTATTTGTGCTTCTACATTAATTAATTTTTGCGACTTCTTTAATTTCTGTAAATCTACATGGTCTGATGTCCGTGAAGTTACATTGTGGAGTTTCTTGCCCATTCTTCTCCATACGAAACTACCTTTTGGAGGGGCAACTAGAATGTATTCTATTAGCTTGTGAATTTTGACTTGCTTTTTATTTGCCTATTTGAAATATATGATTTAAATTTAAATTTATTGAGACCCTGTATATTTGTGTAGTAATTACAAATCTTAGGTGGCATTTCTCCGAATAGTATTTCAGCTGATCTTTCAAGTACTAGATTTTTTTTTCATTTCCTTAATCTAGAAATAATTATCATAATTTGTTTTATGTAAATGGACTAAACATTAATTAAAAACCATGACGTGATCGACTTACAATTTGTTCGCGAGTTGGACCGACTCGCGAGCAAATTACCGACTTTGTTGTAAAGCAGGGATGAACCGAGTGACAGAAAATTGAAAATTAAATTACGTACCTACTTTTAATTTAATTATCACCTTATCGCAGACCAATCACTTCACATTTATTCATTAGATACTAGCTTTCGACCGCGGCTTTGCCCGTGAGGATTTCGGAAATTATCCCACGGGAACGTACTACCTGGATAAAAAGTAACCTAAGTCCTAACCCAGGTCTTGTTCCCGCCATGTGCCAAATTTCATCCAAATAACTTCAGCCGTTTTAGCATGAAAGCGTAACAAACAAACTAACTCACTTTCGCATTTATATTATTGGTTAGGATTACACAACAGAAAAATAAAACATTTATTAGGTCCACCACCCCTGTAGTGAAGTATCGACCGATTACAGCCGGGTATCGAGATCTCGACGAAGCGATACCACACACGTTATACAATAATGTATGGACAGCACATAAGGACTGTTTCATAGGATTTAGAAGCGAATTTTGAATAAGGAGTTCGAAAGGCCGACAGTTTCATCACCAGGTAAATTCGATAAAAATTACAAACAAATTGACCGACTTCCTTTTGTTTCTGATTTAATAGTTTATAACACCATTTTAAAATATGCCGAGTAGATATGATTAAGGCTATGCAGCAAAAACACAGCATACAATCATTTGCCAAAAATGTAAAATTATTCAGTCATAGGTAATATTCATTGTATTTAAAATCCAACCCTGTCGATCAACGAACAAGGTTCTCTTTTGAATGGAATAGAGTTCTACCATCCCTTTGAATATAATCGAGTCTGTAATAGGCCTTACTGCGCCATATTGTGGCCTACTGACCTCAGACAAAGAGTAGCCAATGAACAACATATTTGTTTTCTGCCTACGCGCACTCTGCCTTTTAGGGTTCCGTAGCCAAATGACAAAAAACCCTTTTAATTTTGTCATTTTCGTCTATTCGTCCGTCCGTCTGTCACACAGTCATTTTACTCGGAGACTATTTGCACTATATCGATGAAAATTGGAAATAACTTGTATTCTTACAAGTAAATAATGTTCGCACTCCCCATATGTTACCGAGGGATTAAAAAAATCATTGCACTGAAGAGTTTGGGATATTGTTGGATAAAAGATTATGATGTTTCGAAATGACTTTGATATTTAAGACAATATTTTTTAAGATTATGGAATATTTTCGGTAACAACCACAGAAATAGCTTAGTTTTTTATCCTAACTAATATTATAAATGCAAGTGTTTCTTACGCTTTCACGCTAAAACGGCTGAACGGATTTGGATGAAATTTAGTACATGGGTAGGCCATGACCTAGGTTAAGATATAGAATACTTTTTATCCCGATATTCCCACGGGATCGAGACTTATGAGGGTGAAACCGCGGGGCGCAGCAAGTAGTTAGTAGTTAGTGGCGCAGCAAGTAGTTATATAATTCGAGAAATACTATGAAATACATACAAACAAATTTTTGCAATCGATACTATCAATATGTTCATGAAGAGATGTTTTTTTTAATGATAATTTTTATTGTTTTTACTACTTATTTATATTTTTTGGGTTATTTTACCTGACATAAAAAACTTTTTTTTAAATAATATTATAAGCAGAACTTATTGCTGGTAGTAGTGGTACCCACCGATTCCTTTATAAGCGAGCGCTCGATCGAGTGCCGGTCATTTGATTCTCAGCCGTTGGACGGTAAGGGTGTCGGTACCTCGCTACTTTGCAGTAAGTTCGTTCCATATTATTTTATATTGGTTTTCCGTTTTTATTTTGTGTTTCTTGTTCTGAATATTAACGGTTGTTTGTGATTGCTCGAATTTTGATGTTTAAACTGAATTATTGTTAAAATTAAATCTATTCTGAATTAAATCAGTTTTAGGTTATTTTAAATTGTTTTTTTTATTTGTTTTTCGCTTCTGATCGCTAAAATCAGAAGTGGGATTCAACTTATTTGCTCACAATTAATAGCCTTGATACCTACCCAAACAGCCGTTGATTTCAAATAAGAATGCCACGTAAAAAGCTAGATAGGACGCCGCCTCGCTCAGGCGATAGGTGTAGTCGTCGCAGTGAATCACGACAGGACCATAGGCATTATTCACGATCGCCTCACGATAGAACACGTTCGCGCCGTGATAGAACTCGTTCAAGGTCACGTTCGCGTTCGCGTCGCGACAGAACTCACTCGCGTTCACGTAACGATAAAACTCGTTCACGGTCACATCGCAGTCGGTCACGTGCTGGTGACAATCGTAGTTCGCAAGAAAGGTCTAGGTTACGTACGGTCAATAGTTCACATCATCATCGTGATAGATCTCGATCCCACCCTCATGATGTTTCTGTGAAAAGTGTGTTAGGCACTATTATGTCGCGATTGACTGCTATTGAGGGGAACACCGCTAGTGGTTCGCGTGTTACACCGTCAATTCGTGACAGCACACCTCCATTAGATAAAAATAATGTTTCAACTACCCAAGCGCTTGTCGATGCGTTAGGGGTGTTGACAAAAAATAAGTCTACCAACTATTACGTTTCTAATTTTGACCCAGCTATAAACAATTTTGAGGTGTGGTGTAACGAAGTGGACAGGGCTAGGCTTGTGAACCGTTGGGACGATCTCGAGTGTTTCTCGCGTGTGGCTCATTGTTTGAAAGGAGACGCAAAAACCTGGTTGAACGAGTGGGCTACAAATGACCGTTCGTGGTCCAATTTCGTTAAAGAATTTAAGTCGTTGTGCCCGCAAAAGATTAATTATGCCCAAATTCTTCATGAGGTTATAAACACCACGTCTGACAAGTTTTCGTCATATGCAGAGTATGCGCGTCGCTCATTATTAAAATTACGTTTAGTAAAAGGGTTGAGCGAAGAGCTTATGGTTCAATTAGTGGTTTTCGGGATAAATGATGTACAGGTACGCGCAGCAGCTATCAATGCTGACCTTACGTCAGAAAATCTAGTTTCCTTTTTAGCTAATTATGTAAAGCCCATTCGTAAATTTGATAATCGCAACTCCGATAAATCTGCGTCGTCCAATAATGCGACTAAAAGGCGCAATTTTAATGGCCCTAGTAGATCTGAAAACAAATGTTTTCATTGCGGCCAAACAGGGCATTATAAAGATAAGTGCCCCAAGAAACGTAATGGTAATGATAAAGCCGATGGTAGTAATAATGCTAAACCCGTCTGTTCTTTTTGTAAAAAAGCAGGACATAAAGAAAGTGACTGTTTCGCTAAGGCTCGAACTGGGTCCCAAAGTAGCAATAATAATCAACGTAAAGTTAATTTGTGTAGCGAACTTTCAATCGCGAAGGATAACAATGATACAAGTACAGCCGTGATACAGGGTATACCGGTTGATATTCTTATAGATAGTGGTGCACTCAATGTATCCTTGATATCATCAGCGGTGGTAAATTACTTTTTCGGTTCGCGTAAACAAATTAAATGTTCTTTGAAAGGAATAAGCGATAAAGAGATTGTTGCTCGCGAATTCATCACTTTAATGGTCGAGTTCAGTAATATCGCGCTTGAAGTTGATTTTGTCATAGTACCCGCGTCGAGTATGAATACGCCCATTATCATAGGGACTGACGTACTAAATCGCGATGGCGTCACGTTTATTCGCACAAAACATGGACAGTATCTGACTCATACATCGGATAGGGTACTAAAAGTAAACGCTGTGAGTGTTAACGAACCTGACAAAATAAATACGCCTGTCACGGGTGCGGAACTTGTTAAGTTGATGGCTGTGGTAAATGAATTCTCTCCGTTTTTAATATCCGGTACCGCCACCACTACGGTAAAAACTGGCAAGATGCACATCAAACTAACTAGTGATGTACCTGTGGCATACCATCCATATCGTTTGTCATTCCAAGAGAAACTTAAGGTTCGCGAGATATGTCAGGATCTATTAGACAAAAAGATTATTAGGGAGTCAAATTCTGAGTACGCAAGTCCGGTCATTTTGGTCAAGAAAAAGGATGGCTCAGACAGAATGTGCGTAGACTTTCGTGCTCTAAATCGCATTACTGTCAAGGATAGGTACCCCCTCCCCTTGATTGATGACCACATTGATCGACTTGGGGGCTCGAGATTCTTCACATCTTTAGACATGGCGTCAGGCTTCCACCAAATTTTGATCGATGAGGACTCAATCCATAGGACAGGCTTTGTAACCACGGATGCTCACTATGAGTATTTAAAAATGCCGTATGGTTTATGTAATTCTCCCACTGTGTATCAGCGTATCATCAATAATACCTTGCGTAAATTTATAGAAGCAGGGAGTGTCCTGGTATATATTGATGATGTACTGATCCTGAGTTTAACAATCGATAATGGCATTACCTTGTTACGCGAAGTCTTGAAGACTTTAACGGAGGCCGGGTTCTCAATTAACGTGCGCAAATGTTTTTTTCTTACCACCAAAGTAGAGTACCTAGGTCGCGTTATTAGTCACGGTCAGGTTAGGCCGAGTCCGCAAAAAATCGAGGCACTAGTTAACACACCTATCCCTAGTAATGTCAGACAAGTGCGCCAGTTTTTAGGACTTGCGGGTTACTTTCGGCGTTATATCGAAGGTTACTCGACAAAAACCGCATGTATCTCGCGTCTCACAAAGAAAGACGTAAAATTCGAATGGGGACCTGATCAAGACCAAGTCCGGCAAGAACTTATAAAACGGTTAACTAGCGAGCCTATACTTGCGATTTTTGACCCGAACCTTCCTACAGAGCTGCACACTGACGCCAGTAGTGCAGGATATGGTGCTGTACTTATGCAAGTACATGCAGACGGTGGTAAACGGGTGGTAGCCTATTTTAGTAAAGTCACTCAGGGGGCGGAGGCAAAATACCATTCGTATGAACTGGAAACGTTGGCGGTCGTCAAGGCATTGCAACACTTCCGTCATTACTTGATTGGGATAACTTTTAAAATTGTGACCGATTGCAATGCTTTGAAAGCCACCGAGCGTAAGAAAGATCTCCTTCCACGAGTTGCACGCTGGTGGATTTATCTGCAGGATTTCAATTTTGAGATTGAATATCGAAAGGGCGCTATGATGAGTCATGCAGATTATCTAAGCAGGAACCCACCAGCGTTGCAAGTCAATAACATTGACAGACCATTGAATTGGGCACAAATAGCCCAGTCGGCTGATACCGAGACTGCCGATCTCATCCAAAAACTAAGGGATGGTCTCTTGGACTCTGGTCGGTATGTGTGTCGGAACGATGTGCTCTATTATAACTATTCACCTGTTGGAGAGGAGTCGCGCTTACTATGTTATATCCCTAAAGGGCACCGGCTCAGTTTATTACGCGTTTTTCACGACGAGCACGAGCACATCGGGGCTGATAAAACTTATGACCTTATTTGCATTTCCAAGAAACGTGTTCCAAGAGCTCCTCGTCAGCCTATTACGTCATGGGAAAAATCAGACATTCCCTTCAACACGGTTCATGTTGATGCATTAGGTCCTTTACCCGAGTCTAACGGATATAAATTTGTATTTGTTTTGGTCGATTCTTTTACCAAATTTTGTTTACTCTATCCTATATACAGACAAGATGCAAGCGAATTGAAACGAGTTTTCAGTAGCGCTGTATCTTTGTTTGGGACGCCCAAACAGATAGTTTGTGACCGTGGTCGCATGTTTGAAGCGTCAACTTTTACCAGTTGGGTATCTGAAATGGGTTGTGATATCCATTACATAACGCCCGAGATGCATCACTCCAATGGGCAAGTCGAGCGTTATGTAAGAACCGTCCTTAATATGATTCGTGTCGAGAGTAGTAATAAAAATTCCACCTGGTCTGATAGTTTATGTAAAATTCAATTAGTTTTAAATATTACAAAACAAAAAACCACTCATTATTCCGCTTTGTATTTGTTAATCGGTACTAATGCGACCACTCCTGTTATTCGTGCGCTGATCCGTGAAATTGCCGTCGAGAACTCCAGTCCGAATCGAGAAGCCATGAGGGAACTCAGCAGGAGCTCCGCTAAAGAATATCTTGACAAAAATCAAGATAGCCAAGACGTTAGGGTAAATCGTCAAAGACACCCGCCAAGAGTTTTCCAGGTTAACGATCAGGTGTTTGTAATAAAATATTCTCAGTCCGCTGGGAAGCTCGACCCTGGCATGAGGGGTCCATACCGCGTGACTAAAGTGTTACCAAGTGATCGTTACGAGCTGAAGTTGTTAAGTGGAGCTAGAGGCAAGACAACTCAGGCTGCAGCTCAGTACATGGTACCCTGGAAAGGCGAGTGGTGTCCTGAGAGTTGTGCTGCATATTTTGAATGTAAGTTTCAACCGAACTGTTATAATTGTTTTGTTTTTACGTTCTAGTAGCACGTGTATTATGTATGCGTGCGTGTGAGTGTGAGGCAGGTGCTTGCCTTACTGGTCAGAACGGGTGGTTAGTGCAGCCCAAATGCAGCGCGCTCCCAAGGCTAGCGTCCTGGAGTGCCTGGTTTTGGAAGACGCGTACTATGTATGCGCATCGGGTGTTGTCCCGGAAGACGCGTACTATGTATGCGCATCGGGTGTTGTCCCGGAAGACGCGTACTATGTATGCGCATCGGGTGTTGTCCCGGAAGACGCGTACTATGTATGCGCATCGGGTGTTGTCCCGGAAGACGCGTACTATGTATGCGCATCGGGTGTTGTCCCGGAAGTCGTGTTCTCTGAACACGCAACAGGTGTTGTCCTGGCAGGCGTAGTCCTGGTTGACACGTTTTTAACGTGTGAACTTGTACAAGTTCAAGTATGAGTATGAGTGAGATTTAATGTTTGGAGATGTATGCATACTTCTGAAAGCGAAGTGTTTTAGTTTTTGGTGTGGAAGTGTATCTTTGTATGAGGGCCTTGTATGCGTGATGAATATCAGAATAGGCAAAGGTGTATATCGTCACGTATAATTAACCACTTGTTTCTCATACAGATTGCGATGATGACAACCCTGACGATTTTGGAGAGCCTTCAGGTGCTTCTGCTGGTCCCACTGGTGCTTCGAGTATGGACCGGACTATATCAGACAACAACGGCGATCAAACTGTCGCCGTACCTGCCAGTGCTCCTGAAGAAGAAGTCCCAGGTGCAGCCGAGGACGGTGCACGATCAGGAGAGGCCGTATAAGCAGAACTTATTGCTGGTAGTAGTGGTACCCACCGATTCCTTTATAAGCGAGCGCTCGATCGAGTGCCGGTCATTTGATTCTCAGCCGTTGGACGGTAAGGGTGTCGGTACCTCGCTACTTTGCAGTAAGTTCGTTCCATATTATTTTATATTGGTTTTCCGTTTTTATTTTGTGTTTCTTGTTCTGAATATTAACGGTTGTTTGTGATTGCTCGAATTTTGATGTTTAAACTGAATTATTGTTAAAATTAAATCTATTCTGAATTAAATCAGTTTTAGGTTATTTTAAATTGTTTTTTTTATTTGTTTTTCGCTTCTGATCGCTAAAAATATTCTTTCCAACTAAGGAACCCTTCACAATGCATGGTCCGTCTCGCTTTTAGCCGGTTTTTTATAGACTCACTAATTTGTGAAGTACACTGTTGCACATTACGCAAGTAACCAAGTGTAGATTTACGACAGGTGCACAGAAAACTGTGCTACTTAGATTCCACCTTTTATGGTATGATAAGTACTTGGAGACATAGGAACCTGTCAAACAGGAAAATGTGAAAATGTATGACACATAGATGAAATACGAGTAGAACTCTATTGAATATGGCAATCTTTATTGGAAAATTGGTATGGTTTTACTGCAAAATAATCATACACCTGAAGGAAAATATCCATAATTAAAACGTGAAAATTCAAAATATCATATGAAAAAAAAAGTCATATGCGACTACTGTAAGGCACGCTAGATTTTGTTTTTGACAAACTGAGACTGAAATAATATTGCGAATGTACTTAAAAATACGGAAATGGCCCGTCTGATACCAGTTTTAGTCGCTATAGGAAGGAAGTCTGGCAAAGTGGTACCAGCATCCTTTTGTCCGAACCCAACTGTGATTTCTAATCCAAATATCGACAGCACTATGTTCGAGGTTCTACTCTTAGTAGAACCTCGTGTCCAGCAATACACTTCCAACATGCCAAAGAAAACATTTATGAGAATTAGTATTCCGCCTCGCACAGAACTTTCTGCTTTTATTATAATTTTACTTTGTTTTTATTTTTCAATGATTGTGTGTTTAGTTTATTTTGAGATCTTCTGTGCTTGTCTCAATTAATACTTTTTCTTTCTTTCTTCATTATCCAGAAAAGCAAATCCGTTCAATCGCCGTGCCCAAGAACCACAAATAGGACCAATCATAATGAGAAACTGCGGGGTAAATGCAATGCTTTTCATTTTGAAATCCATTGCGTCATGAGTTAAAAAAATAGTCTACTCAACAACGTAAATAACGCAATGAACGTGACTGAACTGTCAAAATGAAAAGCATTGCAATCAATTGCTATTTAAAGTGTGTTACGTAATTACCCCGCTGGTCCTTTTGACCACACATTGTACATACTTGATCACCACAGCTTTATTACCCGAGTGCTACTGTGGACCGTGGGCGATACTAATTGCCAGGTTATATCATTTTATTGACTTATTGTGTGAATTATAATTGACAGGTAGCTGTGAATTTTATTGACTTCTTTTCATAAGCTATTTTTCATGTTTTGTGTAGTGAATTTACTATTTAGTGTTGGGGCAAGAAAGATGCGACTTAAGAAGCAGATACATAAATAGCATAATTATGAGTATATGCTTTTCAGATACCTACCGAACACAGTTTTGATTGAGATGAAATAATATCTTGAAGTTATTACTTCTTAACTGTCGTCGTAAACTTTATGGCACAATGTAATCATTACAAATACAATTCAAAGAATCATAGTTCGTCTATAAAATACATTAAGGAAAGGGTCATTATAAAAGGCAATTATTATTATTGTCAAAGTCATTCTAGTTAGAAATTGCTTTAGTGGGTAATTTTATGTAGGTCCAATAAAGTAACTAGTCTTTGCTGCAGTTCCTTCATCATTTCAAACGAAAGACGTCCACTGGACATAGGCCTCGACCAGTTCTGTGCTTCCCACATCCAGTGGATTCCGGTGGCCTTCACAAGGTCATCGTTCTAATTTAAAGTTCCTTATTTGTGCGAAATACGGTTTACTTAATGAAGTCTACCGACTACTATTTTGAATATTTTGTGAGACTCTACTCAGACTCTAGACTCTTGACCAAGATAAAACCAACGACATTGCATTTACCAAAAAACTGTTCAGAAGTATGTTTGATGTCTCACAAACATACAGTATCCTTTTTCAAGACCCTTCTGATTAAAAGAATTCTGAGTGTAGGCAGAAAGCGGGTCTTTTCTTGTCATCAAAAAACATTCCTATCTGCAAACTCGAGCCCCAATCAGCCATTATTAGCAGCGGGAAGTGGAGACGCCCACGATTCGCCTTAGGCATCCCAATCTTTAGGAAACTCACGATTTATCTCCAACACATTTAACACACGTACGTTTTAACTTGCGATGAAAGACGCCGAATGCTTGCGGCGCATGTAAATTTTTTCTCGACAATTACTGAGCAAGAATTGATTGGACTCGACTATACGTATAACTGTCAATGGTGGAGAAATTCGCTAGAGGCGAAGGAAGAATATTCGGGGAAGGTGACCAAATGTCTTTTTCTTGAGTATTATTGTCATTGAAGTATTCAAGAATGTACCTCGAGGGAACTATTAGGTATTGTTGACCCAGAATTTAAATTGGGAAGGAATTTGGTAATAATATAATCAAAACGTCGAAATTGGTCCTTCGGGCTCTCCATGTGTTCCAAGGATTGAAAGGCTCAATTGCAGCTGTGAATTCTTTGGTTATATTACAAGAATAAAGAATGCCATGATTGACGGATGTCGGACAACCACCCAGCTTGCTAGCTTTAGTTGTGCACGATAAGGAAGGACCAAAATGACAGGAGCGTTTACACACTTTTTATCATTCTCATTTATTTTTTATTTTTTTTATTTTTTTAATGGCTTTTTTCACTTTGGACGATAATGATAACGACATGATATGGTCGTACTGGTGTAAATGCTTTCACACTATGTCGTTAAAGCAAACGGTATCGTCGCCGAGATTGATTATCGTGCCGACATCGACGGACGACAAAGTACACTTGTTCACTGCTGCCATTATTATCTCGAATACACTATTACACTTTTGGAATCGCACGGCGATGTAAGCTTTTGCTGGAGCAACGCGACTATTTGAGATTGCTGTGGCATATCGCATGAAAATAAGGTGTTGGTTACATCGTGTCACATACCGATATCGTCGGACGATATCGTTGTCGTCCGAGCTGAGGCCTTAGTGTGAGTTTCTTTTAACCTTCTCGACTTTACGCAACGACCGCATTCGGCGCTCCGATTGGCAGCCAGCCGGCGAACCAATCGGAGCGCCGAACGAGGTCGATGGTTAAAAGAAACTCACACTAGGGTCTCTGATGATACGATATAGACGTGTCGGTGTCGTTATGGCCGCAGTGTGAAAACGGCCATTGGATATGGGCTTATAATAATATATATCAGGACACCTGTCAGTTTCATACTAACGAATATGTGTTTTGGGAATTTGATCCTTATTACTACTTGAAATTGTCCAACTGACAGGTGTTAGGAACGCATACTATTAACGGCCGGACTGTACGTAATCTATCTCACCTTGTTTCGAGCTGACACCCAAAATTAAAGTCTACTTTTATCGATCGTATCTTATTTCTTCTAATCATTTGAAGTATTCTGAAGGCAATTCTACCTTTTTATATGCTTTTAAATACTAGAACTATAAATATCTCCCGTAATAGAACCAGGAATGACTATTGCAGTAGTATTTACTGCTGTGAAACAGCACCTGTGAATGTCAATTTTAACCAATAACGGTCAGCAAGACGTTGATAATCTGGCATAAGCGAAACATGTCGGTAAGGCGTAAAGTACTCACGACAGTTATGCCAAGTATGTTGATAACCGCGTGAAGTAACATTCAGGAGAATATTGTTGCATAAACACATAACTGTCCTCGCTACTGACGCTCTCAGCTCAGTTATAGCATGTGCACAAAATAATATAGTACATATGTACTTTCGAAGAACTTCATATTTAAGCAGTTTGAAATCAAAATCCCGTGAACACGATGACTACATCAGTCTGTTACCGCCCCGGTTCTATAGCGGCCGAGCGCTGCAAGCAGAAATAGTCCTTACGGTGTATAGATATAAATTTCTTCGGTGGTACATATTATCAGCAAAAAGTACACAGAAAGAGTAAGTACTCAGAAGAAGAAAACATATGAGATCTTTGTAGTGTTTATTTTTTTAGGGTTCCGTACCCGACGGTGCCAAACGGAACTCTACTACTAAGACTCCGCTGTCCGTCCGTCTGTCTGTCTGTCAGCGGGCTGTATTTCACGAACCGCAATAGGTAGACAGTTGAAATTTTCACAGATTGTGTATTTCTATCTTTCGCAATAATAAAAATAAAATAGAGTTCAAAATTAAAGGTGTCCCCATACAAGAAACGTATGTTTAACGGCATTTTAGTGTTTTTTTTACGAAATAACGTACCTATTTCACATCTAACCCGACCTGAGAAACCGGCACATGATCGCCAAACAAGTAGGTATACCAACTTATGCCTAAAGATGAAAACTTTTCTCGAAAAAATAGAAATTAAGAGCCAAAATTAAGTGTGTAACTGGAATTCTTGGCTTGTAACATAAATTGAAGTGAAAATTGTCAACAACTAGGGCATTGAACTCGCTATCTCCTTAGGTTAACTCTATAAAACTTATTATAGAAGTTACTTCTGAAGCTGCATCGTTGGACCTTGTGTCCAAAAACAGTTTTTTTTTTTGACCTCACTCTTGTACAGACGCCAGCAGGACAACCTACCCGAAACTGTAAAATTTTCCCAATCAACTTTGAACCTTATACTTGACTGACAAAGTTGAAAATCTATTAAAGAAATTTGACAGATTGTAGTAGGTTGATGTGCTAGCGTCTGTACTATTTACTGAGAAGCACATTCCTACGATCATATTAATAAGTAGCTATTAAAATGATGTCCAATGAAAATTCTGACTGGCGAACGCTTCCACACCAGAGCTCGTTCTTTGGCCAAAGAATTAGCATTGCCATTCAATCTGGCAATGCTGCCAGTCTTCTGGACACGCTTCCGGATAAAAAAGAAAGAAAGAAAGAAAGAAAATACGTTTATTCTGCACAAACAAAACGCACATTTTAAATAAAATAAAAACACAAAATACACAATACAAAAGTAGCCAAAAGCCTCGTATTTAGCCAACAAATAAACGCTATTTAAAAAATTGATTCTTCATCGGTTGATATCAAGGCCACAGACAAAGACAATATTCATGATAACAGCGATGCGGACGAATACTTCAACGCCCAAGTGTCCTTTTGTTTTTGTATTTATTCGTATTGTTAGTCATTTAATTAAGTATCTAATGCAAATAGTTACTTGTGTAATAATTGTGTATAGACAAATTTACATAAATAAACTTCAGTTACTTTTTGCAAATAAAAACAGTAAATGCATAAAACAATGCTTTTACAGAACAAGGAAAGCCGCCTTCAAAACACCGTCTAACCGTTTAGAAAATACAGTAATTACAATTTACAATTACCACGGTTCTAAAGAATTAACAACTAATTAAATTCGTTTAGCACACAATACTAAACAATTAGAAAATGGAAAGTGAGTTTACTTTCTCTTCCAGTGTATGATTCACCACGCCCACTGCCCAGCCTCTTTTGTAGCGAGCTTTATGGTTATGTAGATATACCCGGTGGTGGTTATGGTTATGATTTTAGAGATATGTTATCTTGTGGTAAAATGGAAATCTGAAAAGCTAAAGTTTAAGTATTAAAATTTACAATGGTCGTTAGAAAGGTATAAAATCTTACTAACGACCGGCCTCTCCTTCGTACGGGTGCAATGTTCTGATGATACATGTCAAAACAACTTGACACGGGGTGTCGCTATAACTAAGTTAAATATTCATGGATTCAATACATAAACCTTTCGGAATTAATTACGTAAATGATTGTGAAAACTACATCAAAATCCATTGTGTAGTTTAGAATAACGAAGCGCTTACACAGACAGACATACACGCAAAACGACTTTGTTTGATACTATGTAGGTACTGATGGTTTTGTTCTTTTGGGTGCAGGATTTACAATTATTATCTCCTACTCTAGAAGAGTTCTTTTTCATATGTGGTCGCACTGGCCGTACGCTTGACCCTCTATTTCTCTCCAGCATGATACTACATTATTTAGACTCATTAGCCCTTGACGAGCTGAACAACACCTCTGACGCTGCAATATATGTGGCCACCTAGACACCTACTGGGCCCAGTAGGTGTCTGTATAGATGTACCGTCGAAACGAAAAGAAGAAGTTGAAGATTCATTAGCGTAGACATTATACAAGGCCGCCCGTAGGCATGTGACCGCTCGTATTTTTCTGAATATTCATGAAAAATTATCGAAAATTAACTTTAAAAGGGGGGTCTATCTTTAACATTTTTCATGTTATTCAAATATTTTTTTTATGTATCGTTTGCCATATCTCCGATGTTATTGGCTTGTATTTGGATTCTGTTTATTATTTCTAATAGCTTATGAGTTATTTTATCGGATTAACTAACATTTTTTTTAATTAAAATTAGCCGACTTTGTAAAAAAAACGGAGGTTAAGACTTTTTTTTTTTTAAAATCTTTATTTATTTAAAAAACACAAGTCTAAATCCATAAAATCATTATGGGACGTAGAAAAAAATTAAACATAGATAATAAAAAAATAAAAAAATGATATTTTAAATTTAAATTTAATTTTAGATAATTTTTCATGAATATTCAGAAAAATACGGGCGATCACATGTTTAAATAAACAGAAGTCACGGTCATGTGCGTGAACCAAACCAACAGTCAAAAGCAGTTATATTTTCTCTAGGTAAGTATGTAAATTTTTTAAATACGATACACTCACATTAAAATTACGTGCCATAAAACTTATACCACATGCAACCAATATAATTTATAACACTACTTAAAATTCTAAAAATAAAATGTGAAACGTTTTCAACTTCACGGCTTAGTTTTAAAAAGGAAAGCTATGTAGAAATGATAAGTCAACTACATTTTCATACATTTTACACTTTTTTGTGGTGGTTTGTGACTTGCAACATGCTGTTACTATGGTTACATTAGAGTTTCACATGCATGACCTCTTTGCTGTTACATAGAGAGGTACAGGACGTCTGACCGTTGGTACATCTGGATTCAAGATTGGACGAAAAGTTGAAGAGAATATAAAACTTAGAAAAGTGAACACCCGGTTTCTGAATTGAGAATTTGAAGTTGCGAACTGGTCAACTTCAGCGTTAAGGCGATTCCTTCAATGCAGTTCGCTAAATTAATAAGAATTTAGCAACAAAAAAAAAAAAACACCTTAAAATAATGCTAAGCTAGAGTGAAAAATTCTCCATCCAGAAACCGGGTGTAATTAAACTTATGGGATGAGATCAGTTGTGAACATTTGACAATTACCTACTAATATTTTGCCGGGCAACATTTCAGAAATATTGGCGCAAATAAACACCAATAATAACGCATAGTTACATGACTGAAAGTTTAATATTAATTAAAAGGTATTTTGTCGTGCCAAAGAAATTATTTTTAGACCAAAAGCCCAGATTCGCACTGGCGTATTTTTATCGCGGCGTATTTTTTCGCGTATTGGAATTTCGATTCTTTGCTGAGAGCCGAGAGTTGAATGTCCAACAGTGTGTTCTTGACGCGATGGGATACGCGCTGAATGCGCTCTGTGCGATTCTCAATGCTCGGCTCAATACCGAGAGTTGACAATCCAGTTACGCAAAAAAAATTGCCCCGATAAAAACACGTCCATGCGAACCTGGGCTAATACCCCCAAATAGTGCATTGAAAGGCACTAAACCAACTCATATGAACATCGTGGTCATATAGTTAAAACCCAGCATTTACCCGTAGTTTCAATGCCCAAAACTTTGCTTCCACCGCAAACGATTCGCTATTCGCTCTTCGAACAAACTCATCATCCTATCCATCCGTATGTCGCCTAAGTGTCAAGTGTCCAAACGAGTAAATTCAATAATCTCAGTCTGTTTGTCGAACAGTTATCGTATTCGTGTGTCGATTGTACCGTCTTGGCGTGTCGTGTCGACTCGTGTCGGATAACGGAAGACGGCTGTGTCGTGAAGAGATGATAGATGTGTACCGTATAGGAATGATTTATGAACGTAGGTCGTCTATTATTTACAGTCATAGAATGGAAATGTTAGACACCTTTTAGTTACACTGTGTATGTAATTTATTATTTTTCCGATTTGGTACTGCTAACATCCTAACTATAATATTGTAAAACGCGAAAGTGAGTTTGTTCATTACGCTTTCACATTAAAACGGCTGAACGGATTTGGATAAAATTTTGCATATGGGTAGACCATGACCTGAGTTAGGACATAGGATACTTTTTGTCCCGGTTCTACGTTCCCGTGGGTTCATTTCCGACCTCTACGCGAGCGAAACCGCGGTCAAAAGCTCTATAAATGAATAACAGTTTTGAAAAGGTGGCTAAGACTTAGCCCACTTTCGCACGGGCGTAAAAATATCGCGGCGGGATTTTTTCGCGCACTCGATTTTCAACTCTCGGTGTTGAGCCGAGCGTTGAGAATCCAGCGCGTTGAAAAAACACACTGTTGGATTTTCAACTCTCGGCGCTATACAGAGTGGGCAACGTGGGCTTACAGCTGTAAGCAAATCTTAAATAGGTATGACAGAAAGATTTAAAAGCCTCTTCATCTCATCATCCTACACACATTTGATCGTGTATCTTTCACGAAAAATAGCATCTATAACACAGTTTCTTTATTGTTGGAGTCTCCTACCAGCAAAAAAGGATGTTAATTAAAATAAACATTTTTATTTATATTATTTTTAAATAGGGAACTTATCCATCTTTACATGTGTTGCCGATATCGAAATAAATAAAATATTCGAATTGAAACTTGACAGATACAATACCACAACCCTAAGCTAAGGTACCTGTTACATAAACACATTTAAAACTTGTTTATGTTAAGCCATCTTATCTTACAAGTACAGTCACGAGCACTAATTTGTATCACCATTGTCAGTGGCAGCCCCCCCCCCCCCCCCACCCTTGCTCGACGATGCGCCAGCCCGCGTTGATGCTGAACGAGTAGCTTTAAATTCCCCGATTAATAATCATATTCCTTGATCCAGCCTGTCCCATCTTGCTGGCCTCCCCCAGCGAAGCCGAGGTTCGTACCCCACAAGGGTTGCTTAGCGAGCGCTCGCCTAGTTTTAATTAGAATAGTTTTTGCTCATGGCTGGAGGTTTTGAGTGTAGTAGCTTAAGGCAGCCACAGGAAAGCCCGGTTAAGTAAGTAGTCATGACCTCAGAGGTCAGCTACGAGATGCCCTAGACAAAAAAAAAATGGCAGCCCTTTTCCACCCACTGCTTAACTGCAGGCCTCCTCCCTTTTGTGTCATGCTTTCCTGGTCTGTGCGATTCTCATACAGGTCTAATATATATATAATTAGCAAAATTAAAAAGCGATTTTCTCATAGAATAACGACTGCAACTTTGATATACGACCTATTTTATATTAATATGTATTCCAAAATACTACGTTCTTTACAACATGAAATTACAATCACCACAGTAAGAGCAAATCTTTTTAAAGTTGCAAAGTATATACATATTAGTGCTCGTGACTGTACAGGTGGGTACAATAAAGTTACAAGCAGTCATATCAAGTCATAGAGCACGGTGCGCGGCGCATTAACATTCTGCGCACGCGCGGGACGCCGTCACCCCTCTCCCCGCTGGCACACCGCACGCCACTCACGCGCAAGCACCCCCGCGCTGGCCGCTCGCTAGTGATAGATGAACATAGGAAGCTATGCTATGTTTTATTTTTATACTAGCTTAATAAGATTACTGGAATTGTAATAAACACACAGAACAGCAGAAACAATAGGGATGCTAACTGGGAATAAAAAACTATTTAGCCCGTCAGTCAGATAATAAAAAAATATGTATTAGACACATATTTTTTGCTTTATCATATTAATAAAAAATGGTTTAAATAAAACGCATTAAAGTCGGAGAGTGGGGGGCTCGCTACGTCACAAGTAAGTATAAAATCTACCGGGGAGTGACGTCATGCTACATTTTAACTCAATGTCTTTTGGTTACGTAAAAAAAGAAAGAATACGTGCCCAATATTTTTTAATAACCATAAATACCACCGTTAATAACCACATCCCTATTCAGCGCAGCGCTGATTTGCTGGATTCGTTTTCTCCTCTAACGATGGCTATTTCTCCTGATTAAGTTTATTTTATTTGTATGTATGTATGTATCTGTCTATGTATTTCATTCTTGTATTTTATAGTTATTTCGGAGCTTTCTATCATAATCAATATATGTTGCACCTGCCATGTTTTGCCTCTTCACCACCTAAACTGAACAAAGGCGGACTTAATGCCTGACGCATTTTCTATCAGTCAATAGAAAATGCGTCAGGCATTAAGTCCGCCTTTGTTCAGTATTGTTTTACTTGTGCATAAAGTTTTAATAAATAAATAATAAATTGCTTTTCGTAAGTCAGCCAAATAATTGTATTTTATCAGTGTCGTTAAAGTTAGTTTTCAAGGTACAATGTTGCTTTTAGTATTTTTGATCGCATAGAGCCATGAATGCTAGCAATCACGCTAAAACGACTGAACGGATTTGGATGAAATTTGGCACATGGGTAGAACATGACCTGGAACAGGACATAGGATACATTTTATCCCAATAATCCTACGGGATTGAAACTAATGCGGGTGAAACCGCGGGACGCAGCTAGTTTTGTATAAATGAGACTAGCATTTCATGATCGCAATCAGTACAAAAAAATCGCGATAATCACTTTTGGCAACGCTCGTATAGATTTTGAATCACTGATTTCAATACAGCCTGCATTAAAACACGCGGTGTAAAATTAAACCTTTGTTGCTATATAAATCTATCGCTTGCCTCTTCCAGTGTAGCCAGTTCCTAAAATAGATAACTCAAACAAAACTGGTGTGGTAGCAACGACAATGGAATTCCCAAATTGTAGCTCGTTTGTACCGTGTAATGAGACAAACATGTACCTATTTTGTCCAACAGTGAGTTTACTTAAAATAAAAATGTTCTTGGAAAACATATTAGATTTTTTAAGTGGTCGTGGTAGGCGGGTTCCTGGCAGGTTAATTTTTTTTCTAAAACTTTTAATAACGGTCCATGAAAATAGTAATTTTGGAAAAAAACTTTGAATAAAATATACACCGTGAAATCTTAATGGTTGTTTTCCTGCGGCAGAACAACTTGCCATAAGGAGTACTTTTAAAGCATATAGTAAAAGTAAAAAAATAAAGATGTTTTGGTTTCAATATAATTAAAAAAATATCAACTCGAAAACGTGAGATTCAATAGTAACCGGTAACTTGTAGGTACTACTCGAATCGCATGCGCCGCCGACAAAGGGAACAGCGATGCATAAATCTTCAAAGCAAAATAAACTCTCGCACGTTGTGATACGGTATAAACTAGTTTGCACGCAACAACACAAAATTTGTTTTCAAAATTGTTTCTAATATTTTATTTGTTTATATAACGATTGTATTACCAAGACAAAACCATTTCGCTGCGGGAAAACAACCATTAAGATTTCACGGTTTATTAACATTTTCGAAAAAATATATTGTCCGAAATGAGATGAGACGAAGAAAAGACATCAACGAGATCATAAGGTTACTTTTTACTTTTGACGATAAAATTACATTATCATGATCATAATTGCATTGAACTAGACAAACCACAATTTAATCAAAGCTATTGTTAATTCATGAAGTCCGTTGTCAATCAAACAAAATAACGAGCTTATTATAACTGTCATATTATTATGTTTATCTTTATTTATTTGACACCTAGTCAAATATAATGTCTATTTAAATATATGTTATCTCAATTTATTTAATTTGAAAAATATGTATTCAGTTTTTTTGGCTTGTAGCCTGGGAGATCTTATATCTAAAGTCATGTAGACGTATCATAGAAAAAAATTGCATGTTATCAAATACGAGAGAAACAAAGTTCTCGTCGATATAGCTGAATTTGATTTTTATGTCATTTTTGTTTCGTGCTATTTTTATTATGAATTTGCTTTTATGACATTTCAATTTAATTTTTGTATTTAAGATTCTGTTGTTAATTTTGATTTTGTATTTGATTTTATTTTGTATTTTACCTATTTTGATTTTGTATTTAATTTTGTTTACTAATTTCTGTTTTTAAACTGATTTAAATTTTGCTTCAAAAATTTTCTTCTTACTTTATGGGGCATGCGGTGCTAACCTATAAGAGATTGTTATACTAACCTTTGATATAATAATGTTTATTTTAATATGTAACAGTATAAACAATTATTGGTTGGCCAAAATAAATAAATAAATAGCTCACGGAATAAGTAAGCTGAAGTGGCAATGGACCGGCCATATTAGCCGTAGAACCGATGACCGTTGGGGTAGACATGTTCTTGAGAAGAGACCGCAAATCGGCAAATGTCAGGTAGGACGCCCTCAGGCTACGTGGAGCGACGATCTTCGCTGGTAGCAACCAGATGAGAGTTACAATGGCGTGCAATTGGCAAGGCCATGATCAGCAGTGGACTGTTGTATGCTGATGATGATCAAATACCAATTACAGATAGCACACAATTAACACCGTTAGAAGTATAAAAATATCTTGGCATACAGAATGATACTGGATGTAATCAATCAGAGATGAGATTACTTTGGGAAAGAGCTAGAAATGTTGTGTTCTTTAGTTTGAAACAAAGTTGGTAATAATCAACAAGTTTTAATATGACGTTTGGGCTAAAGAATTCTCATGGACCCTAAATCTAGGGAAGGTAGAGAAATCCACACCATCTCAGATACTAATCTGCATGATCACATATGGCCTGATACATTTATGTCTGGACTTTAAAAGAGACTGTGACCTTTTTTCTCCCGCTCTGGGTGGAGCAGGAGGGCGTGTCAGACTCTTACTGACTAAAACCCACCCGTGTTCCTTCAGTTGCCTGTACGTTGCCAGGGGCCACGGTATCCCTTTCGGACTTCGGCAGGCATCGGTCCTATCGGACCCCTTCACTTGCTGACATCTCTTTGAGGCGCGCCTGTGAAACTGAGAAACTGCCTGTGAAGAGACTGTGACCTCTAAGACGTTTGTTTCGATCTTTCTTCTCAGAGTAGTCGGGAAACACCGAACTCATCTAGTTTTAAGACATAATTTACTTTTGACGTGATTAACCAACATCATCGCCTCTGTGGTCTAGTGGCTAGACCTCCTGTCTCAAATCCAGAGGTCCCGGGTTCGATTCCCAGTGGGGGCAAAATTTTCTCCTCGATTTGGTTAGTGGTAGGGCTTGTTCTAATTCCGCCTGGCTAGCTACCACCATCTTATCTAACTGTCGCCATAACAACAATATTAACAGCATTGTTGTATTTCGGCAGTTAGAAGTAAGATGTGTTGAGGATTCCGGGTGAAGCTCGCTTACTCCTTCGGTTTGATTATCACTTACCGTCAGGTTAGATGCAAGCCAAGAGCTTCCTTGATGTGGATTTAAAAAAAAACAATATAAAAAGAACAAATAAATAGCATTTACCATAACCATAATCAGCCTATAATGTTCCGACTTCTGGGACACAGACCTCCACTCTGTAAGAGGCAGTGGGCCGTAATCCACCACACGGGCCCAGTGCGGGTTGGTAGATGTCACATGTCTTCGAATTTTTGCCTCTAGCACATGCTGGTTTACTCACGATGTTTTCCTTCACCGTTTTCTGACCAGAGGTGATGAAATTATTTACACAAAGTAAAACGCCTGCCTGGGTTGGAACAACTCTTAAGACACGGTCGTTACTACTGGGCCACCACTGCTCTTTATATAGCGTAAATAGCATTAATCATTTATAAAATAATTTCTAACTAAACACATATTTATGGTGGCTGCGTTCAGTACAGTATAGCTGTAAAAGTTGAAAACATCGATCGTTTTCTTCTTACCTTTAGCAGCAAACCAAATCGCTGTAATACCTTTAAACTCGTCAATCCAACAAGATATCAACTTTTACCTGTCACAGTATTTCATCCCATAATACAGGTTTTAAACAATACATAACATAGATCAATAAATCTATACTAATATTTATTATTCATTTATTTATTTAGCTACAACGGTTGTGTTAGACAAAAGAGACAATTACAACACACATTAAAATTTACAAACTAAAAACATGAAAACATAAATTAAATAAAAGAAGTTTAACAACACTATCATAAATTCCTCTCACAGTACTTCTGACATAGCAATAAATCTTCGTACATCCATCCGCAAACAGCTAAAGAAACTAAAGAAGCTAAAGAGTTTATTTGTTCGTTTGAACCCGCTAAACTGTAGAACTACCAGTAGGCTTTTTGCATATGATAGCCCAACTCTTGAGGAACGTTATAGGCTATTTAACATCACGGTAGGACCCTTAGGAGCCGAGTTAAAAAAAAGGCATAAGGAACGCTAAGGCAAAAATAAATAACGGGAACAGATATGTTATTATTATATGTTAAAACAAGAAATTTCACGCAAGCGAAGTCGCGGATAGTGGCTAGTGTTGAAATAATCGTAATAATAACTTGAAACAGTCGTGTGTTACGACAAGTTTATAACTTTATACCTACAATTCTGATTATTGTGTCATTATGCTTTGATTTGTTTTGTTATTAGTATTGTATTGTCTTTTCTATGAGCAATTTCAACGTTTATAAGCGGTAATAGCTCAACGATTATGGCTCTTATTGACAAGCAAGAAGTCGTGACTTCGATCCACACTCGTGGCATGATGATGTAAGGCCTTTCCTTTTTTTTGTGTAGAAAATGCTTGTTTTATACCACACCATTCGTGAAAAGCGGGTTATTATCTGAAGATATATATAATGCTGACGAAGCTTCGCACATTGATACGATACACGCAGATGTGATCAACCATCATCGGTTATCGTCGCGATAGTTTAGGCTGCGTAGCACTTATCGCCCGGGTGGCGGTACATAATAGACGTGGTGAAGCCGCTAATGTGACCACCGCATTAGCGCGATATTTTTTTTGCGGGTAAAACATACGAAGCTTCGGCACGCATTGCTTTGTCACGATAGACGCAGTTGCGGCAGCAGCATAAGAATAATTAGCCACATTTCGTTTCCAGAAACAGACACAGAGAGAAAAATAATAGTTCGGAAATTATTTTTTCTAGCTAAAATATTTTGTATGTATGGAAGACGAAATCTTTTGCATGCTCCATTTCTATTTAAAAATAATCTTTAAATTAATTCATTCATTCACTCCTTCTTCATTCACTGACAAACAACGCACAGCCGAAACCGCTGGAATTATGCACGAGAGTGCCTCTTAATATGAGGGTATGATTAAGGAAGGATTCTTGAAAATCATTTTCCCCCAAAGGGGTTAAATACGAGAAGAAAGTTTGTATGAAAATCCGTAATTTTTGCTGATGAAATTCCCATCGGGTACACAGCTTGTCCCAAATAAATTTTGAATGAAGTTTGTTATAAAATAATAAATAGCCATATCTGTTATTGAGATCAATTTTGTATTTTTCTGCCTGTTTATTTAAATAATAGTTTAAGATTACTGGATAACTTGATAAGCAATGTAAGTTATTACGAATTCGACAGCAAACTCAATTCAGATGGGCTTCTAACAAAACCAGTGCTACTACACCTTTTTTGGACAGGCCTATAGCCAGCAGCGATCTAACAAGAAATTATAACAAAGCTATTGTACCGGAGATTGGCAAAGCCTAATGGTAATCACAATGATTTATTACCCCATTCACACCTCAATATAAAGAATAGAAATACATATTTTATCAAATCGACAGCAAGACAGCAAAATTGACGCCCACGGAAAAAATACAATGTTCAAGATTTTTGACCTAACTCTAAATCTTTAGGTATAATATACTTAGCAGTTTAGCCTCAGGTATAATCATAAACAACCAACATCTGTTAATAACGAAATTATACATTTATTTAAAAACGATTTTGCGCTGTAATAAAATGTATAGAAATATTAGATTTGCATTATGCAGATTATAATTTATATTATTATGTAGACGAAAGATGATTCTGTATTTTATTTAAGATATATAAATATCAGCTGTTTTTATCAATGAATATGAATATGTCGGTTAGAAAGTTGCTGAATGGCAAATACTTTTACATCAGTTTGAGTTATTATAATTTAGTTCGTAATGATATGATTTTAAGATAAATGCCATCTGTTATTGTGATTTTGTATTTTTGTGTCTGTTTATTTAAATAATTCTAGCGAGTCGCCCCTGGGGGTCTACTTTCTTAGCGAAATCGGTAGTTACAGCCGATGTTACGGGCGATTCGTTCTCCGTCTCACATACGGACATACCGTAAGTGAGACGTCGACCCCCTGCTTCATGCGGGTGCAATGACAACATGTCAAAACATCGAGATTTCTATGCTATATCTGTCTAAGTTAAATATAAATTGAGTATATACATATTCTTAAATGAATTCTCGGATCAAAATCCATTGTGTAGTTTGATCCACAGAAGATCTAACTGATCACGCGGATAGGCACGAAAACTGACTTTGTTTTTTACAATTTAGAGATTAGACTTTTGAATCTTTAAGGAACTTCGATTCAATGCAATAACCTCGGGTAAGACCGAAGATGCGCGACGAAAGTTACTACGCTACGACAAAGCGATCGAAGCCACAACAATACTAATCACCCTTTCATCGTCAAAGTGTGTCATTACAGTCACGACTAATGACAACGCACTTCTATTACGTCCAGTTCAGAGTAACAGGTGCATACGACAGGTTCAACTTGTTTTACAATAGTAAAACATAAAGTAATGAGTCACAAGGTAAGAAACTATCGTAAAAACTGTAACGTAGTGTAAACAAGTTTTAAATGTTAGAGGAGTAGTCGTTAATGGATTTGATGTATATGATGAACCGGAGTTACCGATATAGCTTGCAGAGTAAGCAAGCTTAAGTGCCAGTGGGCTGGCCATGTTTGTAGAAGAAGCAATGGCCGGTGGAGCAGACGAGTTCTGGAGTGGAGACCGCGTATCGGAGCGCGTAGTGTGGAACGCCCCCCAGCTAGATGGGCCGACGACCTTAAAGAGGGGTCAGGGATGGACTTGATGCGGAAGGCGGAGGACAGGGTGTTGTGGCGCAGCCTGGGAGAGACTAAGGAGTGAACGTCAACGCCGGCTGTCGCTGAAAACCAGCGCTGGGGCTCTGTCTTGCATAGGGTCGCAGCATTATGCTGAGTGATGGCCGTTTTGCGTGGATTTGGCGCATATTTTCCCTAAACTTGTTTCTTTTTTATTTTGTGTTCTTTGTTTTTGCGTCAGGTTATAGCGTTTAGTTTTTAGGTTAGTTTTGCGAGAAGTTGATTGATATAATCCATGTTTTTTGAGGGAGCTCACTCAAATAACTGCACTCATTTCTTTCTAAAGCCTTCATCGGGGATTAACAATGAGACACCATTCGAATTTCGAAGTGATGAGACGTTCATTTGTTTAGTTCATTCGCCTAAAAAAACCAAGAAAATTAATCCCAATATCCCAATATTACACATACGTATACAGTTTAATGAAATCGATTCGTTTTGATTGAAAAGCTCAGAAATGAAGCCTCATTGAATGATATACATTGAAGTTTGCAGGATTCAATTTAGTTGCTTCATCTAAATTCAAAAACAGAAGTAAACCATGCAATTCTGGCGTAAGATTGTGGTCCATTACCATTAATTGAAGCCTATGAGTGCCTATCATAAGCTACAGGACATAGTCTTGCCCCAAAAAAGGTGGTATTGCCAAATAGCTGCATACCTAACACGGTGACTAAAGGCAATGCCTAATTTGATTGCAGATCTAGAACTAGACATTTTGATTTCCTTTCTTGTAGAATTGTAATGCCTGAGCAATTATCTTTGCCTTTGATATCACCATGTTCATTAATTCTATTGCAAATATCACTTCGAATGAATACGAATATTTGGCAAACCGAACCAATATTAGCAATAAACTCACTAAAAGTATGTTTTTATTATATTGTGATGCTACTAAAAGACATCTACATGTCATCTTGAATGTCTTTTTTCCAAAGTTAAACGGTTTTTAGGGATCCGAACGTCCGAATGAAAATACTGAATATTTACGGGATCACTCGTGTCTGTCTGTCACAGTCAATTTGCTCAGAATCTAATGGACCGATTAAGTTGAAATTTAGTACACACATTAATTTCTAAATAAATAGTTTTATAGTTGTTTAAGAAAATTGATGACCATTGAAACAACTGAGAAAAAAAAAATTGAAAAGAAAATAGTTCAATAATTATAGATTACAAGAATCTTCGAAATCTATAAAAAATACTATGGTTTTAAAATAACATGGCAAATCTCTCAACATTGTGCGTACAAATCTACATTTACAGTTGGAATGTATCGGATACCATGGTTTTCAACTACAATGTTAAGTTTGTTCTTGGGATAAACTCATGCCAACTACGAAACCCTTCATTGTGCGTGGTCCGACATGCACTTGACCGGTTTTTTATCAGAATATCGGCAGATAATTAAGAATAACAACATACGTTAAGATCTAGACAAGTTTTGCCACCCCAGTTAAGCCTAGGCTTAGGGAACAGAGGATCTTATAATTAAATTAATCAATTCTCTTACTCAATATTTTATGTGGCCCCGCGAATTCTAGTACAGACGCCAGCAGGTCAACCTACCTGAAACTGTCAAATTTTCCCAATCAACTTTGAACCTTATACTTCAGTGATTAAGTTGAAAATCTATTAAATAAATTTGACAGATTTTAGTAGGTTTAACAATTAAATAATTAAGTAAAACGTAAAACCCATTGACCTCGAAGCAGCAACCTTCACGCGAAGTGCTTTCAATCAATGATCTTTACCAATCTGTTAAATATTTTCGAAAGGCTCTGTTTTATGTATCTTCATCATAATGTAATATGTACAAGAAATTACGTTCGTGTAGCCAGATATTTGTGTTAGGAGGATAAAACTAAACTAAATAAACTAATGTTACGATTTTGTAGTAGGTAAAACTTTTGTTATCATGAAGGATTTCTTCGTGAATTTTTATTCACTCCCATAAGACCCAGTATTTGGAACCCTGATTAAAATCTCTGAACAGTCAATGATAATAATGTAATAATAATGATTTCTTTATTTTTTTTAAGTGACAACATGACATCAACATACGTTCTCTCTCTCGTGTTATCAGGGCACTGTCGCAGATTAACTTTCAGAAACCAGAGACAAGTTAACCAATGATAAAGAAAGCGACAGAAAACCATAGATTATTCTAAATCGATCCCATAAATCTTCTTGTAAAACGTTTGGCACAAGCAGTAGCCACGTTCAGCCTATAGTTCAATCTAGTCCGACAGGTACTCTGTAAGCATTATGGTCTAAGTCTAAAATTGTAATTTCAAATGCGCGGGTTTTCTTGATATATTTTCTGTCACCTTGAAGTTGGTGAGTGATTGATTGAATTGTTTGTGTGCGAAAGTGAGTGTGTTAGCGATACGTGTGTGTGTGTGGGTGTGTTCGTGTGTGTGTGGGTACTTATGGAAAATCCATGGAAATCACTTACATTAATATTGTAATAGTTATTATTTAGTTCATTAATGTATTAATAATTTTTCTTATTAATCGTGTATCCAACCATAAAGGAATTCTTCAGTTGCAATGTGGTAATGGGGTGACCTTTCAGAGTTCTTTTAACTGAACAAACAGAAGTGCTGGTGGGGAGTTTCTTGCACTACTTCTTCTTCCCAGCTGAAGCACTAGGAAGTGGTGAAGAGCAGGTGTTTTGGGGGACTGTCTTATATAATTTTGACGTTCAAAAAGTATTGATTGTCAACCTAGTTTAATTACATGATTTGATTTTGATTTTTGTGGGTGAGCAGTACTTAGGTGCAATTAGTACGTAGGTGCAATTTTAATGGATCGTAAATGACACCAATGCGTATAATGAAAGATTATATTTGTATCTATTTCTGTTCGTAAATGGCAATAGCTCAAGTCAATTAAAGTTGTAATAACTTGCTAGATCCGACTGATAATGTTTGTTTTGCATATAATATATAGGTACTAGTGTTTGGACATAATTAAAATGATATAATAGTCTTGCAATACGCACTGCATAATGACTTTATTTACTAAGTGGTTTTTCGATGATTAAGTTAATAAATTAGTTTTTGTACTGGAAACACCAGAGATACAACAGAGGGTTTTACCAGTGTTCCTGTAGGTCCACCGTAGGCGTGGGCTTGCGGATGGTGAGCAACGGGTAGCTCGCCGTCCGATAAGGACCAGGCCCGGGTCGACGGCGCGTTGTGTTCCACGCGCGCCTCAACGAGATGTCAGCAATTGAAGGGGTCCAATAGGACCGATGCCTGCCGGGGTTGCGGGAAAGTCCGAAAGGGATACCATGGCCACTGGCAACGTACAGGCAACGGAAGGAACATGGGTGGGTTTTAGTCAGTAAGAGACTGACACATTTTCTCCCGCTCTGGGTGGAGCGGGAGAAGTTATTTGATATTTTCCCACCCAAAAAAAAGTGTTCCTGTAGGTACCTACTATCCGTATGTGTTAGATTTCCGGCCTTTCCTCCTGGAAGTCTAAGCTTAACCTTACCCTTTCAAAATCTATTGTTTCTGAATGTACTATGGTTTGTTTGTCTTACTATCGATCTTTTCTTTTAAAATTTTGGTTAATACTCACCTATATTATTTTAATCAATTTTTTTTTTTAATAATATGTTTTCAGAACACGTCTCCGCTTACAAACTTTAAAGCCACATAGCAAAGTAACTACAACTCAACAAGTGAAGGACAAACAGAAAATAACATCAATTAAGTTAATACTAAAACTACTTATTTATGTTACCAGCGCAAGGTCGTAGCATACTACAGTGACTCAGCGGGCATTCATCATAATTGTCTCAAATTACCCCCATTTAGATACGGGAAAAAATAAACGACCCTCTAGATCCGTGTAAAAATAAAAACGGAATTCTGTACTATAATCATGTTTCTGCTCTTGTTTTGAGAATTATAGGAAAATAATAAATTACTAGTTTGTTGTTTTAATGTTGGTGATGTGTTGATGACCTGTGGGCGCTGTGGAGCGAACGTCCATTACGTGGACATGAGTTCGAATTCGTTCGTTCGAATTTTGTACGATTTTTTATTTGTAAATCGATTGATGGTAGACTTTCAAGATAGAGACTAGGTAATTGTCATGTTAAAGTGTTTTTTAACAAGAAATCTGTTACCTATCGGTAGACTGATGACCTCGTAAAGGTAGCAAGGACTGCAAGGAGTGACTACAAACACATTACTAAATACAAATGATTAGAACTTACTTAGAAAACAATTTGGCAATAGAGTGTCCCATATTACATGGGACTTAAACAGAACCGGCGAAATGTGGGTGTACTATAGGCACAAATCGTCCTTACCCTTCGGAGTTCTTCAGACTTTATGTAATGCTTAAGAAACAATTTGCAATTTAAATGATTTAGAGAAAAGCTTGAATTTTGGAAGTCAATGGATGTGACCCACCGGACTTTGATTAATAGATATCCGAGGGCCTTTCACGAACATTAAAAAATATGAGAGTCGTAAGAAGATTGAGCGTTTAACTTTTGGAGAGCCAAAGTTAGATTACAATATTCATACTTTTTAGAGGTTAAGTGAGCTTATGCTTTTAAAAAAAGCAAGCGTGAAGATGACAATTAAGTAGCATTTATAATTGACTAGCTTCTGCCCGCGACTTCGTTCACGTGAAAGTTGATGCCTATAACCTTAAAATAAATCCTCTCACAATGAAGGAAGCTAAAAGTAAGGTTAAATCATGGCTACTTACGCATGACTATGAACAAACCGAACTCCTTTTAAAATAGTATATACTTTAACATCACACACCACATACCTACATTACACATTCACACACCACAAACACTACACACCATATTCATACACTATACCACTAACACTCTTTTAAATTACTCCACGTTGGGAAATGTTTCTCGTGTTTATAATTTTCTCTTTTATCTTTTATTTTAATTTTTTTTATTTTTTACTTTAATTTTTGTACTTGTGTTTTTGATTAATTCTTATTGCATAAAACTCGACTCATAATTATTGGGAGAAGACACTGGCTCCTGTAACACAGGTACTATACCTAGCGCAGGAGTCAGGGCCTCACTACTTTTGTAAAAAATATTTATGTCAATAAAGAAAATATTTATTTATTATTTAACCTTCCTCAAGAATTGGGCTATCCAATGCAAAAATATTTTTTCAAATCCGACTGGTAGTTCCGGAAATTACCCCCTACATACAAACTTACAAACAAACAAATTTTACCTCTTTATAATATTATTATATATTATATTATATATATTATAATATAGTATAGATATAGATGTAAAGAAGGTACGTAGGCAGGTATGTACTTACATTGTGTTTATGTTGAACGTTGATCGATAAGCCCTGTGACTATAGCCATAGCATAACAATTGGTATTTCTTTCTCAAGCAATTATCAAGTTAACAATTGGATTAATTTTCTTAGAGTTTTAAAGGCAAGAGGAATAGGATGTAAGTTCACTCATCCTCTATAGAAAAGGGAGGATCCTCCGACCGGGTGTCGTGTCTGGCGGGCAACTGCCCAATGGTTGAAGTCGGGAGCTTGTATGTATGTCGATCGCGTGGTAAACTTTAATTGCGCGATGCAGGATTTTGTGTGACGTCAGGATGTTGTGTGAGTCATTACATCATACAGACAAATGTTAAACGTTACAGGATTTTGAAAAAAAAATCATTTAAGGGTCCCCGAAACGATTCATTGCGCAAATTGATCAGCCTACCAAATGCAATTGAAACGATAGACAATATTACTACGATACAAATTGATGGCAATAATTGATCGTTTCGTGAAAAGATTAATTAAGGTAGGAGGAGGCCTTACGGGCTTAGTAAAACGTCGATTAACTAATTAACACAATGAAAATAAATACATATCAATATGATATTCATATTGGTGCCCAAGACACAGGCTTGCCTAGTTTGGAGCCAATGTAAACCCTTTTTGATATATTTTTTTTTGCAATAAATATTTTTATTATTATTTATTTTTATTATAACTTTGTGTGTGTACATTGGTTTCACTATATTTCCCGTTGTTAAGTTTTTCTAGTTCCTTCTCTATCATTAAACCAAAACACACACAGTATTTGTATTTAACCCAATAGTCCATAATAAAAGGCTTTATTATTGTGATATTAATAAAAGTAATTTATTTATGGGTAAGTATCTTGAAAACACTAATTTTATATAATCCAAATTTCTATGCCACGCTTCTCAGAGACCTGTAAAGTCAACCATCACACAACGTTTATAGAAACTAGCGAACAATTCCACCATTATTCACCACAATAGTTCAAAACCTGTCGTAATTATCAAAAACACATCGCTGAGTTTACGTTTAACTTCGGTTTATATTCAAAACTTGATTGTGAAAGTGAGAATTAATTGTTTACGTTTCGCAATAGTATTATAAAACACTATTCTTAAGATTAGCCTCGCTATTTATATCGCGAGGACAATACTGACATCATAAAAATAATTGACTTAGCCTATTCATGGCTGCGACAATTATACAAGTAATTATCTCGAAGAAAAAATATTTTCCTTATAATAGACACGACTTACATACCTAGAGCCAAGAAAAGCAAGTTCTTACTATTATTATCGAAACGCACACAATATACAAAACCGAATTATCTATAATTCAAGCATTGAATAGTTTTCACGTCGTGACGATGCCATAACAATAAAGCACACCCAATTAAAACTAGCTTAATATAATAACTCACCGAAAATGATCCGAAATTTTTCGTCGAATTTGTCGAAATATCCAAAAAATTACGATACACAACACAGGCTCACACACACTTTGTATAATTCGTACAACAACAATACACAAACACAGACACTTTGAAAAAATAAATTTTCAAAAATACGTTCACGTGATTGGTCGGTTGCGGCGGCGCGCGACCAACTCCCGCGCAAGTTGGTTAGAGACTGGTGCGCAAGCGCGGTATGGCCGCGCACCTGTCTCACTAAAAAACAATGGCAAACAATACACATAGTAGCATAGAGTTAAGGCTAAAGCCTTATAGAGTGCATAGTTCAATAATAATATTGAGTAGGTCATTTGTTTAAGGTTGTAACAGAACACGTTATGAGAATACATCATATTTTATCTTTACGTTCTTTGCGTACGTATTAGCAGTGTTCTTAACATTACAGCCTTATTTACTACTAGCTTTTAACTAGTTACAGACAGAGTTACAAAACTTTCGCATTTATAATATCATATTAAATAATAATGTATATGGATGTACAGTACAACAATTTTCTTGATATCCCTCGGTAAACTTCGTGTTTCGTCAGCCGTCGGATTTCTATCAGTTGCCATTGCACTTGGTGCAGACCGAACCCTCTCAATCGACTTATAAGTCTATTGACATTAGGAACATTACGAAAATACTTCTACTGAACTTTTGCTTTCTTAGCCACCAACTAAACAAAACGAACCTAAAGAAACTATCACTGCCAGCATCAGTACTATTATTTTTTCAGCCAAGCTAAAAGCCTCCATGAATTGGGTCATTATTATCTGCAAAGTCAAAGTTCGAAATAATAATAATAAAGCCATTTATTCAAACTATTCAACACTTTTGCTACTAAAATAAAATTATTAACAAGTTATAAATAAAAAAAATTAAATTAAAAAAATCTATGTTGATTGGCTGTCTTAGTCTGTGAGCCCATTGACAAAGGCCTCCACCATCTCCTTCCATCTGTATCTACTGCTATTAGAGTCCATACTTTTCCTGTATTTTCCAGCTCGTCGCGTTTTCTCTGCCTTCCTCTGTTTCGTTAGCCATTTCTCGGATACCAGACTGTTATACTTTTGAAATATCTGTGAGTTTTAAACATAGTACGTTTACCACTGTAGTTTACATATTAACTTCATACTTTTTAATGTCAATTTATGAAACCATCTTCTACGCATTTCTCAGTAGCTCTAAACATTTGTAATGATCTTAGACTCCATTACATACCTACCACCTGTCACCCCAGACATAAATTATCGAGACTAAGTTCCCCAAGGCTTCTAAATAACCTATAATATTGTCAATAGATAGGCTTTTTGCATAATTTATTTAAATGGTGTGAAGGTAATGATAGGATACCGAGTTTCTTCCTGTCGGCAGCTTATGGGGGTTTGAAGAGTAAGCTAAAGACTTCATAAGAACGTTATAAGTTCTCGTAAGCTGCATGCAAAGTAGTTCTCTTCTTAAAAATAAACTTTCTTTTTTATTCTACTGAAGTGATGTTGAAAAACAAGAATGCAAAATTATAACAACGTTATGTTGGTCTCGTGGTACTGGGTTCGACTCTCAGGTCAGGCAAAGTGGTATTTGGTTTTCCATCAGGAATTTCTCTAGTCTAGATTTGTGCCCGGTTGATGGCATTAAGCTCGCCCCTTTTACATGGGACTTAAACATAATTGGCGAAATTTGGGTGTACTATATGTACACTTTAGTCTTAAGTCCTTCAGGGATTGCAATTCTGTTGCGCCACAATAAATACAAACAAAACCGTGCAAGTCTTGAGAATGAAAACGCATGAAATAAAAAATCTGGAAACCAACTGTTCCAAGTATCCGATAACATGTACAATACAAAGACCTTTTTAACTTAGTCCCTGGAAAAAAAACAAGTAGATTGAAAGAGCCAACAAAATAATATATCCTCAAAACTAACACCTCTCGTAGACAAACTAGTTAAGTAATTACTTAAAACTTAAAACATAGCTCCAAGTGACTCTACGCGTTGCTTGAGTGACAACACAATGGAGGTTTCGCTCTACCACTCAAATGGTTAATGACTCTATAATTCACTCAAACGGTCCATTTGTTACTAACTTGAAAAATGTTCTAAAATGTGGGTTGACTTGAAACTTGAACCACGTGTATGTCCTTTGACCTTTCGAGGTTCAAAGCGATGTGTTTAAAATGGCTTTAAAAAGTGGTTTTAGTTTTTGTCCTCATCAACGCACAGAAAAACAAAAAAACTGGCCAAGTGCATGTCGGGCCACGCACAATTAAGGGTTCCGTAGTTGGGATAAATTTATCAAAAGAACAAACTTAACTTTGTAGTTGAAAACGTGTACTCCCATACATTGATATACGTCACGGTCAATTCTCCAGCTGCAAATATTAGTTTGTAATTACAAAAAAATAATGTTGTATTATGATAAAACTACAAATTACCGATTTTCGGACTTTTTACTTTACTTGTGCTCTGAGACCTTGCTTCTTGCCAAATTTCATGATTCTAGGTCAACGGGAAGTACCTATAGGTTTATTTGTTAGTAAAGTATCAAAATATGTCAAATAAATGGCCACATTTTTATTGCGTTAACTTATAAGCTTGGTTTTTTTTTTAGCTCCAAGGGACCGTCGACCTACGTTAATCTGCCTGCCTTTTCCCAACTATGTTGGGGTCGGCTTCCAGTCTAACTGGATACAGCTGAATACCAGTATTTTACATGGAGCGACTGCCTATCTGACCTCCGCAACCCAGTAACTGGGTAATACGATACCCCTCGGTAAGACTGGTTGTCAGACTTTTGGGGCTTCTGACTACCCGTAATAACTGTCAAAGATCTAAAATGACAGTCGGAATCAACGGCTTAACGTGTTTTCCGAGGCATGGAGAGATCTCGATATGTAATGGATGCTCACCCATCCACGAACCGACCGCGGCAAGCAAAGCTTACCCTTCGATCGCCCCGTGCGGCTGTTATCATTTTAGCCACGAACTCGTGGACGAAAGAATGAATGAGTTTTTGAACTCTGACGAAGAAATATGAATATTAGTCACATATTTGCATAAAAACTATAATAAGGCTCATATTTCAAAAACACACAGTTATGTTCATCAGAAAACTAACGACATAATTCTGTAGGTAAGTAATTATTTTTAGCACCTATTAGTTTAAAAAAACCTGTCAAAAACAGGCCAATAAAGCATAAACTAAGTTCTTTGCAAATACAAACTAATTTAACAAGAAACTATTATAAATAAATAATCTATATCATTTGCAATATAAATATACAGACAAGATTTATTTATAAAAAAATGTAATCAAAATATTTGATGCAAATTGCATGTGTTTAAATATTATATATTATGAGCGTGTTCGTTATAGTCAAATTATTGATGTTATTAAAGAGTAATCAAATAATTAAGTGTCGTTATTCAAATATTTGCGGACAAAACACCTGTTTCCATTGAGTTATTGTGTAATTATATAGTGTGAAACATTAAATCTATTATCTTCTTAAACGTTTTTGTCTGTTTTCTACTACCTAATTATTATTCAAAATAGGTTCCATGACGTATTTTTAAAATTATGATATTTTTTTATAATGTTATATATCGTTAATTGATGGGTTTCATTCTACGAAATGACATCGTTCATTTATATTAAGTAGGTAATTATATTAAATTATGTATTTATTTTAAATATTATTATGACACGGAAGAGGAGCACTTTATTAGTCCCAAATCTAATTAAAAACCACAAATTCAAATTCATGGCTCAAAAGATTTTTTTTTCCAATTAACGTGTTTTTCTCCTTTTTATCGTCTACATTTTTAGGAAAACATTCAAGCACAAATGTGGCAACTAAGTTGAACTAAGTTATTTCTAAGTAACTCACGTGTGGTCTCAGTATTAACTCCTAGTAATGTTAAGCAATGATTACCGGTATCTTACGATAAAGTAGCATGATAAGCAACATTTTTTATACATAATCTGCTGCAGAACTTAATTAAATTATAATTATATTAATATTATGATTATGCTGTAGTTTTTGTTGGAGTTGGTAAGCAGGATTTCTGATGAAAGGTTAAGTTTTTCTTTATTCTTTAATAAGGAAATGGTGACTTTATTTATTATGGACTAGCTGATGCGCGCGACTTCGTTTGCAATCCAGGTTAAAACAGAAATTGAACTCGATGTTTCTTGCCATAAATATTCTTCTTCTTCCTCGTGTCGCTGGCACGACAGTATTTCAAATCTTGTTGGCCCAATACTTCGCCACTTCTACCACGGCGTCGTCGGTGGCAGCGCAGAGGTCACTTTCACTGCATGTTTTGGAACACAGAGGGCGCCATAGGAGGTACAGCATAGTTTGTGACACAGCTCTACATCACACCTTGCTGCCGGTCCGTCGAGGTAACCCCACTTTACCAGGTTGGAGTTACTTCTTCCCACTTCAGTCGAATTGTAAAAAATAGACAAGAAAACTACTGTTACACTTTTTTTAAACAGTAGATTCGATTCCCGGCTGCTAGGAACTTTTCATAAATATAAAAGTAAAAATGTCATTTTAGTTGGCTCTAAAATTAAGTCAATGACTATAACTTAACCGATTTCCTTAAGATCTCAAGTTTCGGTTTTGGCTCTATCAATACTGTATTCGATTTTTTTGGTCCTTTTCTAACGACTAGACAAACTTGTAGACAGTAATTAAATAAAATGATCAAAACTCCAAAAACATTGTATTGGATTTCTATCTATTAATAGGGTGACTGGTAATTAGTAACAGATACTTAAACACGTCACTTCACTCATCATTATGAACAACTTCTACTATGGTACCGAACTTTTTAGGATTTTAGGTTTGGACGGCAGATCTTTATTTTTATAGTTCTTTGGTCTAGTGGTCGCAAGCGCTATACTGCTACCATGAGGTCCTGAGTTCGATTCGCGGGTCAGGCAAAGTGTTATTGGCTTTTCCATCTGGAATTTCTCAGTGGCAACCAGGAGTATGGATTTGTGCCCGGTTGATGGCAATAGGTTCGTCCTCTATTACATGGGACTCAAACATAACAGGCGAAATGTGGGGGTACTAGCACCTCTACTTTGCGGCCTAACCTTTCAGGGAATATAGGTACAGTCACGAGCTTTAATTTGGGACCCATTTCCGTTAAATGTTGTTAGAACAATCATAATGCAATAAGGTCGAAACTTTGAAACTTTGCTTTAAGGTTGAAATGTTGAATGTCAAGTTAAGACATAAAATGTCTTATCTAATCGACCTATGAAATGATAACCTCGTTGCAAAAAGCTATCATTACGATTTTCTAATTACGAACATGTGTCGTGTCAGTGTCATTTAAGAAAATAGTTTAATGTGATATTTTCACAAAATATAATTTACCAATTAATAAAATGCTTGCGGCTAATCGTGACCAAATAAGGCTCCAAATTATTGATTTGCACGAACAAGGAGTAGGCATTCACGAGATATCGCGACGAATAAATGTGACAAGAAACACAGTTCGCCGCTGGGTTCGACGCCACGGGAACGAGGAAAATATTATTGACTTACGACGAAACAACCATCACCCGCAAGTTATAACACAAGAGCAGAGCCGCTTGATGCAAAGGCAATACCTGATGAATGGATTTACGCCAACGAGGCATTTTGCGGAAGCGTTTGAAGTCCACCCTTCAACAGTTAGAAAGCATCTTAAAGCTATGGGACTGCATCACAGGCGGCCTGCAAAAAAAATTGCGTTGACGGATGCCCATAAAGCTGCTCGACTTATTTTCGCACGGCAGTATCTAAATTTTGATTGGACAACGACGGCTTTCATCGATGAAAAGACTTTTCAATCTTCCCAAACGGGCAGACTACATTTGTGGCGAATTGACAGGACGCGATACACGGAAGACCACGTCATAGCTAACAACGCGTCTGGTCGCATTACAGTTAACATGTCTGGCTGGATTAGTTCAGCCGGCATTGGAGAACTAATAAATTTACCACCCAGGGCCACTGCTCAAGATTATGTCGATTTATTAGACGAGAGTGTCCTTCCAACATTGCAACTATATTATCCACAAGAAGATGTTGCTCCAATAAACTTTGTTCAAGATAACGCAACAATTCATACGGCAAGAATCGTTAGAACTTGGTTCGACAATAATAGAGCAAATTTAAATCGTATTCCGTGGCCTGCAAAGTGTGCCGATTTAAATCCTATAGAAAATTTATGGGGCTTAATCGTTCAAAAATGGTCAAATAGAAACGAAAGAACTAGAGAAGCACTTATGGATCACTGCCTCACAGTCTGGGAAAGTTTAAGGGGTACTGACATATGTGACAAATTGATTGGATCCATGCGTAACCGGCTCCAGGCTGTGATTGACAATGAAGGTGGATATACGCGGTTTTGAATATTTATGATAAAAAAATTACTGGAGAGATTTAAATTAATTTAGTCGTAGCCTTCGGTGATAAGTGTTTATTTTGTGCACCGCTAACCATGCTTTCTATATAATTGTGTTAAGATTGAGGTTTGTGTCATAAATGTCTTAATAAATATAAAGAATAAAAAACTTTGTTTTTCTAAAGATTTTATTAATCAATATTTTAGCTAAAATCTTCTAAGCCCCCATAATCATAAACGGCCTTTAAACCTATTTTATTTTAAATATGTTGTTTTGGTCCGTCACTTTGATATTTATGTTTGAGAAAGAGACAAAACTTTTTAACTAATATAGGTTTGAAGAATAAGCGGGTTAGTTGACTAGCTATCATATATTGACAATATAATTTTGTTCTTTTTTATTTGTTTCTTTTTTCTTATGGGACCACAGGACCAAAAAGTAATTATTACTCGGAAATCGGTAATGATGTTTGTCCTCGCTCCAGTTGACGTTAGCCCCTAGAAACGTAAAGTTGTCGATGGTAAACATTATGACGTTTATTGTTTGTGCAGTAATTACGATGGGTGCGGCCGGAGGATCCAAAAAAATGCAAATTTATTTTAATAAACTAATTTATTACTGTATTACAAAGTATTGAAATTACGACTAATTATACTAAAGTGTCAATTGATCGATGTCAGATGCAAAAGTGCCGCTCCACGTTTCTAAGTTTCTATGGAAAGGTTCGATTGACGTCAATTGGTCACGCCATGCTGAGCTTGCGTTTCGTGCCCGTAGGTGCCGTGTGCAATGTGTATGCATGTATGCCGATGCAGCGATCTATTAAGGTTGGCCTTGCGTAACACCTCCCCCCGTAGAACAGCGAGTATCGATGGACTTGTTCAAGATGGTCGCTGGTAGACATCCAGGGTCAATCCTTATTTGGCTTGGGTTGATAGTGCGTGGTGATGGGATTGCATAGGCGACTTCGGGGTTGCTGTTGAGGTTTTCTGTGATTTCTCTGGATGCTTTTCTTATGCGTAGCCGACGATAGATTAGAGTGGCGATAAGTGCGCATGTACCGGATAGCGCGAGGTACATGGGTATAGTAGTGTGGTAAATGACGGGATCGGTGACGTCATCTATGTGTACAGGCAGTTGCGTCGCTATCTCGTTGCTAAGGGTGTGAAGTTTTTGTAGATTTGGCGAATTTAGGATGAGCTTCGGATAATTTTCAGGCTTCGTCTCGTTGTATAGGGGCATCTCAATGATTTTCACAACATGTCCTTTGATGTGGTCGTCAGTGTTGGAGATAGTGAAGGCGGGTGTTCTCAGGTTACAATTGAGGGGAATAATTGCCAAATAGCTGCCTCGTAGGGTCCGATATTGTTCTTGACCGCAAGACATCTTCACTTTTGTTGGTACAGGAAAACTTAAGGTATAATGCTTGTCGTCCAGGGTTTCCAGGGCTTCGGTGGTGAGAGCTACGGGTGTCAGCTTGCAGCTGGGTTGAAGTTCTTGATGGACTATGAGATGCTGGATACAATCTGGTTTGCTCTGGATTTGTAGGTTGGCTGTTGACTCACAGAGATATATGGAGTTTACCTTCGGACATTCTGTCTCTATGTACCTAGAGTCTGAGCTAGAGAGTGCTACGAAAGGTGAGGGTGGTATAAGAGTTTCGTGGTTTCTGTTAGGAACAAGGGAAAGTTTATACAAATCGTATGTGGAGGAAACAACTATCGGGACTTTTATAACTACCACTATCTGCTTATTAGAATAGAAGTAACCTAGTTTAATTATTTCATAAAAATGCCTAATTTCTACGTCAAGGATTTCGTCATTAGCATATAAAATCCTTAATTTACCTAACATATACTTAATTTCATCTGAATTAAATAGGGAGTACGGGGTACTCAACGCACGAATAAATGTTAGGGTGTTCTCTAAACTTCGTAATTCTTCGTAAAGATCTTCTACATTATCTCCTAGGATTAACAGATGTTGGGCCAGATGGGCGTATTTAATTAAATCTGTATCCCTATTAGCGTTACTTTCCAAAATTAAGTTTAGTGCCTTGTTCATCTTATCTTGATTTGAAATTATACTGTCTATTATTTGAGAGCTACGTGAAATAAATTTACTGTTTAAACTAACATGGTTATTAATTTCTAATTCTAATTTATGCTCATTATTACGTAAGGTGTTTATGGCGTTTTCGTATTTAAGTGCATCGGTGTAGTCTAAATTACCAGAAATTGATTTTATTACAGAACCCAAACCGTCGATAAGGCCTCTTTTACTACGCGTTGATTCAAACATACTAATTTTACTAATAATTAAATTGATTTTACTATTGAGATGTTTCAGATGAGGGTCGAATAGGGATAAGGTTTTATTGTTAACTAGGGGACTTAATTCAGCCATCTGTGTTTTTACCACTTCAATTTGAAGGTGGACATTCTCTAAGTCTATATGACTTAGGAAAGAGTGGTAATGGGAAACGATCTTTGCCGCTCCTAATTTGAAGGGAAGTAGTCCTGGTCCATTGTCAAGTGATTCAACTGTTATCTCCTGTCCTTGGGCCGGATGTAGGGTCATCAGCCATAGTATTATCCTGTAACAAAGTGGGATCCTTAGGACTTCGCTTAAGGCGAGATTTTGCTACTGGACCGCGTTTCTTCTTCGTATAGATGTGGATTGGAAGATCTGCGAGTACAGTATCTTGCGTATAACGCGGGGCTAACTTCTGTCGAGACGCCATGGGATTGCGTACAAAGATTTGCTGGTCAGGGGTATAGTCCTTCCCGGGTTCTCTATCCTTGTTACGGGTTTCAGTCAATTGTGTCCTGTCATGTAAGGATGTCTGGTTAATAAGGTCGTATACTTGACTCATTCGTTTCCTATGGTCTTGTGAGTACTGTTGCAGTAGATGTTCAGATAGGTCAATATCTATTGGGTCTCGAGGGTCAAAGTGTCCAGTTATCAAGTCCAAAGGTCTACATTTTGTGAAGCTATGGATCGAACTATTGTATGCTAAGATGGCATAGGGCATAAGATTAACGACTGGTTCATTTCGTCTCTCTAATTTCAATAACCTAAGATGTTCTAGAATGGTAGAATGAAACCTTTCTACTATGCCATTGTCGTTGGGGGAATGCGCTAATATCTTATGGTGAATAATTTTATGAGTTCGGCTGAATTCTAAGAAAATCTGATTTGTGAATTCAGGGCCTCCGTCCGTGACAATAGTCAATGGGACCCCATGGTGGGTGCAGAATACAAGTAGAGCTTGTACTACACTTAAAGCGGTGCTATCTCTAAGGTGATAAGCTTGTGCATACTTAGAGAAAGCGTCTACAATGGTAAGGAATTTCTCTGTTTGAGCTGTGAACAGATCTAGATGGATAATTTCAAAAGGTTTACTAGGGGGTGGTACAATGTTGAATCTTTGCTTGATGGGATGACGGTCGTACTTAGCCTGACCACAGATTGTACACTCATTTATGTACTTGGAGATGTGTTCTTTCATCTTAGGCCAGTAGAATTTAGAAGATAAGGCTAGGTAACATTCAGTGATACCGCGATGGTTTGTTTTACCTTCGTGGTATTTCTTTATGATGTCCTGTTGACGCAGGTAGTCTTTAACATTCTCTAATTCAACTTTAGTTAGAACCATGTTCATTGAAGAGCTTTTGAAGTTGTCTTGAATTATGGGGATTATTTTATACATGGCCAGAGGAGGATGGATGATTAAACCGGTTTTGACTTTAGGGTTCACATATTCTTTGACTGCATCAATAACGTCGTTAGTCAGGTTAGACTCGGATAGTTGAATGGTAGTTCGGGTATGCGTTTCAAATGGCTTACTCACTGTCGGTCGTTTTTTGATATCGCCTACAAGTACAAAACAGATTTGTCTACTGAATTTATTTAAGGGTTCGTCTGATATTGGCACTTCTAGAATAGGGGCTTCGTTACTAGTGTGAACAGTTGCTGTGTCAGAGTTGTCGAGTATGTCAAGGTTGTTTGTAGGGGCTGTCAGTGTCTCAGAGCCTACTGTTGAGTGAGGCTTTTCAGATACATTTACCGCTATAGACATGGCGTCCTCGTTGTTGATTTCAATGCGGGACAATGCGTCGGCGTTAGTGTTCTTTTTGCCTTGCTTGTATACTGTAGTAAAATTGTATTCACTCAACTTAAGTCTCCAACGTGTGAGTCTGGAGCCTGGTTCTTTAAGGCTCATAACCCATTGTAAGGGTTTATGGTCTGTAACTATCTTAAACTTTCTCCCAAACAAGTATGGACGAAAGTATTTAGTAGCCCAGACTATGGCTAATAACTCCTTCTCGATTACACTATAGTTAATCTCACTGGAGTTTAATGTTCTAGACGCGTATGCTAAGGGCTTATCTTGCCCTATAGGCCCTTGAGAAAGGACAGCTCCTATGGCAAAGTTAGACGCGTCGGTCGTAAGCACAAATTCCTTAGAAAAGTCAGGGTACTGCAGTATAGGGTCGTTAGTCAATAGTAACTTGCATTTTTCAAAACAATCGATGTAGTTAGGGTCATTGAAAGTGATCTTAGAACCTTTCTTGAGACATTGCGTCATGGGTTTCGTAATGCGCGCAAAGTCAGGAATAAACTTCCTATAGTATCCTAACAAGCCTAAAAAGCGTTTGATCTCGGTAGCTGTCTTAGGAATAGGAAATTTCTGGATGGCAATGATCTTATCGGGGTTAGGCTTAATACCGTCTTTACTTATTACATGACCTAAGTATGAAGTTTCAAGCTTTAGAAACTCCGACTTATCCATCTGGATCTTAAAGTTCGATTCCCTTAATCTCTTGAATACTTTTTCTAAATTTATCATGTGTTCCTGTAAGGAGACACTAAAAACGACTATGTCATCAAGGTATACGAGACATATAACATTTTGGAGGTCCCTGAGGACATTATCCATCACGCGTTGAAACGTGGATGGAGAATTTTTGAGACCCATAGGCATGCGTAAAAATTCAAAGTGCCCATGTTCTACATTGAAGGCCGTTTTGTGAATATCGGCTGGGTCCATTTCTACTTGGTAAAATCCACTTGCAAGGTCTAAAGTTGTGAAGTAATGACAGTTACCAAGTTTATCTAAGATGTCATTAATATTGGGGATTGGGTACTTGTCATCGAGGGTTTTCTCATTGACTTTGCGAAAATCAATGACTATGCGCCATTTAGTCCTTCCGGACGCATCAGATTTTTTTGGAACTACCCAGATGGGTGAGCTCCAGGCTGACTGCGAGGGACGGATTATCCCTTGGTCTAGCATTTTGCTAATCTGATCCTGAACTTCCTGTCTGTGAACAAAGGGATATCTATAGGTCTTAGTATAGACAGGTAATTCGTCGGTGGTATGAATACTGTGCTTTATCTTATTGGTGAAAGTTAGAGGTTCACCGTCGATATAGAAAACGTCGGCATATTGTGCACAAAGAGATTCTAAGTTAGCTCGTTCTTCAGGATTCAGATGGTCAGTGCGTAGTTTTGATAATACCTCGGATACGCGATCGCTAGGCTGATAGATAGTCGCGCTTTGCTCGTTAAAAAGTTCCGCGGTAACTGGCCTATCCATTGAGAAAACTACATCATGTTTAGTTGGATTAATTATTTCTATGATGCCACGGTTATTTTTAACAGAAGTAACACAGCCGCGAATAGTGCAATTGGAAATAGTCTGCTCTGATATTATTACGTCACCATCATGAAGATTAATGGGGACTCTAGCTAATTTGGATGAATTAGCGGGTACTATGTCCTCGTAAAGATTACAATTTCGTGAATCATACATTCGCAGGGGGTTAGATGAATTACGTGTGACAAGAACCTTATTCTTTAAATCTATATTAGACTCTAACTTTTCTAGTAAATCTAAGCCTATTAAGCCGTCAAAATAATTGTGGAACTTGTAAATGTATAGGGTAATGTCACAGGTTTCTTTAAATTCCGGGAAGCACGGTATAGTAATGGAATAATTATTACGAGTTGTCGCGTGGATGTTAGTGACTTCGAAAGGCTCATAATTACACTGGATATGATGATAAAATCTTTCTACAACGTCCGGGCTAATAAAAGATAGGTTCGCACCGGTATCTACTAATAGTTTAATGGGTGGATTAGCAATCTGAATGAATGGAAGTTGTCTCTGGGTTTGCAAGTTAATTTCTATTTTGGTTTGTCTGATTTCGGGGTTGTATGAAAATCCTGGCCTTCAGCGGGCGTTCCTTGGGCAGATGTTCCTTCAGGCACATTCTGATGTTCCTCTACGTGCACAGGAACATAATCACTATGAGCTAGTGGCTCATACACAGGTTCGTAATTGTAAGGTACGGGGTAGAACTGGTCGTAATAGTCATTATAGGCGTAGTCAGGGTACTCATAATAGTCGTAAAAGTCTACTTCGTTAACATTCGTCTCACGAGTCTTAAAGTAGTTACTGGGAGGTGGATTTCCTTGTTGAGTCCAGTCATGTCCTGTCGAAGGTCTCGGCATAGGTTTGGGAACAAAGTGGCTTACACCACTCATGGGCTTGGGACCATTATTAATGGGCGTGTAACCAGGCCTTTGTTGAGGCAATCGGAACACGTTGCTCTGGGGCCTATAGTTAGGCGGGGGTGCGCTTAACATTTGTTGGGTTCGCGTGGGACCGCGATTGAAAGGCACTTGAGGTCTCCAAGCTTGCATTGGCCTTGGCGGTTGTGGCTGATAAAAACTTCTAGAGGGACCGGGCTGATTAAACGGCGCTGGAAAAGTGACTGGCTGTGGAGTATGCAAATTAAATGGCTTAATTTGATACGTACTGGGATTAAATGAAGACGCAGGCTGCACAGGTCTCCGCTCCGGCAAATGGTCGTTACGCTGCTGTAAGTATATGGTGTTAATTTCCTCGTGCACAAACTCGAGAGCCTTTTCAATTGTGTCGGGTCGCATGCACCTAATGCGCGAGCCTAAAGGTTCTTTTAGGCCACGAACGAATGCCTGTAGGGTTAATTTTTTATATAGTGCCCGTTTGGCTTCGATGGTAGTAGATATGGACTCATGTAGGGTCACATAGGTCATAATTGTGCTAAATAAAGTTTGACACTTTTCGTAAAATTCCGGTGGTGATAAATTCTTTTGTGTTAACAGGGCCAGATCGTTGTATAAGGCGGTCTCGTCCCGCTGGTCCGAGAAGTTATTAATCAGGGCGTTTCTAATACCCTGCCATGTTTCGGGGATGCCGTTTGAATTTATAGTGCGAGCGGCATTCCCGGTAACTTTATTAAGTATGCCGTTCAACAAGGATAAATTACTTAGTTCGTAACCTGGCTCTGCCCTAACAAATTGCGCGACAAGTTGGTCACATAAACGTACAAACCGCGTGAGCACGTTCGGGTTCCCGTCGAATTCGGGAACGAGGCGTAAGGCCTTGTAAACTTGATCTACCGAATCGGTACTCATTTTGTTAGTTAAATTATTCTCTATAATTAAGTAAGATTCTACACTTTCACTATCTTCTAATATAGTATCTAAATCCCTATTCGCATCGATTTGCGAGTTCCTATTAGAAATACTCGATTTAGGAGTCCGTGATATACGTGGGTGAAAAATTTTGAAAGTTTAATAGAAACACTTGAGGAAATTAACACAAAGGAAACACAGGAAAAAAAAAAGGAAATTACACGAAGGATACTAAAACATAGGAAGGCGAGCAACTCTAGTAGATCTAGGTACTTACCAAATCTGCATCTCTCCGTGGTATCGATATTCGGATACTCCCCCGTAGCCGCACACCCGTAGGTTCGAATAGCCCGTTGTCGGTGATCGATTCACTGAATTTACTGGACTATCCTACCGACTGCGCCAATTACGATGGGTGCGGCCGGAGGATCCAAAAAAATGCAAATTTATTTTAATAAACTAATTTATTACTGTATTACAAAGTATTGAAATTACGACTAATTATACTAAAGTGTCAATTGATCGATGTCAGATGCAAAAGTGCCGCTCCACGTTTCTAAGTTTCTATGGAAAGGTTCGATTGACGTCAATTGGTCACGCCATGCTGAGCTTGCGTTTCGTGCCCGTAGGTGCCGTGTGCAATGTGTATGCATGTATGCCGATGCAGCGATCTATTAAGGTTGGCCTTGCGTAACACAGTGACAGCGTTAACATAATAGCTCTAAATGGCGAAAGTTTGCTACACGATATTCAACCTTAGGTGGGTCCCAAATTAAAACTCGTGACTCATACAGTCACGAGTTCTGTCATGCTAGAAATAAAAATGAAAATTATGTTTGTTGGTAAGCGCATCACTAGAGTCTGAACCGATTAGGCACCGAGTCACTAGAGTCTGAACCGATTTTTAACTGTTATATGGTAAGAAAAAATGGAAAGTTTCAGATTCGGGAAAATCAATCAATCAATCAAATAATTTTATTTTCAGATTTACAATCCTATTTGTTAGTAATTACGTACACCATCTTAAACACTATCACATGATAATATTTGGCAAATTTTGGTCATAATTACTAGTAATGTCAAAACAATCAATAATAATATCAAAATCATAACTATAATGTCAAAAACACCATAATAATAATGTCAAAATCATAACTATAATGTCAAAATCACCATTAATAATGTTAAAATCATAACTATAATGTCAAAATCACTAATAAGACAATAACCAAATATGACATGTGACAATTTTTACTATGGGATTTTTAAATTCGGACAAGACAACTGTCGGGTCAGCTAGTACACAATGAAAAAGATGCGTCTAAGTTTAATTTATTTATAAATAAAATATATGCATAATAATCGATGTGTATTAGCATATTTGATCAAATAACATTAAATTAAACATAATTAGCTGCTGTTTCGGTTTTTTTTATTTGCGTTAATTTAAGATTGGCCATGCGAATCGATTAAATTAATTAAGATTTATTAAGTTTTTTAGTTTTTGACAGAATTATAGACATTAGCAATACCATTTATATATACCACTAGCTGTTGCCCGCGATTTCGTCTGCGATCCAGGATGAAAAGTAGCATATGTCCTTCTCCAGGTCCCAGGCTACCTATCTGTCAAATTTCATCCAAATCTGTTCAGCCTTTTTAGCGTGAAAGCGTAATAAACAAACAAACAAACTCAATTTCGCATTTATAATATTATATATATATAGAAGGATAAGGTTCTGGAGTGGCGACCGCGTACCGGAAGACGTAGAGTTGGAAGGCCTCCCACCAGGTGGACCGATGACCTTGCAAAGGCCGCAGGAATCCGCTGGATGCGGGAGGCACAGAATCGGTCGAAGTGGCGGTACTTGAGGGGAGGCCTATGTCCAGCAGTGGACGTCTTTCGGCTGAAAATGGTGATAGAAGGATAGTTACGATTAGGATATTGTCTTGAACAACTTATTAGGATGAACAGAAATTGAACACATCGAGTTTAATTTCTGTTCATTATTTAGGTGTTGTTCTTGCCAAAAATATTCTTCTTCTTCCTCGTGTCGCTGGCACAACAGTATTTCAAATCTTGTTGGCCCAATACTTCGCCACTTCCACCACGACGTCGTCGGTGGCAGCGCAGAACCGTTTTGAAAGCGTAACAAACAAACAAACTCACTTTCGCATTTACAATATTAGTTAGGATTGTGATCAAGACATCGCGAATCCAAATATTTTTGTTATCAATATAAAAAGAATATACTTCCGAGCTGGTAAGCTACTCTGTAAGTATACTATTTCTACTTAAGCGGCCTGTGGGTGAGATATACGCAGCGAGCCTACAGAGCCCTGCGCACTCAGTACAATAATGCGTTCAGGATGTTGTTGGGCCTGCCGTGGCGGTGCAGCGCGTCTGGGATGTTTGCTGAAGCGCGCACTGATGATTTCCAGGTCATCATGCGCAAAAAAGCAGCTTCCCTGCTGGCCCGTTTGCGGAGTACAAACAACAGCATTCTGAACGCGATAGCTGTACGTTTTGACTGCCCCTTTCAAAATCAGTGGGTCATGTCCTGTGTGGGTGTGGCAAGTCATTGTAAATAGAAAATTAAAAATGTATTTATTAGGTTAAGGTTTCTATGGGTCTATGCCACCCGAAATAAAGTTATAAATAAAATAATAAATAATAAATTTTTTTTTTTTTTGACATAACGAGAAAATCTATGCTCAAAGATACATTTATTGCATATTTACTGATGGAGTTCACAAATGACTAGCTTCCACCAGCAGCTTCGGGCGCGTGTTTATTTATAAATTATAGCCAATGTTACTCAGCGATACTAGGCACTCTACGGGTGAAATATTTTTTTTAGCTTGTTTTTGAGCTTATTCGTTACAAAAAATAAAACAAACATTTTCTCTTTATAATATTATATTATGTGTAGAAGTGTAAATCATGTATCCCAATTTCTGAAGAAATAGATAGACCTAAATTGGCTGTAAACTTTTCATGCACCAAACCTGCCAGTTAGAAAAAAAAAACTGGTATATAATGATATAGGTAATCAATGTTCATCATCGTCATTATCATCATTCTGTTGCCCTGTATCCCCACAAAAATAAACAATACTATTAAAAACTTAAAGCTGGTAACAGCGCCATCTATATTCTATACCCCAACACTACGCGAATCCATAAGTTTACTCCCTACCAAAAATCGCTCAACGCGCCTAAAGAAGTTTCCACTTCAAAAACCGTAATCCCATATGTTCTTACAATCAGTCTAGTCAATAAACGATCACTGGAAATACAATAAAACCCAGGGGCCTTATTATGAATTATTATTGCCATCATTATTCCACTGCGAAAAAAGGATGGTGCTAGCGGTCTTGTATAGCTCCGTCTCTCACTCACACTGGAATAATGGTGGCATTAATACGTCATAATACGGCCCCTGTACCCCACTTAAAACCATACAGTTTCCATAAAAAAAAGAGCCAATACATATAAGTTAAAGTCGCTTTTCCTGTATATCTGTGTGACCACGCTGTTCTTCTAAACTACGCAACGCATTTTGATGCGGTTTTCAGCATCATTTAGAGAATTTATTCTGAAAGGTTTATGCCTTAAAATATTAATATTAAACTTAAATATAATAAAGAAATATGGATGTTTTGAAATTCGTGCGAAGCAGGGACGAGTCGCTTCGCTAGTAAGATATAAATTACGCGGATTGCCCGTGTAACAACTTTAACCGCTTTATAACACATTGTGTAAACAAACCAGGCTAATGTACGTTTAATCCGCGATTGGTGACGGAGAGAATTGATAATGACCAGTGGTTGGTTAATTGAGTACAGTGAGAAAGTTAGATGAAGTGAAATGGGTGATATTTCTTATTAAGGTGGATGCGCAGTGGCAGCCCGCGAAATTCAAATTTACTTATGTTTTTTATGTGTAACATCTTTCCTCTCGCTCCCTCGCTTCCCTGCAATCTGTTGGAGTGATTCAAACTCAAACACAAACTAAAAGCATTTATTTCAATTAAACCATTTGCATTCACTTTTGAATTCTCAAGGATTTTGTGTAAAAAGGGACGGAAGTGTGTAACAGGAAGCCGGGGAAGCGCGCGCTATTTGATTTGACCAATGAGCGCGCGCGGTGCTAGAGTTGGCCGTCAGATGGTACCAACCCATTTTCCGAGAGGTTGTAAACAGGATGATGATGATGATCATTGTTTATATCATGAACAATGATAAACTGAGATATATATATAACGTGAAATTATATTCTCTACATTGTTCTATCGGGTTTTCAACTGGTATATTTGTTTCAAAGATGAAACGTTGCAAAATGTAAGTTTGCACCTAAATGAGAAATTTTCCCAGTTTAACAAGTTTAGTTTAGTTTCCCAGAACCTTTGATTTCGACTATACCACTGAACTGAATTTGAAGTTTTAGATATTCATTCGACACAGAATTTGACCCTCTTTAATATAGAGGAATAAATTTTCCGTCCGACGTACCGTTTTTGTGCTACATGCAAAAAACTGAAAAAAGAGCAAAAATGTCGCGGTTATTGGGCTCCCAAAAGTTATGAACACCTCCTGGGATTAGAAAAATTCTGATTACACGCATTTAGGACCAAATTAAGGTATTAAAATGATTTCCAGCTTGCTGGGAATTTATTCTTCGAAAAATTCTAATTTGCTTGGCCTATAATATAATACATCCCTCTAAGTTAGTTTTTTTCTCAAATGTCATGATTTTAAGAAAATCATTTAGTGGATCAAAATATCTACTTGATTTCCGTGCTAAGCGAAATATCTTTACTACCAGACCTAAAATATTAAACGCGATTATTCACTACGCAACAAACAACAGAGTATTGTCAATGCGTTGATAGCGACAACAGGTGCACGTACGCAGCTGTTGTGGCGCGTGCTCTAGCGTAGATCCTTTAGTTCAGGGGTTGCCACAAACAGGGGATGTAGCGGAAACTAATTATCAAGCTTTTTGTGTGAATAGAAACTTTTTTAGAATAAAATTATGTTGGGATCAGGGGTAAATAATATTAGGAAGAGGGCATGGGGGACTGAGCTACTTTAAATGTGATTATCATAATAAGACAGGCAACAAATAGGGTCATAGTTAATCATACTTTCAAGGGCACCCTTGAAAGCATATCTTTAACAAAATAATTTGAATAATTACATAATACAATTAATTAAAAAATAATGTAATTATTCAGATCTAGAAACGTTCGTTGGTTCTTACTACCAAGTAAATTATGAATCGATTTCTAAAGGTAATATAGGATAGAAAAGCTTTAATGCCCATATGGATAAGTATAACGGTCACGAGCATAAAATAAAGCCTTGACTTAAAATTCCAAAGTGTTTTTCTCTTGAGATAAAATTTTCAACTTTGTGAAAAGACGTTTTGATAATTCTATGTTCGTAACAACATAAAATAATATACAATGCTGTACAAGAAATCCCTTTTGAATCTTGTGTAAGTGTCAGGTACCTATTTATGCACGTAGTGCTGCCTGCTGCGTGATTCCGAGCACCGCTGCGCGGCACTGCTGTTCGTGGTTTACTTCTCAACAGTTCAACATTCACGTGTTATCGCTGTGATGAACGCCGCACTACTGGGCTGTCGCGGCGGCCGGCAGGGTGACACTGCCGCGCAGCAATGCCGTCGCAGCAATGTCGCACAGCATTACTGCCGTGCTCGGAATGTTTTTATTTATTTATTAAAACTTTAGGCACAAGTAAAAATAATACTGTACAAGAGCGGACTTAATGCCTGAGGCATTCATTTATAATGTAATCTCATATAAACCTATAGAAAATGTATGGGGACCAGTCGTGACGCGGCAGCACTGCCGCGTACAGCGTTGTTCGGTATGATCCCGAACAACGCTGCACGAGGTTATGTGTTCAAATCCGGGCAAGTACCAACGCGAGTTTTTCAATTCATAATTATGTATATGAGTTTATCTTGGACATTACTTATATCGGTGAAAAAACACATCGTGCTCAAACCTGGACTTATAATTAATATGAGTCTGAAATCGCCAACCCGTCTTGAGCAAGCGTGGCGATCAATGCTCGTGCCTTCTCTGTATGAGAAGAGGCCTTTGTCCTGCAGTGGGACAATAATAGGCTGGTATAGAAGGATTTTCTTCCGACTGGAATGCTCGGCTTTCCGCATCCAGTCCAGTAAATATCACTATATCTACTAGACTGGATGCTAAGGGCCGAGAATTTGGTATTATGGTGCAACTTGGGAAAGGGCTATATCCAACAGTGGAATGATATAGGCAGAGTTTATTGAATGGGGATGACTGTGTATGGTCCACTCGTAGATAATGTTTTAATACAGCCCTGATAACATTATTCATTATTCCTTGTCCTTATCCCAATTTATTTAGGGTCACCGCGACATGTCTTCTTCTATCATACTTCTCTAGTACTTAGTCTTCATCTTGGTAGTCACCCCCTTTCTAGCGATATCATCTTTCACACAGTCCATCCATCGTTGGTCTACTGTTGTGTTTCGTTGCATACCCACTTGGGAGAATTGCCATTAGGGACACACATGGTCATAACTTGTAAGGGATCAAGAAGCGCCTGCGGACTGCTAAGATTGCCAAGAGCGCTATGTCCGCAGCCGCCCCACGATTCGGCCCGTATAACGTACGTTGGAAGGGCCATGGGAAGGTTGGAGGGAGTCCATCCATCGTGTCTTTCACACAGTCCATCCCCAGTGCATCCATCGTGTTTTGCATGAATGTCGATGGCTATTAGAGTAGGGGAGGACCCCGACATTCATACTCGAAGCTTTCCTCATCACCCCCTTTCTAGCGATATCATCTTTCACACAGTCCTTTCATCGTGTCTTTGGTGGAGGACCAAAGACACGATGAAAGGACTGTGTGACCTACTCTAATAGCCATCGACATTCGTACTCCAAGCTTTCCTCACGACATTTTCCACATTAATCCGCATCACATGCCCATACCATGACAACCGATAATATAATTGATAAAGTTTCATAACTATAGATGTATTATCAAAACTTATGTTCAACAGTCAGATAGTTGTCACTTGGACATATCCTCAATTTGCAGGCTCCTGCGCTTATCTCAAAAGTACTGCATTCTTCCGTCAGCAAAGGTTACAGACGGGAAGTATTATTATCAACTTAGTTACAATATCATTATTAAAAACATTATTTTTGTAAAATTATGTCGGTCACAAGATAGGCCTTGAATCCTTAATGATTTAAAAATAGGACCGATTTTTTTAAGAATGCTTGCAATTTGGTTTACTACTACTGCTAACTGACTTATTGCTTATTGCATTATAGTCATAATTATGTCTTTCTTTTTCCACAGGACTATTGCCACCTTAAATGTTTTGAAGAAACGGTGATATATCATCTACTTTTAGAGACATAGTTTTAATCGAAGTTTCATGTTATCGCGTAATTATATTTTTGCTACAGCCCACCTAGTTTAGACACCTAGGGACAAAGTTATAAAGCTGATGCTTGTGATTTATCCAGCAGACCAGCACCCTTCTAACATCCTAACTAATATACAGTATTATAAATGCAAAAGTGAGTTTGTTTGTTTGTTACGCTTTCACGCTAAAACGGCTGAACGAATTTGCATGAAATTTGGCACATGGGTAGACCATGACCTGGAAAAGAACATAGGATACCCTTTTTATCACGATATTCCCACGGCATCAAGACTTATGCGGGTGAAACCTCGGGGTGCAGCTCGTGATATATAACTGCTTCAAATAATAATACAAGATATTAAGTTTAGTTATCTTAGCTTAGCTATTTCGCTACAACTCTAACATACAACCTTACTTACCTTAGGGCCTATTTTCATTGTAAACCATATTGAAGGTGCAAATATATATATTTTTTTTAATAGAATAAATTATTTTTATTTGACACATGTCATAAGGCCACACAAAATAAGGATAAAAACTTTTTTACAAAAAAAAAAACAACCGACTTCCAAAAAAAACACTAAAGAGAAAAATAACTTGAATTTCGGAAGTCGGTGGCAAAAACAATAGTATTTTATATATGAAAGCAATTCATAACTATTTCCCTAGGGATATAACTATATCACGGCTTCAACTATGCGAACTGCGAACCATCTTAAAATATAACTATATGGATCTGTATTTTCGTTTTTGCCACCGACTTCCGAAATTCAAGTTATTTTTCTCTTTAGTGTTTTTTTTTGGAAGTCGGTTGTTTTTTTTTTTTGTAAAAAAGTTTTTATTTATCACTTTTTAGTTGTGTTTATACCTACCCCGCACAAATTCGTATACCAGTCGAATAATGGAAACATAACAAAAGATTTTTCAAAAATTTACGAATCATTCCAAGCGCCCCGCTGGTGGGGCAAAGAGGAATGCCTAAAAATTTTCAGTGGAATATGCCCCACTAGTTCGACTTGGTGGGGCAGATTCCACTTCTTCTTCTTTTCCAATCAAATATTAAATACGAGCATACCTACTTACACAAATTCTAAGGTGCCAACCCTTGTGGGGAAGAATCCATGCCATGGGGCAGAATGCATTTGCCCCACCAGTGGGGCGACTTGATGGGTCAAAGTGGAATGATTGAAATTAACCCCTTTGTGGGTGAAAAGGGGGGATACGGTTTGTATGAAAGATATTATTCATTTGGTTTAGAAAACGTGGTATAAACTTATCTAAGTAATAATAAAGATGGAATCATACATTTTTCAAAACTGGCTTGAAAGTGTAGAAAGGGGGTTACAAAATTTTTTGCATCTCAATGACATCTATTGGCCCAAAATGGTACACATTTTGGAATACATTTTTCTACATTCAATTTAACAGAAATAACATTTTTGAAATTTAATTACAGTCCTATTAAAATTGTAAATATAATATTATCACGATGTAACATTTAGTTTTTGTTTCATTGCAATCGTCTCATACAATAAAAAGATATGCTATTTAAAGTTTTCAAAGTGAGACCCATACCACCAACAAGCACTACGTTCCAGGCGGCAAGGGGTAACGGAGATGTGGAGCGTATGCTGCCTCTAATATTAAGCTGGGCGGTCACAGTCCATAAATTACAGGCTACCACCCCCGAAAGAGCTGTGATCGACTTTGGTAAAAAAAACTTTGCAAAAGAGCAAATATACGTCGCGCTTAGTCGTGTCAGAAGTTTGGAAGGCATAGTTTTATCAGAGTTGGACGCCAACAAATTATTAAAGCGACCACACGGCCACAGATCATTGACGGAAATAACGAGGCTACAAAATCTGTCTTCTGACAATCAAGGCCACACATAACATACGACTCAAGTACCGCAATTTGACGCCGGGATATTACCATTAAAATCATTTATAGCCAAAGTACATCTCATGGCATTTCGAATAAGCCCAAACACGGCTAGGAGCGTCCTTCCGGCTTCATCTTCAGATCAGTTCGATGGTCATCAGAATTATTTATTTAAACGTGCTTCATTGCCGCTTAACTATCTTAATCGAAATATCTTATCGCCACCCGTGAAATACTTATCATTGAGTAGTTCCGGTGGCCATCTGTCTTCTTCATCAGTTCCATTTCACCAAATGATACTTTCTGAATGCAAATGCTTAATTTGTTGCTGAAAATACCTAAATCGCTATGTATGTGCCTATAATATTTGAGGAGTTCCCTCAATTCGTCATGGATTCCATCATCAGAACAGATTTTTTTTTATTGGTACCAATCTGGCCGTATATCCTTTCAAATCACAAAATAATTTTCTAAATCGGTTCATAAATGGCGCCACCCGTGGAATACCTATCATTGAGGAATTCCGATGGCAATCTGTGGTCTTCTTCATCAGTTCCACTTCACTAAATGATAGTTTCTGAATGCAAATGCTTAACTTGTAGCTGAAAATACCTAATTCGCTATGTGTGTGCCTATAATATTTGAAGAGTTCCCTCAATTCCTCATGGATTCCATCATCAGAACTAAATTTTGATAAATATGGGACCAATCGGAAAGTGTATCCTTTCAAATAAAAAAATATTTTTCAAAATCGGTTCATAAATGACGGAGATATGAGGTAACATACATTAAAAAAAAAAAAATACAACCGAATTGATAACCTCCTCCTTTTTGGGAAGTCGGTTAAAAACAAACTTAATTCTAACAAAAACAATAGCGATATAGCAAAACCTTTTAGCAATATAAATAGCGATGTTGACAGTACCTACCTATTATTCCAAACGAGCATTTTTAATTAAGAATTAAATGACAAGCATAACGCTAAGTTTTGTAATGAAAATGAAAGCGTTCACACCACCATCCGACTCGGCTGTCCGGTCTCATATTGATAGTTATATTTCACGGTGAGAAATACCTACTCGAGAACGTTTTAATGTGCTTCCGCTCTTTTAATTAATTAACGGAAACGGACGAGTTAAACCAACTAATTAATTTTAAGAACTGCTTAATTTTGTTAAAAAATCTGAAGAATTATATTTTAATACCTTTAGCCTCGTTGGTCTAGTGGTCGCAAGCCTTACTGCCGGGCATGAGGTCTTGGGTTCGATTCCCAGGTTGGGCAAAGTGTTATTGGGTTTTCTATATGGAATTTCTTGGTAGCAGTCCGGACTTCCGGAGTCTGAATTTTTGTGCGGTTGATGGCAATAAGCTCTCCCCCTATTACATGAGACTAAATGAAATGTGGGTGTACTATAGATACAACTCTGCCCAACCCTTCGGGGAAATAAGGCGTAATGTTATGTTATAATTTTTGGCTAAAATCGGAATCTCGTTATACCATTAGCCTTGATAAATTTTGGTCTAAGTATTAGTTTCTATCCTTATGTAGTTTATTTATTTATTTAGAGGTATAAAAATTATGTATTAGGTATGTTGAAACTGTTGGTACTCCCCGTCACTTGTCCATAAGGGTTCATTAGAAAACCAGCGTCAGACAGCATTTGTCGGGCATTAATGCTGAAATGAACCTTTTTGGCGCAGCCGTGAGGCACACACTATTATTGCTTTATGATTATTTTCAGTTTTTATTTTTTTATTATTGTGTTTCACGAACTGTGTCCAAATAAATATTATTCTTTCTTTCTTTTCTTTCTATCTTTTCTTTGCATGTTTCGGGGTGCAGTGCTTGTACACTTCATACTCCTTAGGTATAGTAGCAGTAGGAACCTTGGGGTTTTAATCGTTAGGAGTCCGACAGATCCGATCGAAGACTAAGAGCTCTGAGCTTCCATGATTTCCCCGCTGAAAAAAAATACAGCTGGTCTTTATTCTACACATTTTTTTTCGTTTATTCTTGTCATGGAATGGGCTCCCGGAAAATTTTGTGACGGCTCCCTCATCGAACTGCTTCAAGAATCGACAGGACAGATTAAATATCTCCAAGCTATTTGATACACATGCATCAGCTAATTAGCTGCTAGTCTGATCTGATCGAGTGATTTCAACATGGTCGAATTTTGCATAATCGAAATCCTCCTTTTTTTTTCTGGGTGGGTAATCATTAAATAACTTCGTGGGCGTGGGCGTGTCCGACTCTTACTGACTAAAACCCACCCGTATTCCTTCAGTTGCCTGTACGTTGCCAGGGGCCACGGTATCCCTTTTGGACTTTCCCGCAGCCCCGGCAGGCATCGGTCCTATCAGACCCCTTCAAATGCTGATCGGAATCCTCCCTATTAGCTAGCGAAGTTAAACCTCTTCAGATAAGCTTAATTACTAATTTGATGGGAATTATGTCTGAAATCGTCAACCCACTTTGAGCATGTGTGGTGATCAATGCTATAATAATAGGTTACCTATGAAATTGCCGTTTTGTATGAAAAAATTTAAACGAGTTTTTTTCATGTATTTTTTATTTGTATTAATCGAAGTAATCACCCATGCAATCAATGCATCTTTGCCAAGAGCAGTGGCAGTTAATTGATGCCCTTCTTAAAGAAATCAGCTGGACGGGAGGCAACAAATTCTTCAAAGGCATTTTGTACTGCCTCTCGGGTATTGAATTTTTTTCCCGCCAAGAAGTTATCCAAATTCTGGAAAAACTAGTAGTCTGTAGGCGCAAGGTCTGGTGAGTAGGGCGGATGACGGAGAGCTTCCAACCCCAGTTCTTGCAATTTGGAGACCGTCTGCTGTGCAGTATGAGGTCGCGCGTTGTCGTGCAGGAGCAGCGGAGACGAGCGATTGATCAATGCTGGTTGGAGATGTGCCAGCTTCTCCATCATTGTGTTCAGTTCTTCACAGTACACATCTGCAGTAATGCTCACCCCGTTTGGTAAGAAGCTGTGATGAATCACACCGGCGCTAGACCACCAAACAGTGACCATCACTTTTCTAGGGGTAAGTTTTCGTTTAGGGCATTGTTTAGGTGCTGAACCAGGATCCAACCAACTTGCTGAGCGCTTGCGGTTATCAAACAGAATCCATTTTTCATCGCAGGTAACAATGCGGTTCAAAATTCCTTCATTTGTGTGTCTGTTGAGCAGTGCGAGGCACGTCTCGACGCGTACTTCGCGCTGGCGATCATTGAGTTCGTGGGGCACCCATTTGTCAAGCTTTTTTACCTTGCCAATTTGACGCAAATGGACCAATATTGTTTTGACGCTAACGTCGAAAGCTGCTGCTAATTCAGCCGTAGATTGTGTATCATTAGCTTCCACATTCGCCTTTAATTCGTCATTGTCGACCAAAGTCTTCGGACGACCGCGAGGTTCATTTTTCAGGTCGAAATTTCCAGAACGGAAGCGAGCAAACCAATAACAGGTGGTGCGTTGGTTTGTAGTGTTAGCTCCGTAAACGTCGTTGATGTTGCGTGCCGCTTGTGCCGCGTTGCTGCTACGACGGTACTCATATTCCATAATTACTCGAATTTTTTACGTATCCATGATGACGAAAAAGATTGAAATGCGATGAAAATGTAACACTAATCAATAAACAAATTTTTTTTTTTTTTTTTTTTTCCTTGTTAGTAAGAACAGAATTCTTAATAATTAATTACGATCTAGCCTACATAATTAAAAGACTAATAAGCAATTTAACTCTAACTTAATATGTTACGTGATAATGTTAAACTAAGAATAGTGTCCATTTGCACTTTTACACAAGTCCGTAGCACTTTCTTAGAGTCTGATATAATTTATATAAACACTATGTTCATGTGTTATTTCAATAGCACAACATTGTTACTATTATTTATTCACTTTGTACACTACACTAATTCAAATGGTTTAGTTCTATTTAGCCTACGCACTAAGTCTGTGTTGTCTAGCAGCTGGATAGCCTCAACATTCACGTGTCGGTGGAGTCTGTGTTCGTGGGCTTCAGCAAATCTTTGGATAATAGTGGTGACGAACTCCATTTTAAGGTCGCGGTGAAGGTCGTCATTTCTTATGTACCAGGGTGCATTCACAGCATCCCTGAGTACTTTATTTTGGAATTGTTGGATTATTTTGACGTTGCTTTGTTTAGTACAGCCCCAAAGTTGGATACCATACGTCCAAATTGGCATCAGTATGTGCTTGTAAATGGTTATTTTATTATGTATTGATAGACAGGATTTCCTTCCAAGTAACCAATACATACTTTTATAACGTATGTACGTAATAAACAAATGACAACTTTTGGAAAAAAAAAAATATTTATTTTATTTATTTAAAGATAACCAACTTCTATTAACAGTTTGCACCAGACATACAAGTTATAGGTTAATTAATACATACTAAACATAAAGAAAAACATAAAAATATAAAATTTGAAAAATTGCACAGTAAACAAAATAAAATAAAAAATAAAACAAAATTATAACATCATTAAAAGCAAAATAATCCATGTTTTTAAAATAAAATTAATTTGAAATTAGAATTCTTAGCCAAACAAAAATGATTTTGATTTGAAATGGCCAGTACTGCAGAACGGCAATTTCATAGGTAAAGACCTAATACTTTATCTGTATGAGGAGAGTCCTTTGCACTACAGTAGGACCATAATAGGCCGGGATAATTATTATGTTAGACAAATTGGTTTAAAAATGTCTCGAAAACAGTGTTCAAATATAAATCCAAATCATTTGGATATCATACATCATGATGACTTGCTCTAACACATCACTACATATTTTAAAACAAAGTACTGCTGCGTCTGTCTGTCTGTCTGAACGCGATAATCTCAAAAACTACCAAACAGATTTTTATACGGTTTTCAGCAATGGACGGAGTGATTAATGAGGAAGGTTTACGTGTATCATTAATTAAGTTTTTGTGTAAATTGGCTGAAATATGACACAGATATCGATGTTGTATGATTGTTGAAGATGTCGAAAAAAATCATGCTGACTGGGAACTTTACGCCGGTAGCACACCTCCGTCGCGAGACTCGAGTTCCGCTACTAGAATTTCGTGTGGCGGAACATGACGCGAGCCAGTTGAATTGAACTACTGAGGTTTCGCTGCTACGGTTTCGCGGCGGAGGTGTGCTATGGCGTGCGCATTATGGTAGTACATTTCCGTGGAGTAATTTCCGACCTTCACGCGGGCACAATTGCGGGTAAAGGCTAGTTTAGGTAATAAAACCAACATCGTAATGATAACAAAACCGTGTCCAGTGTAGCCTAACGCTAATCACACACAATCATTACACGGTCCGGCTGTCCGGGCGTACGGCACCGGACCGTGACCGGACGTATGATATGGTGCTTTACTCCTCAGATTGAAAACGTTAATTAGATTAATATAGTTTTTAAACATCCTCGCCTCTCATGCACGAGGTTGTGGGTTCAAACCCGGGCAAGTACCAATTTTATATTTTCAATTCATATTTACTTTCCGAGTTTATTTTCGACATAACTTACATCGGTGAAGTAAAAAATCGTGAGGAAAACTGGGCTTATAATTAATACGAGTCTGAAATCACCAACCCGTCTTGAGCAAGCGTGGTGATCAATCCTCGTGCCTTCTCTGTATGAGAAGAGGCCTTTGCCCTGAAGTAGGACAATAATAGGCTGGTATAGAAGGGTTTTCTTCCGATTGTAATGCTACCTCCAAATGCATCTCTTTTGAACACAACCTGAATATTATTCAGGTTGTGTTGTGTCCCACTTCCATGATCTAGCTGAGTGACTAATGTTCTCACCTCAGCATCGGTTATTTTCAAATAATATAAAAAAGAAAGAAAATACGTTTATTTGCGGTAAACATGACGCAAAGAAAGAACACAAAGCAAAAAAAAAGTCAAGTTAGGGGAAAATATGCGTCACATCCACGCAAAACGGCCATCGCTCAGCATATGCGAGATAGAGCCCCAGCGCTGATTTTCAGCGGTAGCCGGCGTTGACGTTATAACGTCAACCAGCGCCGGCGTTGAATATGAATTGTGATGCTACCGCCTAAATGCAGCTCTAATGGATACATCCTGGGCGTTAGCCCCACTACAACCTTATCGATTGGCGTTCGTAATTTACATACATTCACGACTTTTCCCGTGGGGGTAGGTAGAAACTACAGAACGCCACCTGCTACGATCCTTACTATCCTGTATAGGTATTCGCCGCATACTGTTTTAGAGCTATGAGGAACAGGGTTTAAAGTTCACTCATCCTCTATAGAAAAGGGTGGATCTTCCGACCAGACGGGTGTCGTGTCTGGCGGGCAACTGCCCTACGATTGATGTTGGAAAGTTATAAATATGGTGATCGCGCGGTAAACACTGCTTGCGTGATGCAGCATTTGTGTGACGTCAGATCTTTGATGCGTAGTTCGCATGTGGCGTTATAGATGCCGCCACATCATTCACACACACAGTAATTAACTCTCTCAAATAATTCGACTAAAATCGCATGTGGGCGTCGGGAATCGCAGGCCGATTCTCGGCCACCGTAGGCGCGAGCTTGCGGATGGTGAGCAATGGGTAGCTCGCCGTCCGATAAGGACCAAGCCCGGGTCGACGGCTCGTTGTGTTCCACGCGCGCCTCAGAGAGATATCAGCACAACTCCGCTTGGACCGATGCCTGCCGGAGTCGCGGGAAAGTCCGAAAGGGATACCGTGGCCCCTGGCAACATACAGGCAACTGAAGGAACACGGGTGGGTTTTAGTCAGTAAAAGTCTGACACGCCCTCCCGCTCCGCCCAGAGCGGGAGAAGCCACTAGATAACTGTCGACCAAAATAAAAAAAGGCTAAAGAGCATAACAACTGAAGGATAATTTATTATCTCTTTCTATCAGATACAAACATAATTATATCACATGGATCGCCTTTGCTTCCGATTTCAGGTTAAGTTCTGTTCGAAGGAAATTTGTTTACCCGCTGGAAAAATAAGTAAAAACCATTCTTTAACGGGGTAGCAACAAGGAAATTAGTAGATATTTTTTACGTTAATGACTTTTCTGTCAAAGGAAAGCAACCGTGATAACAAATGATGTACGTACAATTAAAGGTTTGGAACTAAATTATTAACAGGATTGCTTTCAAACGCCTTTACAAGGATTTTCTTTGTCAAACTTTGATTAATTATACATGAGCCGATTTGGTCAATGATACCTATTGTCGGGTCGTTCTGTGGAGTGAACTGGTACCTTGATTTGATGTTGTTTACTATACATTTGTTGGATTTAATGGATTGAACATTTTATGTAAGTACCTACTGTTCAAGTTTTTTTCGTAATTTTATAGAGTACCATGTTATGAATAGAAATGATTTGAAAGAGCATGTAGGAAATGGAAAATGTATTGGACGCAGGCTATATAAATATCAGGGTAAGTAAAAAATACTGTTTGTTGTCCATGTACTATTTTGTTAAGTGCCTGGTACTTGTTGATAGGCCTACACTGTCCTCACATAATTTTATAGACAGTAATCTTTCTGAAGAATAAATAAATAAATAAATAGTGTAATTTAAAAACATTATAATAACCAATTATTTTTAAAAGAGTAACTGGTGTCTGGTGAACCCGTCGAAGTGGCGTTGCTTGGTAGAGTTCGATGTCCAGCAGTGGACGTCTGAGATGATGAAGATGATAAACCGTGGAGTTTCTTGCCGTCTCTTCTCCATAGGAAACAACCAATTGGAACCGTGCACCTATGTAACTCCTGACGTTTCATAAGTGCCCATATGTAGGTTTATGTGAAATAAAATATTTTGGATTGAATTGAATTGAATTTTTTTTTTTTTGTAACGGTTTTTTTGTAACATCTTGCAGGTGACCACTAAGGTCATGGCTGCTTAACCGGACTTTCCTGTGGCTGCCTTTAGCTTCTACACTAAGAGCCTCCAGCCAGGAGCATATAAACTATTCAAAATTAAAACTAGGCGAGCGCTCGCTAAGGGCACGCCCTGTTGGGTACGAACCTCGGCTTAGGGCGTCGCTGGGGGGAGGACAACAAGATGGGACAGGCTGGATCAAGGATTGATCATTATTATTATTAACGGGGGAATTTAAAGCTACGCGCTCAGCTGCGGCACGGGCTGGCGCTTCATCGGGCAAGGGTCAAGGGTCGGGGGGGAGTATTATTTACTCGAGAGGGTCGTGATCGCGGAGGACCTCTGCGGCAAGGTTGGAACGACGGGTGTCGATGTATTTGTGCACTGTACTGGTGGCCCTACTGCTCTCCTGGAGGAGTGTGGTGGGGTCATCGAGATCTGAGAGGATATGCCTAGGACGGCGAAGACGACTGAGGGTCGAGGGGGTGTAAATGGCCGCTTCGACAACCAGAGGGTTGCGGTGCAAGGCGGCGGAGTCAAAGTAACGCTCGGACATGCGTTTAAGGAACTGATGAATGGTTGGGATTGAAAACTTTTATTAATTTTTCCCCATACCATTTTTCCTTATACCTAGTTCCTATGGGCGAAAATAGAAGTTCTCATAATGTAAAAAAAAACAGGTAACGTGTACGGAGAACTAGAAAAAATACTTTATTAGGCAGCCTAATGCTGCAAGTGTAACCGGAATGACAGCTTTTGTTGTTATTATCTGACTCAAATAGACGTGATGTGACGATTTCTATGAATATAGAACAACTAGATTATATTACCTTCAAAACGCGGGTGTGTGTACCCGTTGCTAACCCCACACAATATAGATCGTCGCGTTCATGTCATTCATTTGTTCGGAAAACGGGAAAGCGCTCTCTGCCCGTGCTTTGGTTAGGTTGCGGCCTAAGGGCGCTTGTCCACAGTCACCGTCAACGGGCTATCAACGAGAACGAGATGACGGCGCCGAAGTAGCGATATTTACATTCACTATGGCCGCGTGTCCACCACAACGTCAGTCACCCGAGCCCCGGGATCCCGGTACCCAAATTTTGGAGTAATTCGGCGCTAAAACTCGGCCTGAAATTGTGACGGGCCGATGTGCTGGCAGTACAAAACACGTTTGAGCTTGTCCACATACCGCCGCCGTCGCACCGATGCCGTTCGTCCGACTGTTTTGTCTATCATAACATACTGAACCTCCGAGCTCGGTCGCGTTGGACAAACTATCGCCGTCACTGGGACGTCACGTTTGGTTCGAATAATCTCGTTTTTCGTTGACGGTGGCGGTGGACAATCGCTATAAGGGACAAGACATAGAGACAAACTTATTCAAAATTCAAAAGTCATTTATTAAAACTAGGCTGAGAATCAACACTTTTCGAACGTCAATTTTTTTTTATTTTTTATCTTTTCCCCACACTAGGAATTTCTCCTGTATCGCGGGTGCGTTTACAAACATTTATACTCACATACACAAACAGCCAAACCCGGAACAACTACTTGTAGGTCATACAAATATTTGTTCCGTGCGGGAATCGACCCGCGACACGCAGCGTAGCAGTCAATCGCTTAACCACTGCGCCAACCGTGCCAGACACCGTGCCGTGCAATTACATAAGACAGTCCCCCAAAACGCCCGCCGTTCACCACTTCCTAGTGCTTTAGCTGAGAAGAAGAAGTGGCGCAACAAACTCCCCAGCAGCACAGCTGTCTGTTAAGTTAGAAAAAAATGATTCTATATGCAAAATAATTTACATTACGCAACACAAAACATAATTTAAATTATAAATTAATAGCCATATGTCAGCTAGCACACGCCAATATTCCAACCAAAAACATCGAGAAATAAAAAATTAAGACTAAACGTGAACAATATCTAAATAAAAGTATAAAATAAGTATATATAGCTGTATTTTTTTTAAATTGTAATCTTTTGCTTCCATTTGACAAAATCAATGCATTTTGGCGTGATTTAATACTAAGGTTCGTCGTGTATTCAAATTTAAAATACTTATTTTATTTCACATAAACCTATATGGGCACTTATGAAATATCAGAAGCTAGGTGCACGGTTCCAATTGGTCGTTTCCTCTGGAGAAGAGCCGGCAAGAAACTCCACGTTTACTCTTTTAAAAATAATTGGCTTTTACAATATTTTCAAATCACAGTGTTATTAGGTATGGGAGGACAGTGTAGGTCTTTCAACAAGTACCAGGTACTTTACAGAATAATGATGGTCAACAAATCTACAGTCCACTAAGCCTACAGCGTTCTCACATTCACAAAATAGAAAAGAATCTATATTAAGATACATAAATTAATAAAAATAAAAACGTATTTTAAACGTGATTGCTATTACAACTGAAACAAATCTGACTAATTATCATGTCCACAAAAGCCATGAATAAAGAGTTGAAATTAATAGAGAGAGAGAGAGAGATAATTAAAAGAGTTGAATTATGTATCTTACCCTAAGGCCGAGATCTTTAAACGTCACGTAGCAAGTGCTACGATATGTTCCCGTCTCTATCTTGCACTTGTTGTTTAACAGTTGTGGGACAGTGACAGGAATAATGCTTATCCAAAGTGCGTGCTCAGTAACGTTTATAGATCTCTGTCTCAGTGCACCTCTACGGTGTAAATAACATTTTCTTCCAAATGTTTGTGTCCTCAGTCGTTAAGGTTGTGAGTTGTATGTCAATCATTGGAACTGTTTCTTATACCCGCTTTATAATTATCTACTTAGTTATAAAAATGTCGTTGGTTATATTAGGTCTGTAAAGTCGAATTGTGTTAGCTGAAGCAAGTTGTTATAATTTGACTGTGTGAAGTGCGGGGACCTGTGTTTCTGAGAAGAGTTTTTATGTAACAGTTGCTATGTGGCTGGTTTTTAACCCATTTTGTGCTGTTTTTATAGGTAAAATAAATACGATGGATAGAAAATTGGTCACTGAATGGCAAATCTCACAGTTAAAACTGGTCCATTTGATTTTTATGTTTAAAAATAATGAAACCTTGGTAAAGAGGTGTGGCGGCATCTACATAGATAGCCATATGCGAACTACACATCACACTGATGTTACCGCGTCTAGCATATATACAAGCAACCGTCGAGCATTCCCGACGACGACACAACCCTCCTCCAGTACGCGTAGCATGACCACCGTAGAAACAGGTTTTGTCGACGGAAGAATACACAAAATGACAGATAAACAATCACAATCTGTAATCTGTACTCTTCCGTCGATAAAACCCGTTTCCACGGTGGTCATGATACGCGTGCAGGATAGTAGTAGAACCACCAGTAGTGTCCTGAAGTACAAAATCCGACCGTCCTGGCCGCCAAGGCCCACCGCGACGTCCCAGTCGCGCCGCTGAGCCTAAGCCCAAATTTATTGAGGCACCCACAGGCAAGCCCGGTCAATCAGCCGACAACCTCCTATGTTGACTTGCGAGATGTCATTTATAAAAAAAAACGTCGGGCGGGCACCAGACACACCATACTTTTGGTTGGAGGATCCTCCATTTTCTATGGAGGATGAAGAAATTTACACCCTGTTCCTTTTACCTGTAAGGGGAACATTCATTAACCAACCGAACAAATTCAAGGTCTAATTGAAACATTAAATTTCGCATTTTATTAAATTGATCCAGGAACACTCGGATTTTATGTCTCCTCTTCAACGTCTGACACAACCAGTCTTATCCTTCCTACCTGCGTGCCGTTTTTCTTACGCTCGCCCTAGCGACGCACCGTGTAGATCACACCTTAGATCCCTCCTTAAATCTCATCCTCATAAAACAAGCTACTATTCCTATTCCTTCTCTGTCCATGCAGTAAGGTTGTGGAACTCACTTCCACCTAGCATTCGTGATTTAAAAACTGTTTCACAATTCAAATATCGAGTAAAACAGCATTACCTTTCCTCTCAACTGTGAGTATTTAAATACCTATAGTATGTATGTTTATATATTTAAGCTCTATGTATATATTTTAGTATATTACGTTATACGTGTAGGTTTATTTCAATATTTTTTTTAGTTTAAGACTTCGCATATTTATATTTTTCTCTTCTTGTTCTCACACACTATTGTCTACATTTCTTTCTCATTTCTCCTGTCGCAGGTCTGCTGGAAGAAATTTCTTAAGAAATAAGTAGTACCTTTGTACTCATAATTATGATTATGTCTTATATGTATCTATTTTTCTGTGTGTACATAAATAATAAAATAAATAAATAATATTTAAAAAAACAATTCATTCAAACAGCAAAAGTCTTAAAATAACTTCAAGTAATCTGTTCCTAACATTTCAGTTACTACATAACAGTATTTAGAATTACAATTTACTTCATTTTCTTTGCAATTCTATCACGGACAAGCGTTCTTACTGACCGACTTATAACTATAAACCGTAACTGGAAACGTAAGAAAAACTGAAACAGCTTCTCGACTTAATTCTCTGACAAAAGCGTTTGATTGAAATGTTTCTTTAATAACAGCGAACAATAAAAAAAATGCGGCCAAGTGCGAGTCGGACTCGCACACGAAGAATTCCGTGTCCCCGCAAAATATTAACACTACATATTTACAAAAAATTCCCCCATACAAGAAACTTTTTTTTTTACTTTAATTTTTATTTATTGTTATTGCGTCCATAGTAGTACACACTGAGACAAATTCAAGTGTCTACCTATTACGGTTCAAAAGATACAGATACCCTGTGACAGACAGACGGACAGCGCGGAGCCTTAAAGTAATAGGGCCCCATTGCGTTTGCACCTTTGTTTGCGGAACTCTAAAAATTGTAACAAAAGAATTGACTGAAATGTTTCTTTATAATAGCGAAGTTGAATTAAAAATAGAGATGTTTTCTGTTTTTTCGCGGTAGATTTTGCTTTAGAATTTATTTAGGAGTATGAGCTATTTTAGGCCTAATCTTATTCTAAGGCCCGTATTACAGAACCTCACTCAAGACTCAAGAATTACTGAAAACTCGTTTAGAGACTTTTGATTGCTTGAAACTAGTTTTAAGTAATGCTTGAGTCTGAATGAGGTTCTACAGAACCTCATTCAGACTCATACGGGCCTTAAGAAGAATAGGTATTTGAAGGAACTATTGCCGTCGTATTACCTCTAGTCTGCCTCCGTAGAGTGCGATAGAGACAGCTGCAGCTCAGACCGATTATATCACAAAAAAATTTCGCATTCACGTTTCGTATTCCCCTTTTTTCTGAGCCAATTCAATTATTTTTTACATTATTTTTTACGAAAGAGTATGTCTAGGTTCCTATCATTTTCATTTATGTTAAAAACTTTTCGAATTCGTCTGGTAGTCCTCTAATCACGGTGGTAAAAATTGGGCATTTTTTGTAATTTTTGGAGCTTCATATTTTCTCTACTAATAAGTTGCTGAAAAAAAGGAAATAACAGCGACGTGTCTACAGCAGACATTGATTTTAGTAAAAAAATGAATGCTCTAGAGGCATTATTCAGGAAGAAAAAAGGGGAATACATTTGTATGGAGATTCGCAGGCCCTATTCCCTCTTAAAGGTTTCAGCAATGATTACACGAAGCAAATTGGGAGAGGTCTCTGATTAAAGTAGGTTGACTAAAACGGTTGATTGGCGCGAAGAAAATGGTTATTTTAAAGTCTTCTGAGTTTCTGAGTCACTTCTAGTCTCTCATAATTTGCTCGTATTAAAAGCTATTCTTCATTATTAACATTACATTAACTTATCATCATATTATTCTTCATTCAATGTAACACCAGACAAAAATTGCTACTGCGAAACATATAAAGAAAGGAGAAAGAAAATACGATTATTTGAAAGAACACAAAACAAAAAAGAACAAGTTAGGGGAAAATATGCGTTATATCCACGCAACACGGGCATCGCTTAGTATAATGTTGCGACCCTGTGCGAGACAGAGCCTCAGCGGGTTTTCAGCGACAGCCGGCGTTCAAACAGACCCAATATTGATCAACGACTGAAAAATCTTATATTCCTACCAAAATCTCTCAAATACCTATCTGGTTTTATTCGACATCGTAATAATCAGACATAGTCAAGTGCCACCGTCATTAGTCTCAATCAAAAGCTTAATAATATTTATATCCTTTAAATTCAGTTTCCAGCTAATTCGACATTACACGTAATGCTCAATAACCATACAATAGCTGGCGTTATTGATAACAGCCGCCAACAGACGGTGAAGCGAATGAAAATGAGATGCACGTGAGAGTTCCTACCGGAGGGGGTGTGGTGGGCTTGAGAGCTGCTGCGAATTGTACATATTTAGCTAGTTATGTCGTTTAGCAGAATCGAAATTGTGTTTATCAAGTAGGTTTGATACGGCTTGGGCAGAGCATCGCCGTGTCCTCGTGGAGGCGATCGGTGGTGGTGATCTCTCACGACCGACTCTGGTCCAGGCCATGGTATGGAGCGAGAGGGCATGTGAGGCCGTCACTACCTTCTGCAAAGCAGTAATGCTCGCGAAGAAGGAGGCGGAACGCGTGAGGGAGAGGCAAATTTCGTGCCCTCACGCCGCTAGCCGCCGCAGGACACGCCCTGGGCGTCGGGAATCGCAGGCCGATTCCCGGCGACCGTAGGCGCGGGCTTGCGGATGGTGAGCAATGGGTAGCTCACCGTCCGATAAGGACCAGGCCAGGGTCGACGGCGCGTTGTGTTCCACACGCGCCTCAAATAGATGTCAGCACAACTGGCGGGGACTCGCTAGGACCGATCCCTGCCGGAGTCGCGGGAAAGTCCGAAAGGGATACCGTGTCCCCTGGCAACGTACGGGCAACTGAAGGAACACGGGTGGGTTTTAGTTAGTAAGAGTCTGACACGCCCACGCTCCACTCAGAGCGGGAGAAGTTATTTGAAAATTTCCCACCTCAAAAAAAAAGTATGTTTGATAAAACAATCAAAGTATATATCGATAAAAACAAACACCGGATTGAAACCTATATGTAGGGAAAATGTTTAAAGCCTAATGAAACTAGATACCAGACAGGTCGAGGGCTGAAAAAAGTGATATCCAATCTTAGCATTAAGTTTATAGTTTTGCCATCACGAGGGATAAAGTTGAGTTGTGAAATTTAGAAACATTCGCTCTCTGTAAAAGATGCTATTGCCAATGCTTAGTCATTTTCAATAACTTTTGAATAGATTGACAGATATCATCACTATCATCGTCCTTGATTCAATTAGCAAAAGATCCACTTGCAGTGGATGGAAATGCGGTACAGCCGTTTCGTCATTGCTGTCTATACCGAAACGATACCGCACTATTTTCATTTACGGACCTGACGTTATGTTTTCGGTATCATTTGTGCAGTACCGCTTAATTCATTGAAATAAGGCGTTCGGTGCTGAGTATGCCGAGCATGCTGTAAAACGCGTGACGTGAGCGGTTACCGCACTGGATGTTTCTACCGAGACGCGGTATACCGAAACGATCATGCCCGCTCCCGCGTATACCGAGAGCTAAGCAGGAAACGCTCATTAAAATATAGGCGCTCGGTAAGCTTTCGTTACCGAGTATACCGAGCATACTGATCCCGCACCGCTGACGTGCGGACCAGTGAGGAAAGGGCCTAAAGACGGGAAAACACTTGAGAGGAGTTTTTCCTATTCTATTCTCCCGCCACAACTGCGACCCTATCCTTAGGCGCCGGCGATCCGCGCCGCCAACATTGTCATTCAGCGCACGGCGACCACATGACACAAGCCACGCTATTGTGTGACTAGGCCATTGTTGGCCAACATACACCATGCTTTACGACCGTTAGTCCATCGGGAGTTATTACATGTTCCTGTGTTCATGTTTCTGGAATAAGGAATAGGGCATAAAAGTACTTATGTGGTTGGATTAACATATGGATAATTTTGTCACTAATTTTCCCATGTTTCTGATTTGACATCTAACATAATATCACGCCTGTATTCCCCGAAGAGTTAGGCAGAGGTGTACCTATAGTACATCCACATTTCGCCCGTTACACAAGTCCCATGTAATAGAGGGCGAGCCCATTGCCATCAGCCGGGCATAAATCCAGACTCCGCCGGGTAGAAATTCCGGATGAAAAAACCCAATAACACTTTGCCCGACCCGGAAATCGGACCTCATGCTCAACAGTAGGTAGTACTTGCAATTACTAGACTAACAAAGCTGATTTGGCAACTTTCTGCCTATAACATCGACATTATTTACAGAGTTGCCTGCCACAACAAGTGATTCCATTTTAGTTTTCATTATGTTTTTAATTCAATTTTGATTTTGTTTGTAGTTTTAATTATGTTTTTAATTCTATTTTGATGTTGATTTTTTATTTCTACAAATACAAATCTTAATTTATACAATGATTTTAATAATGCTTTAAATTTTTAATTGTATGAGTATACTCACCTAACTTAGTCACCGCTCAACATCAATAATTATGCATGATGTGCTTACCTATAAGAAATTGGTACACTAGTATATAAGTCTCTTGGATGTATCATGTCATTGTATCAGTGTATTCAATTGTTGGTGAGCCAAATAAATAAAATAAAATAAAATTCCACGACCGAGAAAATGGTTGGTAAATACTCTGAATACAAGATAAACCGTCCCAAGAAAATTCATGTCACAGGAAGAAATCGGTTCGAATGAAGATACAATACCTGCACGAAATAGGTATTAGCATATTTGTACCGTAGTTTTGCTGTTTCAGAGGTTATATTAATTCATGAAAGGAAAGGAACTAGGATTTACCAGCTTATTCAGCCTAAACCTTACCTACTACCTAGTTCTACACAACTACACACACCACATCCAAAAACATAACTAAAAACTAACCAAATATCTAGCTACATTAATCAGTAGCCATTACTGAGCCATAAGCCGCTGGTCAGGGCAGTAATGTTACGAAATTTCCATAATTCGGTATAAGTTGTGCCCCCCCCCTGCGCTGCCTACCCGCGGCCACTTCCGGACGAAGCGGCGCGTGACGCCGTGGTCACGCACTGCAGTGGTACGAGGTGGAAGAGACAGCGGAGTCGCTGGGAGAGGATGGATAGGTATAAAATGACGTAGCACGCAATGCAGCAAATAATATATTTTAGGCTCAAAAAAGGCACTTTTGAACGTCAAAATTTACAAAACAAAAAAAAAATATGTTAGTCGCCCCTTCCAAAAGGTAGTTTTCGTATGGAGAAGAATGGGCAAGAAACTCCGCCGTTACTCTTTTAAAATGTTTTCACAATATCTTGTATACCTACATCAATTATATGTGAAGACGATGCACCTAGAATAAGATTACTATAACACGATAGGTAAAAAGAATGAAAAATGAAGGAATGACAGATAAATTAATTATGTGATAGATGCACGGTGCTCACATATTTACAAACATTGTAAAATTATACGATATTCCTAACATTTGAACAAGTAATAGGTACTAATAAGCCAGTGTGTGAGTTCAAGTAATCACAGAATGTAAAATCAATGTTATAAAAAAAAAAAAAAAAAATTGCAACCAGTTAGATTTTGTCTCATCGGGCCACAGCGCAGCGCATTTTTATTTGTTTTTAACCACAACGGGAAAGCTCTTGGCCTGCATCTCACCTGATGGTAAGTGATGATCAGGCCGCAAGTGGAACCGAGCTTCCCCCGGAATCCTCAATCACTTAGGGAACTGGCTATCTTACCTCAAACTGCCGAAACACAACCATGCTGTTAACATTGCTGTTATGGCGACAGAGTTAGATAAGATGGTAGCTAGCTAGAAGGACTTAAACAAGCCCTATAATCAACCAAACCGAGCAGAATATTTTGTCCCCACTGGTAATCGAACCCGGGACATCTGGGTCTGGGACAAGTGATCTAACCACTAGACCACAGAGGCGGTTAAAACAAAAAAACTGCGGTGCGGCCAGCCTGTAGTGAACGATGGTTCATAGAAAATGTACGAAGGTGATGATCGAGAAGTGAGGATCGAGAAGGAGGATCAAAAAACTTCACAGTGGTGCGTCCTGGCCAAATCCTGGCTATCCACTAAAGGCTGACATACAGCCTTTAGTGGATAGCACATTGAGCTCAAGCTCTTTCTGTAAAGGAAATAGAGGGCTTTATTTGAAAGTGGGTACCACCGCAGTTATTTCTACCTCCAGCGGACATGCCAACGCCATGCTGTTTCTGTCAGCTCGGTCAGGGATCATCTTAGAGATGAAGTGCTTTTAATATACAATCCTACGTATATTTATTGTCATGTAACATTGCTATAAATGTGAAAGTTTGTATGTTTTACTCAATCACGCAAAAATGGCTGGACAGATTTGAATGAAATTTGGCACAATGATAGTCTATAACCTGGATTAACATATAGGATACTTTTTATCCCGGTAGTGTGTTCACGTGTGATAATTTCCGACCTCCACTCGGCGAAGCCACGGACGAAAGCTAGTAACTAATAAAAGTGAGTTTGTTTGTTTGTTTGTTACGCTTTCACGCTAAAACGGCTGAACAGATTTGAATGATGAGTAGACCATGACCTGGAAAAGGACATAGGCTACTTTTCATCCTGGATCGCAGATGAATTCGCGGCCAACAGCTACCTAGCAATAATATTACAAATGCGAAAGTGAGTTGGTTTGTTTGTTATGCTATCACGCCAAAACGACTGAATGGATTTGGATGAAATTTGGCACACGGGTATACCATGACCTGGAATAGGACAATCAATACTTTTTATCTCGGTATTACGTTCCCGTGGGATAATTTTCGACATACACGCCGGCAAAGCTGCAGGCAAAAGCTAGTAAGTAACAAAAATGACTCTTTATGTAGGGGCTTGTCTCAGGAAGTACCCTACTTCTTTCTGTTGCCAAGCAGCATTGGTGCGTTCCAGTTTGATGGTTTTGAGGTGAGACTGTTTAACGCTGTCTCTGAGGTTAGTACCGCATCAGTGAACAGTGAACACGATGTGCAGGTGTCTAAAGGCGGAAGGGGCCTGTCCACCTGTTTTTAAACGTTAAATAAAAATAAACGATTGTAAAATAACATGAAAGTTCTTTGCAGAAGGAAATAATTCGGGGGGAAATATATTAGTCTTATCACATGTTCTTTTACTACCAGGTTCTTTTGGTGCGTGGCCAAAATCGGTACTAACGCCGCCATCTTGTTTTGTCAATACAATTTCTGTGTCAATTTCACATATGTTTACCAACAATTTTCCTCTTGTTTACCATCTTTTTCCTTTTGTTAAATTAATATGGTCATAGTATTTAGGTACATACTTTAAACTTTAATATAATGTTAGCAATGTGTCAACAATCGCATTTTACCTATTCTTGATGACTATACTTGTTTAAGTTTTTTCTTTTGTTTCCTCCCGGTACTTTCTAGTTAACCTAGCTTTATCAATGTCGTGAAACTCTGTTATTGGCTTAAGTGATAATTGTCATCATCTCGCTATCACTGAGCAGTGCATGCAGACTGTATGATGCTGTAACTTTAACTTTGACGCGACTGCCTGTTCAACTGCATTGAGCTGTTCATTGATAGTGGGATGAACTTTCATAACTCATGTAAATTGAATATTAGCTGTTGAGTTTCCTAATAAATAAATAAAAAAACAATGCACCCCTGTGCGTTCCACCATTTCATTCGAGTGCCAAAAGTTTCTTGTACTACTCTAATGTTTAGTGTATAGACTTTTATTTAGTGCATAGACTTCTTTTTTGTGTGATCTTATTTCAGGTTCACCCACTTAATTGCCAAAAACCAAGAGTTTTTATAACTTGATGGATTTTCTTCATAATTATATAAAACCAGCAGCCTCTTATAACTTACGCACAATAATAATACGTAACTCGTCCTTTGTTATACGCCCTTTTCCACATCTTTTATTTCTTTACTTCACGCTATCGTCTTGAGAAATGCAAGATTCCCACTTGTAACCATGGAATGATAGATCATGAAGAAACTGACAAAAACCACTGATCTGACATAAAAAATATCTTTGTTTTTGTTTGTTGTTTATTTTCAACTACCTATCGTAAATATACCTACTTTCCCATTCCAGGTTAAAATTCGATACCTAAATAATATTTGCCTTCTACCTTGGCGGAGCTGCGGAGGGACGCTCAAAAAGGACAAGCTCTGACCTTATGAAATGTCCTTGTAAAAGGTTACATGCGTAAGTATGGATCCGAATCCACCCTTATAAAATAAAAGTATATGTTTATAGGTAGGTAATTTCTACTTTTATAGGTAGGCTTTCAGTAGTTTCATTCAGCCTTTGTAGGTTTTCGTACCCAAAGGGTGCCAGACGGAACCCTATTACTAAGCCTCTGCTGTACGTCTGTCTGACAGCGGGCTGTATCTTATGCACCGTAATGGGTAGACAGTTGAAATGTTTACTATTATGTGTATTTTTCATGTCTCTATATCAACAAATAATAAATTTAAAATAAATTAAACATTTAAAGGGTACCCACACAAGAAACGTGTTTTTTTTTCGACGTTATTTGCTAAATGTTGTACGGTAGATAGATACATAAATCGTTTATTTAGTGCACACAAAAGACAGTAAAACATACAAATGCACCATTAGCTATTAGGAAATAGCTGCAAGGTACCAATACACAAACAAAAAAAAAAAAAAAGAAGAAAACAAGACATTGTGATGACACTATTGGCTATGACACACTTTAAAATAATGGATCAACGAACATAAAAAAATGCAGTGTGCGTCTCAAGATTGCACCTAATGGGAGTCTAGCTCAGCGTGTGCCAGGCAAATATACCTGACGCTGATATTCTGCTGAATCCCTGCTGTGACATACAGACGTCGAGTAGATGAAATAAATATGCAGTGGTACGGAACCCTTCGTGTGTGAATCCGACTCGCACTCGGTCGGTTTTTTTTTTCAGAAATACCTGTCCGAGGCAAAAACAGGGTATCCGTTTAACACGTAAGATTCCGTCTTATATGGATTGCTCCAGAGATATATTATATTATTTCGGACCGTCATCGTTAGGAATCTAAATCATATTCCCCAGTATCATACCACCAGCAATTATGCCAGAGTTGCGTTGAATGAAACGCAGTTATTACCCCAAAAAGGGAGCTTTATTATTTTCTCCCAAGACTATTACGAAAACCAAAACACAGTGGAACCCTTAGTTATGATTAATGTTGTTGTTTTACGCATTAAACGTGGCGGTAAGTGGACGAAAATTCCTAATTAGTTTCACCCCAAGGTGGTGGAGGTAAAAAATATAAATTCTTATAGCTTGAAGTTACAATCTGGGTTATATGAACCGTATCCTGTGCTGGACGGCAGCGTGCGTGTGTTCGGCCGCTCGATATAACTTATTCGGGCGAATAGAGTGCGATTTTTTAGACGGATAACGGGTGTAAAATCACGCTTAACGAAGCCGAAAGTCACATGGTACTCTTCGTCATTTTGATATTTTTTTTATACTGGATCATACCTGGGAACCTTCTGGTTACGTAGATATTATAGGTCATAGTTCCAACTTTTTTTTAAAAACAATATTTGAGTGTTAAAACTTTACATTTACCCCCACAAATCCTGAGGCCCTCACAACTCGAATTTACGCATCGACCGCGTTCGGCGCTCCGATTGGCAGCCGGCCGGCCTTCACCAGTGAATGGCCAATAATGTTCAGTTTAATGCGACGATTATCGTTCTTTTGACACCCTGTATAGCACCACGCCTGTATTTCTCGAAAGTATAAGCAGGGATGTTTCCTTACCCATACTTTACGTAAGGAACATGAGGATGAGAGTTGCTTCCTTCCGTAGAAATTCAGACCTGCTACTGAACCTCATGGAAAAACTCAATAAACCTGCCGTCGCTTCTGGGAGTCGTACACGTACCTACACTACGATCTACACGACAAAAACAGTAAATACAGAGGTTTTATTTACTTAACAAACAAAAACAATCATAATCCCCGCAAACTTACAGAAACTGTAACTTTGTTCCCGGAGATACTCACAAGATTTACAACACAAGACAAGTTTACAAACAAAATAATAACTATGCAGTTGAAATTAATTACCATCCATTTACTAGTAGACGCCAGTTAGTCATAGTTCCAACTGTCACATTATTTTAAATCACCCTAATAAGATGTGGTTTCTGCTTTATTACATAACAGCTAGGTTAAATGGCTAATTTGCTTACTGTAAATGTCACCGCAAATTCTATTTCTTACAGTGAGTGGGGAGTTTATTATTTGGTGATTCTAACGAATTATTGTTATACGTGGTCGGAATGGTAGTTTTTCCCACGGAGACAAAGAGGAATCATTTTATTTAGTTTGTGAAACCGATTATAAAATTGGTTTGTAGACTCTTCAACGCTTTACAGAAAATGGATGAAAAGTTAATCTAACTAAACCAAGTTATGCTGAACTTTCGTCTTAAGTTGACCCACTTGGGTTGCCAGATGACCGGGAAATCCAGGAATGTTCCGGATTCTTGCGTCTTGTCCCGTGTCCAGTAATTAGACTTGACTGTCCCGGATTACGAACACCAACTAGCATTTCCACGAAGACACGCACGGGCACGCCGCGATCCGTAAAAATTGCAAAATTCAGTGACAAAATATATTTAAACAAAAAAGTAGTCTGTTAAGAGTTTTATAAGCCAGAGATATTTTTTTTTATTTTTGTTCGACACTTTTTAATAGGTATTTTTTTTGTTCTTGTGGCTATTCGCGCGAAGTTAATTATAAGTGGGCGAATAGTTTTCTGAAGTATTCGATTCGCCTACCTACTCGTAAATTAACATCGTGCGAATCGCCTCAAGAAAAATTAATATTATTTAAAACTGTGGTTTCACCCGTTTCGGGCGAGTAAATTCGGGCGAATCACCAATAAGCCAACCGTGGTGCTCAATTTTGGTTATGTTTTTATAATATAATAAAAATACACTATGTATTTTTGAGGTATTTCAGATAAAACCTGCCTATAATGAGAATTATTATACTTATTTGAAAATAACTTCCATTTTTAATTTACCCTTCAAAAAAATCAACAAGTAAAAACATTATTGAGGAATAAGCTTATTTATTTTCACGTATTTTAACTACGGCTCGACGCGACGCCGTTATCCTAGAATTATCCCGGAAATGATCAACCTGCATCTGACAACCCTAGTTGACCCAATGAGTTTAAGCCAACTCCAACCATGTTTATTTTGAACAGGTACGCCATAATTGATACACCATCATGTTTGTCACCCACTTGATATTTAGTAGATTTGTGGACCGATAGATGTCACTGTGCGCTAACGTCACGATTCTGAATCGCGGTGTTGAGATTCTCCGCGAGTGAATGACCACCCTGATTTTTCGTGTTTACGGTATCGCTTCTCGGCCTTTTGGCTAAGATCAAAGTGTAGTATCTGTTCTTTTCAGCTTAATATCTGAAAGTTCCCTCACTGAGGGACCAGTATATTAAACTGATTTTTGTAAGCTGACGGGATGTTCGGGGCTCGCTCCACTCCCGTCGCGGGTCGGCCCGGCATTGCAGTGCCGCCGGGATCGGCCCACATAAAACTTTCTAAACTTGACTGAGAGATGAGAATTCTCATCTGTCGGTATCTACTATCAGGTGCGTATTTCTGCTCACTTGCTCAGGTTTTACTGTGGTTTCACGTGTCCGGAACATAGCATAGACGTTCCACCATTTTTTGCATTCACAACTTCACCAAAACATGTCCTTCATTAAACTAAACGGAATCAGTGCACCATATTCAGTCGTACAGCCTACACGTCGTTAGTTTCAAGTGTAATCTAAGCGATGGTAAGCTAAGATTGTAGGATTGGCCCTTTGCGTGTAGCGCTGACCCGTACAGTTACGTACACGTCAGAAAAACTACGTAAACCTCCCTTATTGCCACGAAATAAAGGCCCTGTAAAAGTTAAATTGTCCACATCGTAGTGCGGTAGACCCTACATAGCTAAGTATTAGTGTGGCTGCTATTTCGGCCACATAATTAATTTCCTTTTTTATTGTAATTTTGTGATTCTGAAATTTCGGCTTTATCGTTAATTTCTATGCTGAGTTTTAATGTGGATTTGCTTGCGTGGGCGAAATGACTGATGAGATTTCTATTTTGAGTAAGGTGTAAAGGTTTATGAGATTGAGAAAGTCGTTATGATTAAGGTCAACTTTGCTCTAAGCTGCAAGGCTAGCGTTCGAGCCTTTATGATTTGCATAATTTGGAGTTTATTTATAAACATAGCTAAATGTAGGTTTTTCTTTGCGAAATTCGGCATTATAAACTGTGAAAATAAAATCTGTTGTATATTTTAACAAGATTTCAATCCTAATCACACTCCTCGAGGGTTAACTTTAGCGCAAACGTAATGCCGGGGGGTCCTGGATTCAATTTGCAATATGTATGTATGATGGCATGGCGTACGAGTATGAGCTCTATGAAAATTGGGTGGAGTTGAAAGTGTTAAAGTTAAGTTACGTTCAAACCTCAAAATTGTATGGTTAAACAGTCGCTAATTATTACATAACTTTAAGCAACGCTCATAAATAAACCCCTTAATCTTGACAGCCTGTACGAAACTTGAGCTCATCTTTTTCTAGAATTTCGCTGTTTGATGTCAACCTGTCCTGCTTAGCTTAGGTACCTGCAGTTAATTATTATGAATCTGGTTCACATTGTCACCAGCTCATAGGTTTTCTTAATATCACGACTGTAATCACAAAGAGATAGGCAGAGGTTTATCTGCATAGTACTTACACGGCTTACACCCACATTTTATAATGTTAAATTCGAGGCTATTGCCATAAATCCACCACTTTGCGGATGCGAAAGGCGAAGGACAGAGTATTTTGGCGCAGCCTGGGAGAGGCCTATGTCCAGCAGTGGACTGCGGATAGGCTGAGTTGATTGATTTTGAACCACTTCACTGAGAAATTCCATTTTAATTATGGAAAACTCATTAACACATACCATGAACCGAGGATCACCAAGGAATCCTAGCGGCTGTCTAGCATTTTAAGTTGGTTAAAATGCTCGATAGCCACCAGATGACCAACAAAATAGTCAACCAATTTAGGTGACTAGGTGGCTATCTTTCTATCTATCAAAAAATATGAGTCGACGAGATCGAAAAAGTAGCGGGTCAGAATTGTCCTGCAGCAGCACAGGACAGAAAAGAGTGGCAAGAAAGGGAGAAGGCCTTTACACAAAGAGGGGTCCTTAAATTAATTTCCATTTGCCACACACTCATTACACATATACCATACCCGAAATCACCTCTCTGGAATTCGTACCTCGAGCCTCAAGATACAGACTGTCTAATTTGGGGCTCACTAACAAATAATATGTTTATTTTTCTATCTTGCCGTATATTTTAAACTACTCAAATCGTCTCAATTTGGTGTTAACCTTTGAATCTGCTTATTGTATTACCTGTACAATAAATATTATCTATGTTCTTTTTTTATTAAGGAATCATCATCATCATTTCAGCCGAAAGACGTCCACTGCTGGACATAGTCCTCCCCCAAGCACCGCCACTTCGACTGGTTCTATGCCTCCCGCATCCAGCGGATTCCCGCAGCCTTCACAAGGTCATCGGTCCATCTTGTGGGAGGCCTTCAAACGCTACGTCTTTCGGTACACGGTCGCCACTCCAGAACCTTTCGGCCCCATCTGCCATCTGTTCTGCGAGCAATGTGCCCTGCCTATTGCCGCTTAAGTTTGGCAGAGATAATATAATAGATGAGATATAATAAAGCCTCTTTATTCTACTAACTAGCTTTTGCCCGCGACTTCGTCCGCGTTTCCGTCGTTTTTCGTAAAAAGTACCACATGTCCTTCCTCACGGCTCAGTGGTTTTGATGTAACCGACAGATCAACTTTCTTATTTTAGTAGGGAAATATAACATGTCAATCCACAATACTGTTGAAAAATATCGCAATAAGGAACCGCAGAATATTATTATTAATAGCTGTGCCCGCGACTCCGTCAGCGTGTAACTCCTTGTATGTTATTAAGTTAATGTATTGGTAATATTGTTTAGATCACTTTCACATGAGGCTTAAGTACCTATAGAACGAAAATACTTCAGCGCAAAGCTTCCGGGTAAACTATGTTGAAAGTTGACCCGTCCGGCACGTGAACATAAAGATTTCTAGAACTGCTAACCCGGGAAAGAGCGACATATGCGAGAAACAACTGACACCGAGATCTAATCCAGCAACACGAAAAGTCTGCCCTTGAGCCTTATTAATTGTCATTGCATAACACACCGATACTGGGAATTGCGTTCTTTTAAATTGGAATGGAAAATTATTTGGTATTATGGGAATTCTGGGAATAAAGACGGTCTCTCCTGCACCGCAGCCTGTTAAAATTTGAGCCTCGATTACATTTTGTTGCAACTGGGTTACTTTTAACCGAGTTCCATTGCAAAGTTGTGGTGGTCTTAAATTTCGGAGCAGAATAATCGGAATGCCAATTTTTAAACAAATTTCATGAGAAGGAAGTCCGGGCATATTTAAATAATTAAAAAATTCTATCGGGTAATTAGTGGTTTCTTGTTCATCGACCATTCTATTTATTGAACTATAAACTTTGCTTTCCCCCTGGATATTCGACAGTATTTTATTATTAATCTCAGATGCCTGGTCATTGCGAGGAGTTAAAATGGACCTTTCGCATAGCCAAGAATTGTGCCTATTTAATATATTTGTTACGTCACTATACAACATAACTCAGCGGCAACCGTTACACAAAAATAATCCTTATGGCATGATTCAGTATTCACGCGCGACGGCGCGATGGCTTATTAGCGTATTTCATGTATAAGTTTGGTGTTTCTATAACGATTACTATGATTCTTTTTTTATTGAATAGGTAATAATATTAACTTCTTTTAATTAGGGATGAGTGAGAGTATTATAAACGTAAAAGTAAACAAATATAATCAGAAAGCTCCAAACTGCTAAGCTATCGGGAGTTACACGTGTTATTGTGAGTCAACAATAAAAGATAAACATATGCTGTTGTGGGATATTTTTTAGATAATTTTATGTAGAACATTTCCGTCATAAATGATTTCTATATAGCTTTAACCATTAAGGCTGCACACGCGACGGAAGCTTAAAAAATGGAGCAACTTCTCCCGTTTTCCCAACATTTCCCTTCACTGCTCTGCTCCTATTGATTGTAGCGTGATGAAAAGTATACTATAACCTCCCCAGGAGTATGAAGAATAATTGTACAAAGTTTTGTTAAAATCCGTCGAGTAGTTTTTGTTTCTATAAGGAACATACAGACAGACAGACAGACAGACAGACAGACAAAAAATTTACTGATTGCATTTTTGGCATCAGTATCGATCACTATTTACCCCCTGATAGTTATTTTGAAAATATATATCATGTACAGAATTGACCTCTCTACAGATTTATTATAAGTATAGATGACGGTGGCACTTGACTATGTCTGATTATTACGATGTCGAATAAAACCAGATAGGTACTTGAGAGAGTTTGGTAGGAATATAAGATTTTTCAGTCGTTGATCAATGTTGGGTCTGTTTGAACGCCGGCTGTCGCTGAAAACCCGCTGAGGCTCTGTCTCGCACAGGGTCGCAACATTATACTGAGCGATGCCCGTTTTGCGTGGATATAACGCATATTTTCCCCTAACTTGTTCTTTTTTGTTTTGTGTTCTTTCAAATAATCGTATTTTCTTTCTCCTTTCTTTATATGTTTCGCAGTAGCAATTTTTGTCTGGTGTTACATTGAATGAAGAGTAATATGATGATAAGTTAATGTAATGTTAATAATGAAGAATAGCTTTTAATACGAGCAAATTATGAGAGACTAGAAGTGACTCAGAAACTCAGAAGGCTTTAAAATAACCATTTTCTTCGCGCCAATCAACCGTTTTAGTCAACCTACTTTAATCAGAGACCTCTCCCAATTTGCTTCGTGTAATCATTGCTGAAACCCTTAAGAGGGAACAGGGCCTGCGAATCTCCATACAAATGTATTCCCCTATTTTCTTCCTGACTATTGCCTCTAGAGCAATATTTTTTTTTTCATAAAATCAAGGTCTGCTGAAGATACGTCCCTGTTATTTCTTTTTTTTCAGCAACTTTGTCCCTATCGCACTCTAGGCAGACTTGAGGTAAGGCGACGGTAATAGTTTCTTCAAATACCTATTATTCAAATTCCTCGCAGACCTTGTTCCCTCTTGAGGAATAAAGAGGCTTTATTATATTATTATCTTTCTATCACCATCTCTGTGCAATTGCATGGTTAAGGCAATCTACTGCAACCGCATACATTTTGTATGCAAACGCAGCTAGCGTTTGTGCAGAACATTATGTCGCTTTATCTCTGATTGATCTCGAACTGAGGTTATGTAAGTTTAGATTGTGTTTCAGTTTGGATTGCTTCGTAACAGGTTTGCATGTGGAATTAGGGATTTTATCGTAACTATCGTGTAATATAATCAGACTTAATGTTGCCACTGCTGGGACAGGCCTCCTCCTCGCCTCTGTGAGAGGGAGTGGGCCGTAATCCACCACGCGGGCCCAGTGCGGGTTGGAAGATGTCACATGTCATCGAATTTTTGGTTCTAGGACATGCCGGTTTCCTCACGACGTTTTCCTTCACCGTTTTGAGAGCAGTGGTGATGAAATAATTTACACAAAGTAAAGTGCCTGCCAGGGTTCGAACCTACGACCTACAACTTGTAAGTCGCGGCCGTTAACACTAGGCCACCAATGCTCACTACACTTCTACTTATTCACTTATATTTTATCTTGTGGAAACGCCGGGAGGGGAAAGTCAGGCCCTAGGACAGTCTTCTTAATGAAGATGTTCTTCAGAAAGATCAGGGAGTACTCGCAACCGGCGTGCGTGTATGACCAGATGTATGAACGTAAACGAGGCAAAAGGAGTATGTAAGGATCGTAGCAGGTGGCGTTCTGTCGTTTCTGCCTACCCCCTTAGGAAGCAGGCGTGAGTTTATGTATGTATGTACCATCGAAGAAGTTCATATCTATACACCGTAAGGACTATTTCTGCTTGCAGCGCTCGTCCGCTATAGAACCGGGGCGGTAACAGATGTGGTCATCGTGTTCACGGGATTTTGTTTTCAAACTGCTCAGATATGAAGTTCTTCGATAGTATGTGTTGTGTTTCTCTTATATCGTTTTAAGGAAGTTATGTCCTAAGTCCTACCTAACCATTCTTGTGATCGATTTTGGGGATAACTTAGTGACAATTCCGCCACTGCATTTCACTAGGAAAGTTATTTTAAAATCAAACAATGAAATATTAATTTATAATTTTTATTTTCATTTGTATGAATTGTATTGGCATTTTTACAAAATATAATGACCCCTTTATTTTAATGGAAGAATTAAAACAAGGCTTATATTAATTTGGCAAATCCAAATTCACCTCAGTAACAATTACACTATGTATAAAAACTCCAAGTAAATAATTATAATAAAAAATATACATTTTTTACAAAAATGTAACATTACGTAAAGATTACAGCTAAGAGACTATTGTATTCTTGTTATAAAAATACTTAACATCGACTAATATTGCTAAATAATTAATTAGAAATAATAATAGTCATAAAGTCAAAATTCAGATATGCAAATTCTTTTATAAAACGTATTTTTTATTCAGATTATTTACACAGATTTCTTAAACTAGAATAATAATATTAAATATGATATGTACAAAATGTACAAGTAATGCTTACATCAAGATTGAATACAAAAATATATCAACTTATTTAAAAAACCCAACATTTTTTGTAATTTTGAATGTGTAACCACAAAATGTAATTTGTTAAAAAGTTGATATATTTTTGTTCACAAAATACTAAAAATAATGTCTTTACTTATAAACGCTGATTTAAGATTCCTTTGCTGATGAATTTGAATGACAAATAAATAGAAAGGAGAGTTTTAGGGAAATTCCCCAAAGTGTCAACGTTTATAAATAAAGATGGCGTAGTTTAAACATAAGAATGATAATGAGTGAGACAAAAAATGTTCAGTACAAACTCAGATCTGTTAACACACATGGAATTATAAGCTATTGATATTACGTTGTATAATTGCACGTTTAAAACGACAATGTGCCCGGGTACGTTCGTGAGAGACCTAGAAAATTATAACTTATCATAGATTTATTAGGCACGTACTTTGAAGGTACAATTCCGTAGCAAACCGCAGGCGGCAACTGCAGGCGACGTGTCGCCGCGACACGACTTGCTCCTATGAATTCTTATGAAATACTGACAAGATACGACACGTCGCCTTCATAGAAATACATAAGAGTACATAGAATCCAGTCGTATCGCGGCGACACGTCGCCTGCAGTTGCCGCCTGCGGTCGGCTACGGAATTGTACCTAAATACAACTTCTTATTTAAATAATAAATGATGAATATTTGTGAACATAATAATTATTGAATTTTATTTTAAAATAGTGTTTGTAATTTCAAATAATTTCTAGGTCAGTAGAGTTTAAAACATTGTGTAGGGCAAGTACTCCACATATTTAAAGCCTTATGTACAAAGCTTTCTTTTTGGCCTTTCAAGTCCTATTTATTCGGTGGAGAGAACCCTAATCAGATATAACTTTTGCAAAAATTAAAAAAAGTAATGCAAAGTTAGTCAAATTGCAATTATTAACTGTTGTTAATTTGAAGAAATAATTTTAAAATTTTGCAAAAATTATTTGTGTTTATTTATCTACAGATGAACTTAGTCGGTGGGTCCGCAATTTTACGTATTTTTATTTACAAAGTGACCGTAACCCCACATTATGTTCTAATTACAATAAAAAAATATGTTTGGCATACATTTTGTGACTCATCATACAACTACTTTGTACCTATTTACCCCCGTCTGGCATGCCATATATGGCACAATCGCAGGCTTCAATATCAGGCACCAATAATTAAAAGGCACAATTTTACCCCTGAACTACAAGTAATATAATTATTTTTTGTTTTTGACTTGGCTACATTTGTAATATCAATAAGAAATGTGTTGCATTTAACGTTTTGTATTTCTAGTTAATCATATACAATTTTAAATACATAAGTATACCTATTATGGACGGGATTATATCAAATCATACTTGTTTTCAGGAGTTTCTAACATTCAAAATTTTGTTCTTTACTTTGTACATAAAATACGATACATAATAAGTGGTATAAAAATGAATAAGATTCAATATGTAATCTTAATTTTATGGCACTCTATTAGCACATATACGTACATGTATTAGAGTCCGGATATATATAATATAACCAATAACACATTTATAAGTTCTCGCTCAGTCTTCGATCCAGAAAATCTCAATAGGCAATAATGATCACAGTTATATTTAAATATTGTTTATTTGCAAATGTTTAATGGTGCCATATTTTGCCATAGGCCATACTAGAGCTGTTTTGCATCGGTTGGTTTTACATAAATGTTTCTTTTAATTGATTTTGATTGTGAAACTCTAAGGTCAGTAATAATTGAGAGTAATTGCGCAGGACTTGCGGCGCAGATTGATTTATATCGTCCAAAAAAATTGCAAAATATTGGCAGTTTTTTTTATTAATCGTTTAGTCAACAATATCTGCTCAAATCAACAGAATATTTATTCCAAAATACTGCATCGCAACTCCCGCGCATCTATTCCCAAGCTACCCCAACCAACCGTGTAAAACGCCGCACCTTTCACACCTGTACACCCAGCACTCTATCAACCACAAAGTCATACCTCACCTCATCAGTCTTAGTGTCATCCTTCGTTTCTGTCGGCCCCTCAATGTTCAAACACGGATTCTTGCACTCAACCACTTCAGCCACCTCTTGCGTAGTCGCTGGGAGGTCCCTACGTAGCTCGTAAGATGTTTTAGAAGACCGTCCGTCGGGTGTTCGTCGTTCTTCCAAGTCCTCTTCCCAATCGTCTTCTGATAGTATTTCGTCGCCATCTTCTCCCGGTAGGAGGGGGATTGTGGTTTTGGTGCGAGTGAAGAAGGCCATCTTTTCTCTGAGGAGGGAAATTTCACCATTAATTATATTGTTATTTTTTATTGCAGAATGGGCCTACTCTTGACCTCGATCTCACCTGATGGAAAGCGGTGGATGAGTCTATGATAGATCGAGATTAACGATTACATCATAAAAAGTAACGGAAAGATTTGGTTTGAGACCTCACCGGATTATGAAGAGCCCATAATCCGGTGAGGTCTCAAACCAAATATTTGAGTCCAAACTAGTCGAGCAATTCCATTGACAAAATGACACATGAATGAAACATAATATGCCTATCTTACAAATGCAAAAATAACAAATTACTTTGAAACTGCCCAAATGATTTGCGTACTGTAGGACGCCCTCAAGCTAGTTGATGATTTTCTAGGTGTGGCTGGTATCAGCTGGACTTTATGGGCTAATGATAATGTCTCGTGCGTTTTCTATCATTAAATCACGTAATATTTTAAGAGGAAATGCGTGCGGTGAGTAAATGCGAGTCCTGTGCTTCATCCTAAAGATGCAAAAACCACAGGACTCGCCATTGTGGCGGTTATTTATGGGCGGCCTATGTCCAGCAGTAGAAGTCTTTAGGCTGGTAAATTGATAATTAATTTAAATACTCACTTGAAGGTGACGAGGTCAGGTTTCCGTCCGCCCTGGCGCGACTTCCTGAGGCGGTAGATCTCGCGACAGGTCCGGCTGAGCAGGCGGGAGGCTCTGTCTGCGGGAGGCTCGTCTGGCGCTACTAGACGACGTAATGTCTCGTCCTCAGCCACCCAGGCGGCTACGGCGGGGTCGCCACGGGTCCAGGCTTCTTCTAATCTGGAAAGATGAAGAATCGTAAGTCTCTGTCTTAATTGTTGATTTTTTTTTACCTGTATATTTCTCCTATTTGTAGGAACCAGTGAATATACAGGTTCCTTTATATTTTTGACTTAGCGATCGATAGAATTTTCAGACAGCCATGCTAGTTAATTTAAAGTTGAGCTTCGCAAATTGTACATATGTAAGTCTAATCGAATGGGCAATTCGATTCTCAAAAATTTACTTATTTGAAGAATTTATTTCGGCAGAATAACCTATGAACTGCGTTTTAGTGAAATGAATTCGTTTTTAGTGTTTAAGAGTTTTTTTTTTGTTGCGGTACCTACCCTTAGGCCGATTGTCAGCCGGACTGCGAACGGGACTTCAACGAGAACATGATGAAGACGCCGAAGTATCGCTACATTTACTATGGCCGCGTAATCTTGTTTCTCGTCCCGTTCACGGTGCGGGGGACACCACATTTGAAGCTTTATTTATAAGCGTAGTTGTGCATAAAGTCCTACCTCTTCTTGAGCGCGGTGAGGTTGGCGATGTCGGTGCGCAGGTGGTGCAGGCGCGAGTGCTGCGCGCGCAGGTCCAGCGCCAGGTCCAGCGACGTGCGCGCCGCCGCCGCGCGCGCGCGCCCGCCCGAGCCCGCGCGGCCCCATCTGCGAGGGACGGGTTAGTGGCATGATAACTACTAGCCATCAAAAGAAGAGAAACAATAGTAGATTGTTTGTCTAGGGAGCAAACAACTATTTTAAAAGCGAGAGTGTTTCTTTGAATCCAGAGCGGAGCGAAGTATTCTAGGGATTCAGGGATTCAAAGTACGTCACTCGAGCTTAAAATTGTGTTGCTCCCGAAATGGATACTCTACTTTTTATCACCGTCTATGAGAAAATAAGTAAATGCAACTATGTGCTCTGGAGTTAATGTAATACTTTCTTTCTCACTACTTGAGGAAGACACAAATTTTTATAAAACTATTTAAAATAGAATTTTGAGTAAACAATTAAGAACGAAGGCGCAATGCATTGTTTTGTTTTGTTTTCTCACATATTTTTTTTTATTTGACTCGCCCGCGGTTTTCTTCATACAGCCTGTTACTTATGATTTATCTCTTTGATGGTTGGAACTTTTACTAACAATTTATTTTACTAAAATCACTTTTAGTCCCAGTTTACGAAGAAGAAACTAAATCTTTTTGAATAAATGTGATAAAAAGATTTCTTTTTTACATTTATATCTTAAATCCACAAAAAAAAAAACTTCAATGAACACAACACCCAGTCCATTAGGAAGCAATTTACGACCTTTATTTTTATTATGTAACCAAAAAAACGTAACAAAATAAAAGTGCATACCTAAGTGAGCGTCTCTCGCGCACACTGCGGTCGAAGGGAATGCCGGAGGGGGGCGGCGGGTGTGACGTCACACGACGCGCGTACGCAGCCATCGACGAGTCCGACTCCGAACGGTTCAGTCTGAGGACAAACGAAATATTTATTACTTCAAATACGGTAGAAGCAAATAAATGAAAACCCCTGGACTGGACCTCCTTGTGTCCAGTCAATATCACTACATATTCCTGTATTTTGTAAACCAAACTATCACCACAGAATAGTACAAAAGGCGCACTCCTTCTTTTAAATTTGTAACAAGTACGCGACGGGCTCGTCTTGTCGGGCCAATTCAGTGAGCGTAACGTAGTCAGAAGACATAAGAGTTACGCGATGGAAAGAGGCAACTTCTAAGTGAATATAACTGGAGGTAATTAGCGCTGTGCGATCTGAATTGCACTTTATTGTGTCGTAGCAAGAATCGCTTTTCATTTAAATGATTTTGCGGAGTGAATCTTCTGTACTTACTATATTCTGTGCTATCACAGCAACTGTGAAATCCTAATTTTGATGTAAAAATAAAAATAAATTACTCAGTGCTAAGAAGAATTTAGTCTTCATCGCTATTAGCAGGCTTAGTAGATTGAACGTGAATTTTTGGGCAAAACGAAATATATTCTAAAATCTACTATGCTTTGTAACAGCGAATCAATTTTCATGCCTCTCCCATAAGACTTAGAACAAATATTTTTTGATATTGAGATAGCTCATGACCTAAAGAGGTGCCATAAAGAATATGAATTAAAAATCTCGACTAATCAAAAAAGTTATAGAACAACGCAAAATTTCGCGGGTATTCTGGTCTAGAACATTGTACTACTGACCTGCAAATGTACTGGGCTTTGGCGATGCTCTGTGGTTGTGGCGAGAACGTTTGTGACCTCTTGATGGTAGCCAGGGGCTCGGCGAGGCTGGCGTTCGCTTGCTGGCTTTTTCTATAAGGAAATATAACTATATTGTAGAAATATTCCCAGTTGGAGTGGTGGTTAGTATGTGCAAAGTATTGTTTTAGTCAATTTCATTACCAAAAAGAATATTATTTGAAAAGGATCATCATCTGCCTCGCCTATCCCCAACTATGTTGAGGTCGGCTTCCAGTCTAACCGGATGCAGCTGAATATGGAGCGCCTGCCTATCTGACCTCTACAGTTTAAAGTGTATTTACATTATTTTTTCTTGGTGTAACAATTTTTTTGGCGTTAATGAAATTGAATAAAAGAATGCTGAAAACCATTTAAGATACATCCACATTGTGCCACGTTTCATGCTATTTCATGCACATAACACTTGTGTACGGTAATATCATTTGAATATAACATGCGTGGTGGCATACCCAATACATTACTTAATTATTACAATTTTCACACAAATACAAGACAATTTAGATTCGAAAAATGAAATTAAAAGACAAACAATGGCCGTAGCTCTTCACAATTAGTTTATATTGTAAATAACACCAAAACTAATAATCATTGTATTAGTTTTGCCCCAGAATTCTCAAACGATACTCAATGTTCTTAAAAGTGCCCACTAAGTACAACAAGTACAGTGCGTTCATTATAACTTGACCCGTGACGGATTGGTAGTACTGTTCTGCCAGTCGCCATTTTGAACTCTATAAGTATTGAAACTAAGCTTGACAAGCAATGGTGCCAACACGACAGCAAGGGACAAGTTATAGTGAACGGTCAGTAACAGCGAGAGCAAAAGACAATTAATCAAACCCATATTTACTGCTGTGATTGTATAACTGAATGTATAACCGATTTAAATTGAGTTCCGTTTGAATATTTAGCCATATTTTCACAAAAATCTATTGAGCACATCACCCATATTAATCAAAAACCCAATACTTTGTTATGGCTATAGAAAGCGACCCGACACAATGTAAACATACCTATATACAACTATGTACACAAGGGGCTATATATTATTTCTCTAGCGGCGCGTGGTGCGGCCGGCCGTCGCCTGCCGCGCGTCTCAACTTCATATATCTGAGAGGAAAACGTACATTGTAGCCCGACACCAAGGTTAGTAAGCCTCAACTACGCTTAGGATTTCAAAATTGGTACAAAGAACCTCTTAGGTCAGAACCTAGGATTTAATTTGATCTAGTATAGTTTGACCGAGACCGCTGTACCGCGCCTTAGGTATGTGCGCGGCGAGACGGAGGGCCAGTGCAGGCCGCTCATTCATAAACGCTCACGGCCCCCCGCCCCTCGCTTCGCCGCGCATTCCAAAGCCACGGTACAGCGGTCTCGGTCAAACTATAGTCAACAGTGTCGCTAATATAAGCACCAAGGTTTACTTGGAAGTCACTATATTTAAATGAATTATGTAAAAGAGGCACCTGCATGAAACGAGGCATTAAGATCGCCTCGATTTAAGTAACTGTCATAATCAAGAAAATAATTGAGTTCAACGTTTTAATTTTTCAATCGACACAAAAGTGATAATAATTTTACTTGTATGCAACATAAAACATTGAAATTACTATTAACCAATACAACTTAGGCAATTTACAGCTACAAAAAACTGCAAAAAAAATATAACCTAACATAAATATACATTTTAGTCAAATTACCAACACCTTATAAAAATACCTGTACCAAACAAAAATCTACTTCACCCTAAAATTACTCTAAAAAAGGCACAGCCTTGTAAAGCTACTCTCACCGAGGCACAGTATAACTACGTACCGTCTATGCAACTGCCTGGCTCCTTCGGGACAGAAGTTACATTCAGTGTTGGTCTCTTTCTCGGCTGTGGTGGGGTGAAGGTATTCCTCTTCTAAAGCAATGTCTTCTTCCGGAATGTAGTCCTCAAATGAATCCTCTTCCACTATCTGTGAGAGAAGAAATATTGTTATTTACCTTATCATTTAAAAAAAAACGTGTTAAAAGAAAAAACACTACAAGTGACATTATATTAAAATTAAAAAAACACCCGACACAAACATTTTCTCTTTCCTACTCCATCACCAGACCGTTCATAATCTATCTATAACCTATTCATTGAGACCATTCCAATGAGCTCAAACACGATACCTGTGCTGTAAGTTGGTAAGGGAGTGGGGTATCCTGCAAATTCCAGGTGATGCTGCAGCATCAGTTCAAGGTAACTACGTTCTTTTAATATCATTGAAGTAACAGAATACCAAATTTCAAATCGATCAGACCTGTGGAAGACGCTCACATCCATTCATCAACTAGAAAAGAGGTGATAATCTTCAAACGGCTGAACGCTGAACCGATTTTGATAAAATATGTCTAAGAACCATCGCTAGAAAACCTGCTTTCAAATAAAAAAACCGCATTGAAATCGGTTCACCCGTTTAAGAGCTACGGCGCTACAGACAGACACACACATAGCGGTCAAACTTATAACACCCCTCTTTTTGTGTTGGGGTTAAATAATGTTGACTGGTTAATTCTAATGATTAATTGTTTTTTTTCATACCTGATTCAGTGGCTCTCTAGACTCTTCGTCCTCTGATGCTGAATTATCACCACAATCAACGTTGCATTCCGCACTCGTCATACTTTCTGGTCCTGCAAATACAGAAAATGATTCATACAGCTACACATGATTTAATTTGTAAACTATTTTCTCAACTCAATAGCAAAAGTATTGGTGATTTTATAAATATAATGTACACAAAAGGTGCCCAGATCCAATGACGCTTTATTAAATTGAGACTAATCTATGAATAATAAAATTCAGACTAATTAATAATGTAATTTAATGTATTTTTATAAAATTACACATTTAATACTTATGTTTTATGCTGGTTTATGTTCGAATGCAATGTGAGTTGTTTTTGAATAAATAAATTGGAATTGAAAATTGATTTAAATTACAGTGGTAGTAGTACAAATATATTTATAGTCAAACTTGAATCCTAGATTAATACAATGATAATAAAACTAGCTTACCTCTATTCCTAGTCAACGTGGAAGTCTGCGACGATATAACAGTAGACTCATCAGAGCTCTCATCTCTTCTCATACATCTGAAGCTAAGCACGTTGTACCATTTCTGGGACACAGAATCCGGCTCGAAGTCTGCTAGACTCACTTGAGCACAGCCCTGTAGGGTAAGGGGTAAGGTTAGTTTGAATTAGGGTAAGAGTAAGAAGGGTAAAGGGTAAGGTTGGTCAGAAGTTAATCGCTCTCGCCTTGTGGGGTATTCACATGGCACTCGAGGCTTGAAGCCGAATACTCAAATTTGGCTAGGTGTCATCATTTTAAAATACTTATGAAAGCTAAGTTTGGTAGAATTTACTTTACGTGTTTTGGATATTCAAATTATTAAATTATGTATTGTAATACTGATGATGATGTCATGATAGCCGTGTGGTTGTGGGTTCAAATTCGAGCAAGTACCAATGTGACTTTTTCAATTTATATTATGTACTTTCTGAGTTTATTTTGTATATTATTGATATCGGTGAAGGAAAACATAGTGAAGAAATATGGACTTATAGTTAATATAAGTCTGAAATCATCAACCCGTCTTGAGCAAGCGTGGTGATAAGTGTTCGTGCCTTCTCTGTATGAGAAGAGGCTTTTGTTCTGTAGTGGGACAGTAATAGGTTGGTATTATTATATTATTATTGTAATATTAAATGTAATGATTCCCTGTTTCTAAACCCCACCCCACGCCACGCCGCTGCCGCCGCCCACCACCAGCGCGCATAGTGAAGTGTACTCACCAGGCACTCGGTGCCGGCCGTGAGGTTGACCTGCAGCGTGGCGGCGCGCAGCGCGCGCGGGCCGGCCAGCGGCGCGCGGTGCGTGCGGCGCCACGCCAGCGCGGCCCCGCGCCACGCCGCGCCGCGCGCGCCCCACGCCACGCCGCTGCCGCCGCCCACCACCAGCGCGCATAGTGAAGTGTACTCACCAGGCACTCGGTGCCGGCCGTGAGGTTGACCTGCAGCGTGGCGGCGCGCAGCGCGCGCGGGCCGGCCAGCGGCGCGCGGTGCGTGCGGCGCCACGCCAGCGCGGCCCCGCGCCACGCCGCGCCGCGCGCGCCCCACGCCACGCCGCTGCCGCCGCCCACCACCAGCGCGCATAGTGAAGTGTACTCACCAGGCACTCGGTGCCGGCCGTGAGGTTGACCTGCAGCGTGGCGGCGCGCAGCGCGCGCGGGCCGGCCAGCGGCGCGCGGTGCGTGCGGCGCCACGCCAGCGCGGCCCCGCGCCACGCCGCGCCGCGCGCGCCCCACGCCACGCCGCTGCCGCCGCCCACCACCAGCGCGCATAGTGAAGTGTACTCACCAGGCACTCGGTGCCGGCCGTGAGGTTGACCTGCAGCGTGGCGGCGCGCAGCGCGCGCGGGCCGGCCAGCGGCGCGCGGTGCGTGCGGCGCCACGCCAGCGCGGCCCCGCGCCACGCCGCGCCGCGCGCGCCCCACGCCACGCCGCTGCCGCCGCCCACCACCAGCGCGCATAGTGAAGTGTACTCACCAGGCACTCGGTGCCGGCCGTGAGGTTGACCTGCAGCGTGGCGGCGCGCAGCGCGCGCGGGCCGGCCAGCGGCGCGCGGTGCGTGCGGCGCCACGCCAGCGCGGCCCCGCGCCACGCCGCGCCGCGCGCGCCCCACGCCACGCCGCTGCCGCCGCCCACCACCAGCGCGCATAGTGAAGTGTACTCACCAGGCACTCGGTGCCGGCCGTGAGGTTGACCTGCAGCGTGGCGGCGCGCAGCGCGCGCGGGCCGGCCAGCGGCGCGCGGTGCGTGCGGCGCCACGCCAGCGCGGCCCCGCGCCACGCCGCGCCGCGCGCGCCCCACGCCACGCCGCTGCCGCCGCCCACCACCAGCGCGCATAGTGAAGTGTACTCACCAGGCACTCGGTGCCGGCCGTGAGGTTGACCTGCAGCGTGGCGGCGCGCAGCGCGCGCGGGCCGGCCAGCGGCGCGCGGTGCGTGCGGCGCCACGCCAGCGCGGCCCCGCGCCACGCCGCGCCGCGCGCGCCCCACGCCACGCCGCTGCCGCCGCCCACCACCAGCGCGCATAGTGAAGTGTACTCACCAGGCACTCGGTGCCGGCCGTGAGGTTGACCTGCAGCGTGGCGGCGCGCAGCGCGCGCGGGCCGGCCAGCGGCGCGCGGTGCGTGCGGCGCCACGCCAGCGCGGCCCCGCGCCACGCCGCGCCGCGCGCGCCCCACGCCACGCCGCTGCCGCCGCCCACCACCAGCGCGCATAGTGAAGTGTACTCACCAGGCACTCGGTGCCGGCCGTGAGGTTGACCTGCAGCGTGGCGGCGCGCAGCGCGCGCGGGCCGGCCAGCGGCGCGCGGTGCGTGCGGCGCCACGCCAGCGCGGCCCCGCGCCACGCCGCGCCGCGCGCGCCCCACGCCACGCCGCTGCCGCCGCCCACCACCAGCGCGCATAGTGAAGTGTACTCACCAGGCACTCGGTGCCGGCCGTGAGGTTGACCTGCAGCGTGGCGGCGCGCAGCGCGCGCGGGCCGGCCAGCGGCGCGCGGTGCGTGCGGCGCCACGCCAGCGCGGCCCCGCGCCACGCCGCGCCGCGCGCGCCCCACGCCACGCCGCTGCCGCCGCCCACCACCAGCGCGCATAGTGAAGTGTACTCACCAGGCACTCGGTGCCGGCCGTGAGGTTGACCTGCAGCGTGGCGGCGCGCAGCGCGCGCGGGCCGGCCAGCGGCGCGCGGTGCGTGCGGCGCCACGCCAGCGCGGCCCCGCGCCACGCCGCGCCGCGCGCGCCCCACGCCACGCCGCTGCCGCCGCCCACCACCAGCGCGCATAGTGAAGTGTACTCACCAGGCACTCGGTGCCGGCCGTGAGGTTGACCTGCAGCGTGGCGGCGCGCAGCGCGCGCGGGCCGGCCAGCGGCGCGCGGTGCGTGCGGCGCCACGCCAGCGCGGCCCCGCGCCACGCCGCGCCGCGCGCGCCCCACGCCACGCCGCTGCCGCCGCCCACCACCAGCGCGCATAGTGAAGTGTACTCACCAGGCACTCGGTGCCGGCCGTGAGGTTGACCTGCAGCGTGGCGGCGCGCAGCGCGCGCGGGCCGGCCAGCGGCGCGCGGTGCGTGCGGCGCCACGCCAGCGCGGCCCCGCGCCACGCCGCGCCGCGCGCGCCCCACGCCACGCCGCTGCCGCCGCCCACCACCAGCGCGCATAGTGAAGTGTACTCACCAGGCACTCGGTGCCGGCCGTGAGGTTGACCTGCAGCGTGGCGGCGCGCAGCGCGCGCGGGCCGGCCAGCGGCGCGCGGTGCGTGCGGCGCCACGCCAGCGCGGCCCCGCGCCACGCCGCGCCGCGCGCGCCCCACGCCACGCCGCTGCCGCCGCCCACCACCAGCGCGCATAGTGAAGTGTACTCACCAGGCACTCGGTGCCGGCCGTGAGGTTGACCTGCAGCGTGGCGGCGCGCAGCGCGCGCGGGCCGGCCAGCGGCGCGCGGTGCGTGCGGCGCCACGCCAGCGCGGCCCCGCGCCACGCCGCGCCGCGCGCGCCCCACGCCACGCCGCTGCCGCCGCCCACCACCAGCGCGCATAGTGAAGTGTACTCACCAGGCACTCGGTGCCGGCCGTGAGGTTGACCTGCAGCGTGGCGGCGCGCAGCGCGCGCGGGCCGGCCAGCGGCGCGCGGTGCGTGCGGCGCCACGCCAGCGCGGCCCCGCGCCACGCCGCGCCGCGCGCGCCCCACGCCACGCCGCTGCCGCCGCCCACCACCAGCGCGCATAGTGAAGTGTACTCACCAGGCACTCGGTGCCGGCCGTGAGGTTGACCTGCAGCGTGGCGGCGCGCAGCGCGCGCGGGCCGGCCAGCGGCGCGCGGTGCGTGCGGCGCCACGCCAGCGCGGCCCCGCGCCACGCCGCGCCGCGCGCGCCCCACGCCACGCCGCTGCCGCCGCCCACCACCAGCGCGCATAGTGAAGTGTACTCACCAGGCACTCGGTGCCGGCCGTGAGGTTGACCTGCAGCGTGGCGGCGCGCAGCGCGCGCGGGCCGGCCAGCGGCGCGCGGTGCGTGCGGCGCCACGCCAGCGCGGCCCCGCGCCACGCCGCGCCGCGCGCGCCCCACGCCACGCCGCTGCCGCCGCCCACCACCAGCGCGCATAGTGAAGTGTACTCACCAGGCACTCGGTGCCGGCCGTGAGGTTGACCTGCAGCGTGGCGGCGCGCAGCGCGCGCGGGCCGGCCAGCGGCGCGCGGTGCGTGCGGCGCCACGCCAGCGCGGCCCCGCGCCACGCCGCGCCGCGCGCGCCCCACGCCACGCCGCTGCCGCCGCCCACCACCAGCGCGCATAGTGAAGTGTACTCACCAGGCACTCGGTGCCGGCCGTGAGGTTGACCTGCAGCGTGGCGGCGCGCAGCGCGCGCGGGCCGGCCAGCGGCGCGCGGTGCGTGCGGCGCCACGCCAGCGCGGCCCCGCGCCACGCCGCGCCGCGCGCGCCCCACGCCACGCCGCTGCCGCCGCCCACCACCAGCGCGCATAGTGAAGTGTACTCACCAGGCACTCGGTGCCGGCCGTGAGGTTGACCTGCAGCGTGGCGGCGCGCAGCGCGCGCGGGCCGGCCAGCGGCGCGCGGTGCGTGCGGCGCCACGCCAGCGCGGCCCCGCGCCACGCCGCGCCGCGCGCGCCCCACGCCACGCCGCTGCCGCCGCCCACCACCAGCGCGCAGCGCACGCCGCTGCGGACAGAGCGCCGGTTACTTACGTGACCTCTGACATCTCCGAGAGAAACATCCATTTTACATTTTACTTCTGGGGAATACCGTGTATAGGGTACCTATAATAGATATACAACATACCGATACTTTTATTTTATGATTGTTCCCTTTCAATTCTTCATATGTACTGTTATTGGTGTAATTAATAAATAGATAACTACTAAAATACTGTAAAAAAACTTTTGAGACAGTAACAATATAATTCTATCGCTGTCTCTTTTAAACCCGATTTTTTTATCTGTGCGGCCTGTCAACGACAATATATTACAGTGTATGTGGTATAAATAATAACAACTTAACGAATAATACGACAGAACTTTGGAGACGATACGAACTGTGTAGACCGTATTAAGAAATGTCGGGACACTGAGAAGGTAACCGGGCGGGTGAATTCAATACTAACAACCTACGATTTTAACAGCTCCAAGCGCAATTATAAAAATCGAGTTTATAAATACTAAATGTAATATATTTTAACGAGGTTCTCAATTCAAATGTGTTTTTTTTTTTCTGTGTTTATTACGCGATTACTCCGCCAATTATATAACACCTATTATATGATTTTGACGATTCTTTTTTCTTATACAATAAGATCTATATTGTAGTTCAAAAACCAGAACCTGCTGATTACAAAAAGCAATCATCTCAGACCTGACAGCCTTAAGGCGGATTTTTCCAACGCCAGATATCTTTATCCGAGAAATAATTTTGATTTTTTTCCTAGGGCAACTGTCGGACGTCAATTTTTACCAAAGATAAAAGATATCTGACTTTGAAAAAGTCAGCCCCAAACAGTGTCAATACTTGAATGAAGATAATCAACAAAAATACACACAAAGGACGCAAGATAAAAGATTTATTATATTATCAACTTGCTAGACTTGCATAAAATCTTATTAATACCAAATTAAAGCTACTAGATTACTCGATGACTCGATGAAATCGATCATTCAGATCGATACAGTGTAGCAACCAGATTACGTTCATCAGTCGACCACTGATTATGATTATTTTTTTAATCGACTAGTCGGCGCCGACCGCACCTTTCTAAAAGGCTTTAGGTACACTTATCTGCATCACACCATTCATTTGTTGTTTTGAATGGTGTTATTCTTATTAATGATGTAGATAGTAAAGATAATATGCGTACATATAAATGTAATTATTTGAGTCATTTTTATTTTTCAATTTGTTTTTGCTCATGGTCTGGCTGAAGTTTGAGTAATCAATTCGACCTGCCCAAATGTCCTTTCTTTGGTATTGTTCGTCGAGTCATTGAGCTACACAATTTCTGACAAATGCGTGTACTGACTAGACAGGTCCACGTCCACTCAATCTGTGTGTTTCTTTCCTCAAAATACCATTTCAAACACCAATCTATATGGTCTTCACATGATCTGACCAAGATTATGTCTGAACTTTAAAAGTGATTGTGGCCTCTGAGTTAGTTTCGGCCTTTCTTCTCAGAGTAGTCAAGTAGGAAACGCCGACCTCATCTAGTTTTTCCACTCAAATCTGTGTGTTCTTTCCTGATAAGACCATTTCAGACACTAATCTACACGTTCCTCACATGATGTGCCTAAGATTATGTCTAGACTTTAAAAGAGTACTACAGAAATAAAATCATTATCATTTATAATAACTAATAATACTTACACTTGAGTGCCAATATCAATGAACAACGCGTGCAGGTTGCGCGCGCGCAGGATTCCTATCTCCAACGCGCTTTCTTCTGCACAGTAGCGCAATTTGATCTCAATTTGGGCACTATTCACTGTAAATTAAAATAGAATATTAGAAAAACATCAAATAAAAAATAAATTTAAAAAAAGACTGATTTTTATGAACAGAATGAGTATTGTTTTTACTGAAACAAGTAGGTATCAAGAACCACAGGTTTTTATAAAAAATCTTGAATATTTTACCGAGTATCTTGTGCTGCACTCACTGTATCAATAAAATTAAAGTTGCCAAACAGATAAAAAACAAACCCATAACTACCAAAGAATTATACAATATACCGGCCAAAAACTCTCAAATTATCTTTAAGCAAAACTAAACCTAAAACCTCCCTTCCAAACAACTGAAACCCCATCCCTATTCCTATCGAAATAAGGTACAATATAAATTACCTGCGTTAGAAGGATCGTTCGCCGCCTGCGCCGCTTCGAACACACCAGAGTCGCCCGCCACTGATTCGTCGCTCACTGCCGCTGATACTGATCTAGTGTTTGTACCTGCAAATGAAGTAAAATGTTTTTAGAAGTATGTATTTTGTCTGCTAAGATATTGCCAAATCTTTTCTTTGAGAGGTAATCAACGCTCAGACTGGTGGACATCGTAAGAGATGACTAGGAATTTATGATGGGTCTAAAGGTACAGCTAAAAGGGTTAGAATATCATTAAACGGTACTATTAATTAGAGCATCGCACATTGCTATCATCTATAGATATGCATGCAGGCCAAAAAGAAATGTAACACTTACCACTAGACGAGGGAGTTCTGGGCGATGGTGGTGGAGGCGTCTCTGATATGGGCGATAGCGGCTCGCACGGCCGTCCCGGTCCTTGCAACTGTACTGGAACTTAACATACATTATTGTGATTAACTTACTAAAAGTAATAATGAACACTGCTACAAGGATCTTTTGGCGCTCGAATGTCGTTGCCGGAGGGGCGCTGTTGGTTAAAAATGAGTGCAATTGTTTTGTGAAATGTATTGAAAAAACAAGATGGCGGCGCTAGTTCCGATTTTGACCACGCGTCAAACGAACCTTTTAGCGTTATAGGCATGAAGATGATTTCGAGTCTGTGTGGATGTGTCTACAACGTCAGTTATTAAAATAAAAACAAAAAATATTAGTGAAAGGAGACGGGCAATCAATATAGGAAAACCATGGAATTAGTATGTACTATATGGAAATATTTGGTAAAAAGTCTCACAAGTAATCAAATACTAAAATGTAATTTTTTGTTGATACTGTCATTGATAAAAAAAGAATCATTGTTTTTCATTTGTAGGTATAGACTTTTATCAGTTTATTTAAAACAGAATCATGATTTAATACAGTGCAATTTAGATAGAATTTAAAATAAACTTACTTGTAGCAAGTCCTGTGACTTCATTAAGTCCAGTGGCGACACCTATCCTCATTTCTGCTAACTTTTCTTCCAACTCTCTCTGCTGTCGTCTTTGCCTTTCCACCTAGAAAAGATAAAACAAATTGATAACCATTCAGAAGATGATTTTGAATGGGCACACTTTACATACAGGGTGGCAGGGACCTCGATGCGAAAAGTGGAATGGATTCAGTACGTGATTCTGAATGCTGAATTTTTTCGGCGGTTATTTAAAAAAAATGAAAAATTTCGAAAAAATGTTAACTCCGGGGGGTTCAGAATCATGTACTGAATCCATGATAAAAGTTTTCGCGTCAATGTCCCTGCCACCCTATATATCTGAAGTAGAATAATCACAAAACAAAACCTTTAGGCGCTGAGCAGACGATAGACAATCTGTCCGCGGACAATTTGGAATCGTGTGGAAATCTAACGCGCACGCGAACAAAATGCAGTCATTGGTATTGGACTAATGATAAAAAAAAATCGTCAAATACCTCATTTCTCAGGTAGACAGTGTTTTTAGGGTCTTTAACACCGACCAACATTTCTCTAGATTTGATGAATTCTCAAAAGCCACTATTTTTATGACTACTTGTATCTAAAATACACCTCCAAATGAAAGCACGACTGCGTGAGTTCTGAGATAACTGCTACTTTAAATTGTGTTTGTGAATTCGTTCGTAAGTTTATTTATAAACATTTTTATTACAAGTGAGATGGTTATGTCATACAAAGATACTTTCTTATACTAACATACAACATTAGAATGACAACAAATAAACACTAATCTCATCAATTTACAGTTATTATAGTGAAAGCAAGTGGCAGGCTAGCCCGGGGCGTTTAATATGATTTAGCATAAAAACATCTGGTAATTTTAGTACTATTGCTTCATCTATCTAATGTTGGCCACATACTAGAAATACTAAGCTTGCTAAGGATTGTCATTGCATAAATGTGTATTAATTTACTGCCCCGTTGGTATCGTGGTCGAAAGCGCGACTGCTGAGCGTGGAGTCCTGGGTTCGATTCCCGGGTCGAGCAAAGTGTTATTGGGTGTTTCCATTAGGAATTTCTTAGTAACAGCCCGGAGTTTGAAGTCGGCGGTGTGATACCCCCGTGCCTCGGTGCGCACGTTAAGCAGTTGGTCCTGCGCCTGATCTCTCTGCGGTCGTGTCGGATTGCCGTCCCATCGGACTGTGAGTTGTGCACTATGATATCTCACGCGCCGAAAGCTAGTCTCCTTTGAGATTGGCCGCCGTGGCCGAAATACGGTCTGGAGGACTATATTAATTTACCACATTTTTTTGAAAATAAGCTCGCACCCTATTTTATGGGACTTAAATATAGCTTGCGAAGTGTGGGTGTACTGTATGAACATCTTTGCCTAACCCTCCGGGGACAGGCCTGATGTTATGTTATGATGTTATTTGTATTTATTTATATTTTTGTGTAGTACACGGTAGTCAAAGCAAGCATAATGACGTATGGCATTTTCTGAGTTGACCTTTGGGTTAAAAATTGAGACGTTCTACTCGTACGTCACAGAATCAAATCGTCATGCACGTTACATGCGCTTACGCAGTGTGTACACCTGAAGAAACATTCGTCACACTGCGGCAAAGTTATGATTGGCCAGAATGTGACAAACACCGATAAGTGTGTACAATCTTGTGACAATTACAATTACACACGCTTTCATCTTTAAGGTTAGGAAAAGGTTATTTACGTAAAACATATACGTTATTTACGTAAGACAAATAATAGGTTTTGTTTCTGAGATTAGCGCTACTGCTGACCATAAGGTCCTGGGTTCGATTCCCAGTACCCTGTTTGCGTCATACACGATCAATCAGAATCTGAATCGTTTTGGAACAGATAGGTAATCCATTACTTCATAAGTTCGAAAAAAAATCTGCTCATCAACGTTAATAGCGCAATGAATGTTGTTGAACTGTCAAAATGAAACAGATTAGTCATAATCGCCCCCTATTACATGGGACTTAAACATAACTGGCGAAATGTGGGTGTAGGTACTATATGTACACCTCTGCCTAACTTTCCGAGGATTACAGGCGTGATGTTATGTTATGTAGAATTAAACGCTTTAATTTTCTTTTTCTTTTTAAGGTGCATCGTCAGTTATTGGATTCCACCATGTTTCTTTATAATTATTTTCTTTTACTTCTTTCATTGTTGCTGAACGCGTTATGCCTTAATATCGAATAAATGTTTTTTGACGTGACAACGTCTTATAAATTGGTTTGCCGGGTGACACTTCAAGAAACTGCGTTACGCTCCGCTCACGTTATGCGCTCACAATGAGAGCGAGTGAGAGGCACGCGTCCCTTCCACTCGGGCATGGTTAGCCCGCCTAGGAGCGAGAGAGACAGACATAAAAAGTGAAAGGCACGCAAAGTCGTTGTCACGTAAAACTTTCGCCCGTATACCGACTTTACAGGCAACCAATTTTTTCTGTTCATTCATTATTTTTTTCTCCCATACATAAGAACATTTTCAATTTACTAGAAGCCCCTCGTAATCTTCCATTCATATCTATAAGACAACTGTCAAATAAGTCTAATCGATAAAATACCTGATTATAAGAAGGTGGTGGCGGCGGTGGACTGGCTGAAGAAAGGCTACTTCTAGGAGACAAAGAAGGCTGAGATGGCGAACTGCTGGCACCAGGAGTTGCACTCTCCGCGTTGTAACTTGTGCCGCGTAGTAACCTGATGAAAACGATAAATTTTTAGAACAAGCTGGTAGCAGCTGGATGAGAGTAGCCCAGGATCGAGGTCAATAGCGTGCTATTTGAGAGGCCTATGTTGCTGATGATGTTGTTTCTGGAGAAAACTCATGAAAACGAGCTATAGTTTGACCAATACCGCCTTAGGAATGAGCGGTGAGTTGGGGGCATGATAACGAGGTGAGCGTTGACAAATGAGCGACCTGCACTGCCACCCAATCTCACTGCGCACTTACCAAGGCGCAGCACAGCGGTTGCGGTCAAACTATAACAATTGAAATTGCTTTTATAAGTAAAATACAAAGAGTTTTAAAAGAAACTGTCTTACGGGTATGTGAAACACAGACGACGCTCTATAAAGACAAACTTTTTATAAAACCCTGATGTGCTTTAATGAATGGTAGCTTGTAGATAAAAATATGTATGTAGTTGTAAAAATTAAACCCTAGCTTACAGTGTTAAAAGCTACGAATTATTCGTAGGTTAAAAATCAACATTCATAAAACTAATGATTTAGTCAAGACCATAAACTACCTGTAAACTTTCAAAGCATGAGAATTCATAAAACAATGGTCAATAAGTATGTCAAAACTTGTGTCAGTTAACCTTACATAGAAGTTAGGACAAGTAAAGATATGCAATGTAATGATTTGGTAATCCTAGGAGAAAGTAACATTGCACTACACAATCCTTTTAAGGTTTGCGCTTGCAAATATTTGGGCTGAGAAAGTAGAATCGAACCAAGAAAGTTCAAACCATTGTCCGAAGTTCAAATTTATATCATAATCCTATTTTATAAAGGTCCTAAATCGAGAAATTAGCATAAACCTATCGGGATGACGCATAAATTGAATATGCTTGATGTATCGCCAAACGTGTTCATAATAATTTACTTTGACGTTTGAATGGGGAAAAGTATTTTGCACTCACCTTTCAACTCTTCGATGCAAATCGACCATATCAATAGGCTTGTCAGCTGAGAACGACGTCGCGATTTGCGGTCCACCGTAAATATCGGTAAAACTGATGCCGGAACTTAGAGAGCCTTTACTACTGGCCGTAGAAAGGGACCCTAAGCTTGAACTGCTTGAGACTGAGAGCGTACTTGCTGATAGCGTCTTCAACTGTCCTTCTAAGGTCGTCATTGATGTTAACGCGTCTTTCAACTGTTGGAGTAACAGTTGTTTTTCTTCGTGTAACCTCAGTCGGTCAGCAATGCACTTGTTCGACATTTCAAAGGCGTTTTTAAGGTCTTGTTCTAATCTTTTGCACTCCGTTTGGATTTCCGTCATCTCTTGTTTAGATCTTGTTCTTGGGGTTATACTCCTGAGTTCTCTAAGCAACTGTTCTTTTTCTTGGAAGAGTAGCAGTCTATCCTTGTCGGATTCTGCTTGTCCAGGTTGAACTTTGTCCTCTAAGTCAGCGAGTTGTTGCTGTATCTGTTGTATTCTCTTCCTCGCTTCGTCGTATTGTAGGCGAACCCGCGCCATTTCTGCTAGTCTAGTACCGATGGGAACTAAGTCAGCACAAAGGTCAGTTTGGGAAGCAGTGCTCAATTTCTCCTGAGGGAGGGAGAGAGTTGATAGATCAGGTGATGCGTCCCCAAGTTGCAGTCTCGTTAAATCGTCTTTGAGTTTGGCTAAAGACTGCATAAGGTCTGCCCTTTCTTTCTCTCCGGAGGTGAGGGATTTCTGAATGTTTTTCAATTCAGTCATGATTGCTTGGGCTTCAGTGATGTTGTAGCAGCCCTGTTGGGCACTGATCTTTTGCTCCACTCTATAATAGGAAAAAAATAAATTAATGAACGTCCTGGTTATAGAGAAAATTACTATTATTATTATTAGATTATGTAAAACCAGAATTTTCTCTTTACGAACCTTGATATCACCGAAGATGGAGAAGTTTAGAGTCCCATGCAAAATATCTGCACTTGCTTATACTCACCATTACGTGGTCTTGCTCCCAGAGTTTTCCTAACAACGCTCAGTGCTTATTTCTGTCCTTACCAGTTTCACCAATACACCCATCAGCTTCCTTCTCCCGACTGTCGTCTTCACCTGTCTTCTCCACCTAAGAACCTAAAGCAGTCCCACACAAGCATACTAACTCTGCAAGCGTATCGACTCCGCGGCGTGCACTGGCGACCTCAGCTCGGGCTTGCCTTAGCTCCTTGCGTAGCTGGGCTACTCGGCCGCGCGCCTGCGTCACCTCCGACCTCAGAAGCTCTGGGTCGTGCCGGGAAGTGGTTGACGTCGTTGTCATCGACGTTGTTGATGAACACACTGCGATTAAACGGATAGGTGAACATTAGGGAAAATGGCAGCACAATTTGGTCTCCGAGCTCAGTCGAATGCGCAGGATCAAGATGAAAGCAGTGATTCTCAAAAATAAAATCATGCTAGCCCATATTGCAGAAAATAAATGAACATGTCCAAGACAAAAGATAAAATAAATAAACAAAAAAAAATTGACTTGGCCCATAGGGTATTAAGCATTACTTACATCTTAGATTAAGCGTCAAGAAAAAATAAAAGAATTGTTCCCATCAAAGCATAACAAATAAGACCTACAAATAAAATAACGTCGTCGGGCTAGACTATAATAAAATAAAAAATTACATCCAATAAACTGACACGTAGCATAAACATTAAATGGCAAGTTTTTGCGATAAAATGTGGACTATCTATGGAATCAGATAAAAATAAAGCTTCATACAATAAGGTTTTATTGGAAAAGAATACATTTTAAATCGAAATGCATCGGGGACATTGCATTTGACAGAAATACTAGTAACATTTGATGAAAATAAAAATAAAACAAAAGACCGATTGATTTTTATTCTAGAAGCTCCGTACAATATTTTGCCCCTAGGACAAAAAAAATAGTTTGGACTTGGCAGACAATAATATTCTCAAACTATTCTAATTTCACAAGTAGCAACCCAGAACAGGCAAAATCATCTCAAGTAAAGTGGGTTCGTTGTTCTTACATCCGACGGATCCCTAATAAAATAAGAAAACCTCAATCGGCGGAACGGGACAAAAATGATAATTTTCAATTTATCCACATACCCTTCTTGAGCATATGCAAACGTATAAAGTACTTTTGTACTGATAAAATGTACTATCTGGTTCAGAATACGACGACGCTAAGCTCTTTAAGCTCTACATAATTATTATTAATTTATAAAGCATCGGTCGATATGCCTGACGGTTAAGTGGCTTAGGTTCTCGGAAAGTGTTTTACATAAAAGGATTTGGAATTTTTAATGTTTTCAGTTCTTACCTATTCATGGCTCTAACTAGATTTAATGGAACATTTGAACACCAATCCCCGATTTCTAAATCTTTTTAATTAGGAAAGTATATTCTACAAAAATTCATCAATTTTAAATAGGAGACTTTTTCATTCTCGTAATGCATTAAGCACCCAAAATTACGACTGGTAAGCAAAACGATTCGCTATTGGTCATCTATAACAGTCAGAATAGTCCCTGTCAGTCAAAATAGGACAGTTTAAAAAGACTTAATTTTTGTTGGTGGTGGTGTTTAATCGGTTTTTGTGTAACGTCTCTGAGTGTGAAATGTGTGACTACATTTTTGTATTGGGTTCTTACCTGTAAAAACAAATATAAGTGGTGATAGTAAATAAATAAATAACCAGGAGTAAATTACCAAGGGAGTTATACTTATTATGTAGAGTTACTGTATATTAGGTATACATACGACTAGTCCTAGAGGCTGCGAGCGTGGAGAGCGCATTGTTCAAATGCTTATACTCATCCTGGGCTAAACACAACCTCTGCTTCTTCACATCGTACATCTCCTTCTTCGCCTGTGGACAAAAAGAGACAGGTATAAGTATAATATTCCAAGTTGTTGCCATGCAGTTTCTTTTAGGCAATTCTAGAAGATGTTCAAGTCACATCCTAGACAGGCAGCTTCATAAGTCGAAATCTTGCACCTTAACATAGATTGGTTGCATAGTTAATTTTCGACTTTATAAGTGCGAGTACCTATACCATATTATCATATTGTAATAACTGGATACATTGTCGTATGATAATATAAATAATGAGAATAATTATTTTGAACTTGAAATTCGTGGGGCCTAATAGTTTATTTTACATAACTATCTCTGCTTTCGTTTTTTGTACAAGTCTACGATCGGAGAGTGAATACATAATTTATATTCGAAGTATTATTTATAAAGTATCAACATACAAGACAAGGCTGTTTAAAAAAAAAGCGGAAAGTAGTTTTAGGAAAATAACTGGAAACCTAACGCAAATAACATCCTGATTAAATCTAACCCAAAAAGAATATCCTACTGACCGAATAACAACGCAATATTGACCAATTCATCAGTCAATCGATCAGATTTGAAACATAAATTAAGAAGACTTATACGCGGATGTTAAAGTGCCGTACAGATTAATATTGCAAATCAATTCTATTTGCATAATTTCACCAAGGAAACAAAAGGCGGTTGACTACTACTCTGGCTATAGTCAACTTCCTATGCTATAGTAAATTAAACTTAAACGTACATTCCACCAACTAAAATAAATTTCGGCAGCTGTAATCAAGTGCCTAAACAATTTAATTTCATCAATAATTTCTTAAGAGGAAAATACTGAGCAAATTTGATTTAAAAAGGGTACATAATTATGTTGATGAGTTGTTCAGCGAAGTTTTTGTTGGTAACATAAAAATTGATTGAATTACGAGACAAAGCTGCATATAAAAACGTAATTATTTTGCTACTGGTACTTAACGATGTTTTACATCAGATTTTATTACTATAAAACGTTTGATCGACCGTGAAAAATTGTTTTATCTTGACGATGATGTTTACGGTTAAACATACCTTACCTTAAAAGTGTTACCCGCCAGTCACCTTTCGACAGCCCGATCAATATTTAACAAAATCGTAAAATATAGTGTAACCAGCTAAAATAAACTTTGGTAAGCTGCCTACGAGTTGAACAAAACGCTAATCTAACATCCTATTGCATAGCGCAAAATCTTCCTATTCAACTTAACAGTTGTCCTAAAATATTTGTTTTAAGACGAGCTAAAATACGTGCATCATAAAAACGTAATAATTCTTAAAGATAAGTTTAAAATCGCAAGTCCATACGAAATTCATCAAGTCACTTACAAAATTAACGAGTCATTAGATCAAAATACCAAAACACGCATTTTTTGCTCCCAGAGTTAAATACGGTATTATAAGTTGGGCAATGACTTTTTTAGTTTGGAATCCGTGTAAAAACACCTTCGAATTATCGTACGGTTATATCCTGTTCTGTAAAAAATCATAAAATAACTATGAGCATTGTATTCGAAGCAATGACGTCAAATTCTAGGCGTAGTGTGAGCATATTTTGAGTGGAAAAGCAAGTGGCATTTACGGTGAAAAGTCGCAGCGATCCATTGGGCCTGCATGCTTGCTGCAGCCGACTCCAGGTGTGCGGCGGACACTGCGGGAAGGTTCCATTCCTGCTGAGCACCTGTGTGGCCACGTAACCTTGACCTTCGTAGTACGCCACTTCGGACACAGGCACTAAACGCACTTCCGCGGAACGTATTTGACGCACTGACAGTATGTTTTCGTAAATAGCTTCGTCCTCTAGGTTCTGACCTTCGGGGCAGAGCCGGTAGCCGAACTCGCGACTGATCTCATCGAGGTTAGCGTACTCGGGTCGCTTGCGCATCTCGTCTATGTTCTGGTACTGGGGTTCGTCGCGTACGCGCAAGCCGGCGGGTCGGACGGACGTGGGTTCGACTCGGACGCCGTACTCGGGCGGCTGGCGGACCATGCGCGCGAGTTGGCGGCTGCCGAAACAACCGCGGCACCAGGTGTGCGCGCGCCCACGGACCGTCTGCGTTTCGGGCTCAGGGGGAGGCGGCTGGGACCACATAGTGAGCGCTCGCCGCAACGGACACATCTTAACCCCCAAAAGGGCGCGCGTCGACTGGCGCGGGCGCGCGGAGCTCGGATGGCGCGCAGTGGAATGCGCCCGCGCCGCCGAAAGAATGCAATCTCGGGCGCATTTCGGAGGTCGATCTCTCCGAAGGGCCGGGGTCCGCGGGCGCTCCCGCCTCCCTGGCCGCGGCCATCTGTCGTAATAAGTTCGTCGAATCGAAACACACGGCCCGCCGAGGTGTCGGCGCGCAGCGATGCACTAACGGACCAACATTGACCTCATCCCCTCATACGAAATCGTTCACACAATTTTGGTTTATTCGATTTTCAATTTAATCAATTCAATTTAATTTTAGGACCTCAAGATTTGTCCACGTCCAATCCACAGGCAATGGTACAATGACAAATTGTAAAGTAAATGAAATCGCCAAAAACTATAAAGAGATAACTGCAACTAAAATCAAGATGAAACAATAAAACATCCGCTAACTCCTACTTTATTTCCTATTTCAGCATCATAAAACCTAAACACTTGAATGTTTTTTAGTAATAGCAATAAAGTGGCAACCCTAAACGTAACAGTTGTTTAATTATTCAGAATCAGCTTAAGCTCGTTAACTAGGGGGCGATAAACAATCGTAATCGCAGCAATCCTCGGACGACCGTGGCGACAACAGCACTGTGGAATGCAAAAAAGCTGAACAATTTCACATGTGACACTGGCCATGTAGTCGTCACGCGCTCGCAGTACTTAGCGCGTGATTTTCTCAGATTTTCCACGTAATCAATTTACATGGTTTAATGGCGGTATGCGAGGGGGAGGTACGCGGGGGGGCTCGGGGCGCATCTGCCGGCTGCAGGTAGACGCACACATTTTTGTTCCGGAATTCCTTTACACGCATTTGCAATCCCGTCCCGACTCCGAGCCTTCGTATTGACCCGAAGTTCGGAAGTAAGAAAAAAATTAAAAGCAAGTGAATTCACGTAAAGTGTATTTCGATCGGTCGATGCAGCCTGCTATTCTCACGCTGGTTCCATAGAATAGCTCGCATTTTTTCTAGCTAACTAACCGCAAATTCTAAAGCCACACATGTGCGCCCATGTTTTATTTTTCAGTAGACACGCGAGTACGTTGTAATGTGATTTTATGTAAAATTCATTATGAATATCATACCATGAATTGAATACAATGCAAATATTTTTTAAATGTTCTTCCATAACTTCCATAAGGGTATTCTTGTTACGTCCTTTTGTTTCGACGCTATTAAAATTCAATGCTGTGCAGCATAAACCGCAGTTAAGTACAACGCTCTGTCAGCAAGAGCTACAAAATAGGCAATTTAATTCATAAAACTCAACGATAACGAGATGATGGTCTACAGGCAGGTAATTTGGCACGGTGCCTACATTCCAACGTGCGGTATGTACGACTAATAGCACCATGTGTTTTTTTGCTAACAAATACCGGTAAAATTTCAGGTAATGACGAAAATAACACGGATAATGTATCTACGATTACTAGTTTTAATTCTGAAGTCGAAATTCATAGGAATTTCGTTGTTCAACACGAAGATTTAGGAACGCAGCATAAAATTATTATGAGTCAACAAATTAAACGTAATTATGATAGAAAGGAATCTGAAACTCAATTGCATGTTGCTGTAGGTACATTTGCCTACTTAATTTTATTTAAATAATTCTGTAAAGTAGAACTCGTTCAGGAGAATGCTTGATCTCCTTGAATTATTTGTGGCATATTATTATCAATCATTCAATATATTTTTGATCAATCAAGAGGGATCTCAGATTAAACAACAACTCTGCTTTTGCATAGAAAAAAAATTAAAAAAATCTATTTCTATTTTTTTGTGTACAATATTCTATATACATGAACGCATTATAGGCATGCGGTGTATATGCATAGATATCCACGAGTATGAGATAAAGCTCCGTACGAAACCTTCGTGAGAGGTAATTTTATTTCCCATGCGAAAGCCAGAATCTGGATAAAGGCTTTACTGGAATTGTTTTTAATAATTATTTTCTTATTGTTGGAATCTGTAAGTTTGCCGTGGGGGTTTCTAGTGAGAGCATCTGCCTCCCCTGGACCGGTTGCTTTTCGACTCACTCTGCCATAATTGCATCTCTTTCTTTCTTACACAAGTTTACTTATAGAGCTGTCCTTATCACACCTGCAGCCTACGGAACTAATTTTACGTCTTTTTCTTCTCGTTGGCTATCTGCTGTAAACGAACGATAAATTCGAGTTTTATTTCCCTCTCAGTTTTTTTAACTTATAATTTATAAACAAATTAATTATTTACAGTAAATTATATTTAGTAGGTACCTAAGTAACAAAACAAACTGTTAAAATCTATTTCCTAATTTTTTAAACAGTGAATACATTATTTTAATTAAACCAACCCAAAAACAAAACATTTTAAAATTAGCACACGGAACATTTTTTTTATTAATTTAACGCTAAATAAATTCATTGTTCACGAAGCACAATAATAGAATCATCATTTAAAAGTTTAAAACTGAAGGTCTTGCTAGATAATGTCTGTTCATATCCAAAATTCAAGCTGGTCCGAGGCTCCAAGTTTTGTTTTTATTACTTTCGGATGGCGGCCAGCGGCCGGGGGCTTGGATACGATTAAAATTCCTGAGATACCTCACGCCTGCCTTCCCTTGGGCGTTGCGATGGCCATAGACTGGACAAGCCGTGTAACTTTCCTACGCTATTGTTGCTCGGTACTAACAAATTGCTGATTTTCTGATAAAAATGTACCTTTTTATAAAACAAGGCAGGAAACCAGGTGTCTGTAGCCACGCTTCATTGTAGTTATTTACGTTTATAAAGAAGAGAGCTGTATGGAAAGAATAGGATAGATCAGTGATGTTTTTGTAAATATTTATAAATGTAAGATAATTGTTCTATAGCAGCTTGCACTCGATGTAATGACTATTGTTATAGCACATGCGGCAAAAGTAAAAAAAAATAAAAAAGATAACAAATATAATGTTGTCTTGTCTCAACATTATAAAGGCGAGACTTGCCACGGGCCCCTCCGAGAGCAATCTCCTGTAAGAAGCAAGCCCACGGGCAGGCACTGGCATTACCATATTACAGAAATTATTACCATTACAACATTATACGACGCTGTGGTGCGACGCGTCTAACACAACTACAAAAACTGATTGTTAATAATTATTATTTTAAAATATAATAAATTAATAGGTAATGAAGAAATAAACTACAATATTCTAGGTATAGTTTGTAGAATACCTAAAGAAAAATATGATGACTAATGAAGCGACAATTACGTAAATTACCGCAATAATATTTTATTAACTTAATAATTTTCCTTATTATGTTTACCTACTGAAAAATGTTTTATAATGACAAAAAATACGTAAGTAATTATTCTTATATAAGAACTGAAATTATAAAGTATAAAAATACCAAAAAGTAACAAAAAGTAATCTTCAAAACCAAAATGTGTGGTAATTATTTGAAATATAAAAAAATGTCATATGTGCCCCGCTAAGATATTTTCTATGGAAGAAGATATCTTAATAGGAGACACAAATATTTCTATTGCATGTTCTTAGAAGACTGTAGCTACATAGCACACCGTCTGTGGAACCATGCCGGGATCGAACTCACGACCAACTGACGCGCAGTCGAGGCTTTTACAACACCGCCATCTGCGCTATCAACGACCTGTTGAAATTTGCCTATACATTCAACACATTATTATTATTCTATTCAACCAATGAAAATAAATTATTTAGCTATGAATATATTACTTTTTAATAAGGTATTTACTAAAGAGCTGTACTAAAAACCTACTTTAGTAATAATATTTCAATCAATACAAAATTTAATTTTATAGATTTATCAAGTGTCAAATACTTTTATTACGGCTTTTTAATTAGCAATTCCCTGTACAAGTTATGAATACGAAATATAAAATGGACACCATTAAATTCACGAGAAAAAATAAAAATACAAAGCGGACGTAAGACCGTGCTACAAAAAGTCATGTTACTATCAATACAATAAAAAATCAAGGACACGCATTCACACGAGTTTAATCTCATCCATCATACATACAGACGTACGTACAAAGAGAAGAATGTACCGAATATTCATATTAATAAACTCGAGTCGAATGCGGTCTAGCGTTATACACGATTATCCTTCCAGGGGGAAAAGAAAAAACGATGGTATAAAAAAGAATATGACAGAAGGCGGTGGAAGGGGAGACGAGGTGCGCGGGCGCACGAAACACGCAGTTTGACGTATTCGTTTTTTACGCTCATATTCTTATTATTGGGTCCAACCGCTCCCGGTGTTACGGGCGTGGAATGCGCCATAGATTCAACTCTCGCGCAGACGCGGCAAGATTTTATTTACTTACCAAGATTTTATAAGTTAAGTTTATCGTTTTTGATTTTCAGTCTGTATAGATTCATTATGCGATGGCTGACGCACTTAGTGTTGATAAGTAATTCGAATCCGTGGAAATTACTAGAGGAGAGTAGCACGATACGCCAATATAAGACATTTACTTAAATTGTAACTAAGTAAGAACTTAAACCTATATTATTTATCTGATAAGATCTGAATAATTTCTGGATTCGTATACGATATCTATATTCAAATATATCATGTTCTTGGTACTGAGTTGAAAACTGCTACATTGAAACATACCATGTACGAATACGAATTAATTTCCATGGAACCAATCAAAGGGGCTAAGTCCTTAACACCGTAGTTCAGTGGACCCTATTACAAAATTCATTTCATAGTAAACACCTATTATCAATTCCATAAATATTTTTATAGCAATCAACCTATCAGGTTGGAACGCAAGTCCGCCAGCAAAGTGGCTATTACTAGATAATCGCACGCACTAAACTTTATGAAATGACATTCATCACAGCCCTTACAAAGGTTGGGAGACATTTTAACAACTAAAGACCTTCATGATAATATGTATAAAGTAACGTTTTTGATTTTTAACACCTGGGTATTCGATCAACATGAATTCGGAGTAATCCCAGTTAAAAAAAAACCATTGATTGGTTTCTCAAGTAAAAAAAGGTGATGGGTATTTCCCCAGTAACAGTTTTAAAGAATTGTAAGTTGTTAGGATACACGGTAGATGGGTAGCAAACGGTACAATAAATACACAAATCACCTCGCACTTATTTAACAAAGAAAAAAAGTAAGAAGGGGAAACTCTAAACAAAAATATACGGCCGGGATGCAGATCTACCTACGACCTTCATAACGTAAACATTTCTGGAATTTGTTGAAAAAACAACAAACGAGCGAACACCCTCGTGAGAAATGGCTGAAAAAAAAACAGAGATCCTTTGTCGTGGATGGGAATCGTGAGTTCCAGGAATTCGCGTGCCATCCATACAATAAATACGTTTGTTCATAGCACAGGCACCGCCGTTGTGTGGAATAACGCACCAATGTCTGCTGGAGACGTAGATGCAAGGAAAAAACCGCTGGAGTTCCAATTAGATGATGAACATTCCTAGGTTTGTTTTTGTTTCGCTTTGTCGGGTTTCCTTATCATTGCTTAAAAACTTGGAAGATGCTTTCTAAGAATCGGGCACTACATTATCTTCAATTTTTTGCGAGCGTTCATAATTGTATGTGTACTCGAAAGATTGATCTCCTGGAACAGTGTTTCCACGATCATCAATTTTGCTCAACTAAAATAGAAAATCAACAAAATTACAATTTACTTGGAACAGGCAAATTACACTATGGGTAACAAGCTCGTAAATCACGCGTGTGCCTTTAGTAGGCAAGCGCGAAGACGAACAAATGCTGTACCCCCAGGCAATGCGTTAAGCATCCCTTTATGAGGCCGTAGTTACTGCCCACTTGCGATGGTGATAGACCTAAGATCAATCCGAGTTGCTCAGACAAAGACGTGGAAGGAGGAAATTTATATCTAATTATATCGAATATATGTACAGAGTATCCAAAAGAAACTACACACTACAGAGTATCCAAAAGAAACTAGAAAAAAAACCTAAAAAGAGAAGCGTTATAAATTAATGCCTCATTGACAATCAAAATGAAACCGATATAATCTAAGACTTCCAAAAACACAACAATTACAGCAAGGCAAGACAATTTTAAAGCAAGGCAACCGTAACAAAACGCACAAACGTAGGAGGCAAAAGACCTACAAAAGGCTGTGAGTAAAGCCAGAATTAAGGACATTCTTCATGGCATTATTTGTGTTACGTTTCAAGTTTATACTTATTCATACTGCTGTACTAAATACTGCCCACATGCGCATAGCTCGCGTAACGCAAACGCGGTTAAAGGCATGAATACACATAATTGCGAGTGCGTGAGTCTCCAATGTAGGGTTACCAGACAAAGACTTGGCCTGAAAGTAAAGCCAGTTTCTGAATTGCATTCAGAATGGCAAAAAAAATTGTTCCGTCGTTTTAGTACTTCAAAATCAACGAAGAATTTTCAAAATTACATACAAGTTTTATGTCTTGGATTTACAGAAGACCTATCGCCAAATCTCTGAAACCTATTTGTCTACGAAGATCATATAATGTATGCGTAAAACTTGATACGAAGACTACAAAATTACAATTTTCGGAAACAATTTCTCTGGTAACCCTACGCCAAGGTCCAGCGCGGAGGTCGTCCTGTGCGCACGCGTCTCCCGCTTCGAAAACAATCTCGGGTTACGAGCAGCCAGCTCGTGTGAGCACGAAGTACCTTCGGACGACACGAACTCGCCCGATTAACATCCAGCTTGATACACCCGTGCAAAAAATGTATGTCCGAAAATGCGCAGGAGAAATTTCGTTCGTGAAAACATTTTCTGAAGCATGTGTTGTATTTATGACGTGGGACACGTAGAGCAAATCTGATCTACCAAGTGTTTGATTACTGATAATGCATTAGTATTCTGTAAACAACGTTAACATTGTTTTAATAGTTATGTCTACTGTCTAGCCGGTGGGAATGGAACCAAGAAACAAAATATTTTTTAAACATTCATGTATGATTCAGACGGCATCATGTACTGAGACTTTAACCCAACAAACGGGATCGACAACCAAGTGTAATAATTCCAGATTACTGGAAAAACAGGCATGCAAATTCATAAAATGTGAAAATGTGTCCACGTTGGCTGGGAGCGTTGGTCACGGTGCGCGCACGCAAGTTTACGACGGGTGTAACATTAGCCGGGCGGTGAAACAATGGGCGCACGCGCTGAGGTCGCTCGCCGGGTCGAGGACGGGCCGGGACAGCCTTCCCCGTCCTTCAGCCCTGCCCGCTTTATTGTACGTGTTGCTACGGACCTATAGCCATAAGCTCAATATTTAGGCTCAAGCAGGATTTATGTTTCAGAACTTTGAAAGCCGGTTGAAACAGGAGATTTGAAAGTTCATTCGGGATCTAAAAGGAATAAACTACAGCAAGGCATAATTATTCATCTTCTACATTTGAAATAGGGAACCAAATCTTAAAAACAAAGATGTAACCAAGCAAAAGGTACTCAAAAGACAAATTGTAATTCAAATGCCGATGAAATATATAAAACCATAAGAAGCACTGTAATTCAAACTCAAAATGAGATTGTGACTCAAAAGACAGTTACGTAACAGAATAATGTCCATAATTCAATTCATGTGGAAACATTTTAGAGTGTTAGTTAAAAATGCGACGCCCGGGGACTCATGTCATCTGCTTATGATTGGGAGGACGCATTCCATCGTTGATGCACGACCGACGTCTTATGGGTGAATACAAATAAGATAGGACATGGGTTTCTTTTTTTGTCTTTTGTTCAATTTTATGTTGGGATCAATGCTGTGTAGAAGTGGAATACATTGAATGAATGATTGCTTGTAAAGTTTCATGTTTGCCTCGTTGAATATGAATTACTTTGAGAGTTGAAATATTTTGGGAATTGAAGATCCCATCTTAGCATGTCTATTATGTTCATGGACACAATATATTAGAATTTCTACATGATGTAACTAGATTCTCATTTCAAAGTCATTTGGAATCGTTAATCTATACAGCCATCTATAAATGTATTGCTTTTATCACTGAAGGGCTCTAAAATCTCAATATTTTATACCATAAGTTTTATCGTTTCTACAACTGGTTCATTTACATCACCGGAGGGCTCGGCTCTACATACCGGGTCAAACTTGTTTTGTTTTTATAACAGAGATTTAAAAGGACAATATGTTTCGACTACTGAGTTACGCCAAGATTAGATAATATTAAATGATCCTTTGTATAAACTACCAGTTCTTAAATTTTGTTGTTTATGACTATACCATGTAAGTTGCTATCAATAAGTTATAATGTTGACTGTGTAAGCTTATTAGGAATTCTGGGATTACATTTTTTAAAGGTTACAGTATTTTTGATATTATTTATGATATTTTTACACTTGTTTTATGTTTAAAATGGTACTTTGATGTCTCGTGTGGTCTTTACTAACTCAATATTAAAACGTCATGTAACGCTCCGATGAATTTAGTAGTAGGTGTCCATTATTCTAAGCATGCGAAGGCGTCAGTCAATTCCATCTCTAGTAATCTATATTTAATGAGTAATGTAATTACAGAATTTAAGAGATAGTAACATTACATAATTAATTATCATTTCACATTTTGTTCAATAAGAAATAGATAAAAGTCTTACTTTCACTTTGCATTAAAATAGGAGACCATCAAAGGCCTCGGGCTAAACAAATACGTAGTAAGTAGCCTAGCATGACTGAAGCAACAAAGATGCTACTACTAACAACAATTTCTACAATAAGTACTATTAATATTTTCAATGAGGAAAATGTTAATTTCTATTTATGCTAACCAACGAAATATCAAAATAATCGTATGGACCAGCGTGACCTTTAACGGTGTATAGCTTTGACAGATGGTGTCATTAACTGCACCGGCTTATATGCACGGTAAAAATAAAAATAAAGTTAGAAACGCGTCTATAATTATAATGAAGCATGAACGCATCGGGTCAAAAGAGTGTGGTAATGTCACTCGTTTAAAATAAAACGTTTGGAATGTTTATCAAGAGAATTCTTTAGTTTACGACTGGGTTTGGACTTGAATGCTGAGTTTGGGGTAGCTTAAGAATTACCTATTAACATCATTAGAAGTTTTGTCATCCGAGTCACAAAAAACCAACGCATTTAAATTATATATTACCATAGAAACAAGAATGTCGGTGTCGACAAGAAATTACTTAACACTGAAATTATTACCGCTAATATTAACATCTACGAAGACTTTAATAAAGACTGAAAATACAAAACACTCCCAGAAAATTCCGATCAACTCTTAAATCTTCGACGAGACGAACCAGATGCGCCAAACAGGTATAATATTAGCGCAACATTTCTGTTCATACCCCAACCTACAATTATTGGGAAAAGAACAACCCGTAATTTATCTACAGTAGCCTGCACGTACGTAATAATTATTTTTAAAATATTTCAAAAATACCGGCCCATGTCATGTACATTGGACGGTAAGAATCCTCTTGAAGTTGTATGTATCCTTAGTATTGGCGGTAGAGAAATCAATGTCATTTAAGTTATTTTACTTTGTTCTTACATGCCATTTTGTATTACTCATGCCATAGTCCTTGAATGTGAATAAAAACACGCAATATTTAACACGTGTGGTCGTAAAGTAGAACATGTAACAAAACGTTTTCGTAGCTAAATGTTTGTATTCAAATTCAAAGGTAAGGAAATATACAAGGAAGGGGTCCCGACCCTTACACCTTGTTACATTGATTTGCCATAGAAACCCTATTGATTTAATAAAAACTGTTCCCCAAAAACAGGGATAAAGGGAAACTTTTGTGCAATAGTAATTACTAACACATAAAGCCGGTTGTAAATACTGTGCCTTAAAGACGATTCGAATATTTCTCTATAAGCAGTAGTCACTGTAATTATATCTTAGAGATCATTTGAAACCTCAATCCAAGTTACGTCAACAGTCAATAAACGTAACATATCAACTATGTTGGAATTTTCCCATAAAACTCCGAAGTAGATCTCGTCCAAGATAATCTATAATTATACAGTATGTTACAAGTATTGTCGAGTGGAATGCGATATACTCGTGACCCCAACGACCTGGGTGCTGTCAACATTTTTATAGATTTATACAAGTATTTTTATGACAATCGGATTTTAATACCAAGCTTAAGTGCCAATGGAATTGTAAAACACAAAGTTAACTTTCTGGTATACTGAGCAAAATAACGTTTTACCATCCATGTACTCATTTTCGTACAAGGAGTAACCAAACAACTTAATTAATAACCAAAATTCTGGTTAATTTTGACATCGATCGCTAATCGCAAGCGTCCAATCAGCTCGTAAAATAAAGCATACGATTCCCATATTTCATTTATCTCGAATGCATCGATCACTTTTCTCTTGTAAGCCATTACCACAAATTTGGCTCCAAAAATATTCATTCACGATTACAAAGTGAATTTTAAAACGCTACCGGGTGAGACATCTTGGTCCACGCGACTGTATCGAAAGGTACTTCTTAAAATTCCAACATTCTCATGACAACGATGGCTTTACTCGTTAATGTTATGGCTGTTACACGTTTTATACGAGCCAACGATAAAACTGTGGATTTTAAACAAAAGCCTTTTATATTTGATTGCACAAGACACTTAAGTTTGCAAGAAAAAATATGAGATGAAAGTTAAAATAAGATTAACAAGTTATAGTGTTGGAAATTGGCATAATTGGGAAGGAAGAACCTTCAAAAAACAGTTTTAAATGCTTGTCGACGTTGAAAAAAGTTACGCTATGGTTTTTACTTCAGAATATAGCGATATATTGAAAGTTATAGCATTGGATACTGTACCAAATAAGAAAATATAACAATCCATTAAGGATTTAAAAAGGACACGGAAAGACATAAACAAAAAGGTAGCAATCGTACTGCCACTTCAGAGAGATCTTAATTTACGTAATAAACCTTTGAAGACTAAAACGTTACAATAAAAATACCAAAGAAAAATATTACCGCTGGATGCTCTGTCATCGTGTAGTACTTTCGAGCGTTTTATTGTACAACTGATCCCCATTCTGAACATTCCAAGGGTATGACTGTATGATGCACGTGTTTTAATGGCTGCAAAGGATTGGAAATGGTATTTGAATATGAAGGGGGATTTGTTCGTTGGCCTTTTGTGAGACTGTCAGCTCGATGTAGAAAGATGATATGGTTGACTGTGACGTACAAAGAATTGGATCTGTGAAGATTGAAGCACAGTCACATAATTAATATGCCAGGAAACACTCGCATACTTATTATAAAGAATATTATGTACTTAGTAACACATATAAGAGACGAAATTATGAACTCTAATCTAAAATATATTAAAAGAATTATGAAACATAAAACCAACATTATAAATTTGTCGAGTTATTCCGGTCGGATCCCCCGATCCTGATCCCCTGCTGGTTATTATTATGTTTTAATTCCTATCTGATTCACTATACACTTTGTAATTCCGATCTGATCCCCTTAGTCTTTTTGACAGGTAAGTACAGTCAAGAGAAAAACCGTAGTTCAACCACGCTAATGATTTCAAAATTCAGGTTAAATATTTTCATAGCATAGATTATAATCAAATATTCAAATCTGACTACATTGAAGCGAAATTACGCTTGCGTGGAGATTAAAATACATGTCACTGGATTCTTATGACAAATGCGTAGATCCAGACGATTTATATCGACGGTATTTTAATGGATTTAATCAATTCCCTAGTGCACTGCTGCGTTTACGATGAAAAATGGAAGAATCGCTTTGCATACCTATTATCTAGATGTATCGTTTTCAACTGCTACAGAGAACGTCCATTTATTATGGAACGTATTGAAATAATGCTTTTAAACTTTCTACGTGATATATGTGAATGATATATTGTACAATTTAGTAGCTATCGGATAACCCGTGCAATTTGTTAACTAAAATTTTCTCCGGCCATGGACCATGAAATTGGCGTAATAACCCACGCATCCTCGTAAATTTACAGCCCGAAGGCTGTATAGGGCGAGGCGGCGTGTAATACGAGCGGCAGATATATCATAATCAAGCCAGCATCTAGAATCAATATATTATCTGGGCGGTAGCCAGTCGAACGGTAGCCCAACGTTGCATTACATTAACAAATGACCCGTTTCTAACTCAGCAGCCTTTTATTATAATATTATGCGATATTGTACATCCACTGTAATTACGTGTTGACCTGTTTTATGGTCAGCTAGTGTCTGGACATCGTTTTGCCTGTGGTGTTGTTTATTTCTAGATTACTAATTTCAATGTTAGCTTATTTTAGTCTTTTATGGCGATAGTTATAACTACGAACTGGTTTACATGTCTATATGCTTCTTTAATCTCGAATGCTAATCCTTACCTGACTTATAACTATAAAGAAATGTTAGCCCATGGTAAGGAATAATGCCCAAGAAAGTTTATGCATGATGCTGCAAGAGACATATATGTGTACCACCGACCAGCCTGTCAACCTGACAACTTTACGACAGCGCTCTTCTTTACGATTTCCGATGGACAAGACCAAGATCGGCTGTATCCAATTAGCAGGTACATCAATTTCTGTGTCATGGTTATTACTGCCAATTAGGGATGGGCGATACCTACGTCGTCGCGTCGTCGCATACAGATCGACTTTTTAGAGCAAGTCGGGATATAGATCGGTTTGATACAAGTCCATTTGCGCTCAAGTTTGCTATCATTATATACTAATTGTATTACATACTGTTTCTCATATATTTTATTGCGACAGAATTAATATCATTAGTATTAAATTTTTCAATATAAATAAACGCAGCATGATCTACCTCTTTTTTGTCGATCACATTATTATTTGAATGAGATATATTGTAATTTACGTCAACAAAGAAAGTCTCATATATTATTTGTCCATCCCTACCAACATTTTGAATATTCATTTAAGTATTACGAAGTACATATACATCGATCGAAACAGCTAGCTTATCTAACATCTCGTTAGGAAGAATCGATTTAAGAGGCACAGGGCGAAAATTATTGAATTCATTACTAATTACTGTAATATCTGATTTAAATGAGTGAATTTAAACGGTATGAAATTTTATTGGATGGATAGATTGGCCGCTGGTTGCCGGATGCTCGGTTATATAATAAAAGTAACAGGATTTTTGAAGCCTAAAGACTACAGACTATTTGGAGCCTAAAGAGTTTATAAAGGTTTCAGATAACAAATCTGAATCTTATGCCATGTTTTGATTTAAAGTGAATTCTAGTAGTGTTAAAACTGAGGTCAATCGTCAAGTTACTTTTTACTATGTTATTTTACAATTTGTTAGATAGACATGCCAATGCCAAGCACGCACCATAGAGCCAAAGACTAGCAGAATTCTATAAACTTGCCAGATTTTTTTTTTGTCCAAGATCCAGTTAAATCCACGACGGATCATGGCGTCATACATTTTACGTGAACCGTACGAGCTTACCACGCATGTGTTACTTTATTATTACCTAATACTGATTGCGTAAACATATTTTATGAGGATTGACGTGGTCTAAAAATGGCTTATCGCGTATCGTAATGTGCTACGATAATAGTAATGTTAGAGAGAAAATTTCTTTGTTCTAAGCGTTTTCAATTGACGTGGGTTTAGATGTACGTTTTTTAACTGTATGATATACGTATGAGTCGGTGGGAGAAATTATTTGATGATGCACAAAGAAAAATGTTGGACTTGCGACCTGAGAAGGTTATGAGTGGAACAAAAGATGAAGTAGCATTGTTTATGGAAGCCATAATATATAATTATTACACTGTAGATACTGTTAAAAGTATAGTCTAGCCTACACTGACAATGCTTACTCAAGAATAATATAATAACAAGTTTCTTCTAACTTTGTTATATGATATAGCTAGAGAAAATAATACCGCGGATTATTTTAATAACTTCTCACCTCTATCCAAGCCAGTTAACGAATTTCAGCCTATAAAACTAATTACTGTCGTTGCAGAAATAATGCCATTGAATGAGATTAATGAATAGAATTACGACATGACTAATAATAACTAAAAACAATGATGCACCAACATCCAACAGTCATAATCGCATCATACTCTTCTTTGTATTGTTTGACAGAAGCTTGACGTAGAATAAAACTGACGAGCGTCATTCCAGATCAACATCACAAACATGTTTCTAATGCTACAATTAATTTCTTATCATTTGCTACAAAAATGGTAGAATCAACACCTGTTGTTTTACTGATACAGCCCAATATAAAAGTAATTAAATATATCCCTTATAATCAATTTGAGGATACAATTTCTAATAGTTTTACAGGATCAAAATCAATGATTGTCAAACAAGGCGACTATTACAACTATGTCCTTCATACACGGAAGTGGGTGCTTAATCAAATGTATAGGCAAGTAGTTGGCATTTACCGCGTTGTAGGTAGGTACCATCCCACAAGAAAGGTGACATTATCTAGCAACCAATCGTTTCATAATATTATATTATAACCAGTAAACCTTCATGTAGAATAATGGGAGAATCCAACATAAATCAGACAGCGTATTATTTGAAGACATTTCTGTAATAAAGTTTACAAAGTCGACAAGGAATACCCATTTGGATACTCATAAATAAAACTAAAACTGGATTAACTAGAATTTGTTGTATTTCCAATCATTGGAGTTCTAGTAAATGTCTTACGACAGACGGGGATTTTCTACGGACTTCCCACTGTATTAGACCTGTTTAGTTGATCAAGATGTGCTCAAAACATTTTATTTTTAAATGTTCAAAAGCCTTACAATTATCTTGGTTCTTGTCTTCAACCACCGGCATTACGTGTCTTCAAAATACAGCCTCATTTGTTAGGTTCTAATAATACCTTGTTTCATAAAAAAGCTACATAATTGCTTGTTGCGATGCTAATTTTCTTTTTAAACCTCTAAAATTGCCTGTGCTAGGAATAGACTCTGCAATTAGGACCAATGAAGTGAGTCCTGTAACCGGTTGATCGCATGTTCGAACCGTTACGACATGGGACTCTGATTACCCCTCAGTAAATTAAGTATCCTATGTGTCATATTAATGTATTATGTTGCTTTGCTGCTTGTTTTCTTCCCAGGATGGGCAAACTTTATCAAATGTCAAGGTAGGTGAATGTTTGTCAAACGATGGGTCTGAGTTACGACCTAATGTTTTGTTGTGAGACATGGCATAAGTTATGACCAGGAAAATATTATAAGGATGCGAAGGAATTCATCTCAGCAGCGACATATCCAATTATGACCTCAGTCGCGCACAAATACTGCAATGTAGACAAACTTGTCTACAAAAATGTTGCGAATAAAATTTTAATTACATCAAAAAGCATAAATTTCATACATGGCCACAAGACACCTCGAACATTACTGTTTTTTCAATTAAAATATTTCGAGATCCAAAATCGAATGCGGATTGGGATTCCTCGGTTGAAAGCAATATTGCTGATAAATTATTATCGACTGTGTCGTTTATCACCGGCAACATTGTAGAGGTGATAAAAAGCTGTCGGGCGAAGATGTGTATCTGTTGCTGTTGTGTTCGAAATCTGAGGTAACGCGAAAATTCTGGTTTGAAAACAAAGGATTCTTTTGTGATTTACATGCTGGCGACGACTAAATCGTTTATGTTACTGATTGTGTTATAAACAACTTGGAGAAAGGTGACGAAAGTTCAGCAAAGGCTTTATATTTATAACTAGCGAACTGCCACGAACGGTTGCTACTTGACAAATCATCGAGATTTCTCTTTTAATATTAATTTATTGTACACATAAACCTCCCGAAATTCATTAGAGTTCCTAAGTTTAGTAGAACAACGCGGTCACACAGGCAGACATGAAATTCGACTCTGATTTATATATTATTCGTTTTACCAAATGTCATCACATTTTGTGAATATACATTAATCATGAAATGATAAACATTTCCATAATTCTTGAACTCATCTTAATACTGAATTCACCCCCGATTTCTAGTCATCCCTTTTCCTTAAATTCAACATTTTGAAACCCTTTGAATCAACCATTCCTTCAATTCTATGTCTTAAGCACCTAAGTCATCATTTCTTGCATTTTCACCATCAACATTAGTAGAGCCTTCGAATTGCATTCCTCTGCCTTCAGCGGAGTCCTTTTAACAAATCACAAGTCCAAGAAACATTTTCAATTCCTTCATTTGCCTGATAAAATAAAGTGCCTGCCACATCGCCCCGTGTACCTCGCACACGGCTCTCCATCGTACCTCGCATACTTTTTGCTTGCAGCGTAACCTGGTAGCTGTATCATAACTATTATTTATGGACGTTTGTTTCGTTTTAAATTTAGTGTAATGATGAGTCTTGGCTGCTGCCGTGCACACTTCAGTTTAATCGCTGCCCGTCTCGGTTATGCAGGCATGGAGTTGGGTGATGGTTTTGTTGGTGTGCTGAAGTAAATTTTGGACAAAAATCTCTGGAGAAAAGTATTTTTGTATACAATGTTTCTATATGAAATATGAAAGCAGCTTTGAGCATGAATATTTTTTTTAATAAGATAAGAATTATTTTCAATATATTCATTAGGTCTATATTGAACATATTATTTTTTTCCTTTACTCCAGCCCTGCACTTAGGACTGTTAAAACAACATTGTAACTTTTTACTCTATATACATCCACCTGCAAATATGACTACTTTTACGATTTTGGTTTTGAGCAGCAGCACGGTTTGAAATAAGTGTTGACCATCATTAGTCATATAGGAATTGACTTTCTGGGTCTTGATTAATTTCCTGGAACTCTGAAATTCGGATTCATGATGGCTCCAAGGAATTCAATCAAAGATAGAAAGATTATGAGAAGTATAAAGGTAGGTAATTCACTTCTGAAGAAACTATATCATTATCACAGATGTGACGATTCATTTCTTAAATGTATAAATGTAGTCAAGCTTTTAATTGCTAATGCTATCATCGGCAACAAACATACGCATGCCGACTTGTAATAGGAAAGTTATAAATAGAGAATTTATCAAAGTTCATGTACAGCCACTCTGTCTCATTGGACAAAGATGAGTACCTATGGAATGTCAGTGTTTCCTGTTATTTTATATTTCTGTGGCTACGCAGTTAAATAGAATTGTGTTTGCATAACGTTTATCTTTTTATGTTCTTGCTCATCCTCAGTATATAAGCCAATATGATCTAGAAGCGTCCCTTTTGGTAATCTAAAGGCGTACGCACGAACGAACAAAACATGGTGAACACGAACATCAAACACGGCACATTTGGTTCGTACGTGTGGAAGTAAACTAACAAAAGCGAACAAGAACACCATACGAACACAGTTCGACTTGTGTTTGTGCTCAAACGCTCCGCTCTCTTTAGTAACCATGGATTAGAAATTGGATCGCCATCACGAACATTTTTGACGAATAATTTTTGTGGTTGTTAGTTAGCACATGTATGCGAAAATGAAATTTCATGTCTAACAGGTAATATAACAACTTTTAGAAAGGCTAAGGATTATAAGTCAAAAATCCTGGTATAATTTCTCAACAAATTCTGACACATTTAAGGCCGAAAAAATAGGACACCGACATTGTTTTAGGGCCTTGCTTTCAAGATTAACCACGTATGTTGACATTTGTCAGCTTGTAATGATAATGACCGTAATCGGGCGTTTCCGAGAATGTGGACAGAGGTGCCTCACACAGGAAAGAGCCTTAAACAGAATGCAAAGCGGACATCTTTTATGTAATGTATGTTTTTCACGAAAACGTTGAGGCAGGTTCAATAACTTTACATGTTTTGGATTTAAGTGTAACGCCTTGAAAACATAGGTATCACGTCGGCGGGTCGTTTTTTTTTTCAACTCTGTTAAAATGTAGACAGCTTCACTCACAGCAATTTCATAGAAAAACAGGTTTCGGTACACTGCCATCAACATCAGACTGTACCCAAACATGCCTTCAACTCCAAACCATATAATTATAGTTCATTAAACAAAGCTACCATAAACCCGCATTCCCAACATCCGAAACTTCAAAACAACCTTGTCTATGGTAAAAAAAAGATCTGGAAGCTGTGCCCCTCCCCCTCATCTGTGGTGCCTGGGGCTGTGGTTCGTGTCGACCTTGGTTCCTGGAACGACCGGGGTCAAAAATAATAACTGTTCGCAGCAACCATCAATTTTCTACCATCACAATCAAAATAATACAAATTATAAGTATCCCTTTTTAGGGTTCCGTATAAAAACTGGTGAAGCGTATTAGTTTGAAGAATGTTTCAATATCTTCTCTTCCAGTGCAGGTGTTGGTGTAGCAATGCAAATAAATTTATCGCAACAGGAATTACATGGAATGCATATTCTTTTCCAAATTTCGCCAACACACATAGGGATTCATTTATAAACGTTGCTTAATGTTAAGTGACGTTCCAACGTCAAAAATGTATATTTAAGCAGTCGCTCATCATTACTTCAAGCAACGTTTATAAATAAACCCCATAGACTCTAAGGCTACGGACACGAAGTCAGCGGGCGCCGGGCAGAAAAGGCGGCGGCGCGGGAAGCGGCGCGTTTCAATGAATATATGGAACTGGCCTCGAAGGCAGCGGCGTACGAGCGATGCGCACCAGTCTAGCGGTGCCCGCGCGTCTGCATTAACGTAGTGTTGTGCATTTTAAACGACATTTTTTTTTTTTGTTTTCTATCAAAAAGATGTCGCTGTTTACACATTTCGTTCGCGAACAAAGACACTAATTTCTCCTAACACAACACGAGCGGCGCCACTCTAGCGGCTCTAGCGCCGCGCGATCTGCCCGCTGGCTTCGTATACGGGTTTGCGTTGCCGCGTCGTCGCTCCCCGCGCTGCTGCCACTCCCGCCCCGTAATCGCTGACTTCGAGACCGAGGCCTAATATATAGTACGCGCCACGAAAGAAGGCCGGCGGAAAATTGTGGAACTACAATTTTTTTAATGCAATGTGATGCAATGACATAAAAACTAGTGCCGCTGCGTCAAATGGACTTTAGTGGCGAACTCTTAAGCTTTGTACTCACATCTTTTCGCCCAAAAGCTACATGTGCCTTTCAAGATATCAAAATGGGATATATAAGACCTTTTTCGAAAAGGCTATTTAGAAATTGTCAGGCACATAACCAGTTGTTACGGCGCATATAAAATGTACAGAGCGTGCTCAATTAAATATGTATTAGCGTATGTTACCGCTCAGCATTTGAATAAATGCAATGCTAAACAGAATTTGCAGTTGCCTGCTGACAATGAAGCCAGGAGAAGTCTTCGTTGAATGGCAAAGTTTGTAAATATAGGGAACAAAGATTCGTGGACTTGCATGTGAGAATGTAATTGTATTAATTAGACAAATCTTCACGCTGTGCTCGGCTCTAAATCTTTATTCAATTAGGCCATTAGAAGGGCTTTGAATAGTAAGTTGCTTTGCTACCCACTCGTAATGTTGATTTGGTTGGTAAAAATTGTAAATAAAACCATTTATGATAAAGAATGAATGAATCTAGATTTCAATTTTCAAATACATAAAAATGTAATTCGATCAATGTGGGAAACAGTTAAAGTTTCCGATGACAATCAAATAAGTAAATTCAAAGAATGGAATTATATCATCCAGCTACACATCAATCTACACCAAGATTAAATTAAACAATGTTGTACATAGCCAAGGAATTCCATCTAAAAAAGATAACGGACAACAGTTAATGATACTGGTACAGGTTAAAAGAAAAATATATTACAATGACCACAGTGACAAAGATAAAAAGTAAATATGGGCTCTATTGTTAGCGTAACACTAAACAAAGGTGACATCATGGTGGTACCGAAAGTGACGCTGGTTGATCGAATTACTGAAGTAGAGATATGAAAACAATAGGCTTGTTACGGTTTAAGCCGGAATGCTGTAATAGACAGGAATGCTTTAGCTCCTAATATGGAAACGTGCTTTAGTATTCACTTTGAGAAATCTTGATGAAGCTTTTTATGTGAAGCTTTATCAGAACAGGCTTTTAGAAATGCAGTTTCTTGCAATAAAACTTTTAAACAGAAGTTAATATAGATTTTACTATAGGGATTGAAATCTTCTTGCACTAACCAATTGTTAATCTTAACAATCTAATACAAAGGTTGTGATTAGTGAAATAAACAGCTTACAACAAGATTAGGCCTAAAAACAATGAATAAACATAGTCTTCTATTGAATTGTTATAAGCACCTGTGATGCTAATAACTTCAAGTATTAAGGCCCTTTGTAATCGGATAGCGTAGTAGCACACGACCAGTGGCGCACGCGCACAGTTCGGAGAACACGCCAAATCTAGCTGGATCCTTCCCGGAAATATTTTTGGATACCTACCTAATATTATCTCTCTAAGGATTAGGTGGAACAAGATTATTTAGAAGAAGCAAAGTTATTGGCTCGGAAAAAGTGTTAAATTATGAAAAAATATGGTGCATTCTGGTGGATACTTAAGAGGTAATTTAGCAGTGAGAGGTGGAACTGGATAACTTCTGAAATTCTAGTAATGAAGAATCAGACAACAGCTTAGTATGTAGGACGATATATATTATTCACATATCCGGTAGATATTCGTAGTAAGACCTCAATATATTTCGAGCAGAAATAATTGATTCATAACATGCCTGAAATAATTCACCTAGAACATTAATTTCCAAAAAAGTGATACATTTTTCCTTAGCCTCACGCAACCGCATTCCTTGTTACAAAATTAGTGGCGTGAGTAGGTTCTAGGAAGCGACACGAGAAATTTTATGCTTCTGCGAAGGCCTGAATTCTTATAGACCAAATCTAATTCTGTAATCGCACGATACGACGGAAATACCTGGAGTATATGCAAAAAAAAACTGTGAGTACAGAACTAGGTGCAGGAAAATCTCCAGAAAGTCGTACTGAATTGTAGCTAAATTTAGTTTGAAGTTTTGAAAATGCTTCCCTAATTTTGCATTCAATCATTCTACCACGTTTTGAATATGTTACTTTACATTTCTCGTAATATACTTCGCTCTAAGTATGGTTCTCCTTCTCAGTACACGATTAAATAGATTTCATCACTTAGCTCTCATTAAGGCCTTTTACCGTGCACAAAATACAATCGTCGAACAAGCTTACAACAAAGATTAATCCGTTACTTTATTTATCACCTTTAACAAGAACAATTATCGCAGCCAGTTTCTAGGTTACGTAGGCGACGCGGACGTCCCATTAAAATTCTATACGAAAGCTTATTTGCTAATTAGTAAGCACGATTTTATTCATATTGCTAAACTCTTTGGGTATAGCTAGAGCTAGTCACATCTTCCTTGCGTAAACGCGTCCATACTACACTTAAGCATGTATACGATTGGGCAAACTGTAATTTTCTGTTGGTAAAATGTAAGGTTCTTTCTATTCTTTGGGCAGTAAAGGTTGTTTTTGCTTGGAGTGTATATTGTCTGGTGGTAAAATGTTTTGTTTTAATTGTGTGCACATGCTTGCACGTCCCCATAGTGGCGAGGCTTCTGTGCTATTTATTATACTCGAGATAAGTCAGCGAATTTTTATATGCCACTCGCATATTGTGCCATGTTATAATTGAATTACTTCGTCAATAATAACGTTGGTTGTAACATTCGAAATACAAGTTTTACTGTGAAAGAAGACTATAGATGATAACTTTATCAAAATGTAATTGATGGAAACATTCAGCAAAGTAACACCTTATACGATTCAAGAGTTTCAAGAAACGCTTGAATAAAATGACTACATATATCGAAGAAACTTACAGATATAACAAAACCCATCTCTAAAAGCTATAGTCCACCAGCATTATCGGTTCAAAGCACTAAGACGATTTGCAACTTGACTAGACGTCCCTTATCTGCTGCTAAGTGACTTTGATGGCCTGTTGAGCTATCTTCTATGATAAAACTCTCGTAAAACGTACAATATGCACAACTTTACTGCTTATGTCTTTGTTATCTTAAAAGTATGAAATGGGGCATCAAGTGTCTATACCGATTTACGATGTGTCGATCGTTTATGAGTTCATAAAAGAGGCTCTCGGTTATAGTTACTTTTTATCTGCCAACTTGCACTGGGCCCGCGTGGTGGATCCGCGGCCTCTCATAGAGAGGAGGACAATGTCCCAGCAGTGGACGATTATAGGCTGATCATGTTATGTTATCTTTTATTGCAGTACAGACTCGTTTTTATTTTTCACTCTTACTTGAAAGCATTACCTCCTCCAGCAACTTCTCTTAACATTGTATTTCTATTCGTATCTTTAGGTTTATTTAATACTTCAACCTTACTAAACTTTAACCCCAAATACAAGAAACCAAGTTAACCTTGATTCTTCCCAACAATTCCAAAAAGAAAACTCATGTTTTACACCAAAATTAAAACAGACGCGAAAACCTGTGCATGCGTCTATTCGCGGAACAACTCGCTACGCAGAATTGGAGCGCCTATCGAAAGATTGACTCACGCATCGGAACGCAATATCCGATCAGTTAAATGTGTTTGCACGCAATGTTTATTACAATTTCGTGGTTAACGTGTTACTAAGGTATCTGGCCATTGCAGAAGATAAAAACCGTCATTTTGGAAATTCAAACCAGCATCCATCTCTATGACCCTACATCAACTCCATCTGCTTTACTGTTCTCATCTGCCTTAAGTCCAGACTAATGGTGTATTTTTAATTTAAGTAGTAAAGGAGCCTTGCTCTTAGACCTCGAATGCACTAATATGCCCAGAAGATGCCTGTTATTCGGGATGTAAATTTATCATAACATAATCATCAAATGGAGAAAAAGAACTTTCCAGTAAGTATTAAATTCATTTTCTCAAGTTCAGCCAAAATGAGTTAAGCTAAAGATTCTAAGCTGTGCAGTTAATATCCTCCTATCTAAAGTAAACTCTGACCAAGACGGCCATATCATAAATCCTTGACCACTATGTCCTGATGTGGCTGGCTTTTACAGCGTGTTTGACCATCTAATTCATGCAAGTTGTTTAACCTAATACCAGAGTTATGAGAAGAGATACCGTTGCGTGTAACAATTTCCTGGGCAGACATTTTCCGTACCTACAAGTATATTATAAACTTAAAAGAGATTAATATTACAATAGTGAAACATAGTCTAGTCGTAGCTAAAGTTAAAGATTGGTTATTTTTTTGTACAAGTTACTGATGCTTTTTCGAAGAGGACTTCTTTCTCTCCACAATTACTAGGTAAAAGCAAATCCTCACATTAGAGATCTTTCGTAATATCCTTATTCATTTTCACAACTCCATAATTACAACAAAACTGATTTAAGTATCTACCCAACCTGTAAAGGCAATTCTGCGTTAACACCGGTATGCGTACGTCTTCCGGCCCCAGCCCAACTTACGACACCTACTGTTTACATATTTTCGAGCACCAAAACACGTGGGGATTACATAAATGATGTTAGAATGCCATTTTCTTGGTATTATGACTAAGCAAACGTGTTATGCGAGCTTTATAGCGAGATAGAATATCTACAAACTATTTTACAACATAGTTTTATTGTTAGAAAACATTGAGTCACGTTATAAGCTCAGATGTCATCATTTCTAGGTAATATGAGGACTTTGCAGAAACGAAATTGAAAGGGGAAAGAATGTAACTAAATGTGGTCTCTCAAGATAACTAATTAGCTTCAACATTCGTAAGTAAAAATGAGGAACAAAACCCAAAGAAAGGTACCCACTCATTGCACATCACTCATCCAATACCAAGCTAACAGATAAACTATTAACCGTATGACATTTTGACATACACCATCTAGCAGACATGAAAATAATAACAGAATACATTATAATCTCCCTACTCGGAACAGATCCACATCAATTTGCGCTTGCGCACAGGTCTAAGGTTACGGGTTACGGTAATTGATCACTCTAATGTATCTTTTTGTTTACTTGCACCGAAGTTATCAATCAATTGACGTCAATTGGCAGAACTGAAGGTTATCTCTGATGACTGCTGGTAGTCTATCTAACGTTAGTGACGTCTGTCGCATTCCTATTTGAAATTACTGTGCTGATTGGTAGGTATTTGAAATACACGTAGGTATATGAAAACTGTTGACAGCTGTACTGCTGGGGAGTTAGTTGCGCAACTTCTTCCCAGCTAAAGCACTAGGAAGTGGTGACGGGCGGGCGTTTTTAGTGACTGTCTTATGTAATTTTGACGTTCAATAAGCGCTGACTCTCAGCCTAGGTTTTTTGAATAAATGACTTTTGACTTTTGTTAGATATAGTTTTGCTTTGTACCACAAAAATTTACTCTGTACCACACCCGGTAATATTGAGGTAAATTAAATTTTATAGAAAACAGAAACAAAGCATTTGGCACCTTTTAAAGTTATATTTACGTCGTTGCAAATTCTGAAATGTCTCGGACACAACAGCCTCAATATTTTGACAGTTGAGAGCATACTAATTGGAGCTAAATATCAAGGTTCATTCGTTGAAATTGTGTTATTTTAAATATCATTTCCTTCATACTGCAGTATTCGACTATTGTTAGTAGGTTGTATTAAGTTTCGAAGTTTAATTGGAAAACAAATTCCTAAACTTGTAGTAGTTAGCCTAAATGGATGATAATTTATATCGCCATCTGAATCTAGACAATTTGAACTTTAAACATAAAAGCAACATTGATCTAAAATCAAACTGTAGATTATTAAGTTTTTTCTGAGACTATCACGACTCTTGTATTAATATGTGCTCTGGCTCTTAATAAAAATCTCAAAAACCTAATGCGAAGGTAAAATCACGTATTTCTCGCTAAACGAATGCAGATTCGTCGTGATAACGGTATTCGGAGTGCGAATGTGGACGTGAGATGTTTGAAGACCATAACCTAGTATTCGTAGGTAACAAGAAACTATTTCAAATGGCCTCCTATATGTTTTTATCATTTTCTCTGATTTCACGCCAAACCTGAGAAAGTTGAACCAAACATTCTTAACCTTAAATGCCAGATAAGAATCAAGATTATGTAAGCCCACACAATAATTTGGAAATTAATTCAAGCCCATACCAAAGAATTTTAAATGCAGTTGCAATGACACAGAAATTAAACTACGAAATATATTAACACTGATTACGGCACGAAAAATATTTTGTTGTTGTTATCAAAATTACAATCAGCAAGTAAGGAAATACTTTTTAACCTTTGCTTGTCATTATAATCGCGATAAATATTATACAGACAAACAATTGTATTTAAAGCCCCTGTATTATTGTTATTCATTTAAGTGTTATGATCTTAGATCAACAAATGGCTTTGACCTTCATTTGCGTCAACTTGAGCATTTTTTAATTCTTATATTTGTTCATTTGTATGATGAATAGGTACACAAACATTTCAAGCGTTCGGTTTACAAAGGACTTGAATTAGGTATATCGCTGCCTTTTGCACACTAGCTTTAACACCCAAGATATTAAACGAGAACAACATCAACCATGCGTGAATGATGAAATTTATGATAATTGCATCAAAACACACAGTATCTTCCAGAAAAATCTATCTGCCCAAATTAACTTCTATCAAATTTAATGACAAACATCTTTTACCCTACTTTTTCTTTATTCTTTCATCCAAACGACGAGAAATTAAAACTGAACTGCGTCCAACTTCACTTCCTGAGTGAACTTTGATCCATCAAGTCTCGTCTCATTGCGTGCTCAATTCGAAACAATACCGCAACCACTTATCTCTTATCTCAGTATCAGGGCACGATCGCATTCCATCGTTATCTGTCGGAGAAGCCACTAAACGAGTGTTTAATGTGTCTTTGAGTACATTAATTATAGATAGCCGAGTTTCATTTAATTTCATCACATTTTAATTACTAGGTTAATCTTTGCTTGTGATTTTGATTCCCCGTTCTATAAGGATGCACATAACTGAATCATTATCATCTCATCAATTTCTGGAGCATCTGGATTAATATTACTCATACTTAGAACAATTATGTATATTATAATATTCATTCGTGAACGTCTCTCAACAGAGATAAGACTTCAACCTTTGACAATGGCAATATACATTGTATGTATTGTTAACTATTAACTTGCATAATAGACAGTAGAGCGATATTATCACGTTTCCACTCTAGATAACAATTTCAAATGAATACGGTGCTTGAATAATTATATATTCATAAGCCTCTCATTACAGGAAACACTCGAACTAAAGTACACTTGAATGGTTTATTGAAAAACACCACGTTTTACATCAAGTGTCGAAAAGTTAAGCGGCATGAAAATCATCGCATTTAGCAGCAACAGTAGGTAATATTACGGTGAATATCATAAAAAGGTCACGGCAATGCCAAATGACATTTAAATCCATGAACTTGATGGTCGTGTACCGCTACAGAAAGTCCAAATGACACGCAAAACGAGGCTAATTCTGTTTTCTATTCCCACCGCTGTCAATATATTGTATTCATGTACAGATGCTCCTCCTCCGCGAGTGGGTAGAACTTTATGTTACTCAGCTGTGTCTCTCATACTAAATACTGTTTTCTTAAAGATTTAGGTCAAAATACTAAGAACTTGAGCGACAAATCCACTAATATTTCACTATACTCAATTATTCCAATTGAATCAAACACATGTACGATTAACAGATATGTGGACTGACCACACATTGATCGTATGCCCCAAGATTATATCAAAAACAAAAAAAGGCGCGCCAACTTCGCAGCCATCTAGTGCAAACGTCACAAGTTAATTAAGTTAAAATTAAATCCAATGACATCGATCCACTGATACAAGCTAAAGCGTTTATCGATGGATGTCCGATAAGTAACAGCTGCACTCGATAGACGATGAAGTCAAGTTGAAATTATCGACAACATTGCCTTCGTATCAGCACATTAAAATGAAACTGATCGATTGATGAACCAAGATAAATCATTAATCGATGCAAAGTAAGTGCTCTGAGACATGGACGGCAAATTGTCGCGGGAAATACACTTGCTGGTAAAGTTAAATTAATTTTTAGTAGCTCAAGGTATGATTAAGTTATAAATATGTAAAGGCACAGCAAAGGATAATTATTCGTAGGTTTTCATGTTGGTTTAACTATTTTGAGCTAGTTTGTTTGGATAATGATAGCTTGGACTGAATGATAACTAGAATACAGTTTTATATAGTTTACGCAATTTGATTCGAATATTTGCTAACGTACAACAGGGTTCTCAATATATTCTTTTTGTTCTTTCTTTTCTAACGTTTTCGCTTCTAATTGGTACTCGCTTTCTATAGTTATTTTCATTAATGAATTAGGAGCAGTAAATGTAAGTACTAACCTCGAGAGCCTCCTGCGCTGTGTGGAGGTACTCCCTCAGCATCGCTTCCTGAATGCTGAGCCATTCTAACCTCGGGTCTTCCAACTGCGTCACCTCTGTAACAATAATTTGATGTGATATAAGCTTCCTATTTTATCATTAAAATTCGCGTTTCATTAAGAAGCGTATTATAATTTTACATGACTATGTATAGCAACATTTGACGATAGAACCTCGTTTTCTGTCGCGTCGTAAAGGTCAAACCTTACCCAATATTATTTTTATAAGTCTTACACATAGTCATTACTCATTAACTCTTAAAATCTCGACCTATTGACCAGAAATTACTCAAAGCAAATGGAATTTTAATAAATCCGTTTTCCCCGTGCTCAATTACTTCGGACAAATAAGCAACAACCGCAAGCCAATATGCGAACCAGATTAAGGCTGAAGAATTACTCATCGTCAAACTATGCGATACGATTACCGATTACCGACCGATTAATGACGAGACCGAGGTAGTGTTTGATACTGGTGGCATTCAATAAACAGTGATAGCGATCGCTTTTACAGCCGATAATGACATTTGGGACGAGGCTTGGCGTGATTGTAATTCACGGTCGTTTAACTGAAAAACTGATTGCGAAGTAATTCTGTTTTTGATGATTTTTCTGACTGTAGAAGTAAGTTCTCGCACGGTACTATTTACTTCCAAACTTTAACCACCTGCTTTGTGTATGACAAATCATCTTAATAAATATAACTACTATTACTAGATGTATCAAATAAAATGACCTACACTAAGCAAATGATCCACATTTAGTCATAAAGAACATAGCGACAGGAACCAATCATAGAGTCAGTCATCATCGGGCAGCTGCATTCCGCCATCATTCGCACACCGCGTGACATCCAATGTACGCATGCGGCGATCTTTCAATTATTATTCTCAATTCTGAACCCGACAAGGCCAGAACGATTCTACGGACAGATTGTTACTCACTTTATATCAGATTAGAGAAACAATGCCGTCGAAATTGCTATGTAATTTGGCTACTGTTCGCGATGAAGGTAAAGTGATAGTGGTTAATCAAATAGGTAACAAATAGGCAACTCATGGTTAAGATTATAACTTAAGGACTAAAGTTAGAATTTAAAATGGTCGACAAGTACCTAATGGTTATTTGGTTAATGACTAGACATAAAACAGAAAGGTTTCCATAAACTTTCGAATACGTTCTGCCGAATATCACCACATGATATCAACTTTGCTACCAATAAATGAATAAGACACTAATAGAATTTATGGAAACCGTCCCTATGTCTGGCGAGAAAAAACACACAAAACGTGTCCTGAAAACATTATAATAACACACATTTCATGGTGTGAACAAAGGAATCAAAGTCACGTCGCACTTAATTATTCATAGAGCTCCATTCGAAAACCGATAATAAACAATATCAAAGTTACATCAAACCCGAAGGACCATAAACAAGCAATGCACGTGACTTTGATTCTTTTGACGGTGGAAATTGACCACACACAGCCCAAATTATTGATATTCAACGACACGAAGTAGACCCATCTATAAATCTATGTGACTGAAGTAACACCTCTAAAAAAACATGCAAATGAAAGCAATGCCACCATTGTAGAATAATTATTAAGCAATAAATGAAGATTCAATCATACACATTGAGGAATTCAATTAAAATAAATTAAGTCCTGTCGTTTAAAATGGTCACGTTGGAAATAATAACATTTGCAACAAAATTGAATACCTACTACTCAGTTCCAATTAACCAAGAAAGCAACTCAAAGTATCAAATGAAATTCTCAACACAGCGCGGTGTAATATAAAAGCTGGTATGAAGCGTATAAATATTGCGGGCTTATGCAGAAAATAGGTATGGGGGAGATCGCATACCTTGATAAAGAACATGGATGCTGTAAACTAAATATGTAAAGTGGAGGAGGCATTAACAAAGTGACATATGCATATTTACACTGGTATGCAAACCACCAGGTTCAAAGACTTAAATACTAGAAAAATATTAAAATTAATCGCTCCGCTCATTTTAAACGAGTTCCAACTTCATTATTGCTTGTCCTTTTCTTTTGAGAACTGTGATAAGATCGTTAATGAGTGTGTCAATATTTTGTTGATCTTGTAAGATTATTTCATTGCCAATTTGTCTATGAATCGGCATGCTAATATTTATTTTATTTATGTTATAAACTCCATGTGATAATCTTGGTCGGTCTCGGTTATGGATGTTGCTTAAATGTCAATTATTTCTCATTCGCTGTGCTCTTTCATTTGCAATCAATGCTTTACTTACTGTAAATTAAAATTACTTTATTACTTTGTTTTTATCTGCATATTTTGAATTCTCTGTATTAACATTATGCCTTTAGCAGGATTATTTAGTTACTTTAACACTGTATGCGTGAAGGAAATAAATTCCCTGTAGAATTTAAATTTTCTCTTGCAAGTTCTAACATTCCAGTGAATTTATATTGACTCGTATGCAGTATCTAACAGCACCAGCGCGAAATATATATGGTTCTAGAAATATAAACTAGGATCCTTAAAGCGTTGTGTACGAATTGAAAGGAGAAATGTTTAAGGCTCGTTGAAACTAAAGGAGACGTATTATTTGAATGAAAGCTATCAAGATCCCATCTGAATACTGGGAAACTTGAAGCCAGCGTGAACCTATTTATACATTAAACGCCACAACATTTAATGTGAAAAATGCATAGCTAGAGGAGCTTCGATGTAAATTGGCTTTTATTTTCATTATTACGCTAACGACTGGCCACGTTAGTGATGAATAATGTTATCCGCGAGGCATTCTTCAAGAAATGAGCTTTTAAATGATGGGCGAAACATTTGTAACGTCCTGCATTTTCATATCTAATTTGACCGCATTATTTAGCCGTTTTACTACGCCACTTCGAATATAATTCGCTATAATAGCGACGTGCTTAACTACCAAGGAGATATAATTCTGTACGTGTTACTGTTGTATCTGGAATTTCTTAACTGTAGGTATATATTATAAGGAAAGTAATGTTACGATAAATTCCTTGGGGTATGTTGATCATGAAAAGCAGTTTGATCATATAGGTTTTGCCGATTAACACATTAAAGTAAAGTTTTTATTTCACTTAATATACTTTAACTTCCTAGAGTAGCTTTATGAAGGATGTCCATTTAGATGTCCTGGACCAAATTGTTACCAACGACATAGTAAACTTAACCAACCCTACATGTAATGATAACGTTGAAATTACACTAACAATAAACGAAACTACCGCAATAACTAAGACCAAACATTAAATTGCAACTGAAGAGAATGTTAAAATGAGTAACACAGTAATACCTATTAAAAATACAATCAAATAAATAGTTTTAATTATCAATTAACATCGAGGAGAATTTATGCGATGGCGTTGGGGCTATGGCTAAGCTATCGACGAATCTACACGCGTAAAACACCATAGTACCATAAACGAGTTGGGAGCCATTTGCATTTTGTATTGAATATTGCAAATGGACACTAGGGCTACTGTGCAGGAATTTATGAATATACAAAGCGATTTTGAGTTATTTTTGTACGGGAGTTATTCTTGTGGATTTATTTTTGCTTGATCAACTATGTCCCTACTTAATGGTTCTGCGAATTTAATTCTAGTTTTCATTGATTTAAAATATTTTTTTTGTGCGTCATAGGAAAATATAAATGAAATTACAAATATGAATTCTGTTTAATTGCCTCGAATTACCTTTCAAGCTGCGGTATTTCGCTTGAACGTTTATTACGCATTGCAATTTTTTTCACTGTATTGTTTGACCAATAACTAAAATAGAACGTGTACAACAACAGTAACCACATTTGTTGCTATAGCAACCCTACGCAACACGACAGAATAGTAAATGTGACGCAGAGCAACGCCGACGCATGCAACCAACAAGTTATGAGAATAGCACCACACTCCACAACACACTAAATAAAAATCCAATTTCCTTCCAGTACATTTAAATTAAAAGATCTAAACTGTAATCAGTTTAGTAATGACATAAGTTACGTACAGAAAATGGTTGTTTAATTCGCAAGCAACAAGCCTGTTCGTCTTTTGTGATAGGATCTAATAAAATGAACAGTAATGAAGCCTATTTGAATCCTTTTGCATAATTTGTTCTGGATGCCCATGTATAAATTAGCTGAAGACAAATATTCCAGTTCGTGTAACATTGCCTAGCAAATACTTTTAATGAGCTCCGAGAATTTATTTGCTTCAATATACATATGTTTTGCAGTCTACGACATAGATGGCAGCACGGCTTTCGAAGCTGCTACTGTACTTTACAAATGTTTCAGATTTATTTGAGTACATTACATTAAAGTGATGGGAATCAGGGAAAACCCAGATTTTAAAGCAAATATTTACCGTTGCAGGTTTCAGTTCAATGTTTATTTTCGGAGAGTCAATATTGTTTCTCGTAAGACAAAGTTACTTTGTTTTATTTCAAGCAATATGAACATCGATTACCTATACAAACATGTTAGCCAGCCAACTTGAATAAGTAGGTATAAAGGATCTCTATCAGAAGATTTGCATATACGTTGAGTTAACAATACCAGAAATTCTTCTTTCAAGTACCAGAGGCGTCATTATGTCTATTAAAAAAAGTTTGTAGACATTATTTACTTCAAAAAACGCAAGGTAATCACGAAAATTCGGAGAATTTTATCAAAAATATTTTAATCTTATCAGAATAAACATTGTCAATGATAAGTTACGTCGCAAACTGTACTTGAACCATGCTGCATACATATCTATTAATTCATAGTAACATTGATAATTATATCTCATGGCGTAATTTCATCAAGTACTTAACGTAGGTAGTAACAGTAATCCGTGACGTCAGTGGAAAATTAGATGACATAACATTTCAGTTTTTCATGCGCATTAAGCGGTCTCTCTTCGTCGACTCGTAAATTCACAACGCTAGCGACCATTACTGTAGGAAATTGCACCGCGCAAGCGACTCCTCAGAAATTAACACCGAAAAAACATAAAAACTAACAAGCTACGATCAAAAGCCGATCCGATCAGCAAGAGTTGATGGGTGGTCTCGAAAAAAAAGTAAGAAAATGGCGGAAAAGTTCTACGGTCTTCATAAATAATGCATAAGAATGCGTGAGCGTCGTGCGAAAATGTACGCCGTGCGTTTGCGCACACCGTTATCGGGTGTTCGCGGGTCGTCAGATATCGCGCGTTTTCCATCTTATAGCGCGGTCATTATTGCCTTTTTACCTTTTATAGCATCGTGTAGATAGGTAACTAAATTGTCGTGTTGAAAGTTTTTGACACTGACCATAAAGCTTGATAGAAGTCATTTATAAACTGGATTTAAGTTGCTTCTTTAGGAATAATTTACTGTTGTAAATGTGGTTATCTTATTTGTTTTGACATTGGCGAGCCTAGTTATAGTGTGTTCCATTGCTTTAGAAGGCACAACGAAATATGTGCGGTATCCTAGTGAGTAACATCTACAGAAATATTACTTTAGCCATAACTTTAGAGAACCTTGGCATCTAGTTTTCAGGTCATGACTTATTCGTTCTGAATTGTTTTTTTAATAAAATCGCCTCAGTTAATATTCATTTAATTATTAAATATAAATTCAATTAAAATTGTGTGTAGGTAATTATAATACAAAAACAGATTTTCTACTGTAGGAACTCTTTATTCATAATATTCATACTGGGCATTATGCATTATAGAAATGTATTCCAAATTCAAAACAACACGTTTATTTTATCTGCATGTGAGATTACACGGTAGCAAAGCAATATCTATGCAACGACTAATCAATTCAATACGACTCACGAAGATGCATTTGCGTAAATAAACGATACGTAAGCATTCCATTCATAACACGACTTATTTAGTGCTCCTCCATAGAATAATCTAAGGATTCACATAAAAACATAATATATCCACGAGTCACGACTGCAGGGACATGCATCCGAACATACGCGCAACGCCATCTATTTTTCGTGGTGTGACGTTAAAACTCTTGCGCATTTCGATTTCAAATATCGAATTCAAGATGGTGGCTGCAACAGTCGCAACATTCTATAGGCTAGACATGAATCAACCTGTTCAATAATTCATAGGGAATAACTAAAGCACCGTGGTACTTCATAAGCCCCCCGCGTAGTACATTTTTCACCCGACATACTGAATAATCCAGGGGATAATAAATAAGACTTAGCCTGTTGTAACCGGTACAAACAATTCAATGTGCTAAAATGAATTATTGCATTGTTTATACAGGTACACTATTTCGCTACTCAGTATGCTAATCTTGACATAGGTAAATTTCTCGGACGTAAATTCGATAGACTTGTTACCAATACAACTGGTTTTCAAGATATTGTCAATGTCTAAAAATACTTTCATATTAATATGCATTGAACTCTCCCAAATGACGAAACTATATAACACTATATATACAATATAGTAGGTGAATTTTTCGTATAATATTGTATAGAAATTTAACATCACATTAAACATTCTCAAAGACGATTAATCTCAATATTCAAAACACATGCTACTCCACAAAATACTAAGAACAGATTAGGGATCTGTTTTGTTGGAAAAACTGCCAAACAGCAGGTGTTACTTACGGTTGACATGGTTGATGTAATAGCGTCCAATCTGTGGATCGTAGGCCTCCTCCCATCCAAGAGGCAGCTCATTGCCAATGCAGTCCGCGAATGTCTGTGGCTTAGTATATCTGGAACAATAAACGTTTTTTGTTGAGTCTAGGAAACGTTTGTGTACTGCGATCCTAGAATTGAGGCTGAGGGGAATGTGTTCTTGTGAAAATTTAATGAGGGCTTTTTGTGACGCAGGAAAATAATTTTAATCGGATATTGGTTGGTTCTGTTTTTGTTACAAGTTTATTAAGTAGTTGTGAGTTTCCTAAAGCCGAAAACAATCTTAGTTTTTGAACTAACATCCATAACAACAAAAACACTCCTTACATGCTTAACTTTTATTTAGAAACGTCGATCAAATACCAAACAAAAAAAAGCTTCCCATAGAAGGTCTCACTTCAACCCACCGTTCTTCCCACGAACAGGGGCGAGCCTATTACTGCGCCTCTATAACTATCATTAAGTCCAAATTATAATAAGCTCCAGTTATTATTTCGAATCTTTCGACTGGATAATTTCACTGGCCATTCGGTAACGTGGACTGGTCGGAGCGATTCAGTATTTACTCTGTGTGTAAACATGCAACTGGCCTCCTTTAAAACAACCAATTTTGTTTTAGACGTCTCACAAAAATTCGACACCGATATCTGTGTTTAAGAGCTACCAGTTCGAAAATAGATTAATCACCAGACCGTTCAAATCGTTTAGCCTTCAATCAATTTAGAAGTTACGGGATCAAAAGGACGCGGTCAATATCATTGGATTTATACCAGTCGAAATAGCACCTCGTTAGTCAATCACATCGTTCAAAATAGAGGCAATTAGGTTACGAATCGATGTATATGACGAAAAAATCGCCGTGAGAATTACAAGCGAGAACATAATATTTTACATTAAAGATTTTCTGATTCAAAATGTAATGTTACAAGCTCGATGGAATTATAGATAAAACATAGTATCGAACAAAAAACAGGTGCAAGTTTCTAGATTCAAGTTGTGCCTAGGCGTGCAGATAATGCAGGTAGGTTGTGGCATGAGAATAATTAATGATGGGCGATGCGGGTGCCCGGGAGCAGGCGCGCGCAGGGCGTGGTGCGCTGGCGCCGGCGACCTGCTCCACTGCTGCTACAATTTCGATCATGATTCACGTACAACCAGTTCACCAACAAAAAGCGGACACTCGCATTTCCGATGGTGACGAAATCAACCGAACGCCGCGTCTCATACGCATCCCACTTAACGGTTTTCGTGACTTTTAATATGGCGTTTATACGGTAGTCGGTTATTAAATAAGATTCTTCGGTTAATTGGCCACGTTTATGTCCAGTTCGGTGTACTTACGTGCAACTTTTGAAATCGACGTTTTCGATGTTCGCGTGATTCTGTTTTACCGTTTGCTGGTTGTTTTACAGTAAGCAATCAAGTAAAGACTGTTTAATGAGTGCGTATAACTTCGTGTAAGGTTATATTCACATGCAATTATAATAAACACCTTACAGCTCAATTGAACAACTATTTAAATACCTATATAGATTCATGAATTCCCTAAAAAAATATTTGTTAGAAATCAAGAGATACAAAAACGCTAAAAGTACAACCTTTCTTTTTGTTATAAAAATTGATTGAGCCAAAGTCGAGAGGGGTAAATCTTCAATGGGAATTCGTTACTCCTTCCGCACAGCTACCGAATGCGGCGTCCATTTGAAAACACGATCACTCTTATCGAGGTGAGGGGATAGAGGGCGCGTGCGTGTGCGCATCCAATGCATCGGTGTGGGAGCAAGAAGGAGATACAAGAGTAGTACAAGTGAGCGGGACAAATAGAGAAACAATGTTGCTGCGTTATGGGAGAACGGCAAAACCAGTCCTGTCAGCGGGACGTCAAGACGAGTCGAGTTCTCGGAAACGGTGACCCGTGTCACGGAATCCCTAGCCGCACACACAGGCATACTTTCACACATGCGCCTGCGCCCACGTAAACGAAACACTGACTCCAATCAAATACCGCTGCGACAGAATTATTGGTGCTATAATACCAAATAAACGTTTAATTGTTTCTGGTTCTGTGTCAGAATATCCGCAAAGACCTTTACACAGATTTTTGCAGTTGGTTAGCAAATAACTCATTTTTATAACATAAGGTCGCATTCCATAGATAGTATTGAAAAAACACTTATCAATGATAATGAATGTACTATTGTTGCGTTCAGTTTTTCGATAGAAATGGAAGTGTTTAACGCAATCTTTGTAGATAAGATTTTAACACTGCATTATCTTGAAATGGAATTCCAAAAATGTCGGAAGCACTTTTCTTGACAACAAAAACTATTCTTAAAGTGTAGTTTTAATTAATAACACAAAACTGTGGTTTGGGTTTAGGCGTTATTTTAAGACAACGCCATCTACCGAATTAAGTAAGAATTTTGCTACCTGTCGTGCGCGCTACGTTCAAACAGAAGTCAATAAGAACCATCACCAATCATTTGATGGAAATAGTTAACTTAGGCTTTTGAGGAACAAAGGTCCTCATACCCTTTGATGTTGTTTATTTTCACCAGACGGTTGAAGATATAAACAAACTAAATCCATTATAAGGACTTTATTATTATATTCAGTTTTAGACAGTGTGAAAGATGCCTTAATCGCTACAGTGAACTTCAAAACAATAACGTACCACATATTGATAATTATGCTGGCAATTAAAATTCTAAATGTCTTGTTTTGGTTTTTAATTGGTGAAATAATTAGAGTCCATTAAATTTGAATTTTATATGAGTTACAATATTGTAATACCTACATTATACAAAACGAACGCATAAAACACAACTGTACATAATATTATGAATAAGAAAAAAAACATTGTCCTCTTTTTTTGCAATCACGTCCGACTCACAATTATATAATTTGTTCTACTTTACCTCTCTCCGTACAAGTTTTCACATATAAGACAGTTCGCAACAGAATTGAGTTCACACACAGCTGTATCGCGTAATCGATGCGAATAAATCCGCGAGCTTTGCCGTGCGATATGCCAGTGCATCACAGTCTCATTGGAAAATAGCGCGGGAGAAGGCCAATGTACCGCCGTTCAGCAGCCGCAAATAGAAACGCGAAGGTTGCTGCCCGCTTTGGACTATTTAGTTACATGCCCCTGCAGATTTCAACGCCATTGCAGGTGTAAAACCTCTCAAATAATCCCATTTCTTAAAATCCAAACGTTATTTCGAAACAATATATCAGTCAAACATCGTTAATGTCTCCTCAACACGCTGAAAGAATCAAGAGGCTCACCGTAAATCTAAATGATTAGACTATTAGTCATGTGTCATCCAAGTATCATTTTGAAAGTCCAATGACCAAATCCTGGATTACGACAAACTTGGAGCACGTCTGGTGGGAGGCGGTGCCATGCTGTCTCACACATATCGACCGACCGACAGACGAACACGCACACCTACTAATGCTCTATAAATACCGCCAGGGAAATATTTTAATCCGGATGGCCCGTTTAATGCACATTCCTTGGGCTTTGGAACAATCTCGATTTTTTTACTCCTTTACTCCAAGAGGGCATTGCCCCACTTAGATTTTAGTCCACAAGATAATATGTCATATGAAACTGTGTCAGTAGACACGGCTAAGGATAATAATGTTAGGTGAATAACCTGTTCCTTACAAAGTTATAAGTAAATTCCAACGGCGGCGGCGTAATGTGACGTATCCTATGTGCTTATTTAAATAAATCCTCATGTGTTGTTGAAATATACTCACGGACAGGAAGATTACAAACCTTCCGATGGCCAAAAAAGGAATTGTGTTAGGGGTCAACGTGATTTCCTCTCGCATTCCGTTCGGCTGACACATTCGTACAACGTTATAATCGAATTAAACACAACTGCAATGAATTCGTCGAAGCATGCCGACCGGATGATCCAATGCGTGAATATAAAATTTGTATCTGAATCGAACCATGCATTAAACAAACCACACATATAAACATTGTTCTCTTGCGTCACGACCAATCACCAAACTTATCCACCAAATTGCTTCGGCAATCGTTAGAAAGTGGTAATTATACATTGATGGTAAACGCAGCAGGCTAATGTGACGCTATGACGTCACACGTTATTCGATCATTGACAAACGACATTCCAACGCCTAGTGTGAACTGTGTTGTTGAAACGCACGTCACGTCATTCCCACCAAGGTCTCATGCTCGTCTTGACTCTTGAGAGACTTGAGAATATACACACATGAAGTGCTCCGATCTGAATAATAAAGATCTCGTGACACTAACTGTCTTTAAAAGCTCGAAATCCTTCTTCTTATTTTAATGAATTACGAGCTTCATTAGCAATATCTCAAGTAATGTTAATTAGGTAGGTACTAAGATAATTTTTATCTGCTATTTGAAATCATTTGAAGTGTATAGTCAAAATAAAAACTCGCACATCGAACGTAATTTATACAATTCAATGTTGCATGCTGTCTGTAGAAGTGACGGACGGACGGACAACGGGTTGCATAAACACTGAATATATAGGGTTTCCGTTTGAATCACGCCGCATACCAGCCGCCTTCGTCACGCCGGCAGGCGGCGCGTGCGACACAATATCATGAGTATCACGACTCCGCTCACAAACATTCGATAATACGATACCTAGTCTAAATAATGTCTATACAGAATGACGAATTGTCAGCCGCGCCGCGTATAATATCGCCGAGACTCAGGAATTTCTAATTGATACTGCATTGTGGTCACTCCCATTCTGCTGCTTGTTTGAGTAATAAGTACCTACAGTCTGATGAAGGAGATTAAACGCTATAAATCTCAGCACAACTGAGACACGACGTTGTAAAAATTGTCGTAGTAAATCAGCTTGTACACACGGCTACACATCAAGCTATACATTTCCAGTTTAAGCTAACCTCTCATCGTACGGAAATCCTACGCAATGCGAGATCAGCTTATACTGGAAATGTATAACTTGATGTGTTGCCGTGTGCACTCTAATTCGCAGGAACAAAACTTTAAGACCGTCGTAATTTATTATTGTATTTTTGTTATTTTTAACGATGCATACTAATTAATTAAGCGAATGTTATAAAAACTCCCCATTCATCGGCTTGACTGACCGGTTCTGAGATTTACATATATAAAACAGAAGGGTACGTCTAATAGTATCTTGAGTTTATTCGCAGATAGATGGGAGTCTCCAATGCTGCGACATTGGATGAAACTCCACACAGAGTAAAACATGTACCTATGTCTACTAACACTAGTATTTAAGACCATTGTTACTAACACTATGGGCATAGCCGGAAATAAATGCTATAATAATAATAAGGCAAGGGCCTAATTCAGAAGGCAGTACTCCTCGATACGGCTCGCATTGTGAGGAGGTTCCTGTCTCTGCAGCCCTAACCACCGGTAGCTTGGACCCTGCTCCCGACACCGGCGGAACACTATTTTTTAACCGACTTCAAAAAAAGGAGGTTATATGTTCGACTGTATGTATTTTTTTTTTTTTTTATGTATGTTCACCGATTTCTCCGCCAATTGTCAACCGATTTTGAAAATTCTTTTTTTTTATATTTTTAAATGTTTTTGTTTTTCTTTGTTTTTATAAAAATATTTAAAAATGTAAAATATATGTATACATATTGAATAAAGGTGATAATAATAATATTGAGAAAACACACATACACAGATTTTAATAATATCTGTGGCATTCAAATCTCATTATGCAAATATGCAATAGTTACAGAATGTAGAAAAGCAATCACAAGCAGTTGCTCGTTGGAACTTCGAATACCGCCCTCGAAGTATGGCAGAAATGTTGCCAATGGCTTGTAACGATGTTTGCCGGCAACTTCACGACTGCACAAATGATACTTTCCCAGCGGTAGAAAGTCAAACATTAGGTAGGAATGGCACCAAAGCGGCTCCATTCACATATCGTTGTTATTAGAGCGGTGTCAAGACCGGAAAGTATGGATTAAACAGAGGCCAAACAAGCAGATATCAATGTGCGCGAACGCATCGCCGATGAATGGGAGGCTTCTGCGAATGTTTGTTGAGGAACAAAATTCCTTGCTCCATTGTTTCGTGAATGATCGACCGCGTGGAATGGGGTCGGGGAAATATTTGCGATTTTTACTGCTACACAGTGTTGCTAATTTCTTTGGTAATACACTACTACAATGCAGCAAGAAAATGTATTCAGCACTGTTATGCATGAAGGCGAATAGAAGTATCCATTGCAAATGGAAATACAGCGAAAACGAAGCGCTGACAAACAGTAAAATAATTCACAATCTGCAGACATATCCTTTTTACAGCAGTATGGGAAAACATAGAACAAGCTAAATCATGCATCAGACTCAAATAAGGGTACAAACAAGAGATCTGCTACTTTACTAAATCAAAAGGTAAAAAGTTACCAAAGTTAAAACTGTAAACACAATACATTGACGCAAACAGAACACTATCACCTAATCGCTATTAAATACAGGTGTTTTCGCATACCACACCGCTTACGATCATTTGCAAATTCACAAACCCAAATAGCTTAGTATTGCTAAGGAACAAGGTACATATTGGAACGAGAAAATTGTTTATTATAGTCTGTTGTCGCATATTTCGCCCACGTCCAAATGGCGGGTCGTCAACAATTTATTCAAAATCAAGGATTTGTGCCAGTTCGCCTCACCGTGCCTCTATTTATGGACATCTAAAAATTAAACCATTCTCGGTATTAACATTGCCAATAGGATACCTATACAAAATGTAAAGATATAAACCATACAATTTGGGAGCATATAAATCGGAATAAATTAAGAGAAAGAACACCTGCTTGAATCTGCATAAGTTTTAGATAATAATATATCAAACCTTGATTTATATCTATCTAAATTATTGCAGAGAATGGCAGCGAATTTTACAATCAGAGTGATAAATGTGATAATGCCAGGACTCAGGGCTATATGAATTTAACCCATAAATACCATCATCAACAAAATATTAATGGTGTTCACCTTAGTAAGTGCGTCGTTAATTACTTTCCCATAAAAAAGAACTTTCTTTAATGAATACGCCCGTAAATAACGAAAATAATTTTTATTAGACGTTTTTAAGTCGAATAGCGGTAAAGTATCGGTTTCGTTCCATCATCCGACAGATTGGGATCGTACATTTTACTGTGGACATTAAATCGTCCCAAACGTTTATAGAGGAAATATTAAATAAGCAACATTCTTAAGCCAACGACGTCTGGGCGTCCTCCGATGGCTAATCAAACACTCTTATGCAAATCAAGCAAATAGTTATACAATTTTATGAGCGACGACTATCGTCAATTTATCACTCCCTATACGGGGGGACAAACACGCAGAAATTCCATCCGACCATTCCGAGGCCCGCTATGTCGACACACCATATTTTGCAAGTTTATCATTGCTTATGCTAACTTCATGAAGTTATGGGGCGGGCCCATTATACAAATACACGTTAGACCATTTATAGAGTTCCGAATGACAGAACTAAATAAAAGGTGTAAGGTTGTAAAGATATGAAAACTAAAATAGATGTGCACAACAATGAAAAAGTCGTTACAAGTAGGTAAACAACTGCTTTATGGCGGCATATAGATAAGAGAGGAATGCCAATTTGATTAGAAACGAGAGCAGAACAGCTTTTATCGCATACTCACGTAGATAACTTTTAAACATGCGTGATTTTAAACACATTTTCGTTTAATAACGATAACTAACTAAACGGATTCGACTTCGAAACATATTACACTACATACGATTGCATATATCCATAATTAGAAGTAATCATTACATTTCCTTTGGATGCCAGGTGTTAATAAATTAATTGGATTTAAAAGTGACTTTATATTGGCTAAACACTGAGATTCTAGACTTTTTAAACGACCATTCGTCTTATTAGTTGTTGGAATCAAAATAAATCTGCAGTGAAGCCGGTGTCGGCGGCGGCGGTGTCGACGCGCGTCTGGGTGTATAAAATCGCCAAGGACATATTTATCTCAGAGGAATGCGTAGAATAAACAATGTTGTACGCTATTTCGCGTCCGTTCGCCGCCACGCGCCGCACCCTGCCGAACACAGTACACACTCTAACAAATGTTTTGTAAATCATCTTTGCAAAACATACATACAATTCTTGCGCTTAATCAAATTGAATAGGTCCAAAAGTGAACAAATAAACCTATTTAAAACGCAGTCGATTAAAGTCAAGAAACGTTGTAAAATGTCCAGCCCCTTCATCGTTACGCATGAGGGAGCTCAGAACTTGTGCAGTGCGTGGGAAGCACATACTTGGGTTACACAATCTTGTGAAGATACCTTCGTTAAACACGATTGATTTTATACTTAAAATCTTGCTGGAATACCGTTTAGAAAAAGTAAGAGATTTGTATTAGCCATAGATATATTAAAGATATGTATAGTAGCCATTGTTATTGAAGGAATATTAGAGGCGTATCTTGTAATATTATTGTTTCTTTAACAAAGTTGAGCGTATAAGCAACAATTACATTATAAAATTAGCCATCACGCCACCAGCTACTCGACCGCAGACATGCAGATCGCATTGAAACATTCCAACGAACGCGAGCATCCTTGTATTTCCCACATATAATTTGCCTACACCGAAGCGAGTACGAATAGACACCTAACGCAGATTTCACTCGTAACATAGAATTATGCATTAACGATCAACTGAACGCAACATTCTGGTATGCAGCAGAAACAATGTACTGGCTTAGTGAAACTGCATTCAACCGATACAATTAAAGTAATAAACACCGGCAGACACAGGTATAAGTTCCCATTCGCTTGTTAATCGATGCTATCATTGTCTTCGCCGCTTCCTTGCTTAAAGACACAATGAGTAGTTTTTCCTCAGTTCACAAAGCGTAGCTGTCGAACACTGGTATGTAGTTTAGTTTTTTCCATAACTTTTTACGCGGCTCATCTAGTTGGGTATCACACTTGTCTTTGAGATCTGCGAAAACCGCAAAATGCTCATTCGCACGCAACATCTCGTTACAGAAGCATTTGAGAAGCCACTTATTACCGTAAATGTATAGTCGCTGTGCCCAACGACACCATACAGATCTTTATCTTGTTAAAACAGCCATATATATCGGAATTCAAGGGCAAATATTTCGTTATAAACGGCGATCACGTAAAAAAGCAGGTCCACTAAACTGACAACATTCTTATGGTAGATAAATAAAAAGGCAGTGACGAGAGGGCAAATTTTTCATAGTACAACGTTTAGGTTCCGTATAAGGTTAATAGCGTCATATACGACCGAGACGTGGCCGGGTTATTTTTAGCATTAATAAATTGGCTTAGTGGCTCGGTTTATTGTGTGTGCGTTTCGCACAAGTAGATGTCGCGTTAGAATGACATCCGAGGTACCTCCGCTCCACACACCAAATTCTAGGTCAATTTTGACCGCTGTTGCTCTTTTACTATTCACTTGGTTCTTTCAAAACAATGTTCTATGTGGGCAATTTTGCGATCGTAGCTGCTTTTTGACCTCAATTAACTCCAAATTTTCTTGTAACAATAATTCAAGTTTTGGATCTCGAGTTTTCCATTTTTCTTTTTTCGCTTCAACGTTCAAACCTGATAACGTAGGACCACAAACAGAAAAGCCAAATCATCGTATGTTTTCGAGTGCCAAGTTGGTAACCAAGTCTCAAATATCATACTGTAAAGTCGACTGTATGGAATGCAGTTTGCCAAAAGGTTCAATAAAAATACTACTTTATGTTTCCTGTGTCAGCGGCGAATTTTATTGTGGTGTCAATGTACCGGGACCAGATTCTCAAGTGCCTTCTTAACTCGAATCAATTTAATCCACATTCGCATTTTTATGCAATATTTGTTCAATACTTAAGAGGGTTATTAATTTTAATATAACCGAGATTCCCCTGTAGGACTATAGGTCTGAAATTAAACACAAAATGACAATTGTATAAATTCGTTCTAGTTCAATCATTAACTTGAGAATTTTATATTGAATGTCCATTTGCAAGTTTGCGATGTAAGTTCATTTGCAATTAAAACTGCATTTTATATTATAAATCTGCAAAACATTTAACGGTATTTTGTTTTTTATCATACAAGACTTTATGGTAAATCTTATTAACCCGTTATACAACACCATTAGACACTGACAGTTAGCCTTTTAGGATGTCTCATTTTCCCAATAGAACAGCCATCACATCACTACAGCTAATTGTTACGCCGTTTAGCATCACCAAAGTGATAATTGACCGGTTTTAACTGTAACCATGCATTTTTAAGTGCAGGTGTACAGTTTTTAAGGTTAACTTTTAAAACAATGGTGCAGGTGTCGGTTTAACTATGGTAAATAGATACGGCTAGAGACATGATCGGTATTTAATAGGGATGTGTTGTGCAGCACCTGCAGCTTGCTGAGGTGGTGAAGAGGGGTGTGGGGAGACGGCGGGGCGGCGGGGAGGGGGAGTGCGCCGCTTTAGAAAGGCGCGACCATCGCCGCAGGCCCGGGCCGCATTCTACGGCCTGTCATTCACACCGCGCAACTTGCCTATGCATTGCATTCCATCTCCCACCGCGTTCTCCACGCATCGGCACCATACACACAGGCGCACCTTACGAAACCACCGACCGCACCACCATCTAGACAACATGCCACATTCATTCTTAACACAAACGCTTCATCGAATTATTTCTGCGCCAGTTCAGCCACTAACATTGCTATGAACCAGTTCCGTGGCCTCATTAGTCGCGTACCGACTGCTCCGCTCACCAAAAAACGAACCCATACGAAAACAAGACCACAGTAGACATTCCACAGGATAACAAATGATAACCATAAGTAATTTGTGTTTAGCTCATTTGTTGTCACTAAATAGTGGAATGTCGTGTGAAATCGAGGTTGACGCGCATTCTTACCACTAGAGAGCAGCAGCGTCGCGACGACGGAACAGTTTGTTTTTCACGATTTATTTTATTTTAAAGTTGCGTTTAACACTTTTAACTTCAACAGAACCAACTACATCACGTGCACTCCCGATATGTACGACCACAACACTCAAATTCAATCAGAAAACGTTAGAAATCGCATTGGAATGTAAAGTTTTGACATGGGGCTCTTACGGGTTAACACTTCTCTTTGGAAAACTTACCTGTCTCGCGGGTCGATCCACGTCGTTTTTCTACTGTTGTGATCGATAAAATACAGTTTTCCGTCAAAGTCCCTCGCGTAATCCCATCCGTCGGGCAAGGGTATCTCACCGTTTCGTCTCCTTGGCATATTTCACTGATTAAATCCATTCAAACGAGTAACGAAGCACACTCGCGAACTAGCTACACGGCCATGTTGAATACCTCATTACGAGGTGTGACGTCACGCGGGATCGGCCAATAGCGGCGAAGGGCCCCCACGATGGAATGCGGCGCGTACGCGAGCGCGAACACACGAAGCGGTTCCGTACGTCACTCGAGCGATTGGAACGATACACGCGACCGCACCACGCGACCCCGCGTCGCCGACTAAACCCCGCCGACTCGCAGCCACGTTATCACCGCACATGATAATATTCACTACCAGCACCTACTGTCTAAATGCATTCCTCGACCATCTAATGTTTACATTACATGGTCTACTAGTGCCGACTGACTGATGCTATGTACGGTGCGGACACTGTGAAACGAACTGGCAATGTAAGCAAAAAGTAGGTACATACCCATTCAATCTATTTACGATTCTGCTGTATAAATTTGTATAGACGGGCGTGTATAAGATCGCATTCCACAGCGTATGTAAGTACGTATATACGGGCAAACATACAAATTACTGATATGTACGTATATACAAGTAAGTTAGTAATGTTTATCTGTCGCTATAATATAATTGTTGCCATATTATATACTTACAACTTACCTACTGTGTTGTGTTATGATTATCTTGTAGTTTTATGTGACCTACTAATTTAGATCTAACACAAAACCTTAGAAACAAGGTTACTATTGACATTCCTTCAATGGAAGTAATATTTAAGCATCAAAACGATTGGGTTTTACATTACCTGTTAACATTGTCTGAGGAGTTTAAGTGAAACAATGAAAAGTTTTATTTTAAGTAGGTATGTCTTCTTTTGTTTTACAAACAAAGTCCTAATGAGCTAATCCCCTAGTAAATACAACAAGGAACTTTTGTCAAAATAATATAAAAGCATTTTGCTCTTATCAACGTTTACAAAAATACTTGCCAACTGCCAAGTATTGTTCAATAACATAATCACGCTTGTTGTCCCCGGAGGTTTAGGCCTATAGTACACCATACTGCAGAGAAATTCCTGATAGGAAAACCAAATAATACTTTGCCCGACCTAGGAATCAAACACATGACCTCATGTTCAGCAGTAGCACACCAACGAAGCAGTATTGTTTATTTTTCACAAATCCCTCAGCTATGTTCTTCTTGTTTCATACATAATAAACTTATTTCTGTATTTTTATTAGTTTAGCCAATCGATTTAAGCGATCGAATACGTGAAGGATTGTAGAAACATAAAACTGATTAATTTTGTGCTGTAAACGCCCTCTTCAATTAGTTTCAACCATAAAAGCATTCACAATCGCAATTGACTACCTTATATTCCTTATGATTATTTAATAAGTTCGGGAACAAGTAAGGTACAGACTAGTGATGCAACGAATACTACTTTCACGAATACGAATACCGATTGTACTATTCGCCGAATACGAATACCTCATTCTACTTAACTGCACGCAACTATTAGTCAAAGAAGGTGATAGGAAATTAAACACGCTAAATAAATATTTACATGTAATTTACTAATTCAAATTAATCATATGTAATTATACAAGTTTTTTGGGGACAAACGAAACCTATTTTATGTATATTTCCTGCTGTTGAAAATAGCCTTTCTGAGGCCACTGTGCAAAGTTTTATCGAGAAATATTTTCGCAACGCAAATATCTATAAGTATGGGATTTCTAGGAGGTCACTAATTATGAATGTCATGAAAGTATTCGGCGAATACGAATATTCGGTAATTTGATGGTATTCGGCGAATACGAATATTCGTATTCGTTGCATCACTAGTACAGACATTTAAGCACCGCGTCCGTTACCCCGCGAATACACGAAAGTATAAAACATGTATTTTACATGCTATGTACCTATTTTCGTTAATAATATACTCATAAAACAAATTGTAAAAAAAAACCGCCCAAGTGCGTGTCGGACCACGCACAATGAAGGGTTCCGTAGTTGGGATGAATTAATAAATGAATACGAACAAGAACAAACTTAACATTGTAATTGAAAAACCTGCACGCACAATATTGAGTGATTTACCATGTTATTTTAAGACCATAGACTTCTTATAGGTGTTCCAGTAATCTATATGCATAGAACTATTCTCTGCATTTTTTTCAAAATTTTAGGCTCCGTAGTTTCGGAGATAAGGGGGTCAATTTTCTTCTATTTTCTTAGATATCTTTAAAAGCATTTATTTTAAAATTATAAATATGTGAGATCTTAAAACAAACATTACATTTCCGCTTACTAATACACGGGGAATCCATTTTAAGGAATAGCTACTGCGTTGTCCTTCCGATCTGTAGGTGTTTTTCGATTCCTACCATGAGTCACTTAATTGCGAATAGGTTCACAGTATTCCCATTAATGGTAATATGATCTCACTCTCGAGTCCAGTCTCGGAGAGTGGAGAGACTGAGAAGGCTAGAACATAACACAAGAAAGCACAGCATAATCAGCTTATAATGTTCCTACTGATGGGATTCAGGATCTGTGAGAGAGAGTAGCAGGTCATAATCCACCACGCGAGCCCAGTGCGAGTTGGTAGATGTGACATGTCTTCGAATGTTTGGTTCGAGGACATGCTGGTTTCCGCACTACGTTTTCCTTCACCGGTTTGAGAGCAGAGGTGATGAAATCATTTACGCATAGTAAAGTGCCTGCACAAACATCGTGAGGAAACCGGCATGTCCTAGAACCAAAAATTCGAAGACATGTGACATCTACCAACCCGCACTGGGCCCGCGTGGTAGATTACAGCCCACTCCATATCGAAGAGAGGGGGCCTGTGTACCAGCAGGAACATTATAAGCTGATTTTGCTAAAGTGCCTGCATGGGTTCGGACTTCGACCCACAACTCTTAAGTAGCGGCCATTTCCACCACCACTGAACCATGACACAACACCCTTCATCTTTTACCATACCTCCTCTTCATCGCTTTAATAATGCCTTAATTATACCAATTAATATATAGTATACCATAATACTTATTGTACTCGTACTTATTAATCTTTTTTATCGTGCTTATTAGTGATTCTAAGTTTTGTACAAATTTTTCTGTTTTTACCCGTGAGAACCTGTAATTGGCTTTATGTTTCTTAATCAACTGTTATCCATTTGTTATTGCTTTTGGTTCTCCTATTAATAAATAAATAAATTGACTACCTCCCTCGTTGGTCTAGTGGTCGCAAGCGCTATTGCTCAGCAAGGGGTATTGGGTTCAATTCCCAGGTCAGTGTTATTGGGTTTTTCTATCAGGAATTTCTCAGTATCAGCCCGGAGTCTGGATTTGTGCCTAGGTGATTGTGATTTGTGATAGGCTCGCCCCCTGTTACACGGACTTAAACGTAACTGGTGTAATGTGGGTGCACTATAGGTACATCTCTACCATCTGCCTAACCCTTCGGGGATTATTAGCGTGATGTTATGTATGTTATACCAATTTAGTAGTATTCAGCGCGACATGTCTTCTTCCATTGTCATTCATTGCATCTCTACTAGCGTCAGTATTGAATCCCTTTTGTAGTCATAGCATCTTTTACACAATCTATTCATCGTTTATTTGATCTTCACCTATTTGGCCATCCACATTCTAAAATAATTCTTCGCAACATATTTGCTCTTACGAACAGTAACACCTAATTAAGTAAATAATATATACATATAATCATAATAACCAACAAGCGTGAAGTTTGTGATTATAATGATGTCTGTGTGTCTATCTTCAGACAAAATACCTAGTCGCAAATCAACTAACATGATGCATTGCATGCATAAGTTATTAAGAACAAGTTACCTACGACTTACGATTTATATAAAAAGTAATTTTCGCAAAGAATATTGCAAATATTGCCAAAAAATAGCTAATAAAGTAGGGCAAAAGACAGCAAGCGTTTTGACAATAATTTTGCTCGTTCGAAGAAATAGCAATATCGATATCGAAGAGTATGTTGAGGTAGGTAAGTTCGGCGCTTCAGAAATCATGCAAGGCGCACAAGATCTCATGATCCCCAGTCCGTGTGTGGGAAGGGAACACCGGGGTGGGTTTTAGTCAGTACGAGTCTGACAGAGCCCTTGGCCTCCCCAGCGCGGAGGACATCCATGAAGATTTTCGACCCCGAAACAACAAAAAAAGGTAAGTTCGGCGCTGGGATAAGACCGTAAGAATCGAATAAATAGGCAATATTTTTGAGTGCTGACAGCACTGTGTTCCGCACCATTTTATTCTACTCCAAGCTTCGGGGCAGAATAAAATGGCGCAGAATTTGATTCCTACGGTCTTCTCCCAGCGCCGAATTTACCCCAACATACCTTACCTTCTTACCTTAGTAAAACATGACGTAGTCAAACCTTAAGTACCCAGGTTCTAGACCGGTAAATACGGTGACTATCGATCTGTCATGACGCGCGTAAATTATTCATAAATGCCGACAGATACCAAGTGATATTAGTTATCACTTATCACTAGGTACAGACGCCAGCACATCAACCTACTAGGTACAATCTGTCAAATTTCTTTAATAGATTTTCATCTTTATCACTAAAGCTTAAGGTTCACAGTTGATTGGGAAAATTTGACAGTTTCGGGTAGGTTGACCTGCTGGCGTCTGTACCTAATTGAATAAACTGGTGCCCTGAGACTGAGGACAGTGAGGGGATAGATTATGTTCCGTCAAAACTATGTAGCAGGAGGACGCGCTAGCTTGCGAAAAATGGAAGGAATGGGTAGGTATTCATCGCAGCAAACGGCAATGCCCTTTTACTACACCCTCGGGTAAACAGGGTCGTCTATTCACGTAAATATCAGAGGTAAACACAAAAAAGTAGGTAAGTAGGTATGTTGACTTACTCTTGATGCGGCTGAGAACGCGAAGTTTAGTCCCCTTCTTCATCGAGAGAATGCGTTCTTGACACCTGTCAGTTTCATAATAACGAATTTATGTTTTGTGAATTTGATCCTTATCACTACTAGAAATTGTCCAACTGACAGGTGTCAGAAATGCATTTTCTCGACAGTCGGACTGTAGTTAGCTTCATCTAAGCCTAGTTTTTCCAAAGCTTCCCGCCTTCTCCACCGGAAGGACTGCTTATCGCCGGGCTGTCGACTTGCCGTAGCCTAAAATTAGATTTTTAAAACATGATTTTAATAAGTACGGAACATTTTGTTGCCCCCGAAAATTATTGTAAGTTCTGTTCTAAAGGTAAAAAGATTTTGTTATGTAGGTACGACATGTAGGTAGGTACTGATCCTCCAAAATAATTCTGTCAATATCACTAAACGTAAAAAATTCGCTCAGACTTCCTACCAGCTATTTAATTACGCAACACATTTTCGTAAACGATTACGAAAAATTTGTTTCATTTTGATAGTTCAACATTGCGTTGTTTACGTTGATGACCAAAGCAATGGTTTAGCAACTTTTTTAAAACGATTCAAATTCCGATTGATCTTGTATTACGTAATTAGGGTACAGGTGTACCTGGAATTGGAATATTAACTTGAATAGGTACCTATTTAATCCAAATGTTTAAGGATTAATGACGATAATAATCTCTACCTATACCGGTACAATGATATTGTCCCCAACTATTTGAAGCCAAGAGGTTAGGAATTAGATTAGGAATAAAATAAAATAATGTAGGTAAGTAGGGTAAGATGGTCGACAATGAACCACCTAAATTTTCAAGAGCTGTAACTCTACTCGTAGGGGCCCTAACTATATACTTTTTACTTATAATTGTAGATAATATAACTGGCTACATTATGTAGTACTTCATTTTTGTTAAAGTACCATAGCTTCTAATGTTTTTATTTATTTTTATTTATTGGGAAATGATTCACTGTGTACACTCAATGGTACTCAATGAACCGGGGGCTGGTACACAGTGAACCGTGAGTGCAAACAATGAACCATGCCAATAACCAAAGCATTAAAATTATTGGATTATAATAAATGTTGTTAAATAAAACTCACAAATATATATACCGTACCTATTTATTTGTGGTAACAAATGTAACAATCAAAAAGCGTAATTTTTGTCTAAAAGGGGTACCATATACCTATCGTAAACGTTAATGAAATTAACATTAGTTTCATAGAAATCAACAAGTAGGTTTTTACGTAGGTACTAATCAACTGACAACTTTGTAAGTAGGAGTAACATTTAAAATACTATTATCTTAATCATTAATTAACAAATCCCTAAATCTAAATGAGATCTTTACAATCAAGTTTCTGAAGTAATCCTAATCAGTCATTATATTCGTATTTAAGTATCACAATAATTATTTTCTTTCAGCCTTTTAAAATAAAAACATAAAAAATAAACTTTAATAACGCATATTTAAAAGAGAGATATCAACAGGAAATCTGTAAGTAGTTTGACGTCGATTATGAGAATTTTCAATTTTAGGAAATGGCAGAATATACTTAATTTCCGCAATATTAACACCAGCCGTATCAGGTTCCTTTGGATCAGTAAATTTCTGTTGAATATTACTTTTTAATTTTAAGTATGAGACATAAAAATCGCAATCTTCTTCATCATCTAAAATTTCCAGAATTTTACCGACGTAATAGATTTTTTCATTTTTTGTTTTAAAAAGTATTATAACAAAGTCATTTTCACGGGGACTACGTTTAAGTGGTGGAAAATCGTCTTTCAGAACTATCTCATCTTCATCAGAATCACTTGTAATCTCATTCATCTCGCCGCCAGAAGATGATCCACTTGCCTGGAATTCTTCTTGATCTTCATCCGAAGATTCAACTGGGGTTACATTTCTCTTTCGTCGTTTACAAGTATTTTCCTTTCCTTTAAATAAGTTATGTGTAACTTTTTTTACAGCTTCAGTCTTTATTGTTTTTTTAGACTTCTTGTGTTTCTTTTTAGCCAGAGCATTTTTTTCTGGCGTGTCGGTCGCGATCATACTTTTGCCAGCTTTTCTTCCACCTTTTCTAATATTTCGTGGTCCTGCTTTTAAAATTGGTCGAAAATCTTTCGGTGACACAAAATTTCCTGTTCAAGGTTGAGATATGTCCGGCGTTTTTCTACTGGTAGTTGGTCTAACAACATCGCATGGAGTAGTAGACTTATCAGGCGCACTTGAGTCTGATTTTGAGTTGGAACTTACAACTAGCGCAGTTTGCAAAAGCGTATTAGTTGAAGAAGAGCTTGTAGGTTCACAAAAATCTATTACGGATACAGAAGAAGCATTTTCAAACTCAAATAGATCTTTCATTGTTGCTAAAGATGTTGCTTCAAGAGACATTGAAAGTAAGTTTCTAGGTTCAACCGTTTCTTGGTCAAAATTGTTAGTAAGTAGAGATGGTGAAGGCGTTCTATATTCACCCGGGTCTTGATCGGCATTCAGTTCTGAAACATCCGACAAGCTTGTAGCACAGCTTGTAGCGTCGTCGTCATCTACATTTGTTGGTGTTTTTTCATCTAGTATTGGTTCTGGCCTGTCTGTGACGTTGCTCGGTAAAAAGTCTAACTCCGAAAAAATCTCTCTATTAAACGGAAAGATACCACATTTTTTGAAAGCGTTTGTTATGTTTATTGGGGTTAACGCTTTCAAATATGCTTCTCCAACACATTCTGCTATATCATATATAGAAATGGATCTCCCCGGGTTGCGTAATAGCCATGAGTCAATAGCAGCGTTATAATAGCATTTGAAAGGTCCGTTCACACCAACATCAAGCGGTTGGAGCTTATTTGTAGTATGCGGATGAAGCGTCAGAACTGTGACTCCCGATTTCTTTGCAATGTCAAGCGCTTCGATCGAGAGATGACTTTCATGGTTATCCATAAGTAATAATGATGGATTGTCTTTCGAAGACGCTGTGAATTTCACGAAATGTTTCATTGCTTCTACAAAAAGATCACTATTCATCCAACCTGTCTTAGAAGCCAATCCTAACGTTCCAGTAGGTGCGCCCCTAATCATGTGGGCTACGTATTTCTTGCGAGGAAAAATCATGACAGGTGGGAGCGCGTGTCCTGTTGCATTAACGATGAAACACGTCGTTACTAAAATCCCACGCTCACCACTAGTAATCTTAGCGATATTTCTACCTTTTTGTGCCATCACTTTTCCAGGCCGTTGTACAGTTGTAGTAGATGTCTCATCCAGATTATAAACTCTAGTGCCGTCACCAAATTGTGGAAATCTTCCATACACTTCTTGAAGATTGTCAAAAAATGATTTGACATTCGTAGGATTGAATGATGTGGCTCGTGCAATACTACATGCTTCTGGTTTTTTAATGGACAAATCAGGGTGCCTTTTTTTAAATCCACGTAACCAGTCTTTACCCGCCATTCCCTTTTCTTTCCAACTAGTGGGGTATTCGAGTTTATTCATTTCCGCCATTTGCAAGGCGAGTTTTCTGCATTCCTTCGTATTTAAACCATAAAATTTGTTGGCACAATCAAGAATATATATCTTTAGACTCGTTTCTTGCTCCTCCGTGAATATTTTATTTACGCTGTAGTTTGGTTCCATCGAAGCAGACTTGTCTTTCATATATTTTATCACATATCTTCTTAATGTTGGATATGGTATGTTGCTATCTTTAGCAGCCTTTCTCAAGCTCATACCGTTAAGATGTAAATTGACAGCAGCCTTCATTGCTTGAGGTAGGTGAGATCCTTTTTTCCTCGCAGATCTATCTAACTTTGTTCGGCCCATCCTGAAATTTTGTTTTGTTTTTAGTTTTTTTTTATTATTATTTATTAAAATAACTAGGTACTAACTTATAAAAAAGCAAATTATCTGGGTTAATAATCAATCTACTAAAGGTGGTATGCAATGAACCAAGGGTAGTACTCAATGAACCAAGGATGGTACTCAATGAATCACTGGTTCATTGTATACTCTCTCAAAGTGGTTCATTCTGTACCACCCCATAGTTACAAATTTTGAGGTTAAGTAGCCACAAGCACAAACACGAGGTGCTTAACGAAACTACCTTAAATAAAAGCGCAAAAAACAACTAATTTATCAATCCAATTGATATTCAGCTACCATTTACACAAATAAAATGAGACGAAATTTTACTTACGTTATTTTTATACAATTTTCGCTACAAAAACACAAAACACGGACGCGCGCGGCCGCCTGCGCCGCTAGTTCGCTGTCGACTGGGGAACGCGAAGGGCTCCTCAAAGACGCTTACATAATGCAGTTTGCACTAAACGGCAACGTCACATTTCTGAATTATTTTCATGGTTCATTCTGTACTGCTGGTTCATTGTTAACCACTCGACCCTACTTAAGTACGTTTATAATGGGTTTATAGGGTACCTACTTACCCGTAGAAATTACACTGGTTATTCACTGTGATTATGAAATCCCGATAAATTGCTAGTTATCCTTATTTGGAACACAATACCTAATATCAAATAGACATGCAAATAAAATCGGTTTATAAAAAGTAACAAATTAAAACAGACGAAGTAAGTCTAGCAGTTTGAAGTCTTGAAGTATGTTCTTTTAGCAAAAGAAAGAGCATGCAATGCAAGTTAGTTATTATATCACCGACAAGGAAACATGCAAAATATCACAATACTAGAATTGTTCTAATCAAGCACGTTAATTGAAATTATCAAACGAAAAGCTTTGTCGAGAACGTATTTTGTTTGGTAGATTTGAATTATTTTCTTTCACTTTTTTTTTCCTCTACACGCAATTGTTTTTTCATTCAGCCTAACTCATAACAACATTCACAAAAGTCAAAATTGCTTTATTTTATTTTATTAACGATTAAATAGAAATAAAACAAAAGCGTTGAAAAGTATTCTTGTTAGTAAATTATGTTGTTTTTTAAGCGCATAAACTATTTGTGATATCTAATTGCATTAAACAAAAAGTGAACATTGATATAGGTACTATGTTTAAAATTCAACAGTAATCCTCTTTACTGCTCTAACTTACGTAAATGGAGCAAGACAGAAAACGATACATTTTTTAATGATTCTTGGGATACGGAACGCGATCATACACGGACTGTCAATGTCATGTGTTGTTGGCAGTTTTGTCAACACGTAATAAATACGCAAGATTTCTATTTTCCTTGTAATTAACAAGTTTAAAAAGCAAAACAGCTGGTCATCTATACAATAAATAATATAACAATGCCTACAAGTGACAGTGAGGACTTCGAAAGTGCTGATGAGGGCCATGGCAGCCCAGACAAGAAGGAAAGAAAGAAACGTTTGTCGTCTTCAAATTACAGCGACAATGCATTGGAAACTGAACAAAAACCTTTGAATACTAAAGCAAGTTCCAACAATGATCAAAAGTTAGTGGAAACTGTGGTAAGTATAACAGAAAAAATTAATATATAAGCCTTGCAAAATTCTGTCATAGCAGTCCACTGCTGGACATGCCTCATCTTCTAAGTTGGTCCAACATCGCATAACATACGCCAATATTGTGTAATAAGTACCACATAAATTATAATGTGTTTGATAAATCTAATTCATACTGAATTTTGTTCATATCTTATCAAATATTAATGCTGATTTATGACTACAAAATATTAGATACCTAGTATACTTACACCAAATTATTAGAATAAAGTATAATAAAACAGAACAATAGTTATAAAATGAATAGTAATGAAGGCAGCCATGACCTTATGCGATGCATTTGGTTTGCTAATTAACCTATTTGGAACATCTGCCCAAGTTTAAATTATGCTACTATAAATAACATTAATAGATCAATGCATAAATTCAGTGATGATTTAGCAAGCTATTTGGGCTGTTTATGATATTCTATCATTGTTCAATGTTTTTCCTTATCCTATTGCATGTTGTGTCTATTGACAATCAAAAAAGTAAATAACCTCGGGCAGAGTCTACACCGCCACATGCAAACTACGCACCACACTGACATCACGCTAATCCTGCATCACGCAAGCATAGTTTAGGGCGCGTTCAGCGACTTCCCGACATCAATCGTTGGGCGGTTGCCCACCAGACACGACACCCGTCTGGTCGGAAAAATCCTCCCTTTTCTGTGGAGGATTTTACACCCTGTTCCTCATACCTGTTGGGGTCAGCTTGCAGTCTAACTGGATGCAGCTGAATACCAGTATTTTATATGGAGTGAATGCCTATCTGACCTCCACCACTCAGTTACTGGGTAACACAATACCCCTTGGTAAGACTGGTTGTCAAGATTTTCGGGCTTCTGGCGACCCGTAACAACTGTCAAAGATCCAAGAATGACAGCCTGGACCAATGGCTTAACCTGCTTTCCAAAGCACGGAGGGGTCACGGTATGTTAAGATAGTCACCCATCCACGGACTAACCGCAGCAAGCGTAGCTTAACCTGATCCATCAACCCGTGTGGCTATAATTACTTAGCCAAGAGCCTCTCTATGTTATCTTATGCAGTCCTAATTTAAATTAATTGTTCCAGAAAGAAACTGACGGTTGGGACGATTTTGACTTAGAAGATGCTGAACCTATAGCACCACAACCAAGCACCAAAAGTAGCGTACCAGAGAAAACTAAGAGTAAACCAGAGGATAAGCCTAGTGTTACAAAGAATAGTCAAAAGTCTCAGGATACAGGCTGGGAAGAGTTTGATGACTGGGGAACTGAAGATGTGTCTGCTGATATTCAGAAGGTATTTTTAGAAATTTATTGGTATTTTAATTCTGGTTGTGACCAATATTTTAATAGTATTATATATAGTATTTATTATATTAATAGTTTGTAATAGGTATATGTGTATCTTTATAGTACCTTTAAAAATATTCCTCAATTTCTCGTTGTTGCACCTACCACTGTTTGTCTCTGCATCACCCAAAGGTTGACTGGTAGAAAATGCCTATGGCATTAAGTCCGCCTCTGTACTTTTCTGTGCTTGAAGTATTAAATAAATAAATAATATTTTCATTTGCTTACAACCAGAATACCTGTAAAATTTCACATTGTTGCATAAATTTTAATTTTTTCATTTATATTCTTTATGGCACCTCTAGGTCATTCATGACTTCATGAGCTATCCGAATACCAAAAAATATTTGCCCTAGGTTTTAGGTGGGGCATGAAAATTGATTCGCTGTTACAATGTATAGTAGACATTGAATCACTGGTTTTTAAAAGTGCTTCTTTCTATTTAAAAAAGTCTGCAGTCATACTAACTTTGTAAGCAACAAGAGGGCAAGATTTGTGTATGCAACACAAAAGTAATTGAATCAGAAAAAAAAACATTTGTCAAAAATAATTTTCCACAGAGTATTCCCAACATATATAATATCTTGTCGGTTGTGTTAATTGAAACCAATCTTATGTAATTTTACTCACCCATTTTGTCTTTGTTGAAAAGCAAAAAACAATTTATAAACATGTAAGTAATATAGACATTGCAGAGCAGTGGTGGCCCAGTGGTAAGGGCCGCGACTTACTGAGTTGTAGGTCGTAGATTCGAACCCTGACAGTAGCTTTACTTTGTGTACATTATATCATCAACTGCTCTCAAAAAAGGAAAATATCGTGACGAAACCGGCATGTCCTAGAACCAAAAATTCGAAGACGTGTGACATCTAGCGCATCTAGACACTAACGCGCACTGGGTCTGCTTGGTGGATTACGGCCTGTGTCCCAGCATTGGGTATAATATATGCTGATTATACCAATATAGTCATTCAAACATTTACAATCGTATTACTTACTCTTTAAACCACACCCAACAATTGCAGACGGACCCACCAAAACCACAAGCAGTCCAACCCAAACCAATAACCCAACAACCGGAACCTAACATCCAAGAAGTCACAGACAGACTGGCAGCGACATCCGCAGCCGGTGGCAGCGGGTGGGGTTGGGGTTGGAGTGTGGATTCTCTGCTGAGCTCTGCCACCGCTGGTCTTAATTCTGCTACGGCTGGTATTAGTAATATTACCAGTCAAGTGTCACAGGTAAGTCATAATTTCAATAGTGTTTGTGTTAGTGCAGGGAGCAATAAAAGAGTGGACTGTATTAATATAAGGCTTGGTATATTGCCGTTCTTACCACAAAATTATAACTTTCCCGGACAAACAGTAATTAAATATGAGAGGAATATCATCCGTCGCGGTGGAGTCTGTTGAAGCGAGTGGTCGTCGGGCCGAGCAGTGCCGCCGCCGCGCCGCGCCTCAACTAGCCGATGACGCGCTGATCACGCTGCAAGCAGAGCGCGTACAAGGTGTTGTGTTGAGTTCGATTCCCAACAGTCTGTTAACAATAATAATCTTAACTTACTCTTTAGTAGAATCCTAGTGGATCACACTCTGCCTTACTGTATGAGTCAAGTGACTACATTTTTGTTCAATAAAAAAAAGTAAAAAGATAAAGTAAGGTCACAAAACTTTCTATCTTTAATGTTTTAAGCTGTGCCTAATCTCTTAGTCAGTGCCTTGTTTTGAGTTATGGTGCTCAAGAGTTGCCAAAACTAACACACATAATAAAAAATTGTGATTATGGTTGCAACATTTCGGCAGTAAACAATACCTTTTCCCAATACTTTATTATCAGCAGTATAAAATCGAATGAATGACTGAAGATACACATATTTATCTACATTTCAGGGCATATCAACAGTCCTAGAAAGTGGTATAGGTGCTCCAGACCCAGAAGAACTAGCCAGGAGAACATCTAAAGACAACGAGACGAGAGTCACCAAGCCTGAGAATGTACCAACTGGTGATAAAATAACAGTGGTTGGAAGTGAGGAGGCTGGGGCCAATGTTGAAGCCAACGCTGGGGCCAATGCTGGGGAGGCATTCCAGTTTGGCAGCCTGTTCTCTGGTGTTACTAAGTTTGTTGAAACTACTGGTAAGGAATATTTGTGTTTTATTTTTTGGTTTGAACAGGATGTTATTTTCAACTTTTTACTGGAATTAATAAAAAAAAAACTGTCAAATATGAGTTATTTAGATTTTAAAGATTGCTGGATTCTTTCTACTGGCCTTCCAGAGCATTCTTGGACATTAAGACTCAAATACGAAACATCTAAACTGTCAAATTACGTTCTAAAAATATGTTACTGTGGAAGCCTATTTTAATTTTTCTTTTTTCATGTGTCCATTGATTTATTTTTCAAACAGCGGTGTAATAGTGTAACACTTATAAAATGATAATTAGTTGCAATGGATTTCATTTTGACAGTTCAGCCACGTTATTTACGTTATCGAGCAGACAAATCTTTCAAACCTATGAAGGAATGGATTAGCTATTTCCTTCAAAACACTCGGATTGTGATTGAAAACGTGTTATGCTATTAGGATGCAGAGCAAATTTGAATATTTTGTTCGCTTATATACAATCTCATATAAGATCACAAAATATGATTTATAATATTCAGCTGCATTCGGTTGGACTTTGGGCAGACTCATAACATAGTTGGGAAACGGCTAGGCAGATGATGATTTAAGCAAATAAACCTACGTATTTTATTATCGTTCTCTGTCAAAACATTTCAGGCACTAAAGTAATACACGGAGGCCTAGATACCCTAGAAACCATAGGCAAGAAAACCATGGAAGTGCTCCAAGATGGTGACCCGGGGTTGGCCAAGAAACGTGCCTTACTTGGCCTGGGAGCTGGAGACAAACCAGTACTGTCTCAAGTCCTGAGGGAAGCCAAGGCCAAGGCAGATGAAGATGACAGGGTGAAGGAAGAGAAGCGAGAAGCCAAGGAGGTGCACTATGAGAACCTGTTTGATGATTTTGAAGGTAAGGTTCTGAAATAATAATAACATCAAAAGATTCTTATCTAGAACAAGAAAGTTTAGGAAACAGCACGTACAGACGCCAGCACATCAACCTACTACAATCTGTCAAATTTCTTAACTTTATCACTAAAGCATAAGGTTCAAAGTTGATTGGGAAAATTTGACAGTTTCGGGTAGGTTGACCTGCTGGCGTCTGTACACCCGAGAATATATAGCAAAAATAAATTTAACACTATAAAACATACAGTGGGCGGCCTTATCGCTTCCTGCGATCTCTTCCAGGCAACCTAAGATATTCTTATTGAAAAATAACTTATTTATTACTATGTATTGTTATTTACTTCATAACTTTTGTGTGAGTTGTATGAGAAACCTTTTTATTACGATTCATTAGTTTTGGCGATACAAACCTCGAACTTAGTTTTGAAAACACTGAAAACCATTTTTTTAAAAATTCCAGGCCTAGTACATTTAGAAGCTCTAGAGATGTTATCTAAGCAAGTGAGCATGCGTATAGAGGAGCGCATACGCAGCGTCGATGCCGACAAGAGACAGGATATCAAGGAGACGCTGCAGCAAGTTGCTGGTATGATTCTAACTTGAACTTTATTGGAACGAAGTTTTGACTGGTAGGAATCGTCACATAACGAAAAACCGCTGTCTGATAAAGTCAGTTTCAATGTTCAATTGTCAAAGGTTTTTTTTCTAGTTTTTTTAATACAGAGCCATCTATTATGAGTTTACAGCTTATAAAAACTTATACTAGATGGCTCTGTATAGTCTGTATTAATACATAATATACAGCGAAAGAAACTTCGTTCCAACCGGGTGCCCCACCTACACCTACCGACTTTTTTATTTTAAATAGAATACTATAAATATTTTGTAACCATATTTTGATTTAAAAGAGCGTCCGTGGAGTTTCTTGCCCGTTCTTCTCCTTAGGTAACTACTACGCTTTGGAATGGGCAAGTAGCTTTATATTTCTGGCTGACCGATCCCTTGACAATTCAAAAGTGCGCTGACATCAATAATTTGTGTTCCGATTTTGACAGCTGAGGGCTGTCAACAATTCTGAACGCTCGTGAACTCGCTCACAGTGCTCGCTCAACTACAAAACTTGCGTATCATATTTCTTTGTGTATATACCACAAATTTCTTCTTCTTTGGTTAGGTGGCGAACGGTAGCCAGAAGCACAATTTGTAAAACGCCACGTTAGTTTAAAGATATGATGTGACTCAAACAAAACAGCAGAACTGTCTTTTTTGACAGCGCTCACGGTGTTATTACCACCTAAGACGATTCCCGGGACATCGTTATCGCGCTCACGCTAATTCGGTACGGGTGTTAGCACGCTCAAATCAATTACAGCGTAACTCGGAAAGGAGCCTAGGTCATCATCATCATTTCAGCCCGGAATCACCCATTGCTGGGTATAGGTTTCCACTTTTTCCTGTCATACTTCCCGGTTCCGTGTGTCCCTCATCCTGGTGTTTCCCGAAATTTTGACGACATCAGTGTATAGTTGCAATGGATTAATTCTGAAAGTAATATTATGTCCAGTTCGCGTAGCATGACAACCATAGAAACGGGTTTTCTACGGGTTTTGTCGACAGAAGAATAGACAAAATGACAGATTGAGATTGTTTATCTGTAATTTTGTCTATTCTTCCGTCGACAAAACCCGTTTCTATTGTGGTCATGCTAAGCGTGCAGAGAGAATCCAACTTATAAAGAGTATCAATATAATCCTGATTTGTAGACAGGTTGCAGAACAAAGAGTCATGTTATTGTTTGTAATAATGGTCCTCAAATCTGAATTTATAGTTTTTCTAGTGTCTAGTCTCTAATAGGTCAGAACTTACACATGAGTTTCACAGACTTCACAGTTACTCCACTTGAAATACATGGTTGATAAACGAACTATATAATTTCAAAACTTATACTTACCATAGTTCCCATCAACAGAACTATGTGAAATGCCAGAAGAAGATGAGGAAGACGAAGAATCTCCAAGCGAAGAACTTTCAAAGTCCGACGCGTTCCATGAGCGCCTGCAGACAGCTACACAAGACTTAGGTCTTAAACTACAGTTCCAACCGCTGGTCAAGTAAGTTTAGAAAATCATCTGTTTCAATCAATATTCATATTATAATACTAACGTTCTGCGAGACACCGGTGGAGCATACGGTGTACGGAGCCACCGTAGGCGCGGGCTTGCGGACGGTGAGAAATGGGTAGCTCGCTGTCCGATAAGGACCAGGCCCGGCGCGTTGTATTCCACGCGCGCCTCAAAGAGATGTCAGCAACTGAAGGGGTCTGATATGACCGATGCCTGCTGGGGTTGCGAGAAAGTCCGAAACGGATACCGTGGCCCCTGGCAACGTACAGGCAACTGAAGGAACACGGGTGGGTTTTAGTCAGTTAGAGTCTAACACGCCCTCCGCTCCGCCCAGAGCGGGAGAAGTTATTTGATAATTTACCACCCAAAAAAAGACACCTCTGTGTCCGACGCGTTCCTTGAGCGACCACTACACAAGACCTAGGTCTAAAGTTGCAGGTCCAGCCGCTGGTCAAGTAAGTCTAGCTTATCATCTGTTCGGAATCAATAAAGAAGATACGTATTATAACCAGTGATCGGAGTAGGTAGATTGATTTTTGGTACTTGTATCATAAATGCACACAGAAAGAATAACATGGATAAGCCATTTTTCCGGAAAGCAATTCCGGTATTTCCGGATTCAATTAAATATTGTTAATGTTGGTAGTGATATTATTACTACTCAATTCAAAGTTGGTGATGGTATGTTCAACAGCTTAAGCAAACAAACACAATACTAAAAATATTGTTATAGTACATCCAAACATGGTTTAAACTCCTTGTAACAAGTAAAATATTACTTACCAAAGCTTGGAATCGTGACTGTTTGCCGTTAAAAAAATTATGAAGAATATAATATTGCTCATTTTAATACAATTACTACCTAAGTTCCGTTTTAAAATAATCAACCAATTCCGGAGGAACGTCCATATTAATATATACGTTTCGGATCATTGACCCCAATTCAATCTACCTACTCCGACCATTGATTATAACACTTCTTGATTGACGTAGGCAGCCTAAATAAAGTCAAACACAACTTGATCGATCCCAGCTGGCGTCTTTGGGTCATACAAAGATTTTGTCGAGATATCCCAAAGCGTTGACTGCCAATGTCAAACGTTTACAGTTATAAGAAAAACGAACGCGATCAGATTTTCTAAAACGCGATCAGGAGCTGTCAGTGTCAAAATTGTTATGGAATATTGTACACTGACAGCTCTTGAACGCGTTCAATTTCATTGGTAAAATCCGCACTTATTGTTATAGTTTACCAATAGTTAATCAATTTTTACAACAATAGTCTATTGCTAACTGTGGAGGCTTGTCGTCAATTACCTCTCTGTTACTTCTGTATTCATAGCTGTAAGCCATCCAAACACAATATAATAAAATAAATTAATGATGCTCACTGAGGCATGAATGAGTCCATAACGAAACAACAACATACCGTAAACTTTAGTGTCTTATAGGTCTGCCATTAGGGATGATGCCTGGATCAAAAAACAAAAAAAAAAATTATTTAGTCCGCCAGTTAGATAATAAAAAAATATTAGACCCGTAATCTTTGCTTTATCATATTAATAAAAAATGACTTAGATAAAAACGCATTAAAGTTGGGGAGTGGGTTGATACGTCACAAGTAAGTATAAAATCGACATACTTGTGACGTCATGACACATTTTAACTCAATTTATCGCCGTAATCTTTTGAGAACGTGTAAAAAGAAAAAATACGTGTACGTAATTTTTTTATAATCTACAAGACGGACAAAATTTTTTTTTTTTGGTCCTCATCCCTTTTGTAAGGGCATGAGAATGAAGATTTAATTTTCTTTGTATCCGTTCTTTTCTTACTAACTTTACATACGTATCTTTCTAGACAATACAAAGAAATCCTCGACTACATATCATCTATTGACTCCGAAGTCCCCGTGAAGGCTGTGTACAAGCGAGGCGTGTCAACACTGGCACAGAGTACTGCGCTATCAGTGGAACAGTACCACAAGGCGGCTGAGATGTTACTCGTCAAGTCTCGGAGATCCACCGCTGATGAAGCAGATGCTCTCACTCAGTAAGTAGCCTACTCGTGTAGTAATAATAATATCAAAATATCAATCTAACTAGCCTTTTCCCAACTATTTTGGGGTCGGCTTCCAGTCTAACCGGATGTAGCTGAATACCGGTACTTTACATGTAGCGACTGCCTATCTGACCTCCACAACCCAGTAACTGGGTAATACGATACCCCTTAGTAAGACTGGTTGTCAGACTTTCAAGCTTCTGACGACCAGTAATAACTGTCAAAGATCCATGAATGACTGCCAGGTCCAACGGCTTAACGTGCTTTCCGAGGCACGGACGGGTCTCGGTATGTAAGGATAGTCACCCATCCACGGACCAACCCTGGCAAGCGCAGCTTAACCTGATGGATCGGCCCGTGCGGCTGTTATAATAATATCAGTGAAGACTGGCACAGAGTACTGCACTACCTGTGGAACAGGTCCATAACGCGGCTGAGATGTTACGTCAAGTCTCGGAGATCCACCGCTGATGAAGCAGACGCTCTCACACAATAAATAACGTGGACTAGGTACTGGTGGATTAAAAAGTATACTACCATACATAGATAATAAACTCACACGATTTGCCACGGGGGTAGGTAGAAACTACAGAACGCCACCTACTACGTTCCTTACATACTCCTTATGCTGCTTTTACTGCCATGTATTGTTGAAATAAGCTTCGGAGACGGAGTTGGTTATCGGCAAAAACATAAGTTATGCAGTCCACAGACTCGGCTAAGAGCGATAAGTTTTATTAGAACAGGTTATACTCTGAATGTGTGGTAAAAAAGTCTACTTCATCAAATTAATATTATGTGGAAGTCCACCCTGATGTATTATGCTGCATCAATATGAGTAACATACTCCTTACCTCAGGGTAGGTGGACCGACGATCTAAGTAGCTGGTAGCAGCTGGACGAGAGTTGCAGAGAATCGAGCTGAATGGCGTGCAATTGGAAAGGCCTGTCCAGCAGTGGACTGCTATAGGCTGATGATGATGACTCCTTACCAAATTTCTTTCATTCAAAGTCAAAGTCAAATAATTTATTTCAATTAGGCACTTATGAACGTTAAAATTTACAAAAAACAGAGAGAGAATTGATTCTAGTCGCCCCTTCCAAAAGTTAGTTTTCGTATGGAGAAGAATGGGCAAGAAACTCCACCGTTACTCTTTTAAAATGTTTTCACAATATCTTGTATACATTAATTATATGTGATTTTGACATCAGCGGCGCATCAAGATTGATTTCCCAAACATGTCGAGCAATGGAATATCTATTAGAATTCCATTGCTGGACATGTAGTAGTAGAATTCAAAGCTAATACCATCATGATCGCGTTACGAACAAATCATAACGTAACTTCACGCCTTGTTTCCACGAAGGGTTAAGCAGCGGTGTACACCCACATTTCGCCAGTTATGTTTAAATCCCATGCAATAGGGGGTGAGCCTATGGCCATCAAACGGCCAAAAATCTATACTCCGGGCTGCTACTGAAAATTCCAGATAGAAAAACCCAATAATACTGCTCGACCTGGGGATCGAACTCAGGACCTCATGTTCAGCAGTGGCGCAAATCATAATGTTGGTAAACAACTATTGCAACAGATTTGCAAGTGTTTGTGATTAAGGCACAATTTATGCCAAAAATCTGCAATAAAATATTTTTATTTCTCTGTTTCAGAATGACAGTGGTACTAACAAAGCACATCAGCGAGCTAGCGACGCTGTTCACAGAGAAGCTGAACGCGCTACCCTCAGACAATAAAGAGCAAGTCAACACGTATATCACTAATATATTCTTAGAGGTAAGTCTTGTAATCATTGATAGTAAACAAATTATTGTTATACTGGCAACGTTTGGGCAGGCCTATGTCCAGCCGTGGACGTCTTTTGGCTGAAATGATGATGATACAAATTATTCAATGTATTATGTACGCCGTATTAATATAGAAAATATGAACCGATTATCATAACTTTTTGAACAGCCTAGTATAGTTTGAGCCAGCTTTGCTGGGGAGTTTGTTGCGCCACTTCTTCCCAGCTAAAGCACTGGGAAGTGGTGAAGGGTTTTCATTTATGTAATTTTGACGTTCAAAAAGTGCTGACACAACTTAATTTGAATAAATTACTTCATTTGATTTGAAGATTGGTGTTGCGATAATCTTTGAAAGGACTAGCAAGAAATATTTCGCATTGCGGTATCCTTTTTTTTTTTTTTTTTGGATGGGTGTTGATCAAATAACTTCTCCCACTCTGGGCGGAGCGGGAGGGCGTGTCAGACTCTTACTGACTAAAACCCACCCGTTTTCCTTCAGTTGCCTGTATGTTGCCAGGGGCCACGGTATCCCTTTCGGACTTCCGACTATCCTTACCGTCTGACACAGGCCGATAAACCACTGTAAACATAATCGTTAAACTTCCACGTGCTTCTCGTTATGAAACACTCTCTGGCTAAGGACACATAATTTTTATTTTCGTTATATTTGCATAACAAAATAAAATAAAGAAGGCCTTTTACGACACCGATTAACAATATGGTGGTAATATACACGCCCCCTATTACATGGGACTTAAACATAACTGGCGAAATGTGGGTGTACTACAGACTCACTTAGGTTTACTCAGTAAATCGACGACTTTTATACTTCAATTGATGATTTTTATTTATATTTTCAGGCAGGCAACAGTTCCACGTACATCCAGAACGCGTTCCAACTGGCACTACCGATACTACAGATAGGCGCTGTTTAAATATAATCATAATAAACTCTAAATTTGTGATATTGTATGTTAAAATGTTGTTACTAATCTGTACGGTTCAAATTTTATTCGTCGATGTTTGAAAGTTTAGAAAGCGGTTTTATAACCAATTGTTATCTGAAATGATGATGAAGCAATACGTGCCGAAGCTTCGTATGTTTTGCTCGCTAAAAAGCTATCGCCCTAATGCGGGGGTATACTAGCGGCTTCGCCACGTTTATTATGTACCGTACCCGGGCGATAAGTGCTACGCAGCCCGAACTATCGTGACGATAACCGATAATGGTTATTCACATCTGCGAGTATCGTGTCACTGTACGAAGCTTCGTCACGATATACGCAAATGCGGCCGCAGCATAAAGATAATTCATTTTGCAACTCATATATTGAGTTTGGGGCTAACTTCGCATTTTTTTTATTTACATATTTAGCCTATTTAGCATCTTTTCATGGTACACTCTTCGCAAACTCTTGTTCTTCGCTGAAAGAAAGAAAGAAAGAAAAATATTTTATTTGGAACACGCACAGGAAATACAAACAGTAAAAAACAAAATTATATAAAAAATAAAATAAAAAGGGAGCTAAAGTATTAAAAAAAAACTAACAAAAAAATAACGACCTGTGCGAGGCCAAAAAGACCCCTATCTCAGCATAATACGGCGATAATAAATACCACCGCGCTGGTATTCTGATAGAGCTGCCATTATCTTTACAATGCACGCTACAAACAAACAAGATAAATGGTTAAAAACCGATACTTTCACGTCTAAAACTCATAAATATACATTTTACAATTGGTTACATAACCTGCTTTGTTCATATTTTACATAATTGTAATTGTTCAAGGATTTGCTCTAAAAAGAAAACCATCAAAGATGTTCTTACATTATATTGATTATATCACTAAATAATAAAAAATATCTCTGAAGAAATTGTGGGCGATTATCTCGCAAATCGAATCTATAAAAGTTTATATATCTGTGAATATATCTAATATATTATATGCATTTAATAGTCAATGTTTTTATTAAAATATGCTGTTGTTTCATTTAAACCAACCTTTATCGAGAGTGGTGCCTTCGTAGCACAAAGAAAACATAGACACCTTAATTTTGTACCCATAAAGTATTGGAAATAGAGTCCATTTTTTTTTGTTTTACACATCGTTTGGCAAGGAACACCTACGATTTAGCCTGCTTTTCCACCAGTGATGTGGTATGCTGTGAAGATGTGAGCGCTAAGCTACGAAAGTCAAAGTCAAATAATTTATTTAAATTAGGCACAAAAAAGGCACTTTTGGAAGTAAAAATTTACAAAAAAAAAAAAAAAACGCCCCTTCCAAAAGGTAGTTTTCGTATGGAGAAGAATGGGCAAGAAACTCCACCGTTACTCTTTTAAAATGTTTTCACAATATCTTGTATACATCAATTATATAATTATATGTGAAGACGATGCACCTAGAATAAGATTGCCATACCACGATAGGTGAAAACAATGAAAAATTAAAGGATGACAGATAAATTAATTATGTGATAGATGCACGGTGCTCACATATTTACAAACATTGTAAAATGATACGATATTCCTAACATTTTAACAAGTAATAGGTACTAATAAGTCAGTGTATGAGTTCAATCGCATCCATAGCAACGTAACATAGCACATCTCTGGTAGAAAAACAGGTCAACCCCAGGCTGCACAGTTATCTACCAGATTCTCAAGCAACGTTCTCTTGTTTCGGCACGAGAGTTACCCATATACCCTGATGATTAGGGAATCAGCCACTTTGGCAGCAGAGCAGTGTGCGAACGTAGAAAGAAAATATTCAAACACAAACTCAAATTCCTAGCGTTCATTTCAACTAAACCGTTTACAGTCACTTTTGAATTGCCAAGGAGTCATTTCAGTTAGAAAGTTTAAGCTAGTTGCCCATTCCAAAACGTAGATCTCTATGGAGAAGAACATGCAATAAACTCCAAGGATACTCTTTTAAATCAAAGATATTACAAAATCCTGTATACTTTCTATACCTTAATTGCGTAATACACGATGAATCAGAATCTGAATCGTTTTGAAACAGATTGCTAATCCATTGCTTCATAAGTTCGAAAAAATATTCTGCTCAACAACGTAAATAACGCAATGAATGTTGTTGAACTGTCAAAATGAAACTGATTAGTCGTAATCGTTTACGAAAATGTGTTACGTAATTATATAAGTAGCTGGTTATTGTTTGTCGCATTAGTATTTTATAATTACTTATCACTAATATATTGTAGCCTAGGTTCCTGAGTACAAAACTATCGTCAACCATTTAATAAAACTATCAAATTATGTAATTAAACGGCAAGACAAACATAATTAACAAACACTTAATAAAAAAAATAAAACAAGCACAAATTGAGAACTCCCCCTTTTAAAAATAAAATCGGTAAAAAAATTGTCTAATCTCAAAATTAAACGTAACAAGTGAAAAGAATTCACTCAATAATAATAACATAATGGCAGATCATGGCGCGAATAATGCGAATATCGGCCATTGTGCCGACACCTGTTGCGCCTGCGCTGGCCTGCGCTTCTAACGGTCGATGGATTAGTGTGGATGTGCCTTTGTTCTTTAGTAAAGAAAGGAAGTAAGTAGGTTGGCTCTTATACCATCCAAACTGTGCATCCAAGTCAGTTATTTGCTTACCAAACCAATAATAATTAAACTCGTGATCCTTGTTAGCACAGATGGAGTTGCTTTTGCTTGTTGGAGCATATCAAAAGTATATTTACGACAGAATTGCTTCTTTTCTAGCTCAAAAGTTCTGCTTATTTTATAGACCAATATAATAATCAGGGCAGCAAAGGTGTCTAGATTTTCCAGAAGTGGAATATATGTATTATTTCAATTTCCGTACCTATCAAGTTTAACCCTTCCACGTTCCAAGCCATGTCCTCACTTCTCTTACTTTGACAAAAGCTCGCCGCACAACCGGTGGATTGTAGTCCGGAGCACATCTGTCCCATGACTGACATCACAAAGGATGCAAGGGTTTAGAGTTGCTGTCTATTCACCGTTTGCCAAATATTAAGACCTTGACATGTGCATGATTGATGGTACAGAAATGTTGCTGTGTTTGATCCTTTGTTGGTCGGGACTGCGATTTGTTGCATGAATTTAAAGTTACCAGTAGCTTGTAAGTACTGAAAATGTGCCTATTTTAGAAAAAAGTTTTTCATGATGTAAGTACCTAGGATGCATGCATGGCTTTTAGTGTATTCTATTAATTAACTATATTTGCAAACACCATGGAATTATATGTAAACATTAACTCATGCACATGCACATCAGTAGTGAGTGTGATAGATGTCACTAATGTCAACTGTCAATCACCACGAATGGCGGGAAACAATTGAATGTGAAGCAGTGCCATGTAGGGATTTAATCTGCTTAAATACGGGATCAACAGAATTCTCCAGCTATAAATTGCCCGAAGCTTCCAGATAATATATTAAATCATCACCTTTTAAGGTTATCCAAGGTATACTTGTTAATAATTAAGATGCCTTCATCAGCCGATATGATGATGATGATGAGGACATCCTGCTTCGTAGCAAGTTACTTTTAGGAAGCGTTGTGGAGTGAAAGGGGATGGTACTTTTAAAGATTAAGAAAAGTGTATTGAGACAGTTTGGACATACAGTAAGGATTGGCTCTCATAAGAAATCTTAGTCGTTATAGTATTGATATTTGACTCTATTGACTAATGAGTTTGCCGACCACTGTGCTAGGTGATCAGAAACAAGCCTATTGTCACCAACCAAGCACAAATCCAGACTCCGGGCTGTTACTGAGAATTGAAGTCATTGCGGTCCTGGGGTCCTGCGGTCCTGCGCTGGCAAAACGGTCAGTGGGTCGACACTAAAGGTACCATTCCGTACCCGACCGCAGTTGGTAACTGCAGGCGACGTGTCGCCGCGACACGACTGGTTTCTATGAATTTCTATGAAATATCTTCGGTAGCTAGCGACACGTCGTTGGCTGCTACGGGCGAGTGACAGACGAGACGTGCAGCCCGACCGCAGGCCAGTACCTACTTAGTGCCGCCAACGCTCGAGCGATAACCCGTTTTTCTATCTTCTATCTACCGACTGGAATACGGGCTGCTGCCGCCTGCGGTCGAGTTCGGAATCATGACTGTAGCACCATGAAGCCGCGACACGTCGCGTACAGTTGCTGCCTGCGGTTGGGTACGGAATGGTACCTTTAACCTAAAACTCTCGCCCACACTAAAACAATCTCAACACCGATGAGGAAAGCTTTCAGTAGCAATTCACACACAAGCAGTCCAGTCTACTTGCGATACAGTATTAGGTATGCGTAGATTAAAAAAAAACGGTAGCTACATCAATCAAAGACCATATGGCCGATATGGCCAAGTTTTTTTGCAATAATCATAGTGATCATTATAATTATATTTTTATAAAACTCAGCATTATTATGGTCGCGTGCCGTGTCCCATATTGTCATTAATAATCAAAATAATATGTAATCACGATGATTACTTATTTTCTATTTAATTATTTGGTTGAAAATAACTTGCCAATGCATTTTCGCTGATATTTTATACAATTAAAGTATATTTTCCCGTGTAACTTTATTATAAGCTTGTAATTTCACGGTTCAATGATTTTGTAATGATCACAAGTGACACGTGTTTTAATGTATTTTGGAAATTGATATTGATATCGTACCCTTTGTTTATTTTAGGTCCCTAATATTTATTAGTGGGCAACTGTTCGGGATCATCACAAGTTGTTATTTTAGCAATCGTGTAATCGATTGTAGAATACTTTTTTTTCAAATTCGTTTATTTGACTTACAATAAGTACCTATACAAGTAACATTATATGGTATAAAATTTTAACTAACAGAAGACTTAGCCCGTATTACAGAGACTTACTCAAAACTCATGCATTACATAAAACGTCGTTAAGGCTTTTGATTGGTTGAAACCAGTTTTAAGTAATGCTTGAGTCTTGAGGAGGTTCTGTAGTACGGGCCTTAGACAGATTTAACAGCGGGTCTCAAACTAGGCACAGTCCGTATCTTATTGACCCAAACACTGCACAAAGTTAATAATTTTTTTAATTTAAGGTCATAGCAGAAGTGCAGAACAAATTTAATTATTAACTTTATGCAGTAGTGTGCGCAAGATTGTAATTCCTATGAGCTTTTATACTGAAAGTCGGAAATAGCTGTCAAATATTTCGCTGTTTCGATTAATTTGGCAATATTACTGTATGGAAATAAGAAATGTGGCTAACTAGCGAACTAGAATATTAATAATGAATTGCAATAATTATAACACTGAATTTGATGTTGTAACCGTTTTAGATGTAAAAAAGGCATTTGGAAAGTTTCCAAATACTTTTTTTGCATCTAAAACTTAGTATTCGGTGTTACGATAATAATATTAATTAATTATTGCAATTTCATAATCAATATTTTAGTTCACTAGTTAGCCATATTTCTTATTTCCATACAGAAATATTGCCAAATTAATCAAAACAGCGAAATATTTGACAGCTATTTGCGATGTTGCCAACTTTCAGTAAGTAAGTAAATACTTATGAAAATTACAAAAATGACAAGTTTTGTTTTTCTGAATTTTCAGCGATGATTAGATAAATACATTGCAGAAGTGTTACCTAACTGGTTATTTCCTACCCCTCCAATGTTCTTTTCTAATAAAATTTGTAGTAAGATAAGTAAGTAAATTGGCGAATATGCTCGACTCAATAGTTAGTTATTATGACCGAGAACAGTTTCCTAGAACATAGCGTCTGCAATTTACCAGCGAATGACGTCACAGAAACATTATTTTTATGAAAGTAAGTTGGTGTGTTTCGCTCCCTAGAGAACTTTTTTTAACAGCGTAAAGTTAAACCCCGCAGCCATCATTTTCATGACAGCCGTCACTGTGGCCGTTTATGTGGCGGCCACCGCTCTTCTAAAAAACCGTAGCTTTAGTCCTGGTGTGGCTGAATCAAACCTTACTTTAAAAAAACTTTCACTCCAAAAAAAATCCATTACTACACACACCGTACATACCACATTTAAAACATACCAACAGCTAGGTACAAAAAGAAAACATCTACACAACTTCCGAACAGCGATGTCACAATTGTCACACATAAATTAAATACTATTTTTAGTACCGCCAGTGTACCAGCGTGTCGTGTTGCTACCTATTGTTTCAATTTCGTGCCATATTTGGCAACATTGCCCGTGCAGGAAGCTTCAGGTCGTGCATTGTAATTAGGTGGTTCCGCTTCACTTAGTAATGCCTGTCAAATGTAGTGATAGCACACTCTTACAGTGTAGGACAGAATTATGTAGCAATCTGTTGGTCATGATGAGATAGGAGCCTTTTGGCCTCGCACAGGACTTTCCGCTTTATTTTAATTTTTACTTTGTTTGTTTTTTCTATTTTTATTTTTAGTAAGTGTTTAGTTTAATTAAGATCTCCTGTGCTTGTCCCAATAAATACTTTTTCTTTCTTTCTATAGCTTGTAAATAATAATAATAATGTTCTTTATTAATGCTTTTAATTATTATTTTTTGTATGTATAAATTCTAATTTCTATAAGCTATAAATATGTTATGTAAGCCGTTTTTTGTGCATGTGGTGTTAACCTGTAATTAATTGTTGCACTTGAATATGTTACTCTTATTATTAATCAGAAATGTATATAGTGTAAACAATTGTTAACCTTAATAAAAAAAATTAAAAAAAATAGCTGCATATCGGATAACTTGACAGATTTGATCGGCTTATAAATGATTAGCTCTTATCCGCAGCTTGCCACGTGGTGGGAAATATTCCACGGGAACGTAGTTACCACCGGGATAAAAGACAAGTATCCTATGTCCTAAGCCTAACCCAAGTCATGGTTTGTCTGTGTACCAAATTTCAGACGCGAAAAGGTAACAGACAGAAATACTTTCGCATTTTTTTTATTACTGTAGTGTAGTATGGACTTCATAACAAAATATATGGGGTGTCAGTGTGTGTGTCATAAATAATTTTGAAATATAAGTGATAATAGTAAATAAATATAAAATAAAATCCCATTAGTAATAATATCCAACCCACATTGCTATTTGCTAACTTGAAATACAGCAATATATTCCAGCGCACAAAAGACCATTAGGAACATTATCTACTTGAAAAACATAATTTGACCAAAATGTCGGTTTCATTCAAAACAGACAAATATCCCGCAGCCACTCAAATTCAACACCTTAGCCAAAGGTGTTCTCGAACATCTGTGAATAATCCGTTAAACTTTGAAGAGCCCGCATACTACGGCCTATTCCCATAAATCATGGAATCTTTTATATATAGAAATACTCAGGAATTGGGAAGGAACGAACTGTTGGCAAAGTACATCTTAATATTTATTGCTCTGTGATGGTGGGTAGGTTTTTTTGGCCAGATGTGTAATGTGTACAGTTGAATGAATCATTGAACTATCGAGTAGTGATTGATTTGCCGAAATATTGTGGGATTGGGTTATAGGTATGGTAGGCACGTTTTCGAAGTTACATCATACGAGATTAAATCAGCTGCCACTTTCTATTATTATCACTATCCTATAAGCTAACCATATAATTATATAATCAATGTATACAAAATAACGTAAAACATTTTTAAAAGAGTAATTAATGGTGGAGTTTCTTGCCCATCTTCTCCATACGAAACTACCTTTTGGAAGGAGCGACTAGAAGCAATAAGCGTTTATTCTGAAAGTGGGCAACGTCGCAAATAGATGTCAAATATTTCGCTGTTTTGATTTATTTGGCAATATTACTGTATGGAAATAAGAAATGTGGTTATCTAGCGAACTAGAATATTGTAATATTGTAACTACAAGTACTAGGCTTGCATGAATTCACGATAGTACCTATTTCAATAGGTAGGTATGTATGTAGGTAGGTAGATATGTACGTACGTAGGTAGGTAGGTAGGTATGTAGGAAGGTAGGGTACGTAGGTGCACTTAGTGCTACCCGTGCGAAGCCGGGCCGGGTAAAGCTTCGTGCAGACTAGCGCGACGCGACAGCGCGACTCGTCACCGGTTATTGTTAAACCGTGAAGTTTTTTTTGAAATTGTATTGTTCGAGTCGCGTCGCGCTGGTCTGCACGAGCCTTAAAGCTAGTCTATAATATTGTTCATTTACAAATTTAGAGCTGAATTTATATGCAAGAATTATTTTGCAGGAAAAGCATATTAATCTCATAATTATGAAGAATTGCTACATAATGTAATTTCCTATTATTTTCGAGCCACAACATTTCTGACCATGCCCTGAAGACATCTATCGGCCCAATAAATACAGCGTGATGTTTTTTGCAGACAACAGCAGGTCCTTAAACAGCTGTTGTATTTTTTACCGAAAACTAAAAAATATCCCTGAGATCTGGAGTTCATCGGTTATTTATAACATTCTCAACGTAAACATCATATTATATAATTATGTATAAAAAACCTGCGCGATCCGAAAGGGGCACATAGGTATACTGCAAATACATTACTAATAAGTATTTTTTTTTGTATTATTGAAAATATAAAAGTTATTACTACGAGTATTTAAAATTCACATTTTTAGTACCGAAATAATTAGCCCTGCAAATTTTCAACTGGGGTCATAATTTCATAAGTTATGACTTTTAGAGACACGCGCGACCGCCGCCCGCGCCCATTGTAATAATAACCTGGTAAAATTTCCCCATTGAAAAAAAAGGGGACGAATGTTTCGCCCCCTTTTTTTTCGGCTTCCGGTCTAACCAGATGAAGCTGAATACCAGTATTTTACATGGAGCGACTGCCTATCTGACCTCCACAACCCAGTAACTGTGTAACGCGATACCCCTTGGTAAGACTGGTTGTCAGACTTTTGGGCACAACGGCTTAACGTGCTTTTCGAGGCATGGAATGGTCTCCATATTTATGTAATGGATGGTCCCCCATCCAAGAATCGACAGCGGCAAGTGTAGCTTAACCTTCTATCGACACACGTGGCTGTTATTATTTAGCACATCTACAGCACGCCAAAGCCATCTTCTCAAAGATAAGTACAGTACAACTATTTTCTTAATGCCCCTCGGCAAACTTCGTGTTTCGTCGGATTTCTATCAGTTGCCCTTTGCACTGGAAGTATATACAACGTGTAACGTTAAATGCGCGAAACCTCAGACACCCCAACAGATTTTTAATTCAATTGACCTATTTCAGAGAGAAAAAAAATTGTAAAGTAATAAATAAATAAATAGTAAATGTGCTGTTTTAGTTTTAGTGGCAATTCTGATCGACTTGAAAGTCTTATTCATGGTACTGTATGAAAGATTCGTATGTGCATTGAAATAAAAGCTATTATTATTCCGCGTATGAGAAAATTTAAATTGGTCGACAAGAATTTGTGTTTGTTTACCTATTTTGGCGGGTTTGCGTATGTGATGGCTTGACCTATTAATAAATAGACACGGCAACGTTTTTAATGAAATTTGTAACTGTATTAAAAAGTGGTTTGATTGATTGAATCGCTCTGCTAAGCCTTGTGCTAAAATCATAAAATCAATACCAGTATTATATAAAAATTACATACAAAATGACATTATTACTTTGTAAAGTTTTTTTTTTATTTTTATTTTTTTTTAAATTTTTGTGAATGTGAGGACTACGTGGATTTTTTAATTATTATTATTTTTTCTTTCTTATTTAGTTTTAATGATGGTCTGGCAGTTTGAGTAGTTTATGAGGCCTACCCAAATGTCCTTTCTTTGGTATTGTTCGTCGAGTTGAGCTCCTTAAGTTCTGGGTTGAGCTCCACGATTACTGACAAATGCTTGCACTGACAGGACAGGTCCACTCAAATCTGTGTGGTTCTTTTCTCAAAAGACCATTTCAGACACTAATCTACATGGTCCTCATATGGCCTGACCAAGATTATGTCTGGACTTTAAAAGAGACTATGACCTCTGAGTTTGTTTCGGCCTTTCTTCTCAGAGTAGTCAGATAGGAAACGCCGAACTCATCTAGCTAATTTTTAATTATTTTTTTAAGATGACGTGTAATAGTGATTCCAATATCCTATTTACAGAATAAACAATTTCATTTCATTTCATTTCATTCTGCTCGTTATTGTGATCAAACTATTTTCAGGTTTTGCGCATTTAACGTTGCACGTTGTAGAGTTGTTACTTTTGTAAAAGTACTCTTCGTTAATACTCTTTGTAAAAGTACTCTTAGTAATTGAGAGAAGGATCGTGATTCTTCATCACGCCTGCTTACGAACGGTATGTTGACCATTTTAAATCTAATTTTCCTTACAACATCATCATTCTCCAGCCCTTATCCCAATTGATATGAGGTCGGCGCAACGTGTCTTTTTCTTCCATACTTCTCTAAGACCGCTTTCCGAATTAGAACATAATCGCTCACAGTGCTGACATCGATAATTGGTGTTCCGATTAAGATATCACGATTATGACAGCTGAGGGCTGTCAACAATTCGGAACGCTCGTGAATGCACTCACAGTACTCGCTTAACGTCAAAACTTGCATATCATATTTCTTTGTGTTTATACTACAAATTTCTTCTTCTTCTTTGGTTTGTTTAAAGATAGGATGCGAGTCAAAACAAAACAGCACAACTGTCATTTTTGACAGTGCTCACGGTGATTTAGTAAAAGGCATGGTCGGCGTTATCGCAAGATGGCGCATGTCATGACGTCATCTCTGACGATTGAAGACACACTGTTATCGCGCCCACGTTAATACGGTACAGGAGTTAGCGCGCTCAAATCGATTACAGCGTAACTCGGAATGCACCCTAACAGTGAGTGACTGAGATCTGATTTTTTTTGGAGGTAAAATATTGCAGCATATTATCATAATTTTTTACCATTATCCATCTTTAACTTGAAATCAACTTTTCTTATCCTCTAGCCCTTCTCCTAATTTATTTATGGGGTCAGCACAACATGTCCCTTTCTTCCATACTTCTCTATTAGTCGTCATCTCGTCTGCTAAACTGTTGCAGTTTTTAAAAGAAGAGTGCAAGAACACTACCTATCTTTCCACTTCGTCATAGTTGCATATTTTGTATTTATTTTTATATTATATACCTACAAAATTATAATTATTAGTATATATATATTTTAGAGATATTTATTTTAGAAGTATGTATGTAAGTATATTCTCATATTGAGTTCATATTTTAAATGAGTGAATAGTTTAATGTTTTTATTTTTATGTATTTTATTTTCTCTTCTACTCTTACATCTCTTTTTGTCCACTCTCCTATCGCAGGTATGCTGGAAGAGATTTTTTTACAAATAAGCATCATCTTTGTACGTATTTTTCTGTTCCTTTTTCTTGTCTCTTTATATGTGTGTACATAAACTGTTAAATAAATAAATAAAATAAATAAATAAATAAATAAACGTAAGTATTTTTTTGCTTTCTTTTTTCATTTTTTCTTTCATAGTTGTTTTGGTCACAGCATATTCACATGAAATCGATACTGAACTCAATCTTAATATATTTACACAAATATAATAAGCATATTGACAATTTAATAACTTAATTACTGAGACCGGTTGTAAAGGAAACCGAGGCTGGACATCTGTCGACCATCCTATTATAGAACAGGATACCCTACTACAGGATATAGGTAACTATATGGACTATTGAGCCCGTTATAATTGTCGTACCTACCTGTGTTCCGACCATTATAATGAGCTAAAAATAACTGTGCGACTGGATATAGCCCAGTCTGCATTGGGACTTGGGCTTCGATTCTTTGATAGACAAGCGCATTATCATTTCAGCCGACAGACGTCCACTGCTGGACATAGGCCTCCCCGAAGCCCTCGCTACTTCGACCAGGTCTGTGCTTCTCGCATCCAGCGGTTTTCGTTCATTGGTCCACCTTGTGGGGGCAGGCCTTCTTCCAACGCTATATATCTTCCGGAACGCGGTAGTCACTCCTGAACCGTCCCTTCGTTTACTTAAGTGGTCGAATCAGAAATGAAGAGATCCGCAGGAGAATCAAGGTAACGAACATATTATACCCCGAATAATTGGCAATAATTGGCATAAACTTAGAATGGTCGTCTCGGTACTTGTCCAAATAAAAATGATTATTGATGTTAGGTAGGCATCTCAAATGAAATTTATTTAATCTGTAGAAATAATGTCTGTTCCAAAAGTATCTAATGAAAATGTAAACAAATGGGTCATAAAACGTACCTGTGGATGCCAATTTGTAATGCCACTTAAAAATTGAGTGCTTTGATTTAATTATTTGAATACTTAAACCTAAAATTCTAATTTTAAATCACCTTTAAAAAATTAATAATGTTATCCAAACAATAACTATTGGATAAAGTGGCGAAATATAAATTCAAAACCTTCGAAATAAATGATGTAGGTATGTGTTACTAATTCCCTTTAGTGAGTGATTGCGTAAGAATTTAACCTGAACAGGGTTTGTTTCAGATACTTTTGGAACAGACTATACCTAGTTGAGGAAGAACTTCCTATCTGTCTAATGATTACCTCTGATACGGAACAGCAGGGTAATAGCGCAACACACTTACAGTAGCAATGAATTTAATTTTGACAGTTCAACAACATTCATTGCGTTATTTACGTTGTTGAGCTGACAAATTTTTCGAACATAAGAAGCAATGGATTAGCAATATCCTTCAAAATCATTCAGATTGCGATTGAAAGTGTGTTACGCAAATAGGGGGCAGTTGCAAAATTAAATCTTGAAATCGTTTCATTTGAAATTTACATTCCAATTCTTATTGCTAAGTAGATCAAGATATCTGGCTGATGCATTAATTTAAATTTTGCCTAATTATTTCAGTAGCAAGGAACTTAATACATCTATATCTACACTAATCTATCTATAGGTTACAATTCCGTAGACGACTGCAGGCAGCAGCAGCAGGCGACTTCATAGAATTTCGATTCGATTTCATAGAAATACATAAAAACCAGAGTGTCGCGGCGACACGTCGCCTGCTGCCGGACTTGTACCTAAATCATAAAGCTGCAGTTTATTTTTTTTTGTTTGAACGCGCCAATCTTTGGAACTGCCAGTCGTATTTTTGTCGAAGTCGAAATTATTTATGCATTTGGTAGCCCAATTTTTGAGGTAGGTTATATTTATATAGGCTATTTAACATCACGCTACGGTTCTTATGAGGCTAGCAAAAAGGAAAAAAAATAAAAAAGAACGCTAAACGAAAACGAAGTAATAGCACAGACGGGCGATGGGATGCGACGCGGTGGGTCGGAGGCCGAAGTTTCACGAGAACGAAGTGGCGGAAATAAGCAAGTTTAAGCATAAATGCGTAGGCCTACTAAAGTTAAAAAAGTCTAAGCCCCCTAGAAAACCTAGACCCACTGGATCTATAACATTTAAGTAGGTAGGGATGTGTTTTATCCTCAAGGACATTTCTACATAAGATCTTTCCCTATTTCATGGCAAAGAGACTTATAACATAATAATAGGTACTTATTCGATCGAGCTCTGCTGGGGTGAAAAAGTCAAACATATCGTCCAGGTACCAAAGTTGTACAACCAGATATAAGACCTAGTTAGATCGATTTTTCGCCCTCGTAAAGTCCTATATAGCAACTTTCATCGAAATCTTTAAAGCCGTTTTCGAGAAAATTCACAAATTTGAATATACAAGGTGTTTTTTTTTATATCCCATCACTCTAGGGTATGAATGAGACCATATCAAAGAATCAACTGGCATGTGTTTTTTCATTTTTCATTCAAAATAATTCGACAAATTCACGATTATTTATGTAAAAAACCCTTAGGTGAAAAATAAATAAAACATTCAATTCAGACTATTTTTGTTCATAAAAAGAAAAGAAAATATGACAACGTCGCATTTTCTTAGCTATAAATATGAAAGATTGGTTTGAATGAAACGGTTTGAATACTCGTACTTATCAATGAAACTTAGATACACACATCGAGATTCTAGTGGTACGTTACGTTAAAAAAATAAAAAAATAGAAAAACAATTTATATGCCAGTTTATTCTTTTGCATGTTCTCATTCATACCCTAGAGTTATGGGATATCAATAAAAAACCTTGTTTATACTCGTACAAATATTGCTCATTTAATAGTATAGGATACCAGCCTATTATTGTCCCACTGCAGGCAAAGGCCTCTTCTCATACAGAGAAGGTACGAGCAGTGATAACCACGCTTGCTTAATTATAAGTCCAATACCCTAATTGCGTAATTCACGATCAATCGGAATTTTGAAACATATTGCTAATCCATTGCTTCACAAGTACGAAAAAAAACTCTGCTCAACAACGTAAATAACGCAATGAATGTTGTTGAACTGTCAAAATGAAACCGATTAGTCGTAATCGTTTACGAAAATTTGTTGCGTAATTAGATAGGTGGTTTCCTTTACGATTTTTTCCCTTCACCGATGTTGGTGATGTCCAAGATAAACTTAGAAAGAAAGAACATTGAAAAAGTCATATCGGTACTTTCCCGGATTTGAACCCAATCTCGTAAATAAGAGACGAGACTTAACAGTGGTCATCACGACATTATAACTGGAGAAAAATATGTCTGTTATATATCTGCCTAGCCTTTTCCCAAGGGGTCGGCTTTTAGTCTAACCGGATGCAGCTGAATGCAGTATTTAACATGGAGCCACTGCCTGTCTGACCTCCACAACCCAGTAACTGGGTAATACGATACTCCTTGGTAAGACTGCTTGTCAGACTTTTGGGCTTCTGACGACCCGTAATCAAAGATCAACGAAGGACAGCCGCGACCATCGGCTTAACGTGCTTTCCGAGGCACGGAGGAGTCTCGATATGTAAAGATGGGTCACCCATCTACGAACCAACCCTGGCAAGCGTAGCTTTACTTGATGGATCGACCCGTGCGGCTATTATTGAGCTACGAGCTCCTCTGAGAAATATGTCTGTTAGAACAACTCAATTAACAACATTGGAGTCCGAGTGCTCATCGAATATTTCGGAACATCGCCAAGCACTTGATCGACTCGTCACGTGACCAGATGGCTGACCAATTTTTAGGCCAAAGAATTAGAATTGTCTTTTAACGTGGCAATGTTGCCAGCCTTTAGGGTACTTTTTCCGCTGACAGCGAAAAAAAAGTTTTTTTTTTTCTTTTCATTCTTGTACATAATTTATATAATAGTTAGTTGTCATAATGTATATCCAAATAAGTATTGACAATTCAATCAACTGAAACAAAGCAAAAAAAGCTCTAATTGCAACATCCCGGAACCTTATGTTTCCATTAACTCGTACCAATAAACTTCTCTTTAAATTGCGAAAACAGAGACAATGGGGTACAAAAACACCATTAAGTTCAGCATTAAAGTGCACACCATAGCGCATGCGTGGGGCGTGAGACAATACGCCACCACTTCCGATTCTGACAATGTTTGCAGGTAAAACTTTATGTACTGGTCGGCTCACAAGTGTTGGTGAGTATGAATAAAGCCACAGTATAACTGTGTTAAAACTATCAAAACTATCAGATTTTGTTGTCTTATAACCAGTAGGAAGCCATTTTGAAAATAACTGCGGGACAATTCAACCACATTCATTGGTGCCGATTCTCTTGTACTTATATCGAACTAAACTAACGAAACTATCACAAAAATTCCTTACTTTTGGCTATGAGAATCTTAAAGCTATTTTGCAATAATAAATCTCTAATTTTAAAAATTATTTTGACAAAACTAAATCGAATTTGACAATCGCGACTCCACGTGGTACATACTTGTTTGCCCTACCCCGTGTTTTTTTTTAGAGCCGCAGGCTCGGGAGGGCCTGCCTCGACTTGTTTTATATGGAATTTTTCACTTTTTGTATGGAAAATATGAAAAATGATTACCTATAAATATAAAGGTCCTATGTAGGGGGTCGAAATTTTCATTATTTTTGCGATAGGACACACAATTTTCACTTTGTGGTAGAACTTTTATTATATTACTAGCTGTTACCCGCCACTTCGTCTACGATCCAGGATGAAAAGTAGCCTATGTCCTTTTCCAGGTCATGGTCTACCCATGTGCCCAATTTCATCCAAATCCGTTCGGCCGTTTTGTCAAAAAAACTTTCGCAGCAGGTGTAAAACGAACGCCTTTCCGCGCGTCTGTATCGGAAGTCAGAGCGGTGTAAGTACTCATTGTGTCCATTTCCGCCATCAGCAACGCCCCCTCCGCGAGATGAATGAAGTAGAAAAAAATACGCATATAATACCCTCCAATGTTACAGATAAATGCAATACGAATTTACGAATACGAACAATTTTTTTGAGAGAAGAATCGGTCACCGACTTATTTCCGAAAATTATTGTTGAATAGATGACATAGATGCTGTAATTTTAAATGTTAGAGGTTCCTGTTCATTTTCTCAAGGCTGTTGAGTTACTTAAATGTAGTGGTAAGTAGGTAATAATAATAACACTTAAGTTTAATTGCTTTATTTGTTTAGATTTTCTTTGAAGATTTATGAATGAACAGGTGCTCGTTACCGTTTGTTTTTACAAGTTGACAAGCTGTTGTCTTCATTGATCTTTTTACATAAAGACCATGCTGGCACACAGAAAGGTGTGGCTAAAGGGCAATCCAATAGGTATCAAGTAGGCTGCTGTGGGCTTACTTCTCACTATTTTCTTGTATGCTCTTTTCTATTTTTGGTCATGCCAAAAGTTCTGACCCAGGATGAGCATGATAAAAGTTCTGGAGACGTAGCGTAGGAAGGCCTCCCACAAGTTGCACCGATGACCTTGTGAAGGCCGCAGGAATCGAATGCGGGAAGCACAGAACCAGTCGAACTGGCGGTGCTTGGGGGAGGACTATGTCCAGCAGTGGACGTCTTTCGGCTGAAATGATGATGATGATGAATCTATAGATAAACTAATAGACTGACTGCCTCGTTGGTCTCGTGATCTCAGGCACTACTGCTATCGGCCAAAGCGTTATTGCGTTTTTTCATCTGGAATTTCTCAGTAGCAGCCCGGAATCTGGATTTGTGCCCGGTTGAGGGCAATAGGCTCGCCCCCTATTACTTTACCATAACTGGTGAAATGTGGGGTACTATCGAAGAACTTCAAATCTAAGCAGTTTCAAAACAAAATCCCGTGAACACGATGACCACATCTGTTACCGCTTCGGTTCTATAGCGGCCGAGCGCTGCAAGCAGAAATAGTCCTTACGGTGTATAGAACTTTAACTATATGAACTTCTTTGATGGTACACCTGTGCCTATCCTTTCAGGAAATAGAAAGAAAAGAAAGAAAGAAAATACGTTTATTCTGCACAAACAAAACGCACATTTAAATAAAATAAAAACACAAAATACACATACAAAAGTAGCCAAAAGCCTCGTATTCAGCCAACAAACAAACGCTATTTATAAAATTGATTCATTCATCGGTTGATGTCAAGGCCACAGACAAAGACAATATTGCGTAATTACTGTAACAACATTACATACTCTGTGGTTGCGACATTGGCAAATGACAACAAAAACATAACAATAACAAAATGCCGATAAATACAGGCGTGATCTTATTTTATGTACTCATAATCATACAGAGAGCATGGCAGCAGGATTAATTTTATTCGCCTTTTAAAAAGCGATTTATTTAGCTGGAATCCAATCCTGCCCAAAAAATACCAACCTGTATTGTTGCATCAACCAATTGAACCCAATACGAATAAAACCTGTAGGTAATTTCACAATTTTCATTACCACCAACAATTCTCTCTACCCCAAAACACATGCCACTCACACGCACGTGTCACAACTCTAAAATTAATAAACAATATTTTTCAACCAACTAATTTGTATCGGAAATCATTACACAGCGAAATTTATTAATTGATAACTGCAAACCGATGATTGAAGTCTACTACCGTGAAATTAGGGTCGAATAGGGCACCCAATCTGTTCAATATGACATTATATTAATGATAGAGAGTAATGACAGTGTATCCGGTTTTTGTTTATTTATTGTTTTCGTAACTTATGGCACGCGATTGGTTTTATAATTGATTGTTTTGTTAGTAGTACCTAACATTTACGGATAACGAACCGTTACAGGGGGTCTACTCCCTAAGCGAAATCCATAGTTACGGCCGAAGTTACGGGCGCTTCCCACTCCGCCTCTCTCACGGTATGTCTGTGAGTGAGAGGGAGAACGAAGAGCCCGTAACTTCGGCGGAAACTACAGTTTTTGCTTAGGGATTAGATCCCCTCTGATTTCAAATCCATCATTCATAAACTCACACCTTCTTCTCCTAGAGGAAGGCAGAAGGCAACACATCTGACATCTGGGTTGCGAGTACTACGCACCTGAAGAACTTTGAATCCATCGCCCACTAAGAGCTCCCGCAGACATACAATTGTAAGTTGGCCTACTAAATCGCAGAGTATACCAATAGGTATAGTGACATATGCTAGCCCGCACATCTTGTCCAACTAAATCTGTATCTGTTGGCCAACTTACAAAATTCAAAATATTTTATTTCACATAAACCTACAATAGCACTTATGAAACGTCAGAAGCTAGGTGCACGGTTCCAATTGGTCGTTTCCTATGGAGAAGAGCCGGCAAGAAACTCTATGGTTACTCTTTTAAAAGTAAACGGTATTTACAATGTTTTCAAATTACAGAGTTAATAGGTATGAGAGGACAGTGTAGGCCTATCAACAAGTACCAGGTACTTAGCAAGCAATAGAAAATGGTCGACAGATCTACAGTCTGTTAAGCCTACAACGTTCTCACATTCACAAAATCTAAAATAAAAGAATCTATATAAAAGCAAAATCAAATAATAAAAATAAAAAGCTATTTAGACCAAATGAAATGATTGCCACTACAGCTGTATGCAACAAATCTAATTTATTATAAAATATACATTATACAATACTTGTATGTCTGCGGGAGCCCTAATAATATACTGTCTGGAGTTTAAAAGATAGCATGACCTGTGACTTTGTTTTAGCATTTCTTCTCAGGGATCAGTCAGCTAGGAAAACCAGCGCCATATAGTTTTAAGATATTGACCAAAATTGACTTCTAAAAGTGTCTGAGAAGATCTACTTGCAGACATAAACATTTCATTTAATTTCACACTGATTATGTATACCTATAGGTAACCTAAGGTTAACTATAATGAATAAGATTACCCACCCACTGGCACTGTAGTGACAAGATGTACCAACGCAACAATTTACTGAAAATTTTATCATGAAAAAGGTTCTCATCAGAAAATCAAATGTCCGAGAATCTCAAAATAACCATAAGCTTGAAATTTCCTAACAGCAGATAAAATTGAATAGGCTTTCAGAAACAGTGATAAAAATAATAAGGGAAAATTACACTTTTTTTGCAAAAAAAAAATAAGTTGCCAATTTGCCTACCAGATTGTATCCCATGATACATTTAAGCATAATATTGGCTATTAGAAGCCATTTCAAGCAAAAAATCGACGCTTTAAAATTTAAGCTCCAATGTCTTCGAGAGCTTTTTTTCGATCCACAGTGCGGCGTCTCGATACGTATACTAGTACGCTCCGATCCATCGCGAGTCGGTTTTTTCACCCTCTTCAAAGGCGTTACGATACGGCGTCCAGAGTTTTTGGATCGCGACGCTGATACGAAACGGAGGTAACAATAGAGCATATCTGGAGGTAGCTTTATAGCCCACATTCATACTGTCCTCACGACATTTTCCTCATTCCTCCATACCACCACCACAAACGATTTCCACACAGCTTTTCAGTCCCCGCCGGTGCCACTATCAGACTTCCTCTCATATACTCTTTTCTTATTCTATCCATTCGCATAACACCACACATCCCAATGCACTAAAGAATATGTAAGCTAAAACAATGTAAGATCTTGCATATGTATCTGCGCGCATGCGCGAGGACACAATCAGTGATAATTTTATCACTACAATACAAGGCTTGTGATGTATTGCTCCGGTTCAACATTGTACTAAACTGTCTCCCGCTGGTGAGTTTACAGCCTACATTGGTCATAAACCGCAGTGGTTTAGGACGAGCCATAAGGGGGTGCATTTCCACTGAAGCGGAGACGAGCGGAGCTGAGCTGAGCTGAGCGGAGATCTATTGATCAAAAAAATCATAATCTGAATAATTTTGAAGGATATTACTAATACATTACGGGTCTACTTTCTCCTTTATAGCAGATATTTTTATGTCATAATATTATTTTGCATAACAGCGGATAGCATAAACTTCATTTCGCAGAAAATCTTTTGGCATACACTCATTTATCATACATTCAAAATTCATTATTTTTTCTAAGTCAGAATCATCTTTAGGCATAAATTTCATCTCATTTTCATCTGCTACTTAAAAGTATGCCGTTGTAAATTCGGACACAAACATTCGGCCTAACAATAATTATATTAAATATTTTTTATGCCTTTAAAATATTCGTTTAAAGAAGGTTATGCCAAGTGTTTATATTATATATTTGTTTATAATAATTTTCGGAGCATCAAAATTCTGCCAGATAGAGGGAATCCATTGCTTCATATTTTCGAAAAAAAAATCTGCTCAACAACGTAAATAACGCAATGAATATTGTTAAACTGTCTAAATGAAACAGATTGTGATTGATCGTATGTTACGCAATGAGGGTGCTGTAGAAATCGGCCAATCACAATGGCTGAAATCCTCATCGCGGCTCTCGTCTCGTCTGTGATTGGACGATTCATGCACTGCTCAGCTCCGCTAGTCTCCGCTTCAGTGTAAATGCACCCTTATACTTCGTTTTAGATAAAATATGACCATGTACCATGTACCTATCTGCTAAGCCTGTTTGAAATTAGAAGTCTCGAGTTCAATTATTTTAGCAAGGAAGCCCGAGGCTAATACACAGAGATAATAATACATCAACAATAAACTCTTCGCATCTCCACATTCAAATCCCTCTTCGAGGATAACTATCTGCAATAAACTTGGTGTTTCTCCTGTAATGACCTATTGTGAGAGCTTTAAACAAACAACACATATAATGACGTCGACATGACGTCTGTTTTCCACGATACGGTTATAGAATAGAATAGAATAGAATATATTTATTTGCTTTAAAACATATTGTTAGACAGAGATAAACGTACAGTACACCCATATTTCACCAGTTCTTATATTTATTTGCTTTAGGGCCGATTTTTCAATCATTAGATAACTTCTACCTGAAGAATAAATTAGAGATTTTTGACAGATTGTGCATAGAAAAACTGTCAAAATGACAAACTTATTCGTCTGATAAAAGTTAACTGGCGATTGAAAAACCGGCCCTTAATAGAATATACTAGTATTTATTTGCTTTAAAACATTTTTCGGCAGAGATGAACGTATAGTACAGACGCCAACACATCAACCTACCCGAATACTATCTAATTTTCTACTGTCAAATTTTCCCAATCAACTTTGAACCCTATGCTCTAGCAACAAAGTTGAAAATCTATTAAAGAAATTTGACAGATTGTAGTAGGTTGACGTGCTGGCGTCTATACACCCACATTTCACCAGTTCTTTTAAAAAATCCCATGTAATAGGGGGCGAGTCTATTGCCATAAACTGGGCTTAAATCCAGACTCCGAGCTGCTACTGAGAATTTCTAGAAGAAAAACTCAAAAACACGTGTGCGTTACCCCAGCAAGAAAATCTCACACCAGAAGACTGCCCGATCTGGGAATATACAAACAGGTCTTCTTATATAAACTCCTAGACCATACCCCGTATTAAAGAATCCAAAAAGTTCACGTCATGGCGACAAAAATATTAAGTATCAAAATTTTGAATTCACCACTGCTTGATCCTGATTCCAAATGTTATATCGATGCTGTTAAACATATTCATGTAAACACAACAAATTGTAGCTGTACAGACTTTATCTTTTTTCTCAGATCAACATAATCCGGCAATTTGTATCCAAATTACGCTAAGGTCGTCTTGTGACATCATATCCCGATTTAATCAGTGTGATAAAAGATATTTGGTCCTTATCCTTATGAGGTACTTGGCACAAGGGGTGCTTGGACAGGAAACCTCCCCGTGTGCCTGTGGGCTGGAGTTCCCTTATGGATGCGTCCGGGGGGAAGGCCAGTCTCCGGGACGGTGCACCCTGGGGTACGGGCAATGACTCCCCATTAGGTACTTTATGCCTAAGGGGTCTCGTTGCCCGTATGCCAATATCCTGTCGGAGGAACGCTCTAACGTGTACTCGGAGAGAGCACACGTTGAGCAGCGTTGGAGTGCGGGCTCGGCGTGCACTAACACTGCCGTCGGGCAGGCAGGAGGAAGTCTTTTCTTCTGCCACCGTTGGTCTCGTAGCCCCGAAGAGTGTCAAGGTCATGTCTCTGGCACTTGACGGGGGTCGAGGGTCTTGGCTTAACCGCCCGGGCCGCGAGGAAGAAATCCTCTATAAAAAATTACCCCAAACCTCCAAGCGGCGGCGCACCGTGAGGGAGGTTGCAAGCTTGATTAATGGGTAGCTAAGGAATTAATCGCTAGTGCGAACCGAAATTTTTGAGTCAATAAAACATGTAATATACTCGTGGGAACAAATATGGGAAAAAATAATAAAACACAACAAAACCAGAAGGAGGGGAGTGATGTGGGGTCGGAGTCCGACGCTGCATCGGGCGCAATGAGCTCTAGCTCGGAGCGCGAAGTGGTGGGGGCTGCTGGGAGGAACCGAAAGTTCTTCCGGAAGCGCTCCAAACCAGGAGAGGGGTCGTCCGCTGACGAGTGGGTCTCGGGCACAGCCCATAGGTCGAAGATCCACTCTAGTCGGCGGGGTGCGGCCCGGGGAAAAGGTGGGGGGAGAGGGGCCACCACCAAGGAAGCCGGCAAGTCGAGCCGGGCCAGCCCAGCCGAGCTGGAGAGGCCATCCTCTGAGGAGCACCAGCCTGTAGAGACCAGCTCCGGGGCGGCCCTTACGGAACCCGCAGGTGGTGAGCCGGACGCCGCTGGTGGCTCCAATTCGGAGCAAGCGGCTAGGTTTGCGGAGGTCGTGGCAGCGGCAATCAAGAGTGTGGCCTTGAAGAGGATCCAGTCCTCCAAAGACAAGGCCATACCCGCGGCCATGGCCTCTATTTTGGCGGCAGCGGAGACCTATGTCCTCAGGCCTCCGTCGGACGGAATGTCCGAGATGCGGGCGGAGGTCGCCCGCTTGACAGCCGCCATGGAGATTCTCCGAAAGGAGAACGAGGAGCTCCGAGCGGACCTGGCAGGGCTCCGAGGAGCCGGCCCTTGTGTGGGGCCGCAGGGGAAGGAGCAGCACGGGCAGGGACGACCCGTGCCTGCCGAGGATCGGGTCCTGACCCTGGTGCGGCAGGAGATGGCTTCCCTGCGGTCTCGTTTTTCCGCTATAGAGGCCATCGTCCTGCGCCCCCCGTTGGCGACTAGCATGCCAGCCTCTGGCCAACGGAAGGCGACCTCTTATGCCGCCACCGCAGCTGCCTCGGCCAAACCGGGTTCGTCGGGGCAGACGAAGGGCGGGGCGGCTACACAGGCGGCGAGGGCCCCGGCCCAGGCAGCGGAGGCCCCGGCTCGGGCAGCGGGAGCCCCGGCCTTAGCGGCGAAACGGCCGCCCCCACCTCCTTCTTCTAAATCTCCTCCGGCTGATGCTGATTGGCAAGTAGCCGGGGAAAAGAAGAAGAAGGGGAAGGCAAAAAGGGCGGCCAAAAAGAAAGAGAGGCGGCAGCGGCGCAAGGAGCGAAACGTCACGGCTAGGCTCCGCGCCCCGAAGTCCGCAGCTGTAGTTATCACGCTACAGCCAGAGGCGGAGAAAAAGGGCGTGTCCTACCGCGACGTGCTCGCCAAGGTGGGGGCAGCGGTGGACCTGAAGGAGATCGGCGCCGCCGATGGCATCCGGGTAAGGGTCACGGCGACTGGGGCCCGGATGCTGGAGGTCCCCGGGGCGGCAAGCGGTCCGGCCGCTGACGCTCTGGCCGCAAGGCTTAGGGCGTCCCTAAATGCGGACGAGGCCCGAGTGTCCAGGCCCACCAAATGCGCCGATATGCGTATTCTGGGCTTGGACGACTCAGTGACGGAGGCACAGGTGGTGGCCGCTGTCGTTAGGACTGGGGGGTGCTCTGCCGAGCAGGTTAGGGCAGGCACCATCCGTCCTGACTACACGGGGATGCGAGCCGTTACGGTGAGCTGCCCCGTGTCAGCGGCCAAGTAAATAGCCGGGGAGGGCCAAAGGCTATTGGTGGGCTGGGTTTCCGCGCAGGTCAAACTGCTGGAACCCAGACCTCTGAGGTGTTTTCGCTGCCACGTGGGCAACCACGTGGGAGCTAAATGCACCTCGGAGGTGGACCGCAGCGGACACTGCTACCGCTGTGGTCAGGCCGGTCACAAGGCCGGCTCGTGTGACGCCACGCCGCACTGCGCTGTATGTGCGGCAGCTGGCAAGCCGGCCAATCACCGGATTGGGAGTAAGGCCTGCGTCCCACCCGCCAAAGCCAAAGGCAAGCCCTCTGCCACCGCCGTCACGGCCGCAACCGCCACCACCGCCGCTGTTGCCGCCTCCACTACCGTTGCCGTCGCCGCCGCAGCCGCCGCGGCAGGGCCCTCACAGGGGGCACGGGAGGGGGCTGACATGGAGTGCCAATAATGGCCCCATTACGCCTCCTCCAGGCGAACATTAACCACTGCGCCGCAGCTCAGGATCTGTTGCTCCAGAGCATGGCGCAGTGGTCGATTAACATCGCCGTGGTCGCTGAGCCGTACTTTGTCCCGCCCAGGGACGACTGGGTGGAGGACCTGAGCGGCTCAGTGACCCTAATTTCGTCGGCCGCCGCCGGTACTCCGTCCCTCGAGGCTGTTAAGAGAGGACGGGGTTGCGTTGCAGCACGGTTCGGGGAGATCGTTGTGGTAGGGGTTTACTTCTCCCCGAGCCGAACTCTTGCCGAGTTCCACAACTCTCTTGCGGAGTTGAGAGCCGTCGTCGTCGGGTTCTGTTCCCTTCCCGTGTTCGTCCTCGGGGACTTCAATGCCAAGAATGTGGCTTGGGGTTCCCGGTATACGGACACACGGGGCAGGATGGTGGAGGACTGGGCTCTGGAGACAGGCCTGGTCGTCCTGAATCGGGGTTCTGTCCCCACGTGTGTGCGGATGCGGGGTGAATCAGTGGTGGACATTTCGTTCGCCAGCCCCGCTCTGTCGCCGCGTGTAATTGACTGGCGCGTCATGGAGGGGGTGGAGACCTATTCCGATCACCGGTACATCCGGTTTGACGTCTCCGCCCAGACCTCGAGTGCGCCGGTCCGACAGGCCCCGAGTGGTCCGCGGTGGGCGCTGAAGCAGCTGGACCGGGAGCTCCTCCTGGAAGCCTCGATCGTGCAGGGTGGGTGTCACCACCGGACAGGCCTGCCGACATCAACGACGAGGCGGAGTGGTTCCGGGAGGCCATGTCCGAAATATGTGACGTGGCAATGCCCCGGGTCCAGCCCGGACGTGCTTCGTGCCAGGTGTACTGGTGGTCGCAACAGCTGACGACACTGCGCAATGCGTGCGTTGCTGCGCGACGCCGGTACACCAGGCACCGCAGGCTCCGTATCCGTCCTCCGGATACGGAAGCCATTCAGGCGGAGCTGTACGAGGGGTACAGAGCGGCGAAGACCGCCCTCCAAGCGGAGATCCTGCGGGCCAGGGGAGTGGCCCGCGAGGAGTCGCTGGAGACTCTGAACAGGGACCCGTGGGGACGCCCATACAAGATGGTGCGGGAGAAACTCCGCCCATGGGCTCCCCCGCTGACGCAGAGTCTCCGGCCGCAGCTTGTGGGGGACGTGGTGAGCGCTCTGTTCCCTTCGAGAGGGGAACATGCCTCCCCGTCCATGGCTCCGCCTACTGCGGCGCCCGATGCGGATCACACCGCCGACGACGACGACGATGCTCCAGAGGTGACCGAGGTAGAGATGAGAGTGGCGGTACGTAGGCTGAATGCCAAAAATACCGCCCCGGGACCCGACGGCTTACCTGGGAAAGCCTGGGTCCTGGCCTTGGAGGCTCTCGGGCCTCGACTAAGAGGGCTCCTAAGCGCATGCTTGGAGAGGGGCCAGTTCCCACTTCGCTGGAAGACGGGGAAACTGGTCCTCATCAAGAAGCTGGGGCGCCCTGCGGACTCTCCGTCTGCTTACCGGCCCATAGTGCTGCTCGATGAGGTGGGCAAGCTCTTTGAAAGAGTCATTGCAGACCGCCTCGTCGGGCGGCTGGTGCGGGTGGGGCCGGATTTGGCGGAGAGCCAGTTTGGTTTCCGCAGGGGGCGCTCTACGGTGGACGCCATCATGCGCGTGCGAGCCCTCACGACGGGGGACGCTGTGTCCCGGGGTGGGGTCGTCTTGGCGGTGTCTCTAGACATCGCCAATGCCTTCAACACCCTGCCCTGGAGTTGCATCAGGGAGGCACTCCGGTATCACCGGATGCCGACCTACCTCTGTCGTGTGGTCGAGGCCTATTTGACGGACAGGGCCGTCATCTACCCTGGTCACCAGGGAGAATGGAACCGGCAAGAGATGTCGTGCGGTGTCCCACAGGGATCGGTCCTGGGGCCGCATCTGTGGGACATCGGTTACGACTGGGTGCTGCGCGCCGACCTCCCTAGCGGCGTCAGCGTCGTTTGTTACGCTGACGACACGTTGGTCCTTGCGCAGGGGAGGTCGCACCAGGCGGCGGCCGAACTAGCGACACACGGGGTTGCGACAATCGTGGACAGGATCCGGCAATTGGGACTCGAGGTGGCCCTGCACAAGTCCGAGGCTATGTGTTTTCATGGTCCTCGGAACGCGCCACCGTCGGGTTCCCAAATAACGGTAGGAGGAGTTCACATCGGCGTCGAGTCGACGATGAAGTACCTAGGACTCGTCCTCGACAGCCGGTGGAACTTCGTGGAGCACTTCCGACGTTTGGCTCCCAGACTGGAGCGGGCCGGGGCTGCTTTGAAGCGGCTCCTGCCCAATCTAGGGGGTCCAAACGCCTCCTGCCGGAGGCTATACGCGGGGGTCGTGCGGTCCATGGCCCTTTACGGGGCACCGGTTTGGGCGCGTTCATTGAGGCGGCGGCCAGCCCGCCGGTTGAACGCGTCCCAGAGGGTCATGGCCACCCGGCTGGTCCGGGGATACCGCACGGTCTCCGGTGAGGCGGCGAGCCTCCTTGCCGGATTACCGCCATGGGATCTGGAGGCAAAAGTCCTCGCGCACATTTGGGAGTGGCGCGAGGAGGCGAAACGCCGGGGCGTAACTCCGCTGCCGCGAGAAATCGCGGCACAGCGGACAGAGCTCCGGCGAGATCTCATGGCGTCATGGAGAGTGCGATTGTCGCAACCCAGTGCTGGGCACGCCACTATTGCGGCGATAAGTCCCCTCTTTGAGGAGTGGCTAGAGAGGCGCCACGGCGTCCTCACCTTCCGCCTGACGCAGGTCCTCACCGGACATGGTTGCTTCGGGAGGTTCCTGTTTCGTATCAGGCGGGAGGAAACGCCCGGGTGTCATCACTGCGTGGATCGCCCGGAGGACACGGTGGAGCATACGGTGGAGGTCTGTCCGGCTTGGGCAGAGCATCGCCGTGTCCTCGTGGAGGCGATCGGCGGCGGGGATCTCTCGCGTCCGGCCCTAGTCCAGGCCATGGTACGGAGCGAGAGGGCATGGGAGGCCGTCACCTCCTTCGAAGCGAAGCAGTAATGCTCGCGAAGGAGGAGGCAGAACGCGTGAGGGAGAGGCAAATTTCGCGCCCTCACGCCCCTAGCCGCCGCAGGAGACGCCCAGGGCGTCGGGAATCACAGGCCGATTCCCGGCCACCGTAGGCGCGGGCTTGCGGACGGTGAGCAATGGGTAGCTCGCCGTCCGATAAGGACCAGGCCCGGGTCGACGGCGCGTTGTGTTCCACGCGCGCCTCAAAGAGATGTCAGCAAGTGAAGGGGTCCGATAGGACCAATGCCTGCCGGGGTTGCGGGAAAGTCCGAAAGGGATACCGTGGCCCCTGGCAATGTACAGGCAACGGAAGGAACACGGGTGGGTTTTAGTCAGTAAGAGTCTGACACGCCCTCCCGCTCCACCCAGAGCGGGAGAAGTTATTTGATAATTTCCCACCCAAAAAAAAAAAAAAAAAAAAAAAGGTACTTGGCACAATGAGTTTTTGTCGTGAATTCCAGAACACCTTATTGTCCAGTCCATTGATACATTTCCAAACACTCGGAATATTGCACAAAATCTTAGAAAATTTAACATTTTTCGTAAAGATATCCTCATGGATAACCTTCACACCTACACAAGCCGGAGTGGGTTATATAGATTTGGAGTGGAACAAGCCCTATAAACTAACATAATTCAGCTGACTAAAAAAAAATCGATGGCCGTAGAAGAATTGGACCTCCACGAGACATCCTGAGAAAGACACGGGTGCAAAGTACTAAGATACCCAAAAAGTTACAAAGTAGCTTGCCTAATTGCCCCATATGACAGCAAAAAAGTTTGTCAGCCACCACAATAATGGCTTTGTCAATACCACCTCTACACACCGACAAATACAGGCGCAAGCGCAACGCTAATAAAACTCCAGTAGACAACTGGTCGACTCATAAAATTCAAACAATTGACTTTACACCCGCCGCGGTCAGTTACGTCACTATTGTCTGTAACAATTAGAGGTCGCTTGATTGGTACCCTGTTATAATTACACCTACCGTCTTGGCTATATTGACTGGTAATTCTGTTTGACCGTTTAGTTCAATGTTCTATGGTTTAATAATCGGTTATGGGTTTGTGATTGATGTCAGGGGCGTAGTCAAAAAGGTTATTAGAGATAAAACTTATAACATTCGAATTATTCAATCGATATTTTTTTCCAAAGTGAATTGTCGTTTAAAACATATTTTCTTATACTAAGCTTGGCCCCATTTGGCAAGTGATAGTCAAATGCTTTGAGATGAGAGATCTGTCTGCACCAAATAAGTTTTAACTAGTATATGCTCTGTTATATTATAGGGTAAGTGCTCCAGTGAATGAACATTTAAGCGATCATCGAACTTCAAAAAAATATTACAGTATGTTGCTTCTAAGGGATACGGTGCAAAGCTATATTTTAGGAATAAGAATATATTCAAATATATTTTTTCTGTTGGGTTTACGACATAACCTGTATAATTTCTTAGATATTTAGCAATAAATTGAAAAATACCCTAAAACCCCAGTGAATGAACGAAATTTTCTAGTAAATGAACATAGATAAAACCATTAAATGAACACAATTTTTGTTTCATTAATAATACAGAAAAACCCTTATTATTCAAAAAATGCAGTTCAACAATCAACTAACTAAACAAACATCAATGATCTGCCTCAGAATCTGTTACAAACATTATCAAAACATGTTTTTTTTTTTAAATAAAAGCCTTTAAACTTTTACAGAATCATTATAAACTTTTATAGGCCTAGCGTTAATATCTTATAATTCAAAGAAAATATAAAATATATTATTTATATCAAAATCAAAATAAAAAACCAGTATCTAATTAACTAGGTAACATAAATGTATTGTAACTTAGACGTAAATGTTAAAACATACTTTACTTAAACTTATTAATAAGTAATTAACATAACTAGAATCACAATAATCAGTCTCAATTAGGGAATGCAATCTCGATCTCGCGAGATCCCAATCTCGCAAGATCTCGCCTCATTTTTCGAGATCAATCTCGAGGCATAAAATGGCGAGATCCCAGTCGAGATTGACGAGATTGAGCAGCCGTAGCCAGCGACGCACGACGTGTGCTGTCGGCACGCGAGCGAGTCGCTGACACTGGCGGCAGACGGCATAAGCAAACTATCCCGCCGATTCCCGAGTATTTACGATTATGGGCGAGCGAAATGAAAAGGACAAATGATGTAGTTTTGACTAGAGTAAGTAAGCGAGATATATTCGACATAGGCACTTGTTTGTTTACAATTGTTTTAGTTGTGCAGTTATTGTCATAAAGTGCTGAAATTACGTGTTTTTTATTGATTAATTAAATGAAAACTTGAATATTTTTATCACACAAGTGCAAGACTGTGAAGTTAATACTTTTAAAATGTCGATAAATAATCAAAATGAACCTTACGTGGAGTTTAATAGTACGTTAGCGGTATGGAGATATTTTAAGAAAGCAGTGAATAATTTGACAGCCCAATGCAAACTTTGTAAGGATATTTAGATTTCTGAGGATATTAATTTGCGTACTGCTGCTGCAAGTTCAAGTAAAAGCCTTCAAGAGGAACTCGAAGATACTCTGAAAGCCTGTAAAAGTTCTTTCACGCGAGTTGCTACGATTACAGACCGGCTGGAATCCGTGATAAAAAAAGAGATGGATCTCTTCGAATGTGGCGGGTCGAGGGGTATTTTATTGCAATTCGCGTACAACAGCTTGCTCACGCTGATACCAACTAGCGTTGAATCTGAGAGAGCTTTTTCAGCCGCTGGCTACATAGCGACTGACATACGCTGCCGTTTATCAGATAGCACTCTTAGTAATATTTGTTTTTTAAGAAGCTATTTTCAAAACCACTCCTAATTTAGTCACACACATAATCACACATTACAATAAAAAATTGTTAATTTCTGTTATTACGTAAATTTTTGTTTAAATAAGTACTTTGTTTATAAAAGATTTTACGGGTCTGAATAATTTGAAAATTAAAGACTTTTTTTTTTCAATTATTTATATTGTTTATCTTTCTCGTCTCCTAATCACAACTAACCAGTTTCAACCATGTTTCACTTATTTAATTAAAACCATACATTTTGAAATCCACTCGAGATCTCGATCTCGGCGAGATCTCGCCGAGATCGAATTTGTAATACCTCGAGATCTCGTCTTGGCGATCTCGTCTCGAGATTGCATTCCCTAGTCTCAATACAATAATTTTTATTATGCGGCGTTATTATTCTTTATTCTGTATCTCTAAATGTAATATAATGAAAAGAGGACAAGCCACGTCTGGAATATTCAGGTTCATATCAAATATCCTTAAAATCAACGTTTGTCACATCCGGTACTTGTGGTTTTACAAAACTGATAATTTTATCACATACAGATTTTTTTTAAAGAAAACCTATCTTATATTTCTGTTCTTCATCGTTCACCATAAGAATTTTACCTATATAATGTTTTTTATCTTTAAAATATCTTTTACCAGATTTTTTTGTTTTTGATTATTTTCAGAACTTTTCTTCTTTCTTTTTCATTTCTTTGTCTTCCTGTTTTCTTCTTTTTTTCATTTTCTTCCACATGTGCTTTCCTATTCTTTCCTTTATTTTTCTCTTCTTCTTTTATTCTATTTTCCTCTTCTATCATGTCAATATGTATTTTATACCTTTGACCTGTTAATCCAAATGACAGAATTAAATTTCTTTGCGTGTGTTTTCTTCTTTGAAGTGATTGTTGGGTAGTTCAAAAAACATTAAATTTTATTGGTATTCATTCCTGGTTGTATTTGTTCCTTATTGATCGTACACACGTCTATAGCAGGAACATTACTTTTAATTTTCGGATGCCTTTCAGTAAACACAGGTACAAAAGATGTAGAAAGCGCATCACTCAGACATAATTCCGGAATTATAGTTGGTATTTTACCAGTTCTCTCTGACATTGAGCCAGCTAGTGGAGTGTTACTTGCTTTATTAATAGTTAGTTCTCCATTAGTAACGGACCTAAGAGCTCTTTCCAATGTTTCTTGGGTAGGTATGTCGAAACCTTTCGTATTTATTTTTATTGGAATCTATAGTAATCTAAAGGGACAGTAATAAAAAAAAGAAAAGTTAATATAATAATAAAATCTAGTCAATCAATCATCTTCATGATGAAAGCTAATATTTGAACATGTTGAAAAATGTTAGTTCATTCACTAGATTTTATGAACCAATAAATGAACATACCTGTCCCAATACTGGCCTAAAGATCAGAAATCAATTTTTAAAACTATTCCCAAAACATGAATCTTGTGGCATAATAATAAATTACATATTTGAATAAAAATATGAAATTGACGTTTGTCCAGTGAATGAACGGTCGTTCATTCACCGGATTTCAAACAATTTTTCGTTCCGATGCTGGGACACCTAATAATTTGCTTAAAACTGGCTAAAATGGCAATGAAATTGATTTAAGACATATCGTATAAGTATCCTCTATTCGAATTAATAAATAACTTATAATACATACTTCAATTACGGCTACAATGTGATATTATAAATGTTGCGTCTTACCTGACTCCTAAATTCTTGCCCGAACAAATATACAGTTACACCAACACTGCCAACTTTAAACGGTCACCATTTTAAAATGAACAGTGACATAAGTAATTAAATATGCCACTTTAATAGAAAAAAAAGCTGCAATTACGAAAAAAAATACTGCATTGGGTAAAAATATCTTAATTTCTTATTTTTTGGAAAAAACCCCTTTTTGTACATTCACTGGGGTGTGTTCATTCACTGGAGCACCTACCCTAATTATCGTTTTGAAAACAGGGAAAACTAGACTAAAATTCTGTAACCGACCCAGTATAGTTCCCTGTGAAACGCCTTAAATATTCCCGAAGTTTCTGTTTATACAAAATACTGGCTTACCTTACTTACATACATTAGGCTTCCAGTACAGAAGTGTCAGAGTCAAGATAAATACAAAAACACCTACCTACCTGTAGTTACTCTGTCTGTGCTGTCAGCAGTAGAAACCTGTTCCTTAGCGTAAGCCTAGAAGCCGATAATATGTTTTACGAGTTGTTTTGTACAAAAACTGATTCATATAATATGTAGGAGAACATTAGAATTAGAAAAGATTTAAAGGTTATGTAGATAGAACATACATATACAGATATGAGAAAAAAAGAATTTGGTGATATGGTTCCAATTTGTCCATTATTATAGAGAACATTTGGCAAGAAACTCTATAGTAACATAATTCCCGTGATCTATGGAAAAAGCTCTTTCTGAATTCAAGAAAAGTATCGGAATCGCAATGTTAGTTAGATACAAGAAAATAAAACAAACCAAGATGACGATAAAATATTGTTGTTAACTTTAGCTAAAATATAACTTCGATTGTGAATCCATTTTTCATTGGTGACAGCTATGACAAATGCTATAAACTTATATAGGCATGTTACGGCTCTATATAAGTGGATTCAAGTCTGTATTTGTACAAAATGTTCGTTAAAAACTTTGTTATTGACCACAGCTTTGTTTAGCGAGGTTGAGTCATAATAAAGTTCGTTACAATTTTAAGGTAGGCGGAAAACATTCAGTCTTGATTTGGCGGGAGAATTGCAAAGCCTTCTATAACTATTATATCTTCAGTATTGAAATTTGTTTTAATTACTAATAACTGAATGCAAGCTTCTTTATGTAAACCTTGGACAAGATATGTTTAAGTTCAGAGAATTGTTGACCTTGGATTAGCATAAATAATCAATCTATGACCATTATGTTATACCTTATTTTTCATTACTTTCCCGCCTTTTGCAAGTCTGTGCGTTCGCACCTGTTCATCGATTTATTCATTTTTGAAACTGCGTGTATCTCCTTTAGATTTTCTATCGTCCCTAATTATGCACAAAAGTGTTTATAGACTGAGTTTAAGCATTTTTGGTAGATTAGAAAATAATGATGTGACTACTGATACTGCTTTGGCCAAATCTTCAGAATATCCGAATACTTCTCCTACATCATTTGTTGCAGCGGCTTTTTCAAGGAGTTCCATTCATTCTCCATACATTAAAGGTACCTTGACAGACACCCATGACTGATGAAAATCACTACTTGTATTACCACAAGCGTGCTATTTGGTGTTTTTATACCCAATAGCTTATTCTGCAGAATACAATGGGTGATAAATGAAATTGCTAGCTTCGGTAGTTCGGTCTCTTCTGAAGTTACTCCTGTCTTGGTGAAAATTTCAAATCACAGTTATTGCTTCACGGTTAAGGATTTTATAAACATTAATACTATGTTGGCAATAGGCTCGCCCCCTATTACATGGGACTTAAATGTAACTGAAGAAATGTGGGTGTACTATAGGTACACCTCTGCCGAACCCCTCGAGGATAACAGGCGTGATGTTATGTTATGTTAATACTATATTATGTGCCTTTCTACCTATGGTAGTGTTTTTGGTAGTTGTTTCAAAGTTATTGTCACGATTTTGCCTTGTGGCTCCTAAACTATATTATATCAAGGCCAAGCTACTATTGTCTCGCCATAATTTTATCTCTTGACTGTCCATAGATAGGAACTTAGTTGTCAAGTAGTTTTTTATTCATATATTTGGAGCCCAAATTGAGCAAGATAAAAAGGCGTTACTCTACCAATTTATGTGTATGTAAACGAAAACAATTTATGCGTAACTTACTGTAATCGTAGTAGTTTTGCCGACATTTAGTTCAATTTAATGATCCATGAATACCTGTTAGGTGTTTCGTAGATGTAATTAAAATAATTAAAATTCAACAGTATTCTTATTGTATTCAACCTTGAAATACTTAGAAAGATTATTATCGTCAAATGTTAAACATTTGAAAAATCGTAAAAATATTTTATCAAACTAGCGAAAAACAATGTCGGAAAAAAATAACTCAAGATATTAATTACATATTTACATTATGTAAGTACCTTATTCGTTATACATAAGTAAATCCTATTCACTTTTTATATACCTGTCGTCAACATTGTAACATGCGCTAAAACCCATTATTTTTATTGACATTTTGTCAAACTCTCAATAAAGTCCCCAGTTAATGTCTATAGCATTTGACACGAAATATTAACATAAAAATGCACATAATAAGAATCGATTTTACCTGTGCATTTTAGTACAACCCGTAGCCGGTCGTCGAGACTTACAAGCACACAAATAGCAACCAACATTTTATTTAAAAAAATGACCTTGAATTTGAACTAAGACCTGTTGAATACTTAACCCATTATACCAGAGCATAATTATCAAAAAATAGAATTGGTACCAATGTTCACTTTATCTTACCAAGACCGAGATAAGGACGTCATGGACAACTATAAATAAATCGCGCGGGAAATTTCGCACCTATTCCCAAAACGACCATAATTTTCATGGCATATTCTTATAAATTGCTCTATAGATTATTCTTTTCTTCCCCTTTAAGAGTCCACCTGTATCCCTATACAAAAAGCGTCCTTGCTTTCATTGTTAAGGTTTGCGCGCCAAGTGACTGCCAAAATCGGCGCACGCGGCGATGCGCGGGAAAAGACCGAGCGTCAGTCGTAGTTAGGAGGAGCGCGCGCGCACACGCTAGCCACGCCGCGCTTATAGGTTAGAATTGGCGCGTCCCGCGTTCGCCAGGTGCGAACCTCGCCCGCTCTAACTCACCAACAGTCATATCCTCCCTCTCGCACGCTACCTGCGGACAGCTGTTTTCTCTCGGGAGATTAGTCAGATGTTTCTCGCTAACCAGTCAGTGCTCACCTGACGCGCGATACGGTTATGGCGGCCGGAGGACGTACACCCAAGCAGAGGAGGTTCGAGATGTCAGTGGGAATGGCACTGAGGACGTCCAATACTCCGAGGAGAAGGCGAGGGAGCTGCAAATGCTTGTTTGGCGCACCGGACAGGGACGAGACGAGACGGCTAATGGCCGAGCAATATGCCAGAGAAAGGAAACGCTTCATCAGACGCTTCAATTTTGACATTGAGACAGAATGCACGTACAAATCCGCAAAGTTGGACTCTCCAGTAAAATTTTGCGAAGAGGATAAGGAGAACGCGGAAAGTCCTGTAAGGATAGCTACGGAAGCGCTGGCGTGTGTTGGGAATACTACCGACCTGAGGGTCTTGGGGTCTCCATCAAGAAGGAGTGCTGGTAGTTCTACAAACTCACCTCGTACCCCCCGCACCCCTAGAACGCCCCGGGCTGCACGCACCCCGCGAACGCCCCGCACCCCCGCGTCCAGAAGACAGCTGCAAATGACAGGTCAGTACACACTATTGTTTTAAAAACTACTTTAAACTTAAAGAGGCATCAATTGAGGCAATTTTTCACTTCGTTATTTATAATCCCGTGTCAATCTTGGCCAAGTCATTTCGTATTCAGGCATCGTCTTGCATAATGCACCAGCCAAGGGATTGATTACTGCGTTTTTATTTTATGGGGCCATGTTTGCAGAGGGAATCATAATTGTGAAATATGGGCCAGGTTTGTGTTATCGTAGGAATTGTTCAAATAACTTTAATCAATATTGATAGCTGTTGATTATTTTACTGGCTTCTGCACTACGCCTGTGGTAATATTAATAAATTCCTTAGTTATTCTGTTGGTCTGCGTTACATTTTAATGTAGTCCTGGCTTTGCGCCAGAATACATTTTCCAACTACACACTAAGTGTATTTTGCATTTGTGAATACTGTGACTTCTATTAATGCTTTCTTTTTTTAAACATCTAGTTGACACATTTTCAGTTTTTTTGTTTCTTTCCAAATTATTATTGAGTGAAAGTAATTTATCACCATAAAATGCTGTGTTTCCACTTTCACAAAGTAACTTACCCAAACTTGAATGTAACATTTAATGTTGTGTCACTTTGACCTTTAAACAGCATTCTATATCATTCATTATCATTATTCAGTAGCCCTCATTATGGATGAAAAACATGTCCATATACATTCCGTAGGAAATTACTGTTTCTGAACGAAATAATCTATTTTTCATTATTACATAACTGCATCCAAACATAATTTGATCTTTAAACCCAATATGGATACTATATTTTATATGAGTTCCAATGGGGTCAATGCCCTCTGTTTATTTATTTATTTATTACATTAGGGAAAACAAACAGTAGTATATTAAACATAAACAGAAAAAAACTTAAAATTAAACTTAACAAATATACTACCCACAACATTTTCCACAGATTACTATTATATATTATAGTAAAAACAAACTGTTGTTCTGCTGATGCTACTGCTGCATCTACTCAAACAAACAAACAACGAAAACTTAAAACAGATATTAATAATACTTAATATGATTAAGAGAAAATAAAGGGAATATAATAATGAGAAAATATATAAAAAGTATCATGGTTGAAACATATCACCTTACACAGAACACGTCACGGCACACGTGACTCTGAAATCTACCTAAACATTTATCTTTGGTACCACGTGAGGTTTTTTATTTACATATTCCTCCATTACTCATCATATACATGAAGAAGAAGTTGGAAAACCCAAATAAGGAAACTTATATAATACGAATGATAAAACAGGAGCTGTAGCTGCTGTAGACAAAAGATTACCAAACAATGTATTATATGATAGTAAAATTTTGGTAAACAAAAGTTGTGCCTTAGATAAATCAATACATCTTATGGATGCAGCAGACCTATTCATTACATTGAGCGATAACCTAAACAGAATCACCATAGAATCAAGAGACTCTAAGTCCAGATAAGTCACAGACAAAAAGGGACCTTAAAGCAAAGATGATAAAGAAACACCAGCAGTCTTAAAACGAATGAACTTACACAAAAACATATACGAACAATATCAGAAGCTATTTAGTTTTGTCCATTATCTGCTGATAGAGCGTGACTGCATGACGTAGTAACAAAGGTAATTAATCATTATATCCAAATTGGCATCCCATATTAAGAGAAAATTATTTAGATATGAGTAAGTGAACAAAAAGAACTATATTACATGATTATGTTATGAGTCAGAGTCAGAATAACCGGCTACAGCGATGGTGGGTGTGCGTTCTACGATTTCATAGGTCTTAAGGCAGATTATGATGTGATTAGGTTAATAAAATTGCCCCTAATGATGTTAAAATAACATTTTTAAATATACCTGATTAAGGATTTAAATATCTCCTAATGAATGGTAAAACTGAATCCAATGAATGAAACTTTATCTTACGCTGGCTAAACTTCTGGTTTCTTCATTCATTTGTTTATCCACTATGATCCAAATTAGTTTTACATTTCAGTTTCCGTTCATATCCATTTGTTGTTGGCGATAAAGTTCTAAAAGATAAACAAGCATTTCCTCTTTTAATACTTTGCAAAATTGACTCATGGAGGAACCAAAAACATACTAAATGTAATAATTTTGGTACAGAACCCATCAGCAGGAGTAGGGTTGGTTTAAGTCCAAGATGCTTCGAATCTAAAGATATCCTTATAGGAGTACTTGGACTTAAAATAAAAGAAGTACAAGGCATTATAGTAACTTAAAAAAATCGTCACGCGTCGCTTCTTCCGGGGTATTCCGAGGGACTATTAGAGGGAATCACGACGCGCCTTCCGGTTCAAGCTTTTAAATTAGAAGTCCAAGTGGTCTGCTTTTTCATTGAATGTTATTTTGGCTTTTAGGGACTGCTATATTTCTTAACTAGTATCATGCTGATAATAATATTTCCCAAGTTAATAATTGATTCCCAGTCCCAGTTATAATTACTAAGACGTACGTATTAATTATAAAGACGCTTTCAAAAAAAAATCCTATGGTTAAGAAAGTGCCAAGAGGAAAAGGGAAACTCCAAGCTTGGATTCCAACAATTTATAGTAACTTGACATAAAATACAGAAGTCACATACAAAAACAGTCCATAATCATCCACATGCAAAACTGAACCCAAATAATATGGGAATCCAACTTGAGTCCTTAGAACGATAGCGTGGAGATTGCGCCATATATATAAAACCTTTTATCTGAGTACTGTATCTCTTTCACCACTGTTTAATTTAAACTTAGATACTTACATCATCCCACTGCTGGACAAAATCCCCCATTAATTTCCACGCCTTCTTTTACATACATCATTCTTTCGCCAATGTTGTTGATCGTAAAGTTACATAACCACTTTTTTCACCCATGGGTCTATGAACCACCGCGTTCATCAAAAACATATCTGCTCTCTACACAATGATCAAAGATTCGAGTCATGGCATTCGATCAGTCCATGGTGTCCGAGGTCCTTGACCCGTTACGTCATCTATGGCCCAACATTTTTTGTTTCACCCGTGGTACCATCCGACAAAATGATTTATTGATACAATAAAACTTTTGTTGCTCTAATTTGGACTTTATTCTATGCCAATAAGAGGCTAAGTGGAGCTTTCGGACTGTACTTGAGTTTTTGTCGATAATAACGTAGTAAGTACTTGAAATATTGAAAATTAAGCATCATTAGGAGCATATTTATGATTATGATCATGTCCATGCATCTGGATATAATGCTGGTCACTGCAGCAACAAAGTCCTTAATATTATGTAACATCCCAACATAACTTATTGACTTTAACATAGCTATTGTTTTAGACAGTAAACGAGAAATGATCGCCCAGCCAACTCTTGCGCAGTAATTGTGAAATGAGACGGGTCAGGTTCTAGAACCCATGGAAGACAGCGAAAAATATGTTTTACATTACAAAAACATAATTACAAGTAACATCAATTACTTTCAAACAAAAAAATCGACGCAACAAGGCAGAGCCTATTGAAAAAAATATAGGAGGAGTGTCCAACAATTTGAACAGACTTTCTTACACATAAAGTCAATGACCCATAGATCATCTTATGAGTTACCGAAGATAATTGAACTTTTTGTTGCTCCTTCATCTTAAGTTTTAAGTGGCAAGCTACTTTAATGAACAAGTGTGTCTTGTCTTCATGGATCATCTATAATTTTAGAAGTCATCTTTACAAAAAACTTAAGTTTAGCGTCTCCAACTATAAAGTTGCCTAGTTTCATGTAGGTATATTGATTTACAGCTGTACGTCTACGTGTATAGATCCAGGCGCTTGGCCAAAATAAGTTAAAACTAACGCTGTCATCTGGTTTTTCAATACATTTCGTAAAATAATATCACAAATTTTTAGTATCAGCGCCACCTGTCATCGTCATTCAAGAGCTGAAAGATCTTCGTAGCATTCTAGACATTTAGAGCTTCACATCCATCTCTAGGTACTGTCTGATTTGTTAGATTATATTGAGCTATCAGAACCTTTCTGTTCCTCCCTTAACGTGACACGTATTTTTTTTTTGTTCTTCTGTCATATCTACTAACATTATTAAGTAGTTGAACGACACCGTCATATTGACTTTTGCTAATTTCAAAATTTTGTCTGACCAGTGACCTAGTATTTGAATATCTAATTATTTCGTATATGTGAACTGCAGCGGACGTCAAACCGGCTACAGGCGCTGCATGTTTAAAACTTTACTACCTATCTATTTCAGGCGACAATAGACGGTTCGTCTAGACTCTAGTCATGCAAATGTCTAGGTTCCTAGACAGGCCTGTTTATCACCAGTTAACATCTAAGCTATTCGACATTGAAGTTTTTATTTACCATATCAATGAAGCTAGCCGGTAATAAAATAATCATAAAGTGCCAACGTTTGTTGAACGAATTGTAATGGGCTTATAAAATAAAAGAGAACCAATAACAACAGTTAGTACTGTATTCTACTACATATTATAATTCCATGCTTCTTACTGCTGATATTTATGAAGACGCATTACCAGAAAGCCAACATGAAGCTAGTAAAAAGCAAGTAGTCAAGCATTTAACAGATGCAAATGAAAATCCTAATACATTTAATAAATGCTATAGTCTATTCTTTAAAAAACTTAAACAACAAATAAAAATAAAAAGCAAAGCTGTACACACAACAAACATCAGACAGATACGAAAATGACTGATCAGCTAACCTAAATACTAAACAGATAAAACGCAATAAGTCAAGTTATATGGAAAAAAGTAAATATTTACTATTGATAAATTTCATAGTAGGTTAAACCACGAAACAGTGAGGTGCAAAAGGGCCACTGGATACGATTCTGGAATCACAGCAAGATAACGGAGCCCAAGCATACATAAATAAAAGCGAAGAAAAGCAAAATCATAGTGAACAGGATGCTACAAATATGATGCAAACATTTCAATCAATTCTACAAATAAGTTCTCTTGAAATAACAAAGAGTCTTTTAAATCATGGAACATCATTTATTATTTGATTCTGAATCATAGGCCATAACCATGATCCATTTATAAATCCCTGTGCTTTCCTTGCGACATTTTTCGTCACACCAGTACCTTCTTCTAGCGAAAGCTCATCATCAGGAATTTCTAGTGCACCTTTTGCAACAACTTTTAGGATTTGTTCTGTACAGGTATGGCCAAAGCAAATAAACATGTGACGTGCTCTGGGTGTGTCTACTTCTTGACCTCAATCGATTGCCAGTTGCCAATTGCAAGTAGGTAGGGCCTAATGTCACACCACCTTATTTGATTTTACTTTTGTAAATTAAGTGAAAAAAGGGCCTCTTCACCATTGAGGTACCATGTACTCTGTGTTAGTACTTAGTACCTCAAGTTCTCAATGTTCTTCACGGAGTATTTTAGGAACACATTTTTAGTTGTGTATACATTTTTTAAGAGGGTTAATTTCAATTGATCGTCTCTGATGACTACGAAAACATTCCTTAAAAATTTGCTGAATCTAGATGTCCCGTTGCTTTGTAATATAACGGTATATGTCAGCGGTTCCACATGCGTGGAGTTATTTCACACGAGCCCACTAGGAATGCAATGAAAGCATAATAGAGTCACTAGAAAATGCAATGAATCAAGATTGTAAAATTAATCCACATATGGACTTGTTTTTGCTATCCCCATCGTTTTAAAGTGTTCCAAAGCTATTATAGCTTCGTCTTCATTACCTTTTAAAATGCTTTCATCAGCGCTTTTCTATGGTTTGAAGTCGTTAAAAACGACATCATACTCTTTGCTGTCTCATTTCGCCTTCAAAAGCTCTTTCACAATGAAATTATTAACCCGAAGTCACCTGTTTGAACAAGTTCAAACCTCTGCTCTGACTCATGGAGCAAAAAAGGAAACTTTCATTAGATCATCGGTTTTGTCATCGATAATAATGTTTGAGGAATTTATTTGCTTTAACGATGGTAGTAGAGTATAATGATACTTTCGAGTGAATCGAAAAGTTTGATGTACCTAGGTACATAAGTTTTGAAACCCTAATAGCATTAGATATACATGGACATGATAATTATTCAGATTTGATACAGCTGTAATAGCAATCACGTCATTTCGTTTAAAATACGTTTTTATTTTTATTAATTTATTTATCTTTATATAGATTATTTTCAATTTTGTGAATGTGAGAACGCTGTTGGCCTAGTGGACTGTAGATTTCTTGACCATCATTATTCTGGTACTTGTTGAAAGACCTACACTGTCCTACCATACCTAATAACACTGTTATTTGAAAATATTGTAAAAGCCCATTATTTTTAAAAGAGTAACCGTGGAGTTTCTTGCCGGCTCTTCTCCATAGAAAACAACCAATTGGAACCGTGCACCTAGCTTCTGACGTTTCATAAGTGCCCATGTAGGTTTATATGAAATAAAAATATTTTGAATTGAATTGAATATAGTTTAGAATAGATAAGTTTCAAGCTTCCTCTGTCCTACTATTTTGCAGTGCCCGATAGGGTCCATAATGATGTCATTAAATTTTAAGTTACCTTCTAAGTCCATATTGTGAAATGCAATAAATGATTGAGTATTAAGTATTCAATAAGTTCAGTTTAAAACAGGTAGGTAATTAGTTCAAAATCAAATTTACTTAGTAAAACCACCAGACCACCAGGCTAGTCAGTAACCACACGAAAAGAAGGAGAAGACTTACTAAAAAACCACGACAGTACAATTTTCCTCATAAAATCAAAGGGAAACGGCTCCGATGCTATCAGTTCACGAAATACAAAAACTGTTTGAGAAATATGTGGTCCTGTTAACAATAGAACAATATCAGGAAGTGCATGTCGGCTTTTGATACAAATGATACACTATAGACAGTTTGACGGCTTCGAACATGATATATAAAGTATACATTCTTTTGTCAGTTCCAAATTTTTAAGGTTCGTGGATTTTCTAAGAATCTGCACCTGTCGTCACGACAGATATTTTTGGCTTTATTAGCATAATGTTGCTTCAAAATGGGGTGAGGCTAGCAGGTGACAAAACATTATGAAAAACTGAGAATATATTTTAAAATACTACTGGCAAGATGTTTGAGGATTCAACATGCTCCACCAAGAATCCTGTGCCATATATAGGTACAATTAATGTTCTCAAATCCCAGTAGTCACTTCCCAAGATTTTTTTTATCTCTTAATGAATTTGAAATTGACCATGGCTGGCCTTCACTTGTTCACCAGACACTTTCAAATCCAATGAATTTTCTCCTACGACCGTTGAGTCAACCAGCTCTTCGTATTCATTACCGCCTTCACATCCAACCAATGACGTCCATTCCCTCGTTGTCTGACCGTTAAATTTCAAAAAGCTTCTCATGGAGAATAATAAGAATGAAGCATTAAAATGCTGTGGTTACTTCAACCAGAACAGGCATACCGTGACGGTTTCCCTACGCATCCAACCGTGCCCTATGGGAGCACTTGATGGTACTATTATTATTTACGGAACTGGACTTTTATTACCCAAAGTGTCTGGAATTGGATACACCCGCATTTTTTGGATGTTAGATGTCAATGGTCTCAACAGTCGATTGAATAATCTTCAATATTTAAGCCACTGCAAGAAATAATCTCTAATATAGAAAGCTTTGGTTTGTTACCATGTGCAACTACCAGATAAAACTTCTTGCAATTACTTTTAGTTCTGTAGCGTTTACCCATTTATCATACGTTCTGCCATCTATGATGGTAGCGAAGGTGAGTCGTCGTACCATCCCTTCATCATCATTAAACTCTTCAGAGATACGATACACTTAGTTCTTCGATATATTTGAATGGATTCTATAAATTTTCAATTTAAAATGTTCCACAAACACAAGTACCTCAGAGTTAATTATTTACATTATATGGACTCCCGTGAAACAAGTTTCAGCTTTGGATTATGTAAACTGCAGCGTATACGCAGTTTCGTAGATTGAATCGCCATATATCAAAAATTACAATCTGAAATTCACGTAGCAGTCAATAAAAAGCATATTAAAAGCTAGTTGCCTAGACCTACTTGCAATAAAGAATCCTTCCTCTCCAAAAGAGATGGAATTTTATTGAAATGGCTCACAGTTGAAAATTGCCTATCAACATATTCATGTTCGATGCAAAATACTGAAGTTCGATACCTAGCTGTATATATTATCTATACATTGCATTATTATAATAGACAGACGAGTCACGTGACCGTTTTAGAAGTGCAATGAACCAGTTTATCTTGTATTATGTCATCGTAAGCTAAACGCTGATGTTGAAATGGCAGCACTACACTTCCACGCTAATATTATAAAAATAAAAGAATAGTACCTATATTTGAATGTTTGTATTTTTGTTTGTAATAAATAAGCTGAATGCTATATTATCACTGGGTAACATACTCAGTGATAATATAGCATTCAGCTGGTGAAAATTTTTTTTTTTGAGTTTAGGCTATAATTTATCCCATCAACAATATAACACGTGAAAAAAAAACAAATCTCGCAACGCAGTTCTTCTACCGCAAAGAGATGTGAGATCTAATGTAAAACCAAGTCTGTTAATGTATTCAGTACCTATCTATTTGTCATCTTTATTTCTTTAATAAAAAGAATGACTTTGCCGTCGCACGGCAACATATAATCACATAAGAATAATCTACTATTTAAAATAGTAGTTAAATAAAGCGCAGCACTAATATTTAATGGTAGATTTTGTTGTATGTAGAATGTAGATTCTATTGCCGTGTGCGATTGCCATTATTAAAAAAATAAAGAACAAATTATCGCTTTTTGGCGTTGTTTTACTTATTTATCAAAAGGTTTTGACACAGAATCTTGAAATCCTCCGAAGATAAATAAAAAACAATACGATCGATATGTGCATAATTTATTTAAAGATTCACCAAATTAAATCCCGTTACTTCATTCAGACTTTATAATCAAGTAGGCATGACTCCCGATTCTGAATACAAAAAACCTATAGGTATACACATCCCGTTGTCTTACTCTTTTGCATGCCATTATCCCATACGATACATAGCATGAGACTACCTACATTCTACTACTTAATATTTAAATATCTCTGAACATGCGACACGAGTTGACACGACAGAACAATTTAGTGGATCCAATCGCATAATGTGCGCCGGAACTTAGAGATAATTTGAGAAGAATGCTGACGCTTGTTTGAGATATTTTACTACCTATATCTACTTGTATCTCTATTTGATGTTAGATGGCCTTTAGAGGTCAAAGTTATTAATAGGACCCCGGATATTGTTTTACGTCCAATGTTACACAATCTTCATTTTAAAAGTAGTCGAAAAATTACGCTAAAATTTCAATTACAAAGTTAGCCCCTATGTAATTGCACTTCTCTTTTATTAGGTACACTAATATTAGGGCCTAAAGTTAGTAAAGGTTCATAATTAAAGTTAAAATCTTAACAGGTCATCTTTCATCTAACTTCTAAAATCTAAGATACACTTGCGCAAGTTTAAACTTGCTACAGTATTGAAAATCACACAAGTTTAGAAATTTGCGCAAACATCTTCCAACACACGTTACTGTATACTTGCGCAAGTTGTCTAAACTTGCGCAAGTATATCGTAACGTGTATGGCTACCATAACAGACTAAAACAGACTAAACTTAGATTTTTCGTCAAAAGGACATCGACCATCTCCCATACATCGTTGGGCCCACTATTTGATGAACCGTTACAAGTTCCAAACTAGTGTAATTTGGTAGATTAAAATATCAGCTTTAAGCTGCCTTAGTTTCAGTTTCATTGACAATTGCATAATCAAGATATATGGGGTCGAATCTAAGGTTAGGTTATATTAGTGATTGTGTTATTTAACACTATATTTTGCAATTTTATCAATCTGGTAATGTTCAGAAGACTATTATTAAACTCTTGCAATAGGTTTTTATTGAATCAAATATACAGACTTTAAAGCCTGAATGATATACAGCGGATAATGCCTAAGTATCTAATGTAAGTACCTACTTACAGGTACTTAGAAAGAATAGTTTTTTTTTTTACAATTGCATTGAAAACACTAATCAGATGTCAACTAAATAAGACTCAACCTGGTAGCAAATGAAGTACAGTTATGAGTTCTGTAAAAATATTGTAAGATTTATACTTAATGATTATTAAGGTAGGTACTTCTATGTATTTATTCATCCTAATAATCTCACATGCCATGTCAGATACCTGATTTTTAGTGGATAGATAGGTTTATGATTCCCAGGTAAACTATTATGTAGAAATAGATTAGTTAAAGAAAAGAAACATTTTGGAGGTAGTCATTCTCTTTTATTAATTCACAGAGTGAATGAAAGAATTAGGGGTGAGGCGTATTTATCGTAACAGATATTTAAAAATAACGTATAACCATTGTTCCTAACAATATAACTTATCTGTTACTTAAAATAACAGACCCGCAAAGACTATTCCCTCGGCTGTTACTGATAATTCATTATAATAATCCCCACACAGGCTGTTACCACGACTGTTACTTACATACACACTCACTCAAAGGAAGGAATATAGCAAGGTTATCAATTTCTCTCTCTTCCCCATTGAATAATGACCCTTGCTAAAAAGAGAAACACCTATTATTTACTTCTCAATATGTTTACGTCTCACTCTTGCTAAAGCGGTTAAATACGATTTTCGACTTTAAACAAAAATAATTAAAGAATAATTATATTCAATTGAGATTTAAATACGTATTTATCGTCCGTACAAAAAAAAACAGGCTGTAATAACAGATATTTGAGTCTGTTATTTTTGTGTAACAGTGATAACAGATATCGTGTTTAACCTGTTACAAGTGTTACAACCCATCTCTAAAGATAATGTTTTTTCATTTAATGACATTTTTATTTGACACTGACATTTGTTTAAAGACTTGACTCATTGCCTTTTTAGTCATTTCACGACGGAATGCATGATTTCAACAAAAAACACAAACATTTAAAAAAATATTTTTCTATGTTTAGCTACTGTAAATTAAAATTCTTTCCTATGATTTTGGTTTATCATTAAATAAAGTATTTTTTCCACATTTTTTTTTCTCTGTAATACGTGGGCCCATAATTGGGCGATCTCCTTTTTAAATATTTTAAGGTATATGACAACAAAATAATTTAAAGCTAATTTTGAACATCGTCTTTAACAAAAAGGCGAACAACAAGAAACATGTTTAAGCTGATATTGTAACTAAAATGAACGTATCGTTTGCATATCGATAATGTAGGCAATATGGTACAGTACCCATTATAGTCTAGTAACTGGTCGGGACGTGGGTTATATTTTCAATACTTAAATTAATGAGGCTGATGATATAAATACAATACATTATGCAGAATAGCGAGGAGCTTATGGAGAAGTATGATCTTTATTTGGACAGCGATATACACTTAATAACTCTCCGCCATAGTCGGGTAATAACTACCGCTAGCCCACGACTTTGCCTGCGTGGAGGTCGGAAATAATGCCAAAGGGATCGATTATCGTACTACCGGGAGTCAAAATTATCCTATGTCCTATCCCAAGTCATGGTATATCCGTGTACCATTTCATCCAAATCCGTTTAGCCGTTAAGGCTTGAATGGATAACAAACAGAGAAACTTACTTTGGTATTTATATAATTAGTACGGATAAACGGTTTTCTTGATTATTGAGACCTGAATCTGAAGGAAAGAATACGATTAATATGAATAAAAAAACAATTGTAATTTTTTTTTGGCATTTTTATTTTTTTTATTTTATATTGAATTCGCAATAAATAGACAAACGTACGGAAAAGTCTGTACGGGAGGCCAAACAGCCAGACAAATCTGGACGGATAGAACCCTTCGTTAGGAGGCAAACAGAACCATGTCTTTAGTTAGTATTGTAAAATTATCAAGTTAGTTTAGCTAAAATTACATTACCTACATGTATAAGTAATTTTAGATTCGTACCAATTCAACATCTATTATCAGAAGTCAGAACTAAACTGTCAGATCATTGTGTAAGATTTTCAGTGCAATATTTAAAACTCAAACTTAAAGCATTTGTTTCAATTAAACCATTTACAGGCACTATTGAATTGTCAAGGGGTCAGTCAGTCAGAAATATGGAGCTAGTTGCCCATTCCAAAGCGTAGGTTCCTATGGAGAAGAACGGGCAAGAAACTCCACGGACACTCTTTTAAATCATAATTAACTTAAACATTTAAATTAAAAACTCTTCCCATCCAAATAAGTTTATTGACAAAATATCTACAGGGCGTATCGCTGTGACCTCTTGTTCATGTAACACAGGGCCTGGTGAAAGGTAGTGTTGGGGTTCAATGCCCGCTCGTGCCCTGATAACTGTCGGTTTCCTTGTTTGAGTTTATCCGATAACATACAATGACTCGGCATTCGTTGAGAAAACACCCTCCATACATACATAATATTACACTTACCATACATACAAAATGTATGGGTCGCATTTATTCAAGGTTTATTTGAATAACAGGAGCTAAAGTTGGTAGGTTCAATTTGGGAGAAGAATGGAGGAATTACTGTTGGACGTTCTTTTATTCGGCTTAGTTTATATTTGTATGCGTATGCGCACGTTTTTATGGCGGTGATTGAAACTACACGAGTCAAGAGGTAGTTCCGACTTACTAAAGTTAACTCTGTTTATAGAAGTGATATACTAAATAAGCTGTTTAATTAGGAATACTACGAGGAATTTACTAATGCGTTAAATAAAATCAGTGAAGCTCTGAACCCTGAAAACCGCCCTTTTACCTGCTACAGTCACAGTAAAATCTACCGAGTAGTTATCGGCATTGTCCCTAAACATGCTGAGGTTTTGCATTATCAAGATTAAGGCTTTTAAAAAACAAATTCATAGTAAAAAACTCTACAAGACCTCACCATTCAAACTCCTCAATTCTCACTTCCTCATGGCACCTTTACCCCAGAATACAAAGTAATATTAGGCTGCCCGTATGCTCGTGCTTTAGGCATCCAATTGTAAACCATTTCACACCCGAAAGGCACGGTTCCTGACATTCCTCATTCGTCGTGCCCACGGTCGGACCATCTAGTTAAACTGATTCTCCACACTGGTTCCTTACATAGATCATATTTATGATTATAGTGTGGCCAGTATCTTTGCAGTCCGTATAGCGGACTGTCAGCTGGTTGGGAGTAGGGTTACCATTTCGAAATTTGAAAAGTCCTGACAAAAAGTCAGATATGCAAAAAAAGTCCGGACATTCTATTTTGTAATCTAAATAATGTTTAATTGTAAAAATTATAATTATTAAAAGTGCCCAAAAGGCTGGCAGCATTGCCACGTTGAATGGCAATGCTGATTCTTTTGTAATCTTGTTATTTTCTGCAATTTTTTTTTTTTATAAAAAAAATTGCCATAAGTAGACAAAAGTCCGGAAAAGTCTGTACAGGAGGCCAAACAGCCAGACAAATCTGGACGGATAGAACCCTTCGTTGGGAGGCAAAAAGAATCATGTCTTTAGTTAGTACGGCAAAATTAACAAGTTAGTTTAGCTAAATCTGCCTACATTAAAACAGTTAGGCATACATCTTGAAATTAATATTTAAACCAGTACCTAAAGAACTTAAGGAGCTTTTCAGGCACAGCGTTAAACATTAAAACCTAGACCATTTCTCGTCTTTGCAAGTCGTTTGAAGTACAGCCACTTTCCTCGTTGTGTTTTATCGAATAATAAGCTCCAAGTAATTACGAAACCCCGTAAAAGAAGGTGACAGCGCAGCTAACATCCACACTTGAGCAAGACAAAGGGAAATAACATACAAATGACAAACTACTCTTTGTTTTGCTTCTATTTACTACCCAATATAGGTAATAAGTTGTTTACCGTAAAAGAACAGGAATTCGTATGGTATAGTTCGATTCAAAGTTGATGGCGGCTCGGAAGTTAGCTGCTCGCTGCGCAGTACCGCACCCCTCACCCCCGCTGACCCATGAATTTGTTACTGCGCAGCGACTCGCCTCATGTTCCGAGTCCGCATAAAGTTTGAATCGAGCTATACCTCAGCGACAGTTGCTGGTTGCCAATTTCACCGATACATTGGTGGTTCTGCACACTACATTAATTTTAGGGCGTCATTTCACCATTTAAGGCACCTTTAGGGACAGTGGCTCGCTCGCTGGTTTCACACATAAGTAGGTGGTTTGATTTCTATTTCACCGCCTTTTAAAATACACTAAACCACGGTAGGCTTAATAACAATCAGTTATTATTACTGCCAGAACAATAAAATATAGGTAGTGCTTGATCTTTATTCTTTTGTGATTGCGTTTCTAAATTTTAAATGCTAGCTCCTTTTAGGGTATGACAAAAATAATTAGAAGACCCTGTAAAAACATAACAAAAGTAAGTAAAAGTTTCGTATTTTTCTCGTATGTTCAAAATCTAAACAAAAATGAAGGATCTTTGCTTTTTGGCTACGGTGGCTTAAAATGGACCATATTCGACAAAAAGAGGTAAATCACTATCATTAGATTTTTATCTTATTTTAAATTAAATTTTAGTTGACTAAATATCATTTTGGAAAACTAAGTATAATGAAATAAATGAAAAAAAAAAATATATATATAGTTAAAATATACACGTTAAGGTTGAGTTGAAATTAACTTTACTTTAAGATTTCTAGTGGACCACGATTCACTTTGAAAACAAAACAGGCACAAACAATAAAACTAACTAATGAGACAACATAAATTAATTCGATTTTATACTCAATTATTTGAGTACAAAGGTAAGGTACTGCTTGTTTCTTAAGAAATTTCTTCCATCAGACCTGCGAAAGGAGAGATCTCAGAAAGCGATAAGGCCGCCCATTGTACATTTTGTAGTGTTAAATATATTTTTTTTGTTACTTATGTATTTTCTGGTGTACAATAAAGTATATATTAATAAATTAACGAGAAATGAAAAAGAAATGTAGACAATAGTTTGTGAGAACAAGAGAAAAATAATGAATTATTTAATGTTGCCGCTTTTAATTATAACTCAGCCACAGTATAATGGAAATCTAAAATGTAATAAATGCGAAGAACTGCTCAAAGGTATTCAAAAAAATAGTTTCTAGATTGCAGTACGTTATAGAAAAAAAAAACTATGTACCTAATTGTTCATTAATTAATAATTAATTATGTAGTGGCAGTTGAGCCGAGTTGCCGTGTCTGGCCATACCGCTGTTAAACCCGCGATGGTTTTAACCAACCATCGAATCAAATCTCAAATTACAAATGCATGTAAACCGTTTTTTGTTTTTGATTAATAAACTGTAACAAAAAAAAAATTACACACGTTATGAGGTTATAATTTAGCTAAGCTTCATCAAACCGGATTGAGTTTAATGACACTAATACCAAATGGTTTGTTTCCTGCTTTCAAATACAGTTAGTCACGTTTTAGTCTGCTATATTTTAGTCATGACATGTTTTTACATGAGTCTAAAATTATGTAGAATATTTTACGCAAAGTACACTAGATATTCTTCTTTTTTAAGGTGTGATGGACAAGATTTCTTAATTAAATGAACCAGAATGTCATCTACCTATACCAATATTATAAAGAGGTAAAATTTGTGAGTTTGTATGTAAGGGGTAGGTAATCTTCGGAAATAGCTTCAGCTTGCAAATTGCGTGTGTTTAAGAGTGTTCATCCAAAAAGTTGGCAACGTCACAAAAATCTCTAAATTAAAAAATATTTTTTGACACTACTAAAATCGAATTTGACAATCGCGACTCCACGTGTTACTTGTTTGCCCCACCCCATGATTTTTTTTTAAAGCCGGGGAATTTTTCACTTTTTGTATGTAAAATATGAACATTATTACCCACATGTTGAGTCTAAGGGGTTCATGGGTTCAAAACGACATTATCATTATTTTTGCGATAGGACTCACCATTTTCGAGATATAGCAAAAGAAAAGAAAAAAAAGATACAGTACTGTTTTTGCACCTGAAGTCGAGGCGTTGGTGTGAATTTTAGTTCATGACAACTAATTTTATCACATGTTCCCTTTTTAATCGCGATCAAAAATACTCAGGTTTAGTCAAGTTTGGTTTTTACAATCAAAATTTTTGTTGAAAAACGTTAAATTCAGAATAGCAAAATTCCCATTTTCACAAAATTATGAACTCAGTGCCATCTCAGTGCTGTCAATCGAAAATATAGTAAAGTTGTGTCACTTTTGTCTAATCCAGAATGGGAAATCGACGTTTGACAGAAATAAACAAAATTTTAGTGATTTTTTGGCTCGTTTAGAGGCATTTGTGACAAGAGAATCGGCACCACTGTCACCGAAAACACAGACAAGTTCAACATTTAAACACATATCCTCATTATAAACTCGTGTGGTCAACCAACCTACATTACGTTTCAGGAAAGTTTCAACATTGTTGAAAAATGAATCATTTTACGAAGAAATCGGCGTATTATTTTGTATTTTGTTTACTAACATTCGGAGCCGAGTATCATACTCGTAACGGGATCTAGGGTGAACAACCGACGTATGTAAATGTATATATGGTAAATTTTGCGAGACTAAAAAACTTGTTTAAACTAGTTTTAGTTCTAGTAAAAAAAAGATTGAGATCTTTTCTGGGAAGTTTTTAAGTAGATATAACCTTTTAAATTTTGAAAAAGGTTTTATTACAATCGTGTTGTTGACAACTCAAGCCTAACTTCTCAACGTTTTAGTCGTCGAAAACTCAAGTTAAGACCGCGTCAAAAGCTAATACGGCAAGTTAAAGTTAATAAAACTTACGCTAGTAAGTACCTACGTCAAGTTACTACTGCGCATGAGTAGCTAAATGACCTACTTTTGTGCAAGTTGCGCGGAACTGTTCGCAATAACACGGGGCTAGGTACCTAGTTATTGCTTTTCTAAGGAGAAAAGCTTGGGTCGGGAAAATGGCATGTTGTTGAGGAAAATTATAAAGGCTTCATTTGTAGTCTTTATAATTTTCCTCAACAAAGATAAGGAAAAAAAAAGCAATTGATAAGGATACATATAGAATTGTACGTAGCACAAATGCTACGTTTATACATAAAATAAAGCGAAACATCTAAGATAGGTACCTACTTCGTTTCAGTTACAGGATTGATCATTGTGACCAATTCAATTCGAAAGAGTTTTTCCCAAGAATAAATTGACTTGAGGGCAAAAATCCTGAACAAATCAACCTATATTTTTTTTGAGAATTTTTGAAACAGTATCCAAAGATATTGGAGCATAAAATGATGTTAAAGCAGCTACTCGTAAAATACTTCCGTTTCTGCTGATCCTATAAAGGGCTAATCGTAAAGATTCAAATAATCTCATGCTCAATGCTCACATAACGTATTGTCCCGAATTAAAATCAAATGGCATTTCGGATCGGCGTACGAGCACGGTTCGCAGAAACTAAGGCTGTGCTCTTACAGCATGCACTACATGCACGATCAGTAGCGAATTACTAGAAAGAAAAAAAAAAGAAAGAAATAAATATGTTTATTCTGCACAAACAAAATGCACATTTAAAGAAAAAACACAAATACAAAAGTAGCCAAAAGCCTCGTATTCAACCAACAAATAAAATTGGAGGCAGCTACTGAGCTTAGCAGCTTTACTGCAGCAGCCTGCAGCGAAAGGTTATTCTTGCATTATTCGTTTCCTTTCAGTGACTTAATTGATTTTTTAGGTATTGGTACCCAACGGGTGCCAGACGGAACCCTAGTACTAAGACTCCGCTGTTCGTCCGTCTGTCTGTCAGCGGGATGTATCTCAAGAACTGTAATAGGTAGACAGTTGAACTTTTCACATATTGTGATTTTCTATTGCCGCTATAACAACAAAAACACGTTGCTTGTATGGGGACTCCCTTTGAAACGTCTTTAATTTTTGGCGTTTTTTTCTCGATCTTAATACGGTACGACATTGATCGAATTAGTATTCAAAATAGGCATAATGTTTTCAGGAAAGGCATCCTATGCTAGACATAATTTCATAACATAGATATAACTTCATAAATTAACTTATATAAGCAATTTTCCGCCTTTATAAAGACGTATTATGTCCATACCCTTACCACAGCCATACTTCAAATTTTAATACACAGTGTTTTACTTCCAGGAAACGTTTGGCAACACTTACTTGCGCCTGCGCAAGTTTATGACTAACATTGAGACTATCTTACCTGATTCTTACTGTCTTACACGAGATTTGAATATAATTTTATATGACGTGTAAAAGTGATTGCAATATCCTATTTACAGAATAAACAATTTCATTTCATTGAATATCATTTCATTCCAATGCATGTTGTTTTATGGTTTTTTAATTTAAATTGGAGTTCCTTAATTAGTCATGGTTAAAGTGATCTTAAATCCAGACGTTATGGAATTAGGAAACGGTGTTTGCATTTCATTAATTTATGTTACATTATTAATTTATTAGTGATTGAATTTCATTGTTTGTGACGCTGTCCTGTCAAAACTTTAATAAATTGTTTGTGACAATAGACAAAAGGACGATCAGTTTTCCAGATTTTTTACATTTTCCGGGAAACGTTTCCATAAAAACTTAATTCCGACTATTACGAACATTTTAAAATAAAAAATAGCCAAATTGGTTGAGCCGTTCGCAACTGATGCGCTTACCAAGGAACAGAATTTAATTGTTATTCATATTGATATCGATTTAGGTAACATAGATCAACCGGCTACTTTTTAACCTAACCTTATTTCTGTATTTCATCTCACTTAACTCGGTTTTCAGCATCCACAAAGTCCTTCACTTTTACGTAGAGCTAATGTCAAAAATAATCTCACGAATTTTTTTAAGTTTTTTTTTTAGCCATTCTTAATTCAAAATCCTCAGATGCAGCAAAATGGCGTTGTTTACCTACAAAAAGCTACTTTTACTAGACACAGGCTAGGTTTACTTAACCGCTGTTAGTCTAAAACTTTAGCCTCTCGGTGAATGTTTGCTCAAAAGTGTGCTTGCACAAATAATGACACGTCTGTCTAGCTGAGCACTGACATTAAATCGACTTTTGAGAGGTAAAGTAAACAACGCGCCATTTGTACACTTGCGTGCAAAAAATTGGCCCACCCCATGCTCTTTATTTGAGAGACGATATCTCAAAAGTATTAATGAATATTCTACTTATATGTTGTGTGAAGGTTGGTATCATGGTATGGTAAGATAATGTTTATTTTGATAAAAGCAATATTCTTGACAAGATCGACTTGATTCTTCAGATTCCTTCAGACACTTTTGTTTGAAAGAACTGCGTTGCTTTTTTGTCCATGAAGTTAACTAAAGCTTAATTTTGTTTATTACTGTTCATTTATTGATCATTTAACTTGAATATTTATTCGACTGGTATATGTTTGTAAGTTCGCGAGTTTCTAAAAAACGAATGAATCAGTTTTAATATTTTTTTCACGTAATCTACTTAAATTCAGGAAGGTTTTAGTACAAAATATATTAAGTTGTTGCCATTAAATTTGTTGGATTATAATTTCAAATCGTATAGTGAACGAGGTGGATCGATTTTTTTGCACGCAAGTGTATTTGTCTGGGTTGCTGCACTATTTTTATTGTGTTAGAACTCGTCTGGCTTACAGACATAAGAAGAATTTTGTCATCACAAAAATTATTATTCTCTGGATATGTCAACTCTTTCTGTCTAACCCCTTTTTTGCCAGCCTATTCTGAATTTCTTTCCCACTGCTAGTATGAGGCATCCATCCATTCATGACCTTACTAGAAAAAGCAATACACCTAAGGTCTATTTAAATCATTGTTTCCAATTGATGTTATTTCTACTCAAACAAACATCAACTTTATGCAAGACTAAATAAAGTTGATTTTAGACTGACTGTACTAGTCAGTCTAAAATCAACTTTATTTACACTTACACTTAATTACACTTAATTACACATTTATACTTTGTTGAAAAAGTCATAAAAATATATGAATTTTTAGCGCAAACTGAACCTTATGAGTAGGCATTACAGTTGTTTTTCCTAAAACTCGTGTTTGCTTACATGTTTAGCAAATAAATTGCGAACGCAGATTTCTATTTGATCGTTCATTCTTTACCTCGCACACTTAAACCTAAACTTAAATAATATGTCCTAGGCAGGTAAAAAAATATTGACGTTACCGGTTAGCGCAGGCGCTCTGCCTACCCCACGAGCACTCGCGTGATAATACAAAAAATAAACAATTACATAAAATCTTGAAGCTATCTGTTACGGCGCAGGAAAAAGGAAACAGCACCAATTACCTGCGTGCTTTTAATTAGCGCAGTATTTTTAATACTACATAATTGTGGAGTTGCTGGGATTTGGGATTTTTTCCTACATAAGTTATTGGATTGACAGGATAAATAATAATTATTAAGTAAACTAAAATCGGAATATTTTAAACCAATAAATAACCAACAGTGCACGTTATATCAGACTCAATACTAATATTAAAAAGCGGTAAAAAATCTGTGTTTGTATTTAGGCGGTAATCTTCGAAACTACTGATTCTATTCCGAAAATTCTTTCACAAATGGAAAGCTACAGTATTGCCGTGTCATAGGATATGTTTTATATTGAAACAACAAATATTTCACACGGACAGTCGCGGGCAAGCTAGTATAGTAAAAATATTGTTGTATTTTGCTGGTTTTTTCAAAACGTTTCCAAGTAGGTAATGGAGATTTATAAAAGTAACGTAAAATATCACTTTACTTTCATTATTCTCTATTCCCACGAAGTCAAGCACAAATCACCGAAAAACCTACATTAAAAAACTACTACGCGGAATTATGATTCAATCTATAAGTGAAACCATGAAGTGAGACATGACATACTTATTCACTTACCTTTAAAGAATTCTATGAAACGACCATTAAAATTACATAAAAAACCTGTACAAAACCCACTGCTTGAAATAAAGTATCATCTTTTTCCATCAACCTTCTCTTTTATGGGACGAATCGCTCTTACCAGAGATACAACTCACAAGAAAATGTATAGAAATACAGCCTTTTATGTAAATCGTGCGACGGCACCATAAAAATAACACATAAACAATAACACTGGTAAACCACGTCGGCCATTGTTGAACGAATGTATGCGTAAAAAATTAAACGAACGGTAAAATAACCTGTTATCAGACGGTAAGTTAAGGAAAACAGTCGTCTTAAAATACAATTCTGTTTAAGAAAAAAACTGTTTATCTAAATATTGAATCGTCCTGTAGTTATAGAAAACAATCAACATTATCACAAATCATTATTTTCCAGAAAGAAAAAAAACTACCCATAATTCAAACGCCAAGAAAACATTGTCGTCAAAAAAATCAAACACCAAAATAATCGAATGGACGATAATTGGTGTAGCCACCCTACTCACAAAGTTGGGTTCGCGTAACCCAGGTAGCTGTCCGCCTGGGCTCAATAAATACGTCCGTAGTACTTCTTTTTTTTTTTTACATCTCGCTGTCAGCCACAGTGGGACCAAACCTGTTTTTATTTGCGAATAGTGCTGTCTCTTTCTTGCTTCTTAGATCCTTTTTTTTGTTTTTGAGTGGCCAGTTCACACTTCTTCAATTAAAGAGTGGGGCGATGATAATATATTGAGAGGCCATTTGGTGATGAGGAAGCTTTGTTTTCTGATTATTTTAGTACCCGTAATATTAATAATTTATGTAGGTAGGTATATCTGTGGTTCATTCTGGGAGAGTTTTCAGTCTAATCTCTCACTACCTCTTTTTGCACCTACAGAATCTGTCTATGTTAATGTTACTGTGCAGTTTCACTACATAGAAGTTACTTGTGAAGCCTATTGAGGCTGTAACGGTCAAAGGACTAAATTTTTAAACTGAACACTTAGTCCCTTGACATCACTCTGAACTCTAAACTTAAGACCGCATTCATTAGCACCCTGTATCCTAAATACGTAATACACGATCAATCGGAATTTGAATAGTTTTGAAACAATTTGCTAATCCATTGCTTCATAAGTTCGAAAAAAAAATCTGCTCAACAACGTAAATAACGCAATTAATGTTGTTGAACTGTCAAAATTATTGTCGTAATCGTTTACGAAAATGTGTTGCGTAATTAGATAGCTGAATTATAACTTTCTAAAAACAAAACATTAAATCAGTCCTTCCATCAAGCCTTCTTTTATAATTTAACCACTCCATACAACGGTAAGCTCATCTTACCCAACACACACAATTCTCAAATAACAAAACGCTGACAGTAACAAAACGCAACAATACGTCGACAGTAACATTACACGAAAATACGCGTAACACAAGAAACGGGAATAACGCAAATAAGCAATCTTATTGTTCCGAGACAAGGCGTTTTAAATATCGCTTGAAATCGACACCATCGGTGCCTTGTGTGATATTGTAACCTGCTTCTGCGCATATTTTGTTTACTTTGCGAATTGACACGCCAATTTTGTGTGGTTATTAGTAATATGTGGGCAATCCATTAATTTAGACATTAATTTACCAAATGTCCACTTGTGACACCTATGTAAACCATTTACGAGTAATTTATCATTTTAACTTTTTATTTCATTCATTTTAAAATATAAAATGTTAAATTACTTGAAAATGGTTAACATTTGCTTAAGGGTCATTTGGTTGTAAATGACCTCTCCTACTAATGGATCTCCCCTTAATGGATTGCCGACAAATTACCAATAACTTTGTATATTTAATAGTTTTATTGATCTAGTGTACTAATAAAATATAGCTTAGCATTCTATATGTTTGGGGTTAAGAGTAATTAAAATGATAAAATGTAAGGATTACGGTCCGTTACCGTAGAGTCGAAAAAGGTGATCATGGTTTGAAAGATCCTCTTGTCTGCTAACAGCAGTGTGGTGATTATTCCCTACGGGGATTTAATGTAAATATTACATTAAATAGTTACATTAAGCAGTGGAGATTTAGAGAGTATCACGTTTTCAACAACGTGAAAGAATGATGCCTGAAGAAACCTGGACGTTGCCATAAATTAGTTTTAATTTTAACGTGAACAAATATACTCTAAACTCTCAGATTTTAGTTTCATAAACTAATTTTAGTTTTTCTTCTTTTACAGATTATTGGACATTAAGAAAACATGCAGATGGTGCGTCTAGTGACAAAGAAAACTAGCTAAAAATCTACTTAAATTATAAGTTATGAACTAATTTTAAACTTAGCTTAGTCGACTAAAAGTTCAACCCTATGTAAAAAGCATGCGTTTTTTATAAATTATTAAAATAAATATAAATTTTATTTGTATTTATTTATATAAATAATAATTAGCAATCATTTTAGGTGCCCAGTGTTCCCTATTTTACAACTTGTGACTTTTTCGAAATTAAATTTAAAAAATATAAAAAACTAACTATGTATTAGATATAATATGGTTTGGAAGTGTAAAATACTTTTGGATAATTAGAGGCTAAAATTATTTCAGAAATTATAATTAAATCATTAAAACAATATAATTATTATTTTAAGTTTATTTGTATAGGTTTCAAGGGAAACAGGCTGAAACAACCAAGAAATGTAGCCTTTTGCCCGACTGCGAAGAAAGAAGGGTTATATTTTTTGTACTAAAATTTCCAAATAAAATCTTAGTTTTTTTTTCAGACTAATGTAACCTTGTATATTTAGCTTTTTCAATTATTTTGCAATTTTTTAAAAATGATGTCATTTTACTTTTGTAGAGCAAAAGATTCCTCATTTAATTATTTAATTGATATTAAATATTTGTATGTAGGTAGTTAACTCATGTACAAGTTTTACTAAATAATTTATGAACTTTAAAAAAAAATGTGTAATCATCATTAATTGCGGAGAATCTAATTTCTCAGCAATAAATAATGCAATAACCTCTTTCAATACTGTACAGAATATGAATAAGGCTCAATTCATACTATAATAACGCCGACATTGAAATGATAAGAAGTTCATCAGAGCTTTTGGCCCAACTTTCAGTCCAATTCGTCGAGAAACCTTATCTGTTAAGCACCCTTATATGGCTGGAGGCTTTAAGTTGGCTTAAGGCAGCCACAGGATAGCCCAGTTAAGTAGTCACGACCTCGGAGGTCAAATACGAGAAACCATAAAAAAAGCACCCTTCTTGAAACTATTGCTATATTCTATAAAAGCAACTTCACAAGATACGTTTTCTGAAAAGATAAAGAACAATGGCCATTTTGGACTAAAAAAAACAGACTTAAGGCGCAGACAACAGGCAAACGGTAAAAGTAGTCTAGACTTAAACAAAAAATTGCCAAATCTATATAGTTTGTAATAGCGGAAAAAATATATGTGGATCTCGAACATATTTCTGAGATTGTTACCAAAACACGTTTTGAAAAAATAGTCTCGATACAAATTAACGTTAAACTAACCCTTTTCCTTGAGCTCTAATCCAAAAATTCTGTATTAAATAGCAACGTACGTTGGTATTATAATTAATAACAAGAACGTCTTATTTTAATGCAGAACTTGGTTGTTTTTTATTACCGATTACTCAACTTATTTTTGAATAAATCGATAATTGCTTCATATTTTGCAATAAATTACAGGCATTGTGTCATCGCGTTTCTCTTTCTTTTCTATGCAGTCCGACAGTGACCGCGGTTTAGCTGTTGTCAGCATCTTAATTAGAGGTCAAAGATCTTATCGACTATGTTGGCATAGTATGAACCGACCCTTGTTTTTTAATACAGGCATAATATAATAGTAGTAAATTCATGTTAGTCAGTCAGTCAACGAGAATACGAGATGACTGACTTACATGCATTAAATACTATTATGTTCAAGATCTCAGTTAAAATAATGTCCAGGGGCCTTATTATGACGTATTAATGCCACCATTATTCCAGTGTGAGTGAGAGACGGAGCTATACAAGGCCGCTAGCACCATCCTTTTTTCGCAGTGGAATAATGATGGCATTAATACTTCATAATAAGGCATAATAAGTTCATAATAAGTTGCCAATTTTCTAAACGATTTCTATCTGTTTTGTCAAACTTAAGTGTCTATTTCAACTCCTCCTGGTACTTTTACCGACAGCCCTTACTTCTTTAATTGGGAAGGGCTATCACCAGCAGTTGACTGCGATAGACTCCGAAAATTTATGTAATTGTCACCAAACCTGGTGGTTGGTCCCCTTTTCGTGTCTACAAGACTGTAACTGTAACGGAAAGTGATGAAACACACCCTTAAGTCAATTTGTAAATTCGAATGTACTAATTCTAATTGTTATTTTAAAACGAAAATATTTACGAGTTTCTCTGCAGTAGATAAAGCAGTACTAAATAAAGTAAACTACTTATAATTAAATTTTTAGAAACTGTCAAAAATACATTATATTAATTCTCTAAATAATAAAAAAAAACTACATCTTGTATTTTCACCATTAAAATATAAAGCAAAAAAATAAAGAATAGAATCCCCTTCTTCTTAGAATGTTGATGGCAATGTAAATTGATTCGGCCCAGAATTTGGCTACGAGTGCCCAATGTCAATATTTTTGTAAAATAAACTAAAATATTATGCTAAGTGTATTTTCATGTAGAATCTAGTCTATGATCTCTGCAATAATGTTGTCTATGACCGCTCTCAGTGGTCTTCGCTTCCTAATAATCTGTCCTTTAGTTCTAGTGTGTATTATAGTTAGTTTAGCAAAGTTTTTTATTTAGTGACTAGTGACAAAAGTTAGTATTTTGTGTGTCCAAATAAATAAACTAAATGGAATTTACATCTTGTTTTTCTTTTGTACATAACCTTTGGTCCCCTTCTGGTTGCTATACACTTGTCGTCACACTCGGCACATTCGATTCGGCACTATTTGTTGAACAAAAAAGCGGGCCTGAAGCAATTACTACACATGTTCAGCTATCATTCGGCTTATGCCGATCGGCCAACTCTTTCCGGTATCTACCCTCGCTGAATCATGTTCGGCCCGGTACGATACGAGTTATGCCGAGCGGCTTTTCCCGAAAATATACATATGGTTGTGCCAAATCGCACCGAGCGGAACGAGTGTGTAGCACCCCTAACAAAATTATTTTGCTTAACTTAACCCAATGGATGGTTCCTTTTTTAAATGAATGTGGGTATTTACTTAAATAACAAGCGCTTCTGCTAAGCGAGCGTGAGATCGTGGGTTCAATTCCCGGGTCGGTGCTTAGGGTCTTTCCATAGCGAAATTCTCAGAAGTAGCCCGATGTCTGAAGTGTAAGATTAATGGCAATAGGCACGCCACTAAACGGAACTTAACTCAAAACACATTCACGCGACCACGCCTGTATTCCTTGAAGGGTTAGGCAGACCAATCTACCTATACTACACCCACATTTCGCCAGTTATGTTTAAGTAAAATGGGTGTGAGCCTATTGCCATCAACCGGGCACAAATCCAGACCCCGGGCTGATACTGAGAAATTTCAGATGGACAAATCTAATAACACTGCCCGACCCGGAAATCTAATCCAAGACCTAATGACCTCAGCACTAGCGCTTCGTGAATGATGATGATAATGTCAGTTAGCGTCTACGTCTGAGGGGTCGTGGCTATGTAAAAACAGCCGCACGGGTCGATCGATCAGGTTAAGCTACGCTTTCCGCGGTCAGTTCGTGGATGGGTGACCATCTTAACCTACCGAGACCCCTCCATGCCTCGGAAAGCACGTTAAGCCGTTGGTCCCGGCTGTAATTATTGGATCTTTGTCAACCAGTCTTACCAAGGGGTATCGTGTTACCCAGTAACTGGGTTGAAGAGATCAGATAGGCAGGCGTTCCATTAAAAATACTGGTATTCAGCTGCATCCTGTTAGACTGGAAGCCGACCCCAACATAGTTGGGACAAGGCAGGCAGATTGAGCGTCTGCATGCGTTCACGTGAGACTCTAAAAGCCAAAGTACAATAATAACACACTTACGAGGATATTATGTGTTGTAATGAATACATGCAGGAATCCGAGGTGTCAACCGTGACGATTTATGGAGGGAACTGGGTGACCTAGCAGTTACTAGCTGGCTATCAGCCAACAGACTAGCTATGAGCTAGGCATTTTAATTAGTATGACTGGCATTTACTACTTTGTTTATTATACGTGCTTCCCGAGCCGGGGGGTATCACACCGCCAACTTCCGAACTCCGGGCTGTAACTTAACGTACTAAGAATTTCCTAATGGAAAAACCAATAACACTTATCCCGACCCGGGAATCGAATCCAGGCTCAACAGTCGCGCTCACGACCACGAGATCAACGGGGCAGCCGTTGGCCCTGCGCCTGATCTCTCTGCGGTTGTGTCGGATTGCCGTCCCATCGGGCTATGAGAGTGAGGGAAGAGTGAGTGCACCTGTGTCTGCGCACACACTTGTGCACTATAATATCTTCCGCGCCGAAGTCTGGTCTCCGCTGAGATTATTCACCATGGCCGAAATTCGGTCTAGACGTCTATTATTATTAGAATGTGTTGACATTTCTCGGGACCCTGGGGTCCCGGACCTTTAGGCGTACGAGGGGCTGAAGCCAACTCGCAGAGGACCGATAGACGTTTTTAATTAAATGAGGGACCAATCGACGATTATCCCTGTATGCACTATGCAAGTGCACCCAACGAAAACCCCCGGTTCATTTAGGACTATTGCAGGATATGGAAACAAATATATTGGACTATGGGTTTGTATGGCTTAAGTTGAATGGTGACCTGGAACTATGGAAAGACTATGGCCCCTGCATAACCAATGTATTATGTATATACGGACAAAATGGGGGTAACTAGCACACTCAATAATGGGCCCCCGAAAACTGTCGCTCGCACATAGTGACATAGCGACAAGCAACATGTCCTGAGGTGCTTGAGGAGTGGAGAGGTATTCCACGGCTTTCAGAACAATCCCAGAGCCTGGAAGATGGTCAAGATCCTTACGAGCACTTACTGCAATACTTCCTTTCTCCGAGCACGTTTGCTCTTGCGAAACTCCACTCAAGCCGGGCAATAAAGGCAAGCCAGAGACGAGGAACAAGATTTCTCCCAAGAAATAGAGTCTGTGGGGTCGATACTGCTCAACAGCTGCGGGTCAAATGCTGTCTGTTGGGGTATAAAAACCAATCAATCTGCCTACCTTTTCCCAACCATGTTGGGGTCGGCTTCCAGTCTAACCGGATGCAGCTGAATACCAATATTTTGCATGGAGCGACTGCCTATCTGACCTCCACAACCCAGTAACTGGGTAATACGATACCCCTTGGTAAGACTGGTTGTCAGACGTTGTCAGACGACGGGATTCTGACGACCCGTAACCACTGTCAAAGATCCACGAATTACAGCCGGGATCAACGGCTTAACATACTTTCCAAGGCACTTTATGTATGCATGCTGATAGAGCGGAGGAGTCTCGGTATGTAAAGATGGTCACCCATCCACGGACCAACCCCGTCAAGCGTAGCTTAACCTGTTGTATCGACCCGTGTGGCTGGTATTACTTAGCCACGAGTTCCTCGAGGGTATAGAACCCATAGGAAGGTATACGGTACAACAGAGGTAAGTTTAATGAGTATTAGGTAACTACAGGGTCAAATTGAATTACCTAGCGAAACTCCGCAGATGTGGTGGTATCGATATCTAAGCACGATAAAACAAACTTCTCAACTCATACTTCTAGTAACAAAACTAACAGCAGTCGTTGACTCCAAAAAAAACAGAAATTTTTCATCATCGTGAGATATTTCTTGCCATTAGAAGCCACGTCAAAGGCCCATGATGGGCAGCATAAGAACTCTGACACCACCACACGAAAAAGAAGACAGAAAGAAGATACCTATAAATAAATATTCTGTCTAGATGTATCATAACATATGTTGCTGTTTGTGTATGTGAGTATATATGTTTGTAAACGCACCCACGATACAGGAGAAATTCCTAGTGTGGGGCAACGTTTTTAAAAAAAAAAATAAAAAAAAAAAAAAAAAAATATAACAGGTCTTTGCCCTGCAGTGAGACAAATACCTGCAGGCTACCAATGTGGTAACAACCATAATCGAAAGAAAATCAATCTTGATTTCTTATACCAATAATTTCATATAGAGTACAAAAAATACGTATTCTCCCAAAGACACGTAGACAGTAATAACATGTTTCGATTGATACCAGATACCAGATGACGCATAGTCTCAGAAACAGGTAGCTAGCTATCTGTCTAGACTGAACTACAATCTGTAATCACAGTATTTCTTTACTCTCGGGATAAATACTGAGAATCTAGCAATAAAATTGTATGGTGATGCTTACTTCCTGTAAGCTGTGTTTATTTCTAATGGATAAATTCAATAATAATAATAACTATGAATAACAGATATATTTTAATAAGTAAAATAACAAAAATAAATTATAACTTAATAATTATACTACATTAATAATAATGAATACTTTTTAAGCGAGTAAAGAAATAAGCAATACTAAATATAATTAAATAAATAATATATGAATAGATAGACCTGCATATAAAATATTAATAGAATAAGTGAATTAATGGAAATATAAGTACATAGGGTAATAGGATATAAAATAATTCTAACTTAATAATAAGGAAAATTAATAAAGCGCTCTTCCTCTCTCTACCTATTTAAAAATTTGCTGTGCCCGACAGGGTCCATAATTGTTTCTATTATTATTTCTTTTATTTACCACCTGTAATTGTACATTATGGATTGCAATAAACGATTTGATTTGATTTGAATATGATTTATCTACTAGCTACTGCAAAGTCCAAGTCAAAGTCAAATTATTTATTTCAAATAGGCCCACTTTTGAACGTCAAAAATTTACAAAAAAATTGAATTGATTCTAGTCGCCCCTTCCAAAAGATAGTTTTCGCATGGAGAAGAATGGGCAAGAAACTCCACCGTTACTCTTTTAAAATGTTTTACAATATTTTGTATAAGTACATTAGTTAAATAATTATATGTGAGGACGATGCACCTAGAATAAAATTATTACCCGTGGCTTTTCAAGCTTTTCAAGACGGGTTGGCGCTTGCTCAAGTTTCCTCACGATGTTTTTCTGTCACCGAAGTTAGTAATGTCCAAGATGCTCGCGTGGACTCTAATTATTTTTCTAAAAATTAACTTACTCCTTATAACATCAGCTATATGCCAGTCCCGTCGAAATCGGTCCAGCCGTTTGAGATTACCCGGAACGTAAACGTGAAGAAAAAATCTTTTATTTTGACATTACAAACAGACACATCAATTTTATTTATTTGTAAAAATATATAGATTTCGCACTAAATAAATCAACTTTATTACGTAGACTGTTAGTGAACTGGAAGTCGAAGGCAGAAGTATTTTCACCCAGAATTCAAACACTAGGCTGTTCAAGATAATCGATTTTTGCTCAGCTCCTATGGGTCCTAGCGAGATGTTAAATAGGTAGCCTGTAGCCTTCCTCAAGAACTGGGCTATCAAATGCGAAAAGATTTTTACAAATCCGACTGGTAGTTCTAGAGATTAGCACGTTCAAACATACAAAAAAAACTCTTCAAAAACTTTATTATTACGAGTAGAATAGAAAATATGAACCGATTATCATTACTTTTTGAACAGCCTAGTAGTTCATCAATTTAAATTAGCTGGTGAAGATACATTAAATTAGGTATATAGGTCAAGCTAAGAAAATCAAGCTAAGAAACTTTGTTAGGTTTCTGGGTTTTGAAAGAAAGACGTCTCATGATTTGTATTTAGTCTAAGGCTGCATGTCCACTGGAGCGGGCGAGGCAGCGGAGCGGCGATATGTGCCAATAATAGGAGAGGAGCTCTGAAGCGGAGTTTAAATTCTATTGGTTAATATTGGCACATTTCTCCGCACAGCTGCGTCGCTCCGCTCCAGTGTACAGGTAGCCTAAATGTTGACAAAAATCTTAAATTCATTCACAGACAGATAACGCACAGCCTGTACCGCTAGGTCTCTAAAGCATGAAATGTTGCACAGGAGTTCCTTTCGAGTTTCGACGAAATACTAAGGACGAATTTTAAAAAGTCCGAACGAATTCCGATTCTGTTTTTGTGGATAAAATAGGATTTTCCTGTAGTAGGTAGGTATACTTCTGTTACTACTTAGTCCAACATTGTTACTTTTTAGATTTATCTGAAGAAACCGATAAATATGCTAGCTGACATTAGTTGATACATTTTTCACCAGAGTCTTCTCATATCCAGATTCAATCACAGTAATTCATTTGCAGCGTGCAAAAATCTCATTCACACATTCATTTTGTACCAGATTTTACAATCTACAATCTAAACTTACATCGAATTAAACCTGAATTTAAAATAAGTGTCTAAACCCGAGTCCCGAAATTCTTCACTCATTCGACTTCCTACAAGCCATGGGTTCCAAAATTTGGGAGCTATCCCACGCAACAACAGCGGAATATATCAATGCATTCGGACAACGGTTCCGCATCTTTACCGCAAATATGGAAACTTATCTTTATTCATTTTGTATTATGATTACTTTTACCGCACACGTTGTATGAGAAAGTATTTTTTTTTGCTAAATTTCAATATATTTTTATGTGAATTATTATTGGATAATGCATTATGCCGTTTAACTCGAGAATCAATGTGTATTCGCAGAGGTGATATTTGATAATTTTGCTCCTATATAATTTAAGACCATACATCAAAGATGCAGTCACTGAGGGGTCATTATTCCACCATTAGCAGACGGATAAATTTATCACTGAATCAAATTAATTTGACAGTAAAATGTCTAGGTAGGTAGGAAACAATTATACCTGGCACTATAAAAAATATTACAATGCTAAATTCAAACCAATCATTATTCTCAATTACAATATCATTCAACTTAACAATAATAAAAAAGTTGATAAATTTAACAAATAAAACATAACAGCTCATTCATCTCTTTTTCACATTCCCTCTCCACAATACACGTATTGCTCATTGAAGAAACATGATAAAAATGACTGATGTGCTACACGGAACCCTAAAAAGAGTAAATTAAAAAATGTTGCACTGAGGGTGCGCGTGAGTCACAGATTGACGGGAATGCTCTGCGGCTGACTCATGGAGTCATTGGATACTCTGTTGCTATGTAACACCGCATTTCGGAATATTAGTCATTTTGTAATAAGCTTGAATATAGACTTCTAGTTACTGGAAAGATGCGATTTAATTTTGTTTATTATTTATTAGGCTATCGTGTTTTACAGAGTTTATTTATTTATTTATTTATTTATTAGGGACAACAATCAGCAGTATATTAAATATTACACATGGGAGTACTAAACTAATAGACTTAACAAATACACTGCTCACGACGTTATCCACAGATTACCATATAAAATAATTAGCAAAGTTACTATTAATAATAACAATAAGGGCAAACTTAAAGATTCTCATTACAAGGTTAAAATTATTAAATTTATAGTTTGGTCCCTATTACATAACAAATCATAGGTAGAAGCTACCATACAGTTAGCATTCACATTTTACAATTATGTGTAGTGCTATGCTGCCATGTAATAGGCGAAGACATTACTTATTGCACAAATTCAGGCTCCGTGCTGCTAAGAAACTCCTATTAAAAATCATAAAACTCCTTGCACGTCCTGGGTCTGACTGCAGGGCCCTTTCCTCAGCAGGTCTTGCAGTCATGCTACGCAGTACGCCCCGTAGTGGTCGGGGCGTGGTCGCACCACTACGGGGCAGCCTTGCAATTTTATTGCAGTCTATATAGTAATTGGACTAGTAAGTTGGTTCTATATATTTATTTAACGGGTACTGCTGGGCAATAATTTGATCACCACTGCTCTCAAAACGGTGAAGGAAAACATCTTGAGGAAACCGGCATGTCCTAGAACCAAAAATTCGAAGACATGTGACATCTACCAACCCGCGCTGGGCCCGCGCGGTAGATAGATTACAGCCCACTCCCTCATGAAGAGTGGAGGCCTGTGGTGTGGTGTGAACATCATAGTTTGATTATGCTATGCTGGGTAAAAGGCTCCCTTTCCCTCTTCCATACACGTCTGTCGTCTGTCCTCTGCCATTGCGGGCCAGTCCTTTCGGTAGGAGTCAAGTTTGTCCCTTCATCTTCTAGTTGGACTTACTCAATAAAATATCGATGACAATTTAAAATATGGACTAAAACCGATGATGTGATATTGACAAACTTTTTGTACCGTTCCTGGAATAATGCGCAGGTGTGGCGATGACTTTATTCTTAGATAGTATTATTGGAATTGGAAACATCATTATTATTTTGTGGATTCTTTTCCCTTCGGGAGTATAATTATGCGTCAGGTTTTCTAGAACCCGTGCACAGTTTTAGGAATTTAAATTTCCGACTAGCTGGATGATTCTTTAGAAATACTTTTATCAAAGTAACTATGCCGCAACATTCTGATACTTACCTAATATTAAAGAATATATTTTATTATTTTAATTTTATTAAGTTTCAGATTGTTTAGATTGAGTTTAAATACATTGTCTGCTTGGTTTTCTGAAAATTCACACTCCGGCCCTCTGCTTGTGTACATACATGGCATAAAACGTGGATACTTCGAAAAATACCTAACTATCTATTAGCTAATAAATATTTAAATCAATGTAAAACTGTATCAAATACCATTCATTGGATTGGCCAATAGTGAGATATGCTGATACGCATTTTTTTTTTTATTAGGTTCACCACCAATTGATACACTGATACAAACACATAATACATTGAGTAAAATAACAGTGCATCAGTTACTTATAGGTAAACACCACATGCATAAAACAATGAAGCAGACAAATAAGCTAACTTACTTAGTAATAAGCGCTAATATTGAAAATTTGGTAACATCGGTAAAAAGTGTAAAAACCCTTTTTACACTTTTTACCGACCATTTATATAAAAAAAAAAAAAAACTTAAAATCTATACATTTATACACACATTTTATAAATTTCATCATTATCTGCTCTAGCGTTTTCCCAACTATGTTGGGGTCGGCTTCTAGTCAAACCGGATGCAGCTGAATACCAGTATTTTACATGGCGCGACTGGCTATCTGACTTCCACAACCCAGTAACTGGTGGTGGTACTGGTTGTCAGACTTTCAGGTTTCTGACGACCCGTAACAACTGTCAAAGATCTTTATGTATGCTATGCATGCTGATACGCATTTACCCAGTGCCTATTAAAAGTCTTATAGCAACCAAGACAAACGTCTTTGGTTGCTAAGAAAGCTTAAGGCGTTGTCACTACTTCGCGCTTATTTTAATTAATTAGGAAGGAAAACCCAGAAAATTAAGAGCCCTTCCTTATTAGGTCACTATTCTCTACATTGAATTTTAATTTATCCTTTCGAAGGTCTGCTGCAACAAATATTCTCATGAAATAAGCTGTAGATACCTTTAACGTTTATAGGTAACTATTCAAAAGTTGTGTAATTTCTATATGAATTGTACATATTTTACTGTATACATAAATAAAGTAGATTTATTTATCAAGCTTTTAAATAAAAAATAATATTTTAACAACAGTTTTAGTTTTATACCTTATTTGGCTTGTCTGCATGAATATAAAAAAAAACTAAACTCGCGCCTTACAACAGCGTCTTAGCAATCAAGGCGTACGTCTTTACCGTCACAGAAAACTATAAGGCGTCTCTTGTAATACAACTATTTTCTTAATGTCTCTCGGAACACATCGCATTTCCGAATACAAACAACTTTCCTCGCATTTTTAAAATAAATTACATTAAAAGAGTATTAACAACTCTATATATTTTCAAATCGATTAAAAGCGCCCGGTCTGGACCAAGTGCAAAGGGCAACTGATTCCTTGCAGAACTAATACTAAGTAAGATCACATTTGGGTACTACTACAGTAAAAGGAAGAGATGGATCTGAACAGGGCCGGATTTAGGGGAGGGCAACCGGGGCGAAAGCCCCGGGGCCTCCACAAACGGGGGGCCCCCACAATAGAGACTTCGGAAAAAAAAAACTTTCAAATTCCTACTAGTAAACACTAGTAAACATCTTTTCCTTTGATATTTTTTTTTTTGCTCTTTTACCTTTACCTACAGTACTTTGCACATACATGATTTTTCGGCGAAAAAAGCTCGAAAGGTTCCGTTCGTTAACCCTAAAATTTAATTTCAGATAATTATTGTTTCCGTTTATATTTATATGTGTTTGTTCAATATTAAGGGAATCTACTTGGTTTCACAATAAATTATTTATTGAAAAACTCGACTGAAAAAAAATTGTTTACTTTATTTGGAAAATAATTTGCGGCGAGGGGGCCTCCGCTCCTTTGTTGCCCCGAGGCCTCTGGACCTCTAAATCCGGCCCTGGATCTGAAAGTTTTTAATGAGGGTTTTATGAGCTAAGTTACAATATTAGTTACTTTAGGCATAATCTTTAGTACGGCTGATATTGTAATCTTTCGATTGTTTAAATCACTGTCAAGTCACCCATGATTAATAACTTGATAATAACAAAGCTGATTGCGCTATAGAGGTGCAACACACGCCATACCATACCAACCCCGTAATGTTGTAATTTTTAACCCCTATGTCATTTGGGGTTACTTTATCCTGTACAAAGTGAATTGCATTTTGCTGTCGCCATGTAATGTATGTATTTCGTAACACACGCCAAACCAGTCAGAAAGATGTCTAAAAATAGGTCAATCAAGACACCTTTATGCTAGCAACAATGTTTCTTTATTAACAATAATGACTATCAACAAAGGGTATTGTGTGCACAAGCTACGGAATCACATAGGGTGCCCTACCGTCAGACTCCTAAAGTAACAGGTTTCTAATTACAGTATTTTTGAACTTTCTTCATTCCTGACATGCAAATGAAAAGGTCACAAAAGTGACAACATAGATTGTTTGTTGCGGCCTATTCAAATGCCTTTGGGCTGCAAGCTGACTGCAAAATTGCACTGCAGTGTACCTGTAGATTCCCGGCCACCGTAGGCGCGGGCTTGCGGACGGTGAGCAATGGGTAGCTCGCCGTCCGATAAGGGGCCCGGGTCGACGGCGCGTTGTGTTCCACGCGCGCCTCAAAGAGATGTCAGCAACTGAAAGGGTCTGATAGGACCGATGCCTGCCGGGGTTGCGGGAAAGTCCGAAAGGGATACCGTGGCCCCAACGTACAGGCAACTGAAGGAACAGGGGTGGGTTTTAGTCAGTAAGAGTCTGACACGCCCTCCCGCTCCGTTCAGAGCGGGAGAAGTTATTTGATAATTTCCTATCCAAAAAAAAGTGTACCTGTAGATTTTTTTGCAGTCGACGTAGTTAGCTCGACACTGTAGACCTTATTCGGAGTGCAGTTGGCACTTACGCAGTTGATCGACAGTTTCGTTCGATGTAGTCTTGTCAACTGCACTAAAACCTCGACCAAACTGCAACTTTTTAGGTAGCATACAATACAAATGGAGACCATTTTTATTAGACCATATGACATTGTTAGCATCTATTATAATTTAATTGAGTGGATCAAAATTGATAACCACTCTTTGTTAACTTTTTATATTCAGCCCCATCAGGCTAAACTGGAACGCGACCCCAAAATATTATGGAAGACAAGACACAGCCATGTTTTATACAAAGTAAAAAATACGTCATTAATTTATATTGTCGTCAACAAGTTCATTTAAATATATTGTCTTCTTTCCTTACATAAAGCACGGCTCGTGCTGAAGCCCTTTATTTTCAAACAAAACGTCTTCAATAGGCAAATTAACACCTTTATTTGAATGCAAAATGGCGTAATACTTTCTGTCAAGGTGCATACAAAAGGAATTGTAATTTCTGACAGATAGTAGGACCACCACGTGTGATTTGAAAATGTCAGGAATAAATAAGTCAATGGGCCACTAACGCGCGGAACCCCTGGCTGGAGTCTTTAAGGCAGCTATAGGATAGCCCGATTAAGTAGTCATGACCTCAGAGGGCAGCTACGAGAACACCTAAATAAAAATAAAATAAAACAACGCGATGTATATGTAAATTCGAACGATTTTACAATCACTAAAATCGTTTCGCACATAAAATTTACTTGGTTTTAAGACTTCATTCATAAATATGGGTGATACCAATTTTGTTTGACCCAAAAATACTAACCAAAATGTTATAGGATATTGCTATTTTCGAATCAAATATCATTCAAAGTTTGTGATTGGCCCAAGGACCTTTGATTCACCAACAAGGATGTTGTCCTGTGGCTTTTAAATTGTTTTTGGTAGACTGATGATAGGTACCATCGAAGAAGTTCATATCTATACACCGTAAATACTATTCTGGCCGCTATAGAACCGGGGCGGTAACAAATGTGGTCATCGTGTTCACGGGATTTTGTTTTCAAACTGCTTAGATATGAAGTTCCTCGATAGTACATTATTACTTAAACATATACTTACTTAGGTATTAGAAAACTACGAGAGCCATAAATAAATTAATAGGCACGCATCGAAGTATCGTTGTTTACTGTAAAACCTCATTTAATGTTAAAGCTATCAAAGTGGTACAGCATCTCATCGAAAATATTAAAGAGCTAATTCCCTTAACAGCGTTATTTTATGATCATTATTTAACGTTCAACAGTAGGCGATTAAATAGAGATAATGGTTCCACCATTAATAGACTTGATAAAATTTAAGTTATAGTACCTATGGGTTGAAAATCAAACAACTTTACCATTTCATAAGACTAACTAAATGAAAGGGGAAATCTGACAATAAATATCAAGTACCTAAAAAACGTTAATCTCAGTCGAACTAATTTTTTTGTAAGAACAATGAGCATCTGAGGTTTCTTGTACAGACGCCAGCAGGCCAACCTACTACAATCTGTCAAATTTCTTTAATAGATTTTAAAATTTATCACTAAAGCATAAGGTTCAAAGTTGATTGGGAAAATTTGACAGTTTCGGATAGGTTGACCTGCTGGCGTCTGTACATAATAACATACGAAAATGAAGCATATCTACTAATCAAAAATTGTCGCTGATAAGTAACTAATTCTGACTATTAACCTATATCATAAAAACCTGAAAGACTAGAGTCCCTACAGGCCCCTTTACACTTTCAGTTACTTCGATCCAGAGCTGATGAACAGCCGCTGAGGTGAGCTTGACGTGAGCTGACATTACATCTAATGCTAAGGATCATAGATATAGGGAATGGACTGATAAATGCCGAAAAGTAACAGACACAAAGCGAATTTGCGGCCAGTAGATAGTTGTCGCGCAGTCGCTTTTTCTCTTTCTAGAGAGTGGTCACTTGTGTGAGGCTAACGCTCAATCCAATTCTCTACGTCCACAGAACAGATAAAAGAGGTTTTATCTGTTCTGTGTCCGGTCTATGTGGTATGTGGCCGGTGTGTGGTCTATGCCCGGAATTGACATTATTGACAGCTCACTTCAGGATCACTTCACCTAAGTTGTGAAAAAGTGTAATTTGTACATATTAGACCGGCAGTGCTTGTTTCTTTTGACTAGGGCGCCATCTTTAATGCTGCCCTAAACTAAAATCGAGGCAATCCCGCGAAATTGCAACATCTGGCGTCCCTAATACAATATGAAAATTTTGAATTAGAAATGCGTGGATGAGTGATGGCGCATGCGCGGGGCACGGGCCCTGATTGGCTATTGTCTGCGCAGCTTGGCTGCATCTGCATTTCGCTTTATTGAAGTTTCAAAACGTAGGTAGGTATTTGTTTTTGTAATAAAGATTTATGTGCTATTTATTTTGATATGTTTTTAATAGATTCGTTGTATTTATCTTCACACATATTGTTTGCATGTCGAGGGCGGCAAGCAGTTTGTGTTTCAGGGAACAGCGACGATGCAAACTTAGGACTTAAAAAAAATTCTTGTTTCACACTTCGGTAATGATTTAGTAAGTTGGTAGAAGCTAGAAGCTCCTAAATTAAGATGAACTCAGAATTAATCCTAGGTTAGATGAGATAACGACCAAACTTAGTAACTTTGAGAAGTAGGTATATAATCAAAGCTTAGTAAATACCGCTACAAATACGAATAATATATCCAATAAATCAATGAACGCAACAAAAAAAACACGATAAAAATAAAACTAATGTGGTGAAGCATCAGTATAAAAAAAAAACAAGTTAAAAAGTCTAAAAGCTACCATTATAGACAAGACTTCGTAAGATAGCTAAATAAATCACACCTCAACTCTAACCAAATCACATTTTCTCACAAAAAAAATGGACGCTGATTTAAAATTCAGCACTATTGACAATTTTTCACGCACTCGAAAATCCAAATTAAAAAGACATGTCAAGTGCCCCTATTCGCCAACAGATGTCGCCACTTGTCTGATCATGGACCCTTGTTTAGGCCTGTCACCACGGGAGGGCTCTCTAGTACGTATTTAGAAATGAAGTAGGTAAGCAGAAATATGGAGTAAACCCCTGGTGAGATTAGCGCGGACATATTTTATATTATCACGCTTTAGTTCTCAAGGAGGTGTGCTATATAAGTGGTATAAGTGCTTTCTGTTGTGAAGAGGCAGACTTTATATGATCACGCATTATTTTCGGGATTTTTAATTTTGCTTTAACACCTCAAGCGCAATCAAAAATTGAAGTCCTAGCCTCGGTCTCACACAGCGAATACTCGCTGCGAGTGTATATTCGCTGCCTGCCTGACACACACAGCGAGTTCTACACGAGAATTTCGACAGCCTGTTGGTGCCACAAATACCTACAAATATGTCGTCAATTCGTCGCACACGTCTAAAACAGTGTATTCGGTTGGCATGTGCAGAGTTAGCATACTAAATCCTGATTAAGCTCAAAACTAACAAGAAGCTAAAATGGGTTCGTAAATGGATTGAATGCAGAGAACGGTTTGGAGTAAAATTGAACATGCTCAATTCAAATCGCGGCGAATTCAACTCGCGGCGAATGAATCTATTCGCAGAGAATAGCCTGTCACACACAGCGAGTTTTCGCTGCGAGTGCTTAACCGCAGCGAGTATTCGCTGGGTGTGACCGAGGTTTAACTGATGATTTGGGGGCTGTATTGTATATATTATATATAGCGGCCCAGGAAGGTAGAGCCCGATTCAAACTTAATGGCGGCTCGGAACATGAGGCGAGTCGCTGCGCAGTAACAAATTCATGAGTCAGCGGGGGTGAGGGATGCGGTACTGCGCAGCGAGCAGCTAACTTCCGAGCCGCCATTAGCTTTGAATTGAACTATAACTACTTTCAAGAGGAGTTGTTACATTAGTTAGGTACACCTACTTATAACTATATTATGAGACCACCGTAAGTACAGTCAGGGAAATCAATCGTTAAGGCTCGTGCAGACCAGCGCGACGCGACGGCGCGACGCGACTCAAACAATACAATTTCTAAAAAAACTTCACGGTATAACAATAACCGGTGTCGCGTCGCGCTGTCGCGTGGCGCTGTCGCGTCGCGCTAGTCTGCACGAAGCTTTTAGCAAAATTGACTCCCTGCGTCAAAGAGCCGTATTATAGCGCTTTCATACCACCAACGCGACGGTCAAAGAATGACAGTTGTATGACAAAAAAAAATTTTTTTGTCCGTCATGTAGATTATGAAAAAACAACGTAGGTACACGTATTTTTTTTGTGTGCGTACGCGCAGCGGAATGTTGTTGAATTTAAAGATTTTAATTATGCAGATATTTAGTGTATGACGTCGTATAATTGTGTATGGTAAAAAAAAAATTGTGCACGCAACCATTGTGGAGAAATTCACCAAAAACTGATTCCGCTGGGCGAACGTTGTCCTGGCGGAACTTTTTTTAATCCATAGACTTTAGAAGAAAAGAGATGTGTCCAAAAATTAGTGTGTATTTGTGTGTAATTGTGTATGTATGAATAAAACTAGTGCATGCATAAACTTCGGAGAAATTCAAGTTTCCGCTACGCGAACGTTTGGCCATTAGCTAGTTTTCATATAAAGCGCTTACATAGAGAGCTGTAGATTTTTACATACGTTGTTTTGAATTTGTTTATATTTGTTTAAAAAACAGATTTAGAAAAAATCGTAGGGCTTAAAAGATAAAAATATAAACGTAAAATACGCTTATTAGGTCTTAGTTCTTAAAGTATGCACTTTGGGGTCTAGATTTTCACGTTTATACAAACCTTGTAAGTGTCTGCAACATGTTGCCAAGTATCAATGATGTTCCGTTAGTAACTAAAGAGTTATAGGACAAATTTACCATGAACAGATCACTGTTTACAAAGCAGTCAAATATCACGACGTTCTGAAGGAATTGCATGGTAATATGTATGCCAATAATTAGTGTATTCATTCAACTATTCACATGCAAAATTTCATGTCATTAAATTCAGTAATTAAAGAAAAACAATTATAATACTGACGAAGCATCGAAAACCTACATAACCCGACCAAGTTCGGATGGCTACAAAAAAGCGGCCGTGCCATATATCTAAGAAACGTTCTTAACCTTCCAATATAGTATTTATTAATATGGTACAGTTGCGTACACAAGCGTTAGGAAAAAATAAAACAATTGCATTTCTTGAATGAAAAATATTTTTTTAATAATAACGCCACTATCTACGATAAAAACAAATCTTCAATTAACAAGTACTTCTCTATTTAAATATCCGCGTACAAAAATATTTTTAATTACATATAATACTTAATTATGTAATTATAATAACGTTAACAAACGCTTGCAATGACAGCAATAGACTTAAATGTGTTTTAACTAAAAAGAAGATTGTTTGATCCACTAAAGTTGCAAAGGGGAACGCTCGTGCTTGCCTAGTCTATTGGTTAAATAGTGTAATAAGCTACAATATGATAAATATTTACCTAAACAGTAGTACATACTTACATGTGGTAAATATTTAATTTCCCTAAGGGGTCTATAGTTAGAATCCTGATCCGTGAAATCTTCAATAGAAATTAGCTGTATGAATTTTATTTGTCTTAAATAATATATTTAGATTATATCTCAAGTCTCAAGCGCATACTTAAATAAAGTACCTACGTAAATAGTACCTACTTTCTGTCATAGTCAAATACATTTAAAAAAGTAGGTGTACAAAAATAAATGACCTATAAATTATATCGAAACAACAATTGTGTTATCACCTATACCAATTCAATACCGGTATTATACTGTAAATTTTGGGATGTTACCTAAATATATTGCACGGCCGCTTTTTTGTAGCCATCCGAACTTGGTCGGGTTATGTAGGTTTTCGATGCTTCGTCAGTATTATAATTGTTTTTCTTTAATTACTGAATTTAATGACATGAAATTTTGCATAAGAATAGTTGAATGAATACACTAATTATTGACATACATATTACCATGCAATTCCTTCAGAACGTCGTGATATTTGACTGCTTTGTAAACAGTGATCTGTTCATGGTAAATTTGTCCTATAACTCTTTAGTTACTAACGGAACATCATTGATACTTGGCAACATGTTGCAGACACTTACAAGGTTTGTATAAACGTGAAAATCTAGACCCCAAAGTGCATACTTTAAGAACTAAGACCTAATAAGCGTATTTTACGTTTATATTTTTATCTTTTAAGCCCTACGATTTTTTCTAAATCTGTTTTTTAAACAAATATAAACAAATTCAAAACAACGTATGTAAAAATCTACAGCTCTCTATGTAAGCGCTTTATATGAAAACTAGCTAATGGCCAAACGTTCGCGTAGCGGAAACTTGAATTTCTCCGAAGTTTATGCATGCACTAGTTTTATTCATACATACACAATTACACACAAATACACACTAATTTTTGGACACATCTCTTTTCTTCTTAAGTCTATGGATTAAAAAAAGTTCCGCCAGGACAACGTTCGCCCAGCGGAATCAGTTTTTGGTGAATTTCTCCACAATGGTTGCGTGCACAAATTTTTTTTTACCATACACAATTATACGACGTCATACACTAAATATCTGCATAATTAAAATCTTTAAATTCAACAACATTCCGCTGCGCGTACGCACACATTTTTTTTTACGTTATCGAAAGATTACGGCGATACATTGAGTTAAAATGTGCCATGACGTCACGAGTATGTAGATTTTATACTTGTGACGTAGCGAACACAACTCCCCAACTTTAATGCGTTTTTTCTAAGTATTTTTTTATTAATATTATAAAGCAAAAAATACGAGTCTAATATTTTTTGTTTATCTGACTGACGGACTATATAGTTTTGTTTTTTTAACCTAGGCATCTACCCTATTTAAGTTGATAATAGTAAATTATTTTAACAATTCTTTTTTCCTGATTTTACAACGAATAAATCATTCTAGGGTATGCTGTATGTTGACTCTAGTAGGTAAATTGTTGGGTTGCGGCGCATGCCGCTTGCGCATGTGAGGACCTAATGACTGCGTCAGCAAACTATATTAGCATTGCTCTTGGGGCTTAAAGATGTGAATTTTTATGTGTTATTTTTGCCATATACGTTTTTTTACTTCATACCTAATCTGAAGAAGAAAAAGAAGAAGATGTAAATACTCAGGTAAACCATAGTGTTCGTTTTCAAACAGCTGATACTAGTTAGTAACTAACCGATTGTACTAAAGACAAGGAAACCAATGTCCTCCCCTTGTCCGAAATACATTCGTTGCATAAATTTAACGCTTCAAGACTAAGGGGGTACACAGGACGGGTAGTTGCGGCTTACGGTGTGGCAGTTTTACGCATACGGTGAATATATGGTCAGCCTTTTAGACAATTATGGAAGTAAAGTGTAGTAATGGGTTGCGGGAAAGTCCGAAAGGGATACCGTGGCCCCTGGCAACATAAAGGCAACGGAAGGAACACGGGTGGGTTTTAGTCAGTAAGAGTCTGACACCCGCTCCACCCAGAGCGGGAGAACTTATTTGATAATTTCCCATAAAAAAAAAGTGTCGTAATGGCTATGTTTAGTTGACCTTCGGAACCATACTTATAATTAAGGCTATAAGTACTGTACTCGTAGAGGTATGAGGACCAGGATGTAAAGTTCATTCATCCTGCATAGAAAAGGCAGGATCCTCCGACCAGGCGGGTGTTGTGTCTGGTGGGCAACTGTCCGACGATTGATGTCAGGTCGGTGTATATACTCGTCGCGCGGTAGACTCTGCTTGCGCGATGTCGGTGTTTTTCGTGACATCAGTCTGATGCTTAGTTCGCATAATGGTGTTGTAGATACCGCCACAGTACCTAGGTAAGTAATAATATACATGGAAATTAATTGACTAAACTGACAGGACAGGTCTGATGAAATCTGTGCGGGTCTTTCCTCAAAAGACAATTTCAGACACTAATCTACATACCTTCCAGTTATACCAACGTTGTATCACATTCCAGAGGCTGTGAAAATTGAGAAAACGAGTTTTTCCAGATAGGAGAACCAGCTAATCTGCGTTCGCAATTTATTTGCCAAACATGTAAACAAGCACGAGTTTTCCACTTAGACAAACATCAACCTAATGCGAGTGTAATAAACTTGATTTTAGACTGACTAGTACTGGTGAAACGTTGTAGCGCAAACTGAACCTTATGTGTAGGCATTACAGTTGTTTTTCCTAAAACTCGTGTTTGTTTAAATGTTTGGCAAATGAATTGCGAACGCAGATTAGATCATTTTTTCGCCCCCGTAAACCCCTATATTGCAACTTTCATCGAAATCGGTAGAGCCGTTTTCGAAAAGGTGATTACAAATATAAATATACAAATATTGTTCATTTAATAGTATAGGATAATAAGTACTTACCTAATCATTTTAACGTCAATAGGTAGATATTGAGCAAAACTGCAATCATTAAAAGTAATATCCCCACATTCCCAACAATCCCTTTAAAATAACCTTAAATAATAATCGCCATGTCATAACGAACCCTGTAATTGCCACTATCTGTATTTAAGACAATCCGGCCGATGGGCGGTCGATTCGACCCTCGCACTTTGGCTCACACCTGGTGGAGCCTTTACTGGCAAGAATACACCTGGTAACGTGAAGCAAGAAGTAGTGAAATTATTAATTTTATTAGACAAACTAAAAACATCGACAGAAATTAATTTCTTCTGTAAATTAATTTCTGTCGATGATTTTATGTCTCTAATACGAATCAAGGATGGGCCCAATACTTGTTTGGAAGTGTTTTTTTTACTTTATTCATCTGTTAGATATAGATACAAAAAAGAATATCAAACCAATCAAACAAAAAAGCAATTTTAGTTAAAATAAAGTTGGTACGTTTACAACATTTTTCTATAATTATTTCGATAAAAAAAAAACGATTGTTGGTTGTTATTGGCTGTCACTCTTTTTAAAAACTGGTAGCTATTTCCAGTTGAATCACAAAGATCGAACAAAAACCTATTCAATTAAATCACCAATAACAACAACATTTAGTGAGACAATCAAAATCTCTTAACCGAAAAAAGTTCCCAATAATTATTTCCAAGGTCTATAACGAACCTTGTAATTGTCTTTATCAGTAGGTATATCTAAGACAATGGTCTACCGGACCCTATGCTACACCTGGCGTAACCCTTACACCCTCGCATGCATCTGGACATAGAGCGGTGAAGGGTTAGATAGGGTATTAACAACAGGGTTGTTAGCTACGGCGTTGTTAAAGTAAAAACGAATTTTGGTCGATCAATGATCAGAAATCTATTTGATATATTGACACGGGATAGATTTTAAATAATACTATAGTTTTATTGAATTACACCCGATGAGATTTCCCATTGGCAAAAATTACGAAATTTTATACAAACTTTCGTCAAAGTCAAAGTCAAATAATTTACTTCAATTAGGCACAAAAAAGGCACTCTTGAACGTCAAAATTTACAACAAAAAAGAAAAAAAATATTCTAGCCGCCCCTTCCAAAAGGTAGTTTTCGTATGGAGAAGAATGGGCAAGAACACACGTTACTCTTTTAAAATGTTTTCACAATATCTTGTATACATTAATTATATAATTATAATTATGTGAAGACGATGCACCTAGAATAAGATTACTATACCAGGTTAGGTAAAAAGATTGAAAAATTAAGGAATGACAGGTAAATTAATTACCTATGTGATAGATGCATGGTGCTCACATATTTACAAACATTGTAAAATTATACAATATTCCTAACATTTTAACAAGTAATAGGTACTAATAAGTCACTGTGTGAGTTCAAGTAATCACAGAATGTAAAATCAATGTTATAAAAATAATATTATACAAATAAATTAGCAGTTAGATTTTGTCTACATTCTAAATTGTCCTATGGAGCAGGACCAGCATGTTTCCAAGCATTCTTATTTTGGATATAATCCTCTAATTTGTAATATGCTTGTATACAAAGTGTACTTTTTATATGAGTTTTAAATTGTCTTTCGTTTAATTCTAATATAATATCACAAGGTATTCTGTTGTAACATTTCTGCCTTCCATCCTTTGAACCCCTTTAGAGGATGAATTTTCAAAAATCCTTCGTTATTAAAGTTTCGTTAATAAATTATCAATAATCTTTCGTTATAAAAGGAACTCTTGTGTAAAATTCCATGCTTCTATGCGAGTAGCTGTAGATCACTTTTTCTTCCAGTGCATCATACATAAAACATTTTATGCAAAGAAATTAACTGAACTATTCTACTCTATTCCTAATCTTAAAAAAACACATTTCCCATTTATTTATTTTTATACTTACCTGTCTTTCTTCATAGATTCTCAACTCTACTCAAAGGTCGCGTCTTCATTACGACCGCGCCCTCGAGGCGGCTGAGGGTTAAAATTACCTTTTTGTCCAATTTACCCAACACCTGGAGTGTGGCTTACCCTGCAAGATGTAAGGCACAATGTTGCATCGTTAAATGTTATTTATAGCCCTAATAACGTCCTTTTAAAAAGGGGTTTTTCTTATAAAACGGTTTAGTTCAAAATAGTTAAATAAAAGCGGTAAAACGGTAAGTTCATGGGATTAGAAAGGCTGTAAAGTTTAAAAAAAACAAATTAAAAATGTCATATTGGACAAAATTGTTCTATGTATAATCACAAGTTCCATTTTTTTTTTTTTTTTTATGGTCAAATAACTTCTCCCGCTCTGGGCTCAGACTCTTACTGACTAAAACCCACCCGTGTTCCTTCAGTTGCCTGAACGTTCCCAGGGGCCACGGTATCCCTTTTGGACTTTTCCGCAACCCCAAGCACCCTCGACACTAATTATTCATTTCCACTGCCACCTGCGCTAAAATTAACAACACAACCTTAGCCTATAAGATTTTAGACTAAGATTTCTCATTTCTCAAACTCAAAACTTTTAATTAAACTAATTACAGGCACTTTTGAATTTTCAAGGAGTCGGTTAGTCAGAAAGTTGAAGCATTTCAAAGCGTACTAAGTTCCTATGGAGAAGAACGGGCAAGAAACTCCCTGGACACTCTTTTAAATCAAAATATTATTTACATCATTCATGTTGAAATTATACCTACATGAAATAACGATTTAGGAAACGTCTACGGTCAAAAGTGTCCGTAGTAAACAATTCAATAAATAAAATAAACCGTGGCAGCTAAGTCATGACCAGTCTCTACTGACGGCGCGGCGGCGGCCGTTCTCGAACATGACATGACCTTTGGCAACGATACAACTTAATCGATCTTATGGCAATCCTATGTCTCTGTCTCTCTCTCTCTCTCTCTCATCATCACCTGCGTAGCCTTTTCCCAACAATATTGAGATCGCCTTCCAGTCGACAAAGAGACTGCCTATCGGACGTCCACAACCCTCTCGGACTGCCTATCGGACGTCTGGTTGTCAGACTTTCGGGCTTCTGAGTAGTACCGACTGTCAAAAATCTACAAATGACAGCCGGGACCAACGGCTTAACGGGCTTTCCGAGGCACGAAAGGATATGTCTCGGTATGTAATCTCTCCCTTCTAAGGCTCCCGCAATCAGGCGCGACGCGACGGCCCGACGCGACATTGGTAGAACAATATCCTTGAAGTTTTCATAGAAATTGTTTTAATAAACTTTAAGTTAAAAAGAAGCAATAGAAGAGCTTTAAGTAAAGTTAAAATCCCGACTGTTAATGTTCTCAATAAAACTGACATTACCAAGAGCCTGCTATCAGTAAGACGATCATATTACACCCCAATTTGTTACCCCTGGCCCTAACCAACAGACCCTGTCATTATAATTGTGCTTATATCAATTAAATAATTATTTTAGACTTAGTCTTCAGATCTAAAAATGGAAAGAATTAAATTAGATTATTAGGGGTGGTTGTCTAAAGGTTATTTTTAATTCTACGCTGGAACCACCTCGATTTATTTTTAGTACTGCCTTATTATTATTAAGCAGTGCTAAAAATAAATCGAGGTGGTGTTCCCGGGGTCAAGTAGATGTATTCTTAAACTACCCTTCTGAATATTACCCATCTTCCAACAGGCGGATAAGGAAATATATAACCACTGGTCTAGATATTATTCAATCGCGTCCTGGATCTATGATGCACACGAGTTCATAAAAGCGAAAATGGAATAAATATTAACGTGTGTTCATATTATAAAACTAGCTTCTGCCAGCGGATTCGCCCGCGTGATATCTTTATAAATTATAGCCTATGTTACTCAGTGATAATATAGCATTCTACTGGTGAAAAACTTTTCTAAATCGGTGCAGTAATTTTTGAGTTTATTCATTATAAACAAAAATACATTTGTCTTTATAAAATTTGTGTAGACATTTATTTCTAATCTTCAAAGATTTAAAATCGTTTGGTAACTTCAATGGTTACTGCTAGAATCTTCAGTTTCTATTATTTTACTGCATCGTGCCCAAAACATGACCACAACTGCCCTCTGGCCTCTTATCATCGATCACAAACCATCTGTATTAGAAATGTAAATGATCTACAGCAACATCTGCCGCGCCACCTGGTGGCGTACCGCTGAATTAATTATTAAGCGCACGCGCCGCAAAGCGCATCCTATGTTTAAATTAAGTATTTATTGGTGACATTAGGTGGAGGTGGTTTTATTAAAACAATGGAGTGCTGTGTTATTATTTGTGTCAAGTTCGATTAGCTGGTTGATTACATGAGGGCCATAGTTTACTTCACAAAAGTAATGATGCAAATAGTACTTACCTAAGTTGGGTTTGATCTTGGGGAGCATCACGCCAGTTGGTTGTTTAGAATCTACCTATCTCTTGAGTAACAAAATCAAAAAACATAAAATTTTTATGAAGAATACTTAAGTAAGTTGATAAATTTCCTTTGTACTTAAAAAAAAAATCTCCTATCGTTACTGTCGGCAGCCCTGAGAAAAACAGTGAGTTTCTTCTTACGTTAAACTAATACCTTTTGGCCTCTTCTTTACTTCGCTTCTCTTCTCTTGAGATTCTTTTAAGAGCAAACTGAATGTCCATGGCCCCATAACCTGAAAACATTAACAAAGCTAAAAGAAACAACAAACAAACTAAGCTGAAAGCTAAGCAACAAATTGGATACAGCTTTTCAAATCTTAGTCAAGTACCTAATCCAATGAGTACCTTGTTATAATACCACAGATCTCGCTACGTGCCCTTCCTCGGCGTTTCCTCAATTTTTATCCGATTCCCGTCATCCTTGAAAGGGTTCATAAAGTGAGAGTGATTCTGAAAGTGGAAGTGTTAATAATTTTTATACTTAGAGATCGTGAAGTTACAAGTGAACCGGGATCGAATAACTCGCAGGAATCATTTGATCTGTTTATAGTTGACCTAGTTCACTGAGTGAAGGACAAAACGGTGTCTCTATTAATTTTAAATATCAGATAGGTCAATAAATGTTAAATTATAGCACAAATACAGTCGAACCTGGATAAGCGAGAGTTCAAGGGACCGTGATCTCTTTTTCGCTTATGGAGGTTTATCACTAACTCGAGTTTCTAGCTTATAGAGGAATGGCCTTTCTCACTTACAGAGTTTATGAGTTTATACAAAGATACATTTGGCCGTTCGAATAGAATATGATACAAAAGCAATATTCGTTAACTACCTAACTTTTCTTCAATTTCAAGGCACTCCACGAAATTAAAGAAAACAAAAACAATGTTGTCCACGAAATTTAAGAATGAGTCATAAATAGCAGATGTAAGATTTGTACGCCTTACGGGTGAAACATGTGTACGAAATATTGTGACATCCTGCATGCTTAATTTGCATGTATACGCATGTTTAGACAAATAAAATTATCTTTATCTTTATCTTTAAGCAGAGGCAAGTAGCAGTCTCTGTTATAGAGGTCCACGAGAGATGTTAAATACGCTCGTCTGTCGCTTGTAGATGCACAGTCAAGTAGCAGTATCTGTTATAGAGGTGAAACGAGATGTGACGATAATGAGTGTAAAACGACTTTCTCTTATAGAGGTTTATGTTTCTCACTTATAGAGGTTTTAAAGGGTTAAAATGACTGGACCTAGTTTTACTCTTATTTATAAAGTTTTCCCGCTTACCCAGTTCTCACTTACACAGGTTTGACTGTACTTACATTTTTGCTAGTAAAGTACCACCTTCTATCTCAAGAATGCAGTGAATTCGCTTCCAACTTGGTGACAACTAACCATTATATTTTTTTATATTGTTCTCATAGAAGCGACGATTGTCTAACGAGCGAAATGGCCACACGTCAATAATACTAATGGTGCTAACAAATCTCGACCGCACTAATATTTCAACGGAATGGCTGGCAATTCGATGTTTTTTTTCGTTGCACTATTGCAATATGTATTTTGGTGTTTTCTATTATTTATTTGAGTAATATTTATCAGTTTGTCACTGCTGCTCATTCTCTTCTGTTCTCGGAGTGTGTTTCTGCAAACATAAATAAAACAAATGAGTGTAAGTCCATTTTTGTTTTCTTAGGTCACTTAAGTGAGCCTCGAAGTGAATTTTTAAGTCCCATTTACACGATGCAAATTTCTTGCCAAATTGAAGCAACAAAAAACTTGCATCGTCTAAACATTGCTAAGACTGCGAAATCTGCATACAGTTACAGCACTTACATCGTCTCCTTTCCATCTGGTCGTTGCTGTAACACGAAAAATCTCAGAGATGAGACCGCTTAAACAAATAACTATAGTCAACGAGATAGAAAGGACAAGATAAGTAAGAAAGTCGGTGTGAACATTACAGCGGCTTGCACCGACGGTTTCGGTATATTTGAAGAATGCTTTAATAAATATACTTAGAAAGTAGAGGAAACATGCGATTTCAAGTGACAGAAGTAATTGGCAGAAAATATGTCTTGTTTCAGTAATGTGCATGACTCTATATGCATTTCTATCTAATAAATCATAATCTATGAACATGTAGGAAAGTACATACTGTAGTTCATAGAAATGAATTATTATTTAACATAACATAACTTCATGCTACCACGCTACGATGAAATCCGTGAAGGGTTAGGCAGAGGTGTACCTATAATACACCCACATTTCGCCAGTTATGTTTAAGTCCCATGTAAAAGGAGGCGAGCCTATTGCCATCAACCGGGCACAGATCCAGACTCCGGGCTGTTTGCCCGACCTGGGAATTGAACCCAGGACCTCATACTCAGCAGTAGCGCAGTCGCAAGCACTAGACTAACGAGACAGATAATTATTTTACTAGCAAATTATTTTCTACCTACTATAAGCGAGTTAGCTAAGTTGTACTTATATTATGGCCAGCAATGAAAAGTAGGCTAACCATGGTCGGTTAGCAAATTCTTATGTATTTTGAAGAAATCGTGTAAATATATAACATTTAATCTGATTTATCTAACATGAAAATCACGAAAAAAAGAAACTAATAATAATTCATTAAAATTATTTTATTTTCCAATGGAAGTTTCTATGTCTATCCATTATTATGCCAAGTTATGGCCCCGTGGCCACGAGCTACACGCTCAAGCGACACGCGTGTGGCGACAGCGACTGGAAAGAAAACAATAGCACAAATGGGACACTTCGCAAAGTCATTTAAATAACACTTGCTACGATACAATAAAGTGCAATTCAGGTCGCACAGCGCTAATCACCTGCAGTTATATTCACCTAGAAGTTGCCTCTCTTTCTATCGCAAGACTCTTAAATATTCTGACTACGTTACACTCACTGAATTGGCCCAGTAAGACGGGCCCGCCGCGTACGTAGCTTCATACCTAAACTGCGGAGTGTCGTATCTGTATTAATAATAATAATAAATAAAATTAAGAAAAACCACTTACCTTATAGACATTGCAGTCCCCAGACCCCAACACCCATAACTTACAGAAAACAATCGCTGAAAAAATTAGCAAATACGAGAAGAAGTTACAAGAATCTGGAGGCAAGAAAAAGTTTATGTTGTTCCTGTAGTTCTCTCCACGACAGGTTTTATTCCCAACCATCTCCTCCGTAGCCTGAAATTAATAGAGTTAGAAGAATCCCTTTACATCACTCTGCAGAAAGCAGCCATCCTAAACACATGTAGAATCGTTAGGAAATTTATGCAGTTAGACGAAACACCCTCATCTTAAATTCACACCACACGCTGCATTTACTTGGCTTTGGCCCGTAAATGTAGCTAAAACCAGCCTAAGAGCTGAGAAAAATAACACTCCCGATAATAATAATAATCTTTATTACTCCCAGAAATGCACGAACATTACATTGAACAAGAAACAAAACATGGCTTAATCTAAGTGATTCACAGTAAAAAAGACCCTGACCTCTAAACTAGGTAAAAACCTGTATCTTAGAAGTCAGTGTACCTTCAAAATTATGCATGGTTATAATAAGCCTTATAAATTATGCCTAGATAGAACACAATGATATAATACAAAATAAAAGAGTATAAAACAAAAATAAAAGATACAATGCACAATTAGGCTGGTTTAAAGGTGGTTATAATAAAAAACAGGAACTTAATAAAAGAGAGAAAGATTAAACTGATTTTGATTATGAGTATTTATTTATCTGTGACAATAGAAAGAACTTGTTAAGAGCACGCCACGAGTCACCGCGACTTGCCAAGCGGCGGACGTAAACACGGACGCACGCGCGTGTCGCTTGATGCAAGTCGCATCGCTCGTGGCCTTAGGCACCTAAGCTTTTGCCACCCCTTCCTTTACTTCCCCTAAAAGCCCTTAACGACAGTCGTATAAATAACAGACTTCTTAATTAGCATGACATTGCACCATACGATCGTCACCCGATGTTGAAAGTGACGGTATGGTCTTAGGACATTATGGTCGTTTATTTCTGACCCTCCATTTAAAAGTGTATAATTATTATTACAGTAATCATTTTGAGTCTTATCCTATGGTAATTATTTAATTAGGAAGTTCTGTAGTTAAACTTACTTAGCTGTTAAAACGGGGTGATCGGGACTTCTGTGCAAAGAGCCTGTATCTGAAATGATAACCACGATTCAGGAAAAGTTTTTAAGAATTCTTTTTAAAAATAAAATCTTGATTATTAAGCACTTACTTACGTGTTTTAAACACAATAGAAAACTTAGGTAAGCAGATAGGTACTATTTTAGCATAGCATAATCAACCCCACTACTGGGCCACAGGCCTCGTCTCTTCGAGAGGGAGTGGGCTGTAATCTACCACGCGGGCCCAGTGCGGGCTGGTAGATGTTATAATTCTTCGAATTTTTGGTTATAGGACATGTCGGTTTCCTTACGATGTTTTCCTTCACCGTTTTGAGAGCAGTGGTGATGAAATTATTCACACAAAGTAAAGCGCCTCCCTGGGTTCGAAGTCACGACCTACAACTAGGCCACCACTGCTGACTGCCAACTATTTTAATCACTGGGAATTCTTCAATATTTGCATGAGAACAATCTTCGAAATTCAATAAATAAGGATTTATATAACTACATTTTCTAAATGGCACACGAAGTAAATTCTGCCTAGCCTGGATTTTTCCAACTATGTTGCTATGCTGACCCTAGCTTCCAGTCTAACCAGTATTTTACATGGAGCGACTGCCTATCTGACCTCCCCAACCGACAGTTAATGGGTAACACGATATAGGTTTAGCTATTAAACTACATACTTACTTAATTATAATAAAAATTCAAATCGATCAAAATATTCAAACATCCATCAACAAAATAAATTGACATTGCTGAATTAGCATTTGCTATGCAAGTAAATGCGACGAGTGAATTACTGCGCGCGCGCATCTGCATACAATGGCGGCTATTTATTAGATCAGCGATGCGATATTGTTCCACCACGTTTGTTTACTACTTATTTAAATAATAAATAAAGTGTACATACCAAGGTTTTAGATTTAAGGCTAGAAACTTGAGACCACTGAATTATGTTCCAGGAAAACATTGTGAACACACCTAAAATTATTGTCTGCAATCGCAGCCACGAAGGCCGCAGGAATCCGCTGGATGCGCTGCACAGTACCGGTCGAAGTGGCAATGCTTGGGGGAGGCCTATGTCCAGCAGTGGACGTCTTTCGGCTGAAATGATGATAATGATGAATCGCAAATACGTAAAGCATGCTAAGTGATAAGGTAATAAATGCTCATTCCTCCTCTGAAACGTTTTGCCTTAAATAAATACTATAATAATATTTTTAATGCTAAAGTAATTCTATCTGTCTGTTAACATTTCAAGCATTAACGGCTGAACGGATTTCGATGAGAGGCAGTAGTATGTTTTTCTGGGATAATTTCCTACCTCCGATAATTTCCTACGCGGGCAATAGCTACACTAACTAACTAACTGCTAACTTTATACACGCTGTATGGTTGCTTCCTAGGGATTCAGAAAAAAACAAAAGACCCAGGCTAATCCCGGTACTAAGCTTGGTTGTTATCTTACCGACACGACCAACAATCAAGCAGACTTTCAGGTACTGAAATAAAACAGAACTACTTATAAAATACAAAATTCTAACTACTGAAGCAGACAACTTTTAAATTATTCATAAGCATGATCAGCCTATAATGTCGGCAGAGGGAGGGATAAAAGCTTGTAAAATGAACTGAGGATGGTGTAATACCTGCAGGAGACGCCCTGGGTATCGCAGGCCAATTCCCGGCTACCGTAGGCGCGGGCTTGCGGACGGTAGCTCTGGCCCGGGAAAGAGATGTCAGCACAACTGACGACAATATACCCGCAGGAAATATCTTTGTAAGTAACGGTTTTTGGCAAACAATGCAGACACTGGAATCTAGTGGACTTTTGTAAGCATCCGTCTAATACAATAAAGAGTAGATTCGTGTCCTATCAATACGATCGTGCCATATTATCGAGTGTGTTTCCGCATAAATTAAGATGCCATTATATTATGACACCTCTGCGGGACGCCAGGAGTATGCGCAAGAGCGGCACGCGCCGTGCGTTCGGTTAAGGGGATGGTTGCATGCTAAAGTTATAAATAAATTAATTATTTGAGCCTTGTATACATACATGGTGTAAGGGCCATCGCCGCGCCAACTGTCACTGGTGGTTGTTGGACGTAGAATGAAATACTGAATTCATTTGGACAGTTTGCGGGTGGATGTACAGCCTGTAAAATTGTGGCCCAAAGTGATACGACTTCTGTACTTAAATTCTATGCTAAATTCATCAATTGCAGAGATAAGTTCTCATAGGGTAATATTATTTTAAGAGCCTGTTAATCTCTTAAAATATCCAGCTAAGCAAAGCTTTCTGACACTTGCCAAACAAAACACAAACATAAAAAACCAATAACTGTAAACAGCTTCAGTTAACATATTTCCAACGCGCTTCCACTTGACAAGTTGACATTCGAACGCGTGCGCGTACGCAACTCAGATCGTATCGACATGAGGGCGCATCTGTCGCTACCCTCCTATTGTTTTATGGTAATGACATTATCTTTACAGAAATTACGTTAATTTGAATTGTGGTTGGAATTTGGACACTTTACTATTACGATCACGAATGTTGATATCATCTGATCTTATTATACCTACATAACCTAAGTTTTATTTAAAAAAAAAACGAATGTAAGTGCTAGGCCTTGATGTATAGATGTCTCAGACAACATCTCAAAACCATGAAAGCTTGAACTTACGAAGAAATAGAATCGTTTCGTCATGTAAGTATTTAAAGCATCTGTTTACGTACAGATTACGTGACTCCGGAAAAAAAAACCGACATCGATGTTTTTTTCAATATACATGGTTGACGTTTTTTCGTAGTTAGGTTTTAGTTTTTAGAGTACCCAAAGGGTGAAACGGGACCCTATTACTAAGACTCCGCTGTCCGTCTGTCACCAGGCTGTATCTCATGAACCGTGATAGTTAGACAATTGAAATTTTACATTTTTTATAACAACAAATACTAAAAACAGAATAAAATAAATATTTAAAGGAGCTCCCATACAACAAACGTGATTTTTTTGACGTTTTTATAGATCATGGTACGGAACCCGTCGTGCGCGAGTCCGACTCGCACTTGGCTGGTTTTTTAGTTTCCTTTTTCACATATTTCTTTGGTAAACGTAGGTTCGTAATCTTCGTAGTAACACAATAATTTTACATCATTTTATCTCCATCAAAATTTCATCAAACTAGCCACAACATTTAACCTCCAACAAAGGGCCAAACAACAGTAAACCTAACTAAAAAAAAGACACTAAAAACTAAAATGGAACAAATTCGTTTCATTCACAACTTCGTCATGCGTTTTACTTGAGTTGTTGCATTCGTTTTGCCTTAGTTGTTATTATTTCCTCATATTACTGGCAACACCGGCTAGTGGTATTATGGCAGCACTGTATGTGGATGCAGTACATTAGACTGATTTGAAACATTATTGTAAGTCACGATTTGGTAAACGACGTTATAGCGAGAACTAGGGATGCGGGCAATACACTTACTGCACAATTTAGTTGTGTTTGTCGAACTGTTCAACAAAAACTAAAAAGTTATGTTCCTACAGAAAAATATGCGGTAGACAGAAATGTGAGTCACAAACATTTCATAAAAATACGCAGGCCATATCCAGACCTCGGCCTGAAACTGAAATATTCCTTATATATTTTCTAATTGTATATACATTTTCCTCCTCTTTGTAAATGTTTGCGTGGTCTTATTGTATTGACAGTAGGTTTAACCATGTACAGACGCCAGCACATCAACCTACTACAATCTGTCAAATTTCTTTAATTGATTTTCAACTTTATCACTAAAACATAAGGTTCAAAGTTCATTGGGAAAATTTGACAGTTTCGGGTAGGTTGACCTGCTGGCGTCTGTACTATAATTTAGATGTCCGGATATTTTTTTATTCGAGTTATTTATTTTTCACCTGCTGTTGCTTTGAAAACAGGTTTCCTAATTAGACACTGAAAAAAGGCACTGTTTATTTAACAGCTCTTATTAAAAGCCTCGGTTTCTACAAACCTGCTAAACATGATTAAAAAATAAATTAAAAAATAAGTTTATTTCATATTCTCGTTTGGCTTCCATTGCATATCGAGGAGTCTCATAGAAAATGCCTGTAGTGGAAAGCTCCGTTCTTTCCTTACTATTATTATTACAAACAGGTATACCTATTGAGAAACAGAAAAGAAAAATACAATCAGTTTTTACGAGTGTGTTTGTGCGTGTGTGTTGGTGTGTGTGTGTGTGTGAGAAGAGAGAGATTTTGAGTGTACATGAGTGGCGAATAACATCACCAATAATATTTATTATTAAGTCACACGTTGCAAAGTCTGTGTCATTATAATTTAAACTGTGAAGCCTTATTTTTAATTTCAAAGTTGATTGCAAAGTTTACTTTGAATTAGCAAGCGCTACTGCTGAGCATTAGGTCTGGATTTGCGCCAATAGGCTCGCCCCTTATTACAGTCAAACATAACTGGCGAAATGTGGGTCTACTAAGGGGCACCTCTGCACAACCCTTCGAGAAATGCAAGCGTGATGTTATGTTATATTACATCGTTCTTTTTACTCCTTGTTCTTCACTAGAGTTTTCTTTCACATCCAAACCTACGCCATTTATAATAATAACGCACCGTGACATCCAAATAAAGTAACACAGCACACGCTTTTTAAAACACAAAGTCGGTTAAAGCACAATGCATCCGTCGATTACGATTAATCGTTTGGTTAATAAGAAGTTCGTATTTTTTTGACTTTAAATCATTTTTGTATGAGAATAAATTGTTTTTCATAGATCTTTATCTGCCCGTGCAAGTGTACTGAATTATGATAAATTAAAACTTTTTACAACAAAATAAATAAAATAGCAATTATTAGCAATTGCAATAGGCTCGCCAGTCGCCCCCTATTATATAGGACTTAAACACACAATGTCACAAACACACACACACACATGTCACACATGTCATATCATAATGTCTTGTTTTCTTCCTTTTTTATTTGTTTTTTATATTGGCACCTTGCAGCTATTTCCTAATAGTTAATTAGTAATTATTTAATCGTGTTTTTGTATGTTGTGCTGTTTTTTTGTGTGCACTAAATAAACGATTTATCTATCTATCTATCTATCTAAACATAACTGGCGATATAGGTAATATTATTTTTTATAACATTGATTTTACATTCTGTGATTACTCCAACTCACACACTGACTTATTAGTATTACTTGTTAAAATGTTAGGAATATCGTATAATTTTACAATGTTTGTAAATATGTGAGCACCATGCATCACATAATTAATTTATCTGTCAGTCACGCATTTTTCATTCTTTTTACCTATCGTGGTATAGTAATTTTATTCTAGGTGCATCGTCTTCACATATAATTATATAATTGATGTATACAAGATATTGTGAAAACATTTTAAAAGAGTAACGGTGAAGTTTCTTGCCCATTCTTCTCCAAACGAAAACTACCTTTTGGAAGGGGCGACTAGAACCAATTTTTTTTTTGTTGTAAGTTTTGACTTTCAAAAGTGTCTTTTTTGTGCCTAATTGACCACTAACCCTTCGGGTATTACAGGCGTGATCTTATGTTAAAACTTTAAAAAAACCTCAAGTTAATTATTTCACACGAGGAATTTCTCATGTTTTGTTGTTAATATTATAAAAGTGAAACTAACTGTCTGTCTGTCTGTTACCTTTTCACGCTTTAACGGCTGAACAGATTGTGATAAAAAGGCACATACTCACATAGGTAGGACTTAAGACATAGGATACTTGTTATCCCGGTAGAACGTGCCCGAGGGATCATTTCCGACCTTTACACGGGCGAAGCCACGGGAAAAAGTCGGTATAATATAAAATCAGAATGTTCCTAATGATCACTTGATCACCCCTCTAATTTGGTGTTAAATACAGCAAGTGCTACCACAAAGCCCACATACTTGATGATAATATGCCCGTATAGATGGCGACACTGTTGAGAGGAGATTTTTATTCATTTACTTTTAATTGTGATAAAAAGCGGGCGCATACGGGGTGGTAGGGTTGTGTCCTTTTGTTACAGACATGATTGACATAATTTATCAATGTTACAGAGAAGATTGGTATCTGGGGAAGTCACACGTTTATTTAACGTCAATTATGTTTTTTAAGGTTGATTTTGGCTATAATTTTATACTCACATTATAGCCAAAATCACCCTTGGCTAGCCAAACTCCACAGTTTGGGAGAAATTAAATTAGGTATTATGAATTGGTACATCAATGAGGACTGAATTTTAAGATTATGTAGTTGGAATTCGTCCAAGTTACATCAAGCACCCTGAAAACAGAGTGAGTTTTTAAATGTATCATTGTTCAAATCTTTTTAGAAAAGTTACATAAATAAAAACATAATATTTATATCAAACTCAAAACACACTGAAAGAAATATAGTAGCTTAACCCTAAAAAACAAGAGTCACTCGCTAAAATCTTAGCCATTTCCGTGAGGGCTTATTGGCGATCCGCCCGTTTGGCTTATTGGTGCTTCGCCCGAATTTACTCACTCGAAACGGGCGGATCGACACTTTTAAATAAATATTTTTTTTCAGAGGCGATTCACACGAAGTAAATTTATTTGTAGGCGAATCGACAACTCCAGAAATCGATTCGCCTACAAATAAATTTTTGTGTCGATTCGGCCGTTTCGGGCGAGTAAATTCGGGCGAATCACCAATAAGCCTCCGTGAGACGCATCCAAATTTTTTTTTTTTTTTTTAAATCGTTGCCCCACACTAGGAATTTCTCCTGTATCGTGGGTGCGTTTACAAACAATTAAAGTCACATACACAAACAGCCAGACCCGGAACAACTACTAGTAGGTCATACAAATATTTGTTCCGTGCGGGAATCGAACCCGCGACACGCAGTGCAGCAGTCAATCGCTTAACCACTGCACTAACCGTGCCGTGAAACTCAAATTCAAACTCAAAGCATTTATTTCAATTAAACCGTTTACAGGCACTTTTGAATTGTCAAATGAGTCGAATGAAGCTAGTTGTCCATTCAAAACGTAGTAGGTTTCTATGGAGAAGAACGAGCAAGAAACTCCACGGACCTCCATCCATCTTATAAGACGTCAAAGTCCACCGTCAACAAAACCTCAAAAGCGAAACAAAGGACAAAAACAGCAACAGTAAATAACCTATGTATATTAGCTACTGCTCCAATAAATAGATCAACTAAATTGATTCAATTGAACTAAATGGGTTACCAGGCCACTGTGTGAAGGGCTGGAAATAGTTACTTATGCGTTTAGGAGTGACTCCTATTCAAAATTGTCGACCTATGACAATAATATAACATACATCTGTAATCCTCGAAGGGTTAAGCAGAAGTGTACCTATAGTACATCCACATTTCGCCAGTTATGTTTAAATCCCATGTTATAGGGGGAGAGCGGTGAGTAAAAATCAAGACTCCGGACTGTTACTGAGAATTTCCAATAGAAAAACCCAATAACACTTTGCCCGACCTGGGAATCGAACCCATGACCTCATGATCAGCAGTAGCACTTGCAACCACTAGACCAACGTCCTAAGACTCTTAATGTAGGGACTGTGAACTGCGATAATTATGCTTATTTGATTTATTGATACTGGGAGCAACAGACGCCAATTCTTGAGTTAAACGTTCTGATTTAGCGCAAACACTCCCCAATAAAATTTTCTTAAGCCAAACTTATAAATGAGGAGTTATTAGAACTTTATGAGTTAGTCGTTTCTTTAATTACTCTGATGCTGAACAAGAACATTCAGGACTTGTAGTGTTGTAGGTGTCAGGACAAACATGCTTGCTGAAAATTTGCAAAGTGATTCTTTTCGGACCTACTTTAACATGTTGTTATTAAAAAAAGGTTCTTAACGTAAATCCTATAGATACATATTCCATGAAAAATAAAGAGAAGGAGAAAATATTATCCCAAAATGATGAAAGATTCAACTACTCGGCAATAGATGGCGTTTCGAAGCAGTGTGACGTAAATAATGGATTGTTTACGTTTTTTCGGGCAAATTCTATAAGCGATGATGACCACTTTTATTATAAATATTATCATCTCCTTCCTGTAGGTCAGTAACGGATAATATTTCGATGTCTGTTAGTTATTTTTACACTGCATTTGCGGATTGCTGTATTTTACACGTCTGCAGCGAAGCCAAAAATGAACCCTACTTGTAATGTTTTTGTTATTTGTGTTAGAGTTGAAACGATGGATGTACTGTGTGAAAGATGATATGGCTAGAAAGAGGTCGACTACCAAGATGACGACTGATAGAGAAGTATGGAAGAAAAGGACATATTGTGCTGACCCCATAGATATATTTTATTAAGAGAAGGGCAAGAGGATAAGAAAATATGATCTCAAGTTAAAGATGGATAATGGTATTTTTTTTTTTTTTTAAAACGTTGCCCCACTAGGAATTTCTCCTGTGTCGTGGGTGCGTTTACAAACATTTAAACTCACATACACAAACAGCCAGACCCGGAACAACTAATTGTAGGTCATACAAATATTTGTTCCGTGCGGGAATCGACCCGCGATACGCAGCGCAGCAGTCAATCGCTTAACCACTGCGCCAACCGTGCCGTCGATTATGATAATATGCTGCAATATTTTACCTCCAAAAAAATGCAGATCGCAGTTTAAAATGATCTACGACCATAACAAAACAAATGACCAGAAAAACCGCAAATATTTATTTTACTCAAACATTTTTTTTTTTTGCCACAGTCCCGTTTCCTTCGGCACTAACATAAATCATAGTGAATACCATACGTTTACTTATCAGCATTTTTTATTTCGATTCTAAATGTAAAAACTGTGGTCACATGCCATGTCTCGTGTTTCAAACATCTGGTTAATGTTCTATGAGGTTTAATATGGTGCTGTTTTTTTTTCCATTTTGTGGCATTTTCATGGTTTTAATCAATGTGAGTTGCCTTGGAAAGAACAAAATTGTGAAATTAGAAGTGAGGAGGCGTGAGGGAGAGGCAAATTTCGCGCCCTCATGCCCTTAGCCGCCGCAAGAGACGCCTCTGAGGCTCTGGGCGTCGGGAACCTCAAAGAGATGTCAACAACTGAATGGGTCCGATAGGACCGATGCCTGCCGGGGTTGCGGGAAAGTTCGAAAGGGATACCTCGGCCCCTGGCAACGTACAGGCAACTGAAGGAACAAGGGTGGGTTTTAGTCAATAAGAGTCTGACATGCCCTCCCGCTCCACCCAGAACGGGAGAAGTAAGTTATTTGATAATTTCCCAACCAAAAAAAATGAAGCGCTTTTGAAGCATTTCGTTAAGCTTATGTAGAGTCGGGGAAATTAATTGTTTAGCAAATTTACACCGTAAGTCAATTTGCCGTGTTAAAGCCATTTCATACAACTATCAAAGAGAGTGATTTGATTATACGGACAAAGTAGGTTGTGTGATTGTATCTGCTTAATAATTATTCCCTGACTTTACTACAAAAATTATAATTACGATTTTTTTTTTCAAATGTTATTTGTCTATCCTCAATCGATTACGATGTGCAATATGCGTTGTTTGTCGATCAGTCACGCACCAGAACTGTTTTGCATGCATAGATACCTAAGTAGATGTAGCTACACAAAATCAAGTCGTGTTTTGCTGCAATTTGCTGGCAGTTCTATAGCTAGAACCTGTAAACATTGATTTACCTTAGACACGTTACATTTATTTTGTTTCAAAAACTTACAAGAAGAGATTGTATCTGCTGCTAAAACTGAACCAAGACAATTATAAAAAAAATAACTTCAAAGTCAAATCCATACCATACTTACCTAATTTTAATCAAAGCTCGGGAATTCTGCTTACGCCATGTATCAAAACTTACACGCCTAAATCTTCACAGCATCCTAATGTATCTCACGAACTACATTACTATAATAGACATTAACCCTCTCCCATCAATCTTCATCAATCAGAAACCACAATCCTTTATCACGACCGACTATTGTGTTCTCTACCCTAAAACTTCATTAAGGTAACTCCCTAATAGTGTGTGGCAGGAGGATATAATAGGGATCGAATCAACATTATCGATATGTGGTGTAATGCTCTCTAAACGGTGTCACCGAGGTGTGGATCTGGAAAGATTTACAGAACTTTATCGTGTGCGATTTTTGTACTTAAAAAAAAAAAAAAAAACTGGTTGTTTAAGTTAAAAAAATAAAGAAAATAGATTTATTTGTCACAGAAACACGTGCATACAAAAAAACAACAATATAAACATAACAGAAATATTCGGCAGTTGCACGTCATGACTGTGACAAGAAGGCTTCAGCATGATGCTGTGCTAAGGGGGACCCACACCACAGCGCTGATTTTCAGTGGTCACCCGAAAAATACGTACGGACATCAGGTCAGTAGATAAATATTAATAAATCCAGTGTATTTTTTTTAATAAATACAGTGTGTAAATATTGAGTAAATCCAGTGTTCTGTCTCGCTCCCACCCTCACCGTCGTCGTGTCGCCTGCGCGCGCGCTTGAAAAAAAGTACAGTTCGTATTGTGCGTTGAATTTGTGTAGAATTTTTTTTTATTCCCTTCAATTATTATTATTTTTGTATCATTGGGTAATCTAGGTTCAAGCTAGAATTGCCGAAAAGTGTCGAATAAAGAATGCTAGAAATGTTTCAGTGCACGGACGTGCACTACAGCGCTGATCCAGAGATAAATTCAAATGTAAAACAGAATTAATTTAGAAAATCTGCTGGCTAATCGGGACTGATCAGGAGATGGTGACACAGACCCTTAGTATAGTATCGTACTGAAGTATCGTATCGACACTTCTCAAGTTATCGATACTTTTTCCGATTTTAAAACTACAAGTTCACGTCTACAAATCGATTGGTTACGGTTTTAGGATATTTCGGTCCTAATAGATGTGGATGCGTGTCGCCGATGTGTCTGCCCGGATTTAGGGATGTTGATGTTAATGTTGGAATTGTACGGTCCTTGTGTCCGTGGTAATGTTGTTATAGTGTTGTAACCGTGACTCTGTTTTGGTATGGGTAATTAAAAGGAATTTGGAAGAGGTAAAAATATTACGTACTAGGGTAGGTACCTACCTAATATTTATAGGAAGTGTATAGAGGTCCGCTATTTACGGCATAATATTACGGCTATTTCCGGCATAATAGTGGCGCTACCTCGGCTTAGCTAAAGAGTCGTAAGCATTGCATTGTCATTGTCACTGTCACTTGTTATTTTGTTTGATTGTTGAGGTTAGTTCGCCGCCCTTTGTATTGATGGATCGTATTTGTTTTAGATAATTATATCAAACTACTCACTACACTGACTGAATTTACGAAAAATTGAGTAGCAAAAGAACTGTGACCACACAACGCACGAGTCGAGCGAGCGAAGCGAGCGGTGCAGTGGCAGCGGCCGGCGCGTGCAAACATTATATTCTCTTGTGTGTAACAGACCCTCTGTTTAGGCACAAGAGAATATAATGTTTTGGGAATGTGATACCCTATCTAAAATTGTTGTTTGTGGAATGTGGTGATTTACAGTGAACTAACCTTAACAATCAAACAAAATAAAAAGTGACAGTGATACCTAATGACAATGCAATGCTTACGGCACTTTAGCTGGACCGAGGCAGCGCCACTATTATGCCGCTAGCAGTACTTTATCAGATAGGGTTAGAGTACCGCTAGCGGCTCTCTATACACTGCCATATTTATAACATTTTGGATTTCGTCACAATCGGGTACTCAAATGCCTACTAAAATCGGCAATTATGCCAAAAAGATAATGATTAAGTACCTATTAAAAAGAAATGTCTACTAAAAGGTCCTGTACAGTGTACTCCATTATTTTTTTATTGAACCTACAATGCTGGTTTTGGGGAGATTTAATATCTGACTGTATGAACTTAAACTCACCTCGTCGTAACGGACAAACGCCGGAGACGACAACACTGTTTCCCCTATAAATGAAAGCAAGCGTGAAGATACATTTTTATGAAATAACGACCGACACTTTATACTTCCGCCAGGAATCGAACCGGATACCTCGCAAATGGTGCGAAGAAGGATGCTTCTTGTACGGATTCGTAAGTCACCTGTCATGTTTTGTTTACGACATTATATTCAAGCTAAATATGTCAAAATTCGAATTAGAGTGCTACAAGGCCTTTTTGGCGCCTGAATGACATTGACAGGGGGGCGTCCTTGGTAAACAACTGTGAAATTGCCACAGAAATTGTATTGATAAAACAAGATGGCGGCGTTAGTTCCGATTTTGGCCATATGCCAAAAGAAACTTGTAGGATTGTAATCGATGATTCATTATTTTTAACAGGTGATAGGAGTGCTAGTTACAATAAAAATAAAAAAACATCTAAGTAGGTACCTTTATAGTGGAAATTGATAAGTACGGAAAATTATAAAATTAAGTAAATGTTTAATCATTAATTTCTTGAGTACCTACTTAAGTAATGCGTATGGAAACTAGCGAAAAGGGTTGTTCAAAATTACATAATTACTCTACTGCCCGAGATGGACAGTAATGTTTTTTTAACTTACTAAGTAGTAATTGTTTTCAAACCCCATTACATATTTCAACCGTTGTTTCTAAAACACATCTTTTAATTTAATCAAAATAAATCCATAACAGGGGTCCGTTATCAATTTATCCAGAGATATCAATTGTTCTACTAACAATTGCACACTTGTGGGGTGCACATAACCAATGTAAAAGGCATAAAATTTTATTTTTATTGTACATCCTACTTTCACAAAATGGCCGCAGCTCGTTGAAACAATTGTGGAATTGTTTTTTGATAGTGAGCAGCGAATTTTAATAAAAGGCGGCGTGTTTGTGTTTCTTTATAAGATTTGTATCTGGGGTGAATTTCTGGCCAGTTCCTATATTATAACATTTTAGGCTAATTATGCTATGGAAGCATAATTAGCCTAAAATGTCCCCACTGCTGGGACACAGGCCTCTCTTCGGGAGGGAGTGTGGGCTAGATGTCACACGTCTTCGAATTTTTGGTTCTAGAACATGCCGGTTTCCTCGCGATGTTTTCCTTCACCGTTTTGAGAGCAGTGGTGATGAAATTATTAACAAAAAGTTAAGCGCCTGCCTAGGTTCGAACCCACGACCTACAAACAACTCATAAGTCGGCCGTTATCACTGGACCTCCACTGTTCTTCCATAGTTTATTATAATTTTAACAATACCTAATTATTTGAAGATTTGCTTAAAATACTTGGGGGTCAAAAAATAAGAACTTATTATTTATTTATTTTGCATAATGTACACTCAGTCACAGGCTAGGCTAAAACTTATGAGTACATGACCCTGTTAGGGCGTGGCAAGTATACATTTAACTTATAACTAGTTTCGAAGTTAACATTATATTGCATACCTACTATCAATATCATATTCATTATTATTACTAATATAATATAATCTCTTTGTTGTACTTTATTTAATTTATATTAATTAAAGTCATTTGAATTATATATTAACATTAAAAAAATCATTTTATTCAAAGATATATAACAATTGTGCTTTATTTTAGCGAAAGATATATAACAATTGTGCTTTCTTATAGATATTATAGTTTCTTTTTTTTAAGATTGTTCTTGATTAATAAAAGCTTATCTGTGAAATCGGGCTTCTAAACTACGTATCTTCATTTCTATAGTAACCGGAAGTTTAAGAGCACTCTTAAATAAAATAAACTCAAAACTTGAACCAACCATGAGATCAACCACGGTTATCAACAGTAACCGTGGTTGTTCTTATGCTTAAGAGGGCACCGAGCTTCTGGCGCTAATTAATGGGAGGGCGGAATAAAGAATGGGCGCGCAAATTTAGGTATTTATTTATAGTAGATATTAAAACAAATCCATATACATTTGAAAATGTAAAATGTTAACGTTATAGAAAACATGTAGTTTTGTTATTATTAAAGAAACTGATGATCTTCCGCGAAGTATTTACGCCGTACTTAGAGTTTATTTTGGTTTAGAGATTACTTTGGATGTTTTTGTTATCAAGGAAACTAGAAATAATCGTTTACGAAAGAATCGTTGAAAGTGTACATGTTGTGTGTATATTTATAGATTAAATCCTTAAATATTAGGTCTTTACCTATGAAATTGCCGTTCTGCAGTACTGGCCATTTCAAATCAAAATAATTTTTGTTTGGCTAAGAATTCTAATTTCAAATTTATTTTATTTTAAAAACATGGTTTTTTTTTCCAAATGTAGTCATTTATTTATTGATTAGTGTTACATTTTCATCGCATTTCAATCTTTTTCGTCATCATGGATACGTTAAAAAATCGAGTAATTATGGAATATGAGTACTGTCGTGGCAGCAACGCGGCACAAGCGGCACGCAACATCAACGACGTTTACGTAGCTAACACTACAAACCAACGCACCACCTGTTATTGGTTTGCTCGCTTCCGTTCTGGAAATTTCGACCTGAAAAATGAACCTCGCGGTCGTCCAAAGACTTTGGTCGACAATAATAATAATAATAATAATAATAATAAGCCCCCTAAACAACCACACGTCCTGATTGACCATCTAATCACGTGGGGGGCGGACACACGAATGAGAAATTACTGGCGTGGCTAACGTGGCTCTGGAAACCCACTCAAAATGGAGACTCGTTCAAAAAGAAAACGTATAGGACCGCTGCCCGGGGGCGATCGCCGGGGCGCACCTGGAGCTGACGCTGGGTGTCTCAGCATGCGAACCGTCAGCGGTGAGGAGTTGAACAGGCGGGCTCCCACCGACAAAGATGCTACAGCCGAAGCGATTGACGATGGTGATAGACTGACAAACAGGACAGACACCCCTGTAGAGCCTTATAGTCCAAGTACAGTATCGTACGCACCTTCAAGAACATCATCACCATCAATATCATCCTCACCTATACCATTGTCACCTCCCATATCTAATTTTAATACAGTTACACCCACTCCGGCCTTGAATGTTGCGCGGGAGGTATCTACCTTCTTACCCGCGTCCACCAAGGCCGGAAAAGCAAGAGTTCGCATGAGATGGAGCAAAGAAGTTAACCTATTTATCATGCGAACTTATCTATACATCACTAAATTAGAGACCGACATGACCACCTACAGACAACAACTGCATGAACGTTTTTCACATCAATATCCTGAGATTTCCGTTTCAGAACAACGGATTTCAGATCAACGAAGAACTATAGTTAGGAATAAACTCTTGTCGCAACTCGATTTAGATCAGTTAAAAGAAGAAGTACGCATACAATTACGACAAGAATCAGAAAACTATGCAGACACTAACACTATCATACTAGCACAAAACATAAACGAAAATATTCTGCAAGAACAACCACTATCGCTCACTCAATTACATCCTATTACTCAATCTTTAACATACAATCAGTCGCAAGCTTACTCACAAACAACACACACGTCCACACAAACCGAATCCTTAACCCTAACGCTCGAAAATGATATTGAGACCTTAGTTGTCGCAGATCAAAACCTAACCACAGATATGTATATCCAAGACATACATGACAAATTAAGAACAACAATAACACAATACTCTGGGATGGATCCAGCAGTCCGACCAAAACTACCTAAACTTAAATACACCCCTAACCTATTTCGTTTAGTTAATTTATTTAATGAAAATATACTCATACAATTTATATCTGATGACACACAACTTATAGATATACATTTACTTATATATTGCACAGCTGTAGTAATATCTGAAGAACTCAACTTCAAAATCACAAACCACACAGGAACCACAAGAACTAGTCGTATTGTCAAACCAGCATGGCAACAGAGGCTAGAAAAAGATATTGAAAAACTAAGAGCGGACTGTGGTAGACTCACACATTATATCAACGGAATTAGATCAAATAAAGTAGTTAAGAGAGTTAAAACAATATTCAAAAATTATTCCAATCACACTAGACACGAAATTAATAATAGAAAACCAGAAGAGTTTTTGGATACATTAAAACAAAAACTAGCTCTTAAAGTTCACAGGCTTAGGAGATATATGAAGGCACAACAGCGGAAAATTGATAATGCAACATTTGCAATGAATGAAAAAGTATTTTACAGAAACATACAGAAAACACACACCGACACAACAATAGAAAACAACACAGATGTACCATCGAAAGAACACCTAGAAACATTCTGGTCTAGCATATGGGAAGGACAAGTGCAACACAATGATAAAGCAACCTGGATTACAGAAGAAGAAACAAAATGGAGATTAATAGATGAAATGGAATTTAAAGAGATAACAGAGACTGATATTACAAATATAACAGCAAAATTACATAACTGGAAGTCACCGGGTATAGATAAAATACAAAATTTTTGGTACAAAAAACTAACGATACTACACAAGTCTATAGCAAAAAATTTGACAGCTATTATATTAGGACAACAGAACATACCCGAATTCATTGCAACGGGAATAACATACATGCTACCTAAAACTAAATACACAATACAACCTTCCCAATATAGACCAATCACATGCCTACCTACTATTTACAAAATATTAACATCAGTAATCACAACAAAAATCAACTCCCACATCGAACGTCACAATATAATAGCTGAGGAACAGAAGGGTTGCAGACGGGGTCACATGGGTTGTAAAGAACAGTTAATTATAGATTCCATCATTCATAAACATGCCACCACAAAAAATAGAAACCTTCATTGTACCTATATAGATTACCAAAAAGCGTTCGATAGTATACCACACTCCTGGTTGATAAAAATTTTAGAGATTTACAAAATTAATTCAAAAATCATTGATTTTTTGCGTATCATAATGCCATATTGGAAAACGACTCTACAGCTAAATAATCGCCACACTTCTCTTATAACACGACAGATATCTATTAGGAAAGGTATCTATCAGGGAGATTCCCTGAGCCCTCTGTGGTTTTGCCTCGCCCTTAACCCTTTGTCTCACTTGTTGCGCCACTGTCAGGCCGGGTACAACTTTAAGCATAATACTGAAGACACAATTATCTCACACCTCATCTATATGGATGACATTAAGTTATATGCAAAAACCGAAAAAGAAATGAAAAAGCTTATAGAAGTCACAACAGAATTTAGCCAAGATATAAACATGAAATTTGGATTGGATAAGTGCAAGACATTACATATCATAAGAGGTAAAATTAAACCTGGCAGCTATATAATTAACGACACCGACACAATTGCAGCAATGGAACCAACAGATCTATACAAATATTTAGGATACAAACAACTTAAGGGACTCGACCACACAGCAATTAAACAGACACTAAATACAGAATATCGAAGGAGAACTAACGCAGTTTGCAAAACACAATTATCAGGAAAGCACCTTATTAAAGCCTTGAATACTTTTGCCATACCAATATTGACCTACTCATTCGGAGTAATAAAGTGGTCAAAAACTGACATTGAACAGTTAGAGAGAACCACGCGCACAATACTCTCAAAACACCACAATCTACATCCTAAATCTGCGATCGAACGACTCACCATCAAAAGACAGAATGGAGGGAGAGGCCTAATCGACATCCATCACCTCTGGCAGAAACAAATCACTAGGCTAAAAACATTCTTCTATTCAAAATCTCGTACTAGTAACATACACAAAGCTATTTCTCTAAATGATCTTAACTACACCCCACTTAACTTAAATGAACAAAACATACAAGACACAAATAACTTTGACCAACAGAACCAAAAAATTGAAAACTGGAAGAAGAAAGTCTTGCACGGTAGACACCCTCATGATTTAGAACAATCCCATATTAACATAGTGGCGTCTAATAAGTGGCTTAAAATAGGAAACCTGTTCCCTGAAACAGAAGGGTTCATCATAGCTATACAAGATCAAATTATCAACACCAAAAACTACAGGAAATTTATCATTAAAGACCCCACCACGACAAATGATAAATGCCGTAGATGCCACATTCAATCAGAAACCATACAACACATAACTGGAGCATGCACAACTCTGACACAGACAGACTACACTCATAGACATAACCAAGTTGCAAACATTATTCATCAAAAACTAGCACTCAAACACAGTCTCATACAAAACTCTAACACTCCTTACTATAAGTACACACCACAAACTATACTAGAAAATGAAACACACAAAATGTACTATGATCGCGCCATACTTACAGATAGGACTATCCACTACAATAGACCAGACATAACCCTACAGGATAAAATAAGAAAAATCACTTACCTTATAGATATCGCAGTTCCTAATACCCATAACCTACAAAAAACGATAACTGAAAAAATAAGTAAATATGCTGACCTTAAAGAAGAAGTCACAAGAATCTGGAGACAAGAAAAAGTATACGTTATCCCTATAGTTCTCTCCACGACGGGCGTTATCCCAAACCATCTTCTCCGTAGCCTTAAATTAATAGACTTAGAAGAATCCGTTTATATCAACCTACAAAAAGCTGCCATCCTAAACACCTGCAGAATTGTTAGAAAATTCATGCAGTTAGACGAAGAAAACACACCCTCATCTTAAATACACACCCCACGCTGCATTTACTTGGTTTTGGCCCGTAAATGTAGCTAAAACCAGCCTTAGAGCTGAGAAAAAGAACACTCCCGAATAAATAATAATAATAATAAATATTTATTCAGTATTACAATTCGTAAAATATTAACATAAAATCTTGAAATAATTTACAAAGGTATTATAATGTTAGATGCCTGTACTAGGATAAACCTGTATCACAGGCGGCATGAGCTGTCACTTTATGGTGATTGAAGGACAATAAAATTCTTAACAATATTTAACATTAGAAGTCTTGATGTAATGACAAAATGTAATTACCTAATTCATTATTTTATACCTAGTTTACTTAAATACTATTTACCTTAAAGATAAAAATAACAAAAAGTCTTAAATACATCATTTCTTATTTAGTTTGCATAAAAAAGATTCTTGCACTTTATAACCTAGTTAACACAAATACACTCAAGATATCAGCGTCAGCAGAATTGTGAGTGGGTTAAAGTCAATGTTGCACAAAAATGAATAACGGTCGAGGCTATGTGTGTATTTGATTTTATTGCGGGCGATTAATGTGCTTACACATCAACAAAACGACGATTTGTAGGCAAGTGCAGTGTTTTGTTGAGTCAGCAGCAGGCATTAAACACGGAAGTCTAGCCTTGAGTATGACGCTCTAGGCGCCCTCGTAGTCGATAGAATTGATGTACCTGTACTCCGCTATTTTCCTAGCAGGGCAATCTGCGTCTCCCGTTTTGTGGTTATTGGGCTTTTTAAAGCGTGAGCAAGTTGCACATTTCGGTGTGTCAGCTTTCTTCGCGCAATCTGAAATCGAGTGTCCTTCTTCTCCGCAGTGACCACACGTAGATTTAAGCTCTCTGCATGTTTTTGCTGCATGACCATATTGTTGGCATTTGTAGCATCTGGTAACCAGGGTGAAGTCCCTGATAGGGCAGGAGGTCCAATTTATAAAAAGCCTTGTTTGGGATAATAGGGCTTTACGAATATTTGCTGTGACTTCAATGACGTAGTTACAGGTCTTCGCATCTTTCTTGCCAGATTTGTGGCTTAATTTAACCATGCTCAAAAAGGAGTCCATAGGCGTTGCTGGAAACTTGTCGGCTACGTTCTGGTCGTAAATGCACCTGAAGACTTCAGTTTCAGTCAAAGTAGTCGGCACACCTACAACCACGATTCGAGGTTTGCGCTTGTTGGGTTCGTCGGCGGTAAGTCCGGATGTAGAGAGCTGGACTGCGTGCTTGAGTTTATCAGCGTCGTGTTTCGTCTCTGTACTAATTATAACGCCTCCATTTTTGGTCTTGCGGACACCACGTACATGCAGCTGCATTTGATCAGGACGAATTATTTTTTGCACGAGGTCTTTTGTTTCGTCACTAGACTTTAATTTATCGTTGGGATAAATAGCTACGGAGCTTAAATTGTTCGGTCGAATGAAATCATTTGCTCCGTTCTTCACCATAGCGGCAAACGAAACATTTCTCGAACTAGAATCCTTAATCGTCTGCTTGAGCTCCGAAATATGTTCCGTCAGATTTCGCTTTTCTTGAAGGGCATCAACTGCGTTATAGGCGTGAATGGCTTTCTGCTTTAGCGACTGATATAGTACTGCCATTTGTGAGGTTCCAGATCCTACTTTACGGCAAAGGGTTGATATTTTCATTTTCTGCTCCGAGTTGAGTTTACCATCCGCGGCAATAGAGCAAACTTCATTTAAGTGCTGTTCGATGGAGGACATCCATTTTTGAATCTCGGGCGTTGAAACAATATCAGCCGTGGCCGACTCGAGGGCTGGATTTTGCGTCGTTGTCTTCAACGGCGAGACGGAGGGGTTCACTGGCCCCTTGGGGCTGTTAGCCATTTTATATTTTTATGAGTTTACTATTTCGGGTCCATTATTCACTGAAACGACACACTAAGCAAAATTACAGTTGCATCACGTTAGTAATGCACTAAAGGAGGTCACTATTATTAAAGTAGGTAATTATTAAATATTGCTAACGAGCACGTCTGTACACTGCGAATGAGCTAGAACTAATCCAATGACGAATTAAAGGCGATTGTGGAAGCTGATGATACACAATCTACGGCTGAATTAGCAGCAGCTTTCGACGTTAGCGTCAAAACAATATTGGTCCATTTGCGTCAAATTGGCAAGGTAAAAAAAGCTTGACAAATGGGTGCCCCACGAACTCAATGATCGCCAGCGCGAAGTACGCGTCGAGACGTGCCTTGCACTGCTCAACAGACACACAAATGAAGGAATTTTGAACCGCATTGTTACCTGCGATGAAAAATGGATTCTGTTTGATAACCGCAAGCGCTCAGCAAGTTGGTTGGATCCTGGTTCAGCACCTAAACAATGCCCTAAACGAAAACTTACCCCTAGAAAAGTGATGGTCACTGTTTGGTGGTCTAGCGCCGGTGTGATTCATCACAGCTTCTTACCAAACGGGGAGAGCATTACTGCAGATGTGTACTGTGAAGAACTGAACACAATGATGGAGAAGCTGGCACATCTCCAACCAGCATTGGTCAATCGCTCGTCTCCGCTGCTCCTGCACGACAACGCGCGACCTCATACTGCACAGCAGACGGTCTCCAAGTTGCAAGAACTGGGGTTGGAAACTCTACGTCATCCGCCCTACTCACCAGACCTTGCGCCTATAGACTACTACTTTTTCCAGAATTTGGATAACTTTTTGGCGGGAAAAAAATTCAATACCCGAGAGGCAGTACAAAATGCCTTTCAAGAATTTGTTGCCTCCCGTCCAGCTGATTTCTTTAAGAAGGGCATCAATAAACTGCCACTGCGTTGGCAAAGATGCATTGATTGCATGGGTGATTACTTCGATTAATACAAATAAAAAATACATAAAAAAAATTCGTTTGAATTTTTTCATACAAAACGGCAATTTCATAGGTAAAGACCTATTATCTTACATAATTATTAATTTCATAACTAAAGGTTAAGAAATAACGATGCAGCAGGGGATCAATAGAACGCAATTATTTTGCAATTACTATCGTTCCCTCGATGCGCTCTAAAAGTAAAACTATGATGGTAAGTTACTTACCATCTTCTTCTTCATCATTTCTTTCTAGAAGCTCTTACCATCATAATTTTACTTTCATCCGACAAAGGGTCTGACTTGCGAGTCTAAACCTGTTCACTAGAACGAAACAGTCGGATTTCCTACTCATTGAAATGCATGAGATTCCATTTTGATGCTAATATGAATAGTTTTTACTTTCATTTCCGATCTAAGAAGTAGTTAAGGAGTTTTAAAATATAACCCACTTGTTTGTAGGACGTTCTCACTTTTTTGTGAATTATTAATTAATCTTCAAGGCTACAGTGATTTTGGCCGTCTCATAAAAGATAGTTAGTAGGTTCATATGGGTCCAGAATCTATTGAGATGCAGTAACAAATACAAACTGCACGTCGGCAACGTCCTTTATTTTTTGTACCCCAAACATCCAAATCCCTCAAGACCAGTTCATTATACGTTGCACTCACCCTCATAAACAACATATTATCATTTGATGACACATTAGATATCTTTGCGACTACTGAGCTGACATTCCTTAGCACTGCTACTCGTTACCTGGAGTCTATTGTTGCCTCTAGTACAATTCCTCTTTAATTAGTGTTAATTTTAATTAAGCTTGATTACAATATTTTATGTTTATTCTTTGATTTATACCTACATATAATTGATTATTGTTATTTTTTATTATTATTATTTAAGTTTTAATGTGCATGCATAATAATTTCTCTATGACATATCTAATGATTATTATTATTTCTATTGTTCTGTTTATATTTATTTTTGCTTGCCAGTATGTTTAATTTGTTCTTTTTTAAATGATTTAGGTATGTTTATTTTGTACAGACCAATAACTTGTATGTGTGGTTAAACTGTAAATTCAAGTTGGTTATTATTATAAATAAATAAATATAAATAAATAAACTCCGGGCTGCTACTGAGAAAAACTCCTAAAGAAAAAAACTAACCCGCCCGATCGGAAAGCTATTCCAGGACCTTACTCTCAGATCACTAGAGACCACTTAACAAATGCGGGTCTTTCATGTTGGATAAAAGGAATTTTCAGTTTTTGTATACTTTTTTATATTAGGTATATTCGAAAAAGAGTTGGTGGTAATTTGTCTTACCTTTTTTTAATTTTATTTTTGCCTAACTTAGGCACCAGTCTATAATTAAAACTATTATGTATTGTTCAATGATCATTTAAAAATCACTTTTAAATAAAATATTATCTTATTAACATGAATTATCACGAATTAAATTAACCACCCCGATAATATCCACACTCAATTTTCCAAGATAGGTAGGTATAACAAATTCCTCGTTCACAGTTCACTACTCAGTGATTGAGTATCGCGTGCAGCCCTCAGTTTTCCCACGAGCCCTTTGCCCAGGACATAAAGTCGACCGTCCACTGCTACGTAGGATGTGCATGGAGATCTTTGCCACGTTAGCTGTGCGCGGTTCGTTTGTTTGCCAGCCACGCATTCGTGCCTAGCGCGGGTCACAGTGGACGATCCCGCCTACATTTACTAAAGCTGCCGGTCTATTCTGTAATAATCTCACGGTTTCCACCTGCTGCTAGGGACTGACGGACCACTCCGAGCTCACTTCACCTAAATTTTCACGGTGAGATGGTTACAGAATAGCACTGCAGATATGAGGCGCTTCAATTTTTGTTAATTTCTGTCTTTCATTCGACATCTTTCACTCGAAGTGAAACGATTGAATACAAAATAAATCAAAAGTGACAAATTAATTAATTAGTGAACCGATTCAACGATGTTGAATTGTGACGTCTGCGCTGCCACCGACGACGACGCTGTGGAAGTATTGACGTTTTTGGCCAACAAAATTTGAAACACTGTCGTGCCAGCGATTCCAGGAAAAAGACGTTGAATTTCGACTCGCCATCTTTCACTCTCCTATCAAATGATAGAAAAATGAAATGACAGGAGTTCATTCCATTCGTCCCTATGTCATTTTGTCGGTGTCGTGTGAACGTAGAATGAAACAAAAATTAACCTTCACTCGAATGAAGCGTAAGCGAAGCTAAATACTTAGCGTAGCTTAGCCATGGCTGCTGTGGAGCAGCGCCTTAATAATCCTTTTTTACAAGCCTCTTCCTTCGACATGATAACTTTCCCATCATATCTAAACATGTGTCAGTTTTTATGTCTCTTTTGATTGCTGTTATGAGCTTTCGTTTTTGCTTGATTCATTGTTTTAGATTTCAGTTGTAATGAGGTACTTATATGTCTGTAGTTTGTAGTGCGATGGGTATAAATCTTGGAAATAACAATCTTCATGTCATGAATAGGAACCTTTATCGTTACCTTAAGACACTGCTAAATATATTAAGATAGACCGTCAAAAATCTCACCTCACCGCAAGCATAACAGATTTATGCAAGCAGGAATCGAACCTATGAACCAGCCTAGTAGCGTATCATTAATCATATAGCCAGTGGGCATATAACAAGTGAAACACAATGTGTTTTAACATGCACAATCGAATCTACAACCGGAGCTCAGCAGTCGATCGATCTACCGCTGTATACAGCGAACCCTATAGCCTCCAGCAGTGCCTCTCGTCTTCTAGATGTTCATAGACATAGGTGACCATTTTCCACAGTGAGCCGCGTGCTTCCAATTACACTAGAGTCTCACTTCAGTACTTCAGCATCCAATAGGTCGGCACCCTCCACCAGCTAACGTTTTTAAATAAGGACAGTTGCAAAGAAACAGGCCTCAATTTAGGATTATTTTAAGATAAATTAGATAAGTAAGATTTGTAATTGTAATAAGAAATGTGTAGTACAGACGGCCAGCAGGTTAACCTACCCGACAATGTAAAATTTTCCCAATCAACTTTGAACCTTATGCTTTAATGATAAAGTTGAAAATCTATTAAGTAATGAAATTTGACAGATTATAGTAGGTTGATATGCTGGCGTCTGTACATAAATACCCATTAAACTATCAGCGACCGAGCACTGCTAGGATGAAATAAGAGAAAACAAATTTTCCCAGATGTAAGACCTAGCTAGATCGGTTTTTCGTCCTCGTAAACCCCTATATTTTAACTTTCATCGAAATCGTTAGAGCTGTTTTCGAGAACGTGATACAAATATTGCTTTTAATAGTATAGGATATCATGAAATGCTTCATTTAATTTAACTTGATTTTTTTATCGTCATCAACTTCATCAGCCTACGGCAGTCCACTGCTGGATATAGGCTTTTCCTATTGCATGCCATTCTACTCGATTCTCATCCAGCTGCTACCAGCCACCCTTTTTTTTTGGGTTGGGATTATCAAATTACTTCTCCAGCTCTGGGCGGAGCGGGAGGGCAGACTCTTACTGACTAAAACCCACCTTTGTTCCTTCAGTTGCCTGTACGTTGCCAGGGGGAACCCGATATCCCTTTCGGACTTCCCGCGACCCCGGCAGGCATCGGTCCTAGCGGCCCGCCAGTTCTGCTGACATCTCTTTGAGGCGCGCGTGGAACACAACGCGCCGTCGACCCGGGCCTGGTCCTTATCGGACGGCGAGTTATGCTGCCAGCCACCCTGCGAAGATCATTGCTCCAATTTTTCTATACAATCCAGTAATCCAAACATTGCAATATTCGGGTACACCCTGGTTTTAATAGTGCCGGAAAAGTGAGACTACTGTACACTAGAACATTGTACTCTTGAGGTCATTCCTTACGGCCGATTCCTATAATTTACGGACCGTTATTGGTAAAATAAGACTTTTGTATCTTTACCAATAATAAAGCAAAGACCTCATAGCTTTGCATAGTAGACCCTCCCACAAGGAAGTAGTTATCACAGGTAAAATTAGCTTACGAATCTATTTATATGCTCAGTTTGGCAATAAAAAAAGTTACCAATGGTAAGCAAAACGATTCGTTTTTGTTTATAGGAACCGAGCATTAGTCGACCTTTTTTTTATTTTGGGTGGGAAATTATCAAATAACTTCTTCTCCCGCTCTGGGCGGAGCGGGAGGGCGTGAAAGACTCTTACTGACTAAAACTCACCCGTGTTCCTTCCGTTGCCTGTACGTTGCCAGGGGCCACGGTATCCCTTTCGGACTTTCCCGCAACCCCGGCAGGCATCGATCCTATCGGACCCCTTCACTTGCTGATATCTCTTTGAGGCGCGCGTGGAACACAACGCGCCGTCGACCCGGGCCTGGTCCTTAACGGACGGCGAGCTACCCATTGCTCACCGTCCGCAAGCCCGCGCCTACGGTGGCCGGGAATCGGTCTGCGATTCCCGACGCCCAGGGCGTCTCCTGCGGCGGCTAGGGGCATGAGGGCGCGAAATTTGCCTCTCGCTCACGCCTCTGCCTCCTCCTTCGCGAGCATTACTGCTTCGCAGAAGCAGGTGACGGCCTCCCATGCCCTCTCGCTCCGTACCATGGCCTGGACCAGGGCCGGACGCGAGAGATCCCCGCCACCGATCGCCTCCACGAGGACACGGCGATAGCATTAGTCGACCTTACGAATACTTAGGTACAATACCCACAGATTCTAGTCTTTTTTACAGCCTCAAACGCCTCTACAGTGTGGCAGGGACATCGACGAGAAAACTGATACCATGGATTCAGTATATGATTCTGAATTAAAAAAAATAAAAATGAAAATTTATCGTCGATTATATAAAAAAAATATCTGCTGTTCCATACATTTTGATCGCGTAGGTATTGCACTTTTCTATGAAACAGCAGATTTATGTCGGTTATTTTAAGTTCAGAATCATGTACTGAATCCATGGTAACAGTTTTCAAGTCGATGTCTCTGCTAATTCAAATTCAAAATATTTTATTTCACATAAACCTACATGGGCACTTATGAAACGTCAGAAGCTAGGTGCACGGTTCCAATTGGTCGTTTCTTATGGAGAAGAGCCGGCAAGAAACTCCACGGTTACTGTTTTAAAAGTAAATAGTATTTACAATGTTTTCAAATTACAGTGTTGTTAGGTATGAGAGGACAGTGTAGGCCTATCAACAAGTACCAGGTACTTAGCAAGATAAAAAATGGTCGACAGATCTACAGTCTGTTAAGCCTACAACGTTCTCACATTCACAAAATCTAAAAGAAAAGCATCTATATAAAAGAAAAACAAAACAATAAAAATAAAGTGACATGATTGCCACTACAGCTGCAACAAATGTAATTTAATGAAATGAAATGAAATTGTTTATTCTGTAAATAGGATATTGGAATCACTTTTACACGACATCTTAAAAAAAAAAAAATAGCTAGATGAGTTCGGCGTTTCCTATCTGACTACTCTGAGAAGAAAGACCGAAACAAACTCAGAGGTCACAGTCTCTTTTAAAGTCCAGACATAATCTTGGTCAGGCCATATGAGGACCATGTAGATTAGCGTCTGAAATGGTCTTTTGAGAAAAGAACGACACAGATTTGAGTGGACCTGTCCTGTCAGTGCAAGCATTTGTCAGGAATCGTGGAGCTCAACTAAGAACTTAAGGAACTCAACTCATAGAGCTAACTGCGACCCTATAATAGTCAGTTGAGCGTCTCACCTCCCCCTGTCCTCGTCTGCAGTCCTCGTTTAAGGTAAAAGCGTGAAGATAAAAGGGAAAATTCACGCTACCTTGTTAACAGGATGCTAGGGTGCATACATTATGCGTACAGCCCGAGACACCACGCATGACGAGCACAGGAAGATGTCCCGATTTTGAATGCATTTTTTATGGGCGTACGAAATTTATCACGAATTATTACACCGTAAATGATACAATCTTTATAGTTGTTTTCCTTTGTGTGGTTAGCAGATTTTTTATGTTAATAAGGGCAGAGCAAAGAGCAGTTACGATACGCATGAATTTTATTGTATCAGTTCGTACGCCCTTCGTTTGGCCTAGAATGAGACTTGAATAGACGTTCGTAAGGGAATTATTTAACTTACTAAGTAATACCACATACCTACTACACCTGCGGATTGCTGTAGTAAGACTCTTTTTGGTAAGTACAGTCAGGGGAATGTTTGTTAAGCAAATTGACACCCTACGTTAATTTTCCGTGTCATACCTACTTAGCGCTGATTGCACCAATGAAACTGAACGCGATTAGCATTTCTACAACGCGTTCAAGAGCTATCAGTGTCAAAATTGGTATGGAATACTGTACACTGACAGCTCTTGAACGCGTTTAGATGTGCTGAACGCGTTCAATTTCATTGGTGACATCCCCACTTAGTAATTTTATGCAACTGTCAAAGAATGTGTGAAAATGTAAATTTGCTTAATGATTTATTTCCATCACTTTACTTACCACCATCATACCTGTATTGCTGTGTTTATAAGGGGTAGCCACAAGGTGGGTCATTTCATTAGACTGTTCGTCGACCTATTACACATATACCTATAATAACGCAACTACAACGAAACTTAAGAAATCCAAGATGCATAATTTCTCTATGAATGAAAACATAGCTACTAAAAAAGTGAAAAATAAAAACATCAGAAAAAAAAAAAAACTACAAAGTGAAAATTTACTTTATTTCGGAAGTTCGATTTTTGCCACCGACTTCCGAAATATGTTTTTTTTTGGTCGATTGTTTTGTTTTTTGGATAAATATTTCTATTTTTCAATTTTAAGCTGTGATACCTACCCCAAAAAGGAAAATGGAAGGAAAAATAAGTATTATTGAAGCTCACTCAAAAAGTACCCAAGCAAAGTTAAAACTTATAAGACCACCTGGAGAGCATACCTACACTTTAAAAAAAAACTAAGAATTTTGCCTCCACCTTTTTTTGAAGTCGGTTAAAAAGGACAGCTATGAGAAAATAAACCTTATTATATTTACAGTATCTACAATTCCAATATCAGCAATATATCCTTGCAACACGAGCAGAATTAACAGGTAAGTAGGTATGTTATGTACCTACAAGTACAGTTACCTACAAGTCAGGGGCGGCAGTCTCGATATAGGTAGCGATCGCTATACGACCGAATTCAGTCGCAGTCTTAATGGCGTCCCTAGACGGTCAAAATTACTTGACAAGCACGTCGCGCGCGTCTAGGGCCGCTATTAGGACTTCGCGACCGAATTCGGTCGTATATCGATCGCTATCTATGTCGAGACTGCCGCCCCTGGTGCGCAGTATTTGCAACAAGCGCTACTTTATTCAAATGGAGAAGTTTTAAGGATCGTCATGTACATCATCTGTGTACACATGGACTAGGTAAATTCTTCAGAATCGCAACGAGCCCGGTTGCTTGATCAAAACTGCCGAGATTGAAGCCGTGCTCTTCAATCTAAAATTCAATGTTAAAGCAGTATAATTTTTTTTTTTTTTTTTTTAACTTGGCTCCCCACTCTTCCGGGGTTGCGGGAAAGTCCGAAAGGGATACCGTGGCCCCTGGCAACGTACAGGCAACGGAAGGAACACGGGTGGGTTTTAGTCAGTAAGAGTCTGACACGCCCTCCTGATCCGCCCAGAGCGGGAGAAGTTATTTGATAATTTCCCACCCAAAAAAAAAAAAAAAGGGCTCCCCACTCAGACCAAATAAAAAACCAAGACAGAAAGCTGCGAACAATACAGTGAAGCATGCCAAATGTAAGTGTAAAGTGAAAAATGCCGTCGCTCTGTACATACACACTCACACGCACACATCTACAACCTTTTACAATGACACTACAATCAAACTACACCACGCAAAGAGCACACATATTTACGAAACCGACTTCTCTTCACTGTTGATAGCGCTCTGTCTTGGTTTTTTATTTGGTCTGAGGGTCTCTATATACTCTGTCTGTACCTATATAGAGTCCTATAATTGCCTACCCCATGTGAGCTTATCTACTTATTAAAGGGACAGTTAATAAAGAGAAAGGAATACTAGCAGCTATCTACAACTACTTATCAGCCCAATGCATGTGCTGAGTAGTCAATTATTTGTGCCTGCATAGGTACAAATGTTCATATCTTACAGTACGATACAACTTAGATGTAGCATGTTCTGCCTAGCCTTGTCCCAAATAGGTAGGCACAGAGCATGAAATTTATTTTTTTACTTTTTCCCTTCAATCAATCTGCATAGCCTATTCCCAATTAGGTATGTACAACTATGTTGGAGTCGGCTTCCAGTCTAACCGGATGCAGCTGAATATCAGTATTTTACATGGAGCGACTGCCTATCTGACCTCCACAACCCAGTAACTGGGTAATGCGATACCCCTTGGAGAAGACTGGTTGTCAGATGTCAGACTTTCGGGCTTCTGACGACCCGTTACGACTGTCAAAGATCCACGAATGACAGTCGGGACCAACGGCTTAACGTGCTTTCCGAGGCATGGAGGAGTCTCGGTATGTAAAGATGGTCACCCATCCACAGACCAACCCCGGCAAGCGTAGCTTAACCTGATGGATCGACCCGTGCGGCAGTTATTACTTAGCCACGAGCTCCTCTACTTAGATGTAGCTTAGACTTAGATGTAGCATAAATTTGAAAATTTGCATTCATTCATTTCAATTTTACGAATGTATTTGGTTATATGACTTTACAAGTTATTGCGTTTGCGTAAAGATCATTTTCACCTAAAGCAGTAACCAATATTGCTGATTTTGAACTCAGTTCGGATGGTGATCGGTTTTACGAATTTTGCCGATGCTACATCTAAGTTGTGTCGTACTGTACCTACATATTATCTGACTCTGTTGTTGACCGTACACAGTACCGTTAGCAACAGGTGTAACAAAATCAGTTCCTTGTCAGTGATATGCCTTGGGTCGCGGTTGCAACGGTCATGTCTTGGAATCGACAAAGGTGGACATACATACAATTATTATGAATCATTTGTCCATCTAAAAAAACATGAAGCCTGTATTCTTCGAAGGGTTAGGCAGACGTACACCCACATTTCACCAGACTTAAGCATAAGTCCCATGGAATAGGGGGCGAGATTGCCATCAACCAGGCACTAATCCAAACTCTGGGTTGCTGCTACTGAGAAATTCTCGATGGAAAAACACAATAAAACTTTGCTCAAAGTCAAAGTCAAATCATTTATTTCAAATAGGCCCGTATAAGGCACTCTTGAACGCCAAAAATTTACAAAAAAAATTAATTGATTCTAGTCGCCCCTTCCAAAAGGTAGTTTTCGCATGGAGAAGAATGGGCAAGAAACTCCACCGTTACTCTTTTAAAATGTTTTACAATATTTTGTATAAGTACATTAGTTATATAATTATATGTGAGGACGATGCACTTAGAATAAAATTATTATACCACAATAGGTAAAAAGAATTAAGAATTAAAAATGAAGCAACAACAGATAAACTAATTATGTGATAGAAACATGGTGCTCACATATTTACAAACATTGAAAAAGTAGACGATTTTCCTAAAATTTTACAATTATTAAGTCAGTGTGCGAGGAATTGGTCACAGAATGTAAAATCAATGTCATATAATAAATAATAATAATAAAATATACACTTAAATTTGCAACCAGTTTGATTTTGTCTTGATTCTAAATTATCCTATGGAGCAGGACCAGCATGTTTCCAAGCATTCTTATCTTGGATATAATCCTCTAATTTGTAATATGCTTGTTTACAAAGTGTACTTTTAATATGAGTTTTAAATTTTCTTTCATTTGATTGCTGGACCTGGGAATCGAACCGAGGACTTGCGACCACTAGACCAACGAGAACGGGCGATCGTATTTAATTGCAGCATTGTGCTGTTGCTTAAAACAGTTTTAAAGTGAATGCTAGTTATCTCATTAATATATAAAGTTAATATCGCGTAGGTAGGTGGTTCGACCTACATTATAAATTCCTTATATTATACGGCAAGTCACGAATACATTGCAGAACGAATAAATTCTCGACAAATTAATTGAAATCGTAACTTTACGTCATTAAACTTTGAAAATGTTATAAACTTAAACGATTAATCAGTGTTAAATTAAATTGAATTGTAAAACAAATTGCATTAACCGACAGTTATTCTTGTTGTGGTTTGAAAGTTGTTAACACGCTAACTAACTAACTAACAAAATCTAGCAATATTCGGAATTATACACAGCATATATCAAAAAAGTGTGCTCATATTTAAGGCGCTGACAACAGGCAAAAGGTAAAAGTAGGCTTGACTTATACAAAAAAAAATTGCGAAATCTATATAGTTTGTGGTAGCGGAAAAATTTTTTTGTGAATCTCGAACATGTTTCTCAGAACTTGATGGTTACCAGAACACGTTTTGAAAAAAAAAAACTCGATACAAATTAACTTTAAACTAACCCTTTTCCTTGAGTTCTAATCCAAAATATCTGTATTAAATAGCATTTGGTATTGGGTTGGTATTATAATTAATAACAAGAACGTCTTATTTGAATGCAGAACTTGGTTGTTTCTCATTTTTGAATAAATCGATAATTCCATATTTTGCAATAAATTACAAGCGTTTTGTCATCCCGCTTCTCTTTCTTTTCTATGCAGTCCGACAGTGACCGCGGTTTAGCTGTTGTCAGCGTCTTAAGTGTGTGTGTACAGACCATCAAACTGACCAACTTTTTCCATGAGACCAACATCGTAATCGCGAAAAAAATATCAACAATCCCACACAAAACTTCAACACCTACTCGATCCAAATGTATGGAACTTTTCGAAAGAAAGAAACAATACAAAACGTCCATACACCTACTCTTTTGAGGATTTTTTTCTTTTAAATACTTCCTTGACATAATCTTTTCGTTATTTGACATTATATACCTAAAATATTCTACAAATTATCTCATAATAAATTAGATTTGTTGCAGCTGTATTTGGTTTAAATAGGTTTTTATTTTTATTATTTTATTTTGCTTTTATATATATTCTTTTCTTTTAGATTTTGTGAATGTGAGAACGTTGTAGGCTTAACAGATTGTAGATCTGTCGACTATTTTCTATCTTGCTAAGTAGGTACCTGGTACTTGTTGATAGGCCTACACTGTCCTCTCATACCTATTAACACTGCACTGTAACTTGAAAACATTGTAAATACCATTTACTTTTAAAAGAGTAACCGTGGAGTCTTGCCGGTTCTTCTCCGAAACGACCAATTGGAACCGTGCACCTAGCTTCTGACGTTTCATAAGTGCTTTTGTAGGTTTATGTGAAAGAAAATAATTTGGTTTTTGAATTTTTTTGCTTACCAACGATTCACAAACCCGCAGCGAATCTAAATAATATTGAGAATAAATACCTCAACCAGTAATAAATAAGATCATTGATCTGCATTCTTACTCAAACCAGCTCAAAGAGATCGGGCTCATTAGCAACGTTGCCATTCTAAAATACTAAGCAGTTTGTGAAATTAATTCCTATCCTACTTACAAAATTCTACATAACCTAACATCACGCCTGTATTCCCTGAAGGGTTAGCCAGAGATACACCTATAGTACACCCACATTTCGCAAATAACGTTAAAGTACAATGTAATAAGGGGCGAGCCTATAGCCATCACCCAGACACAAATCCAGATTCCGGGCTGCTACTAAGAAATTCCAGATGGAAAACCCAATAACGCTTTGCCCGACCAGGGAATTGAACCCAGGACCTCATGGTCAGTAGTAGCGCTTGCGACCACTAGACCAACGAGGCAGTTCTTTCTCAGTATTTTATAGAATTCTATTCCAGTATTTACGAATCCTTGTGCTACCAATGCGGGTGATACAATTTGATCGTAAGTAATTTATTTTCCACCGATACTACTGATACCACGTTATCCGTAAATTATGGATAACTGACAATGTATTTTATTGTTTGTTGTAATCACTTCAATGTGTGTAAAGCGCATATCCCACCCACCAGGAAGCGACTAGCTATCAACAATTTACACGCTCAAGAAACGTATAAAAGATTGGTCCCGTGTAACAACTCAACATTTACGAGCATTCATTCTCAAAGTGCTGAGTTGCTGCTGCGTGATTGGATTCTAAAACTTTCATATAGTGAAAGTCTTCTCATTTGCAAATCTACTTATTACCGATATAGTTCTACAGTGTAATCTGTTCACTCATAAGCAATCACACACACACACTCACTACACCAACTTACTCACAACACACACACACACATCACACTTAGACACTCACACCACCAGTTACTTTCTTTATTACCAACTGGTTCCTACTTTTTCATGTATCCTTTTGTTACAAATTAGCTTTTTGCAACAAACATCGGCTTATATTCTGGTATATTGACAATACGCTGACTCATCTTAAACGGAGGGCCCTGTCTCCTGTGATAAAGTTTTTTTAACAAATACAGGATTACAGGTGATCTTTTCCACTAAAGTTAAGTAATGTATTGTATTGGTTTTGCTTATTAATAACTGGTGGAAATATTATCTGTAACACTGTTTTTGGAACAATAAAAAATATGATTACTTATTAAATTAAATTAAGTAAAAGAGATACCTACATTTATCAATAGTTAATCGCTGACTGTTCACACTGCCGGCGAGAACTCGTTTGTAGCAACGACAAGAGCTATCAAAGAGATTGGCGCTCAGCAACGGTCGCTTGGCGAGCAGAACACTCGACAAGAGATTCACGCTTGGATAGGCTGGATAGGCATACCAGCGGGTAATCGCTCGTCACCGTCGCGCACTCGCTTCTCGTTACTCGCCAACTCGTTAAATTAGTTGCTAGCTCTACTCACTTCTCGCCTGTCTTTAACACCACGATATACCGTCACAGAAGTAGAAAAGGCGACTAAAAGCAGCCCCCTAGTTATACATACATATTATTATGTTAACAGACGTATGAACGTAAAAGGAGTATGTATGGATCGTAGCCAGGTGGCGTTCTGTAGTTTCTGCCTACCCCGATAGGAACAAAGCGAGAGCATAAACTCTCGCCTTTTATGTTAGTTATATTATAACCAGGTTTTAGCAGTATGGTGCTATCAGCTGTGAGCATGTTATGGACCAAGTAATAAATAGGGGGATTTTACATAATGCCCGCGCATTATGAATAATGACAAGCTACTTAGGGCGAAATAATTAATTATAATTTGAACTTCCTTATTTATCACATTGCCTCGTCATTATAAATATTGCCGTGTGGTCTTTGGGCAATCTGATAATACACAGGTATTTTGCACGGGTTGCGGGGCGGAGAACAAACGCGTGTGGCGTAGTACATTAATAATAATTGTATTAACAATAATAACAGTAGTAATAATATGTAATTGTTTGAGTATTCTATAAAATGTTATGTAGTGAAATTTGCGCTATAAAAATATTATGAGGGAAATGATTGATATTTATTTAAACTTTTGTGATAACTGTGAAAAGAAACGCAACGTTCCAAAAAAAGGATTAGTAGTCAAACCTATTATTAGCAGCGAAATGAATGCAAGATGTCAAGTGCACTTAATTGATATGCAGTCCCAAGAAGATGGTTTGTATAAATTTATATTGGTATAACAAGATCATCTTACAAAATTTGTTCAGCTCCGTCCGGTCAGGATATATTACTACTTCTTCGGCCCTTTTGGTCCTGATCTTTGCTAATTGACTTTTTTACAATATTCGGTGCACCAAGTATTCTTCAAAGCGTTAATGGTAGAAAGTTTGCGAATAAAATTGTCCAGGAAGCTTGTAGCATGTGACCCGAATTGAAAATTATACATGGCAAACTGAGGCACTCTCAAAGCCAAGGGTCGGTAGAGAGGGCCAACAATTTGATTTTAAATATTAATTCCACGTTTGAAATTAAAATAATAGTAATAAAACCTGGTTTTAATTGTGCTGCCCCATAGGTGACTAGCATTAGGTATAAAAAATGCCCGGTCGATTTATTTCAATAGTTGTTATCACACTGCCCTTTCATATTGGGCGTATTTCAAACTGCCCGGGCATAATGTCTTAATAATCACTTGGTCCATAACAAGCATATGGAATGTGCACTTTTGTATAACGATTCGGTCAGAATATCCTTGTGATAAAAAATTCAACTATAGACTGTCCTCGCGTTCTAATCAAAAGAAATCGTCGTGCGAGTACGCGATCGTCGCCTTCATGTCACTGATTGTTCGGGAAAGCGCAAGGCGCCGTCTGTAGCGGCGATCTCGTGTTCCGGTTCGCCGAACAAAAAGTGACATAAGAGCGCGATGATCGCGTACTCGCCCGACGATCGCGTTTAGTTAGGACGTAGTCTTATGCTATAAGCAATTTCAAGGTTCAAAATAAAACAAAAAAATGGAAATATACCAGAAATTGATTTAATTACAATAATTGATTACAATAATTTAATAAATACGTAGACATTATAAATAATACTTATCACAATGGCTATGTACAAAATGTCGAAAAAAGTTTATTTAAAAGTTAATCTAAAATAAGTACATAAGTTTCTAGGTGTTTCTAGTAGTCACTATGTGAAGCTAGGCATTCCTACGTGGACTTTGGAATATAGCTGCTTGATAAGTTTACATGTAAGGGTGGGTACAGACGAGTACAACGTGCAATGTAACGTGCATCTTAGAATATTTCACAAAATGTATTGTCCTCCTTGAAAGTAGACTTAAAACCTGTATTGTCGTCGTCTGTTGCTCTTTTTTTGTATTTATTCATTGGTATTTAGGTTTTTGAAATGAAAACTTCGTTAGGCGCGTTGAGCCATTTTTGGTAGGGGAAAATCTTATGGGTTCGCGTCAGTATATTTACTTGTAGCTATGAAGGTGAACACTGTTATTACCAAAGAAATAAATATGTCTAGATAGACTGACAAAACAAGTTGTCGAAAAAAATAGCGTCCAACTGTTGGCCGCTAAATGCACGTAAACTAATGACAGCACACTGACGTGGCGCGAGTGTAAGACAGCTGTCACGCACACCAGCATAACAAAATTGGCCTGTTTGTTTTGCGGGGCAACACTCTATTTAGACATTTAAATAATCAAAGGTTTCAAATTTCATAGTTTTAAGTTTTCACTTCTGTCGCCCATTTTGTTTTACGCGTTTTGTTTCGTTGTTTTTTTTTTAGATTTTTCACCCGTCGTATTGCTTTGCATTACAAGGCAAGTCACATCACATGTTATACGATTAAGTACCCACCATAAAACAATTAGATTTATATATTAAATAATAATTTGTCAGCTTACTATTTAACCGTTTTCTTTTACTTTCAAATATTTCTTTAAATGTCAATTGTCACTATAGTACCCTAAAGCTTTGGTATCCTAAGAAAGCGGGGAATGGTCACACAATAATGGCTGTCCAAATACAGAGCTTTTTTTGACAGCTTAATGTCAAATACTCATGAAAATTACAGATTTTCATGACGGCCGTTATAATATGTATGACGGCCTCTGCTCTCCTAGGAAACCGTAGCTTAAACGACCGTTACGTTTTCAATTGGTATCGGTATCGGTTTTCCAGTGAGAAAAGACCCTAAAATATTTTTTTCATTATTAATTATTATTTAGAGGTATGTAGTTATTTTAACTCAGTTATCAAAGAAAGTAGAAAAACTAACTAGATAGGCACAGTTAATTTATTACAAAAATTACGATTTCAGTACATTTCTATTAATCTTTTATCATTTTTATGTATCTAAATTCATGGAATATATGATTTTTTGTCACTGTGCACTTTTATTTTTAGTCAGAAAGTATAGCGAATACCTGAACGTAATTTGCTTAGAATAAGTAAGTTATAGAGTCCATTCCAATTGTTATAAAAACCAAGTTATATTTTGTCAAATGTTGTTTTTTTTATGAGCACCATTCGTAGATATAACTTCAGATATGGTTCATAGCTCAAAATTTTCCATAGAAATTTGTATATAGGTTTCCTCTATATTAAAAACTAGACTAGCTTCTGCCTACGATGTCGTCCGCGTGATATTTCGGCCCCCGACCTACCGTGTTGAATTCCATCGCCCGCCCGCGCTATTACTTCGTTTTCGCTTAGAGTTCCTTCTGATTTTTTTCCATTTTGCTCGGCTCCTAAGCGTCGTAGCGTGATGTTAAATAGCCTATAACCTATCTCAAGAAATGGGCTATCAAATGCATAAAAAAACAAGTCCGGCTGGTAGTTCCAGAAATTGGCGCATACAAACAAACAAACAAAATCTTCAGCTTAATTATTAGTATATAGATAACGTGTAACGATTATGTTAGTATGAATGAGATGATTTCATTGATTTGATAGGTTTAAGAAATAATAAAATAATAAAAACTTTATAGCCGAACGCGTTATAAATCGCCCTGAAAGTGTCACTTTTGTACCGCGAACGCGATCATAACATAACATCACGCCTGTTTCCCCCAAAGGTTAGGCAGTGGTGTACCCATTGTAGGCACACCCACATTTCGCAAGTGATGTTTAAGGTCTATGTAATAGGGGGCGAGCCTATTGCCATCAACCGGGCACAAATCCAGACTCCAGGCTGTTACTGAAAAAATCTTAATGGAAAAACTCAATAACTCACTTTGCCTGACCTGGGAATTGAACCCAGCTATCTAATTATATAACATATTTTCGTAAACGATTACGACTAATGTGTTTCATTTTGACAGTTCAACAACATTCATTGCGTTATTTACGTTGTTGAGCATATTTTTTTTCGAACTTATGAAGCAATGGATTAGCAATCTGTTTCAAAACGATTCAGATTCTGATTGATCATGTATTACTCAATCAGGGTATAGGACCTCATGCAAACGCAATCACAGTCAAATCAAAGTCGCGATATTACCCCGCATTGACGCACAAAGCCTCGTGCAAACAGGCGCGAGGCGACCCTAATAAAACAAATTCTTAGAAAACTTCACGGTAGAACAATGACCGGTATCGCGTCACGCTGTCGCGTTGCGCCTGTCTGCACGAAGGTTAACAGTGTCGTTAGAGACCCAGTTTCGCTTTCACTGAAACATCTTTTCTATGCAAATGTATGCAAGTGTATTTTCTGGTGTACATATATATATAGTATATATTTAAGTATATATAAATAAATAAATGTCCATTAAATTTCCGAGATCAAGATTGAAATTACAGAGAGTATTAATTTCAGAATTTTCGATACAATCTTATCTACGCTTTTTACTCCACTAGTACACTACGAGTTAGTTTACACTACGGCTGAGCGAATATATTTCAAACCAATATCATACAAAATAGAGATCCAGATATCAAAAGTCGAGATTATCATTATCACATCAAATAGGTTTTTTATAGGCACGTCTTCTGCCCAAATTCAGTCAAAAGAAAGTTTTGGTCGAAATACATTCGCGCAACAACTAAATAAGTATCACTTTTTGAATAAAAGTAGGTACGCTTATATCATTTTAAAATCATCGGTGATCACATTCGTCCATTACAAAAAAACTTTTTAAACACTAAAAGAAAACATTAATCTTGTCGACGATGTAGTGCAGTGTCCTAATAAAACATGATTACGCGACTATCGCAAGTTCGCGCGAACATTATTCGTATCAAGCTCACGCGTGTCGCGTGTCGCGTGAGCAAACGCGCAGGTATGGAATGTGCGCTTTTAACATTTCTAACGTGACGATATTATCTTGGACGTCACGGCGGCGCCGCGGCGTCACAATAACACAGGGAAGTAAAATGTACGGAAATATATGAAGACGCTTTCAAATTTCTGTCCACGATAACGTTATAACGTGCACGTAATTCCATACATTTTATGGACGTGGACATGGACGTCCACGACGATAATAATAGTCGCGTTAGAAAATAAATAAGCGTGGTCGCGAAATCGCGTTATGTTAGGACAACGACAAACGCCGTGGAATAGACTTAATGTAAGTAGAGAAAGTCTTAAAATACGTTAAATTTTATCTCCAAGAATTACAAAAACGTGGACATGATCGTTACATTTTGTGATGTTAGTAGTAGAAATTAGAAAATTCCATATTTACAAATAAAATTAACAAAATATAAATAAATCTTAAACGGTATTTAACGGGTAGGGTGAGCCGATATAATACAATTATATTTAAAATAGGTACTCAAAAATAAATCTAAAACTTACTATACAGCCTAATTGTGGCACTTTATAAGCGTATTATGGTACAAAAAGCGAAATTTTGGGTTTCAGCATAAGATTGACGGTACAAGATTGGGGAAACGGAATTAGAAATAAAATAAACAGTAATAATCCACTCGTATGCAGTTGAGTATCCACCAATCCGCACTGGACCCGCGTGGTGTATGACGGCACTTTTGAATTGTCAAGGACTCGGTCAGCTAGTCAGAAAGTTGGATTTAGTTGCCCGTTCTAAAACGTAGATCTCTATTTTTTTAAATATTTTTTAATGTAATCTACTTGCATAATTACTGCCAAAAATATACAGATACAGAAACAATACTTTCTGTAGATTCCGGTGATGTTGACGTGCCCACTTTGAACGCGTCAGAAGCGCGCTAAAAAGTAAGTAGGTAGGTATTTTGTTTTTATTTTCTACGGCTGGTAGGTGATCAGCGTGTTATGGAGCGGGCTATGCACGAAGTTTCTTTGAAGAGAAAGAAGAAAATTCTAAATAAATATTTCTGAAAAAGAATCACGAGTTACCGACATAGCTTGCAGAGTAAGCAAGATGAAGTGGCAGTGGGCTGGCCATGTTTGTCAAAGGACTGACGATGGCCAGTGGAGTAGACGAGTCCTGTTGTGGGGACCAAGTATCGGCAAGCTTAGTATGGGACGGCCCCAGCTAGATGGACCGATGACCTTATTGTTGATCGACAACTGGTACCATCTTGTTGGCGGTTAAATAAAAGAATACCAAGACGAAACCCAAAATATTCATACTTCATAATTTTGTACCTAGTTGCACATCGCCGCGGCAAGATTTAAACAGTTCTTTAAATCAGACTAGTTTTTGTAAAAAGCAATCAAAACTTCGAAAAGTGACCATGCAATGCCGAAAGGAGAGCCAAAATACGCATTTTTCCTATTTCCAACTCGTCCTTACTGAACGCCTTCATTATAATTAGAATTTACAGCTTGATGAATCCTTGAAAAATGGAGATGGTATACACCTCTTTTGGGCACCGTCTAATAGGCTATTTTAGAATAATTTCAGCGATCAGTCAAAAGGGTTTCCCTAAAGAAAAAATGCCTTTTAATTAAGCGGGTGATGATGATGATAAGGCCCTTACTTAACCTAATACAAGTTTGTAGGTGAAGGAACAAGGTGCTCCATTGAAAAGGAAGGATCCCGACCAAACGGGTATTGTCATTATATGTCAGGTGTCCATATACAGACAAATCTCGCGGTAAACATTGAATAGACGACATGTCACGACGTGTCATAAGACGTCAGGTGTTGTCGACGACCTACAAGTTGCAGTCCGCTGTCTGGTTACGTAGTTCAAATTGTCTAATGTAGCGGAATAGATGGCACTACGCAGGGATCCAATCGCCAGAGATAGAAAAGATTGCATGTTTGATTAGGATGGGGGCAACAGTTTACGGTAGGAAGTTACTCCATCGTCAACCTCTTCTTGACGTGATTGTTAGAAATTCCTCTATCATCCCTTGGCAATTTCCTCCTTCTTGTAGGTGGTGCACGCTCGGCGGCGTCTTTTGAATGCATCGGCGTTCTTTCATTATCATTCACGGCAAAATTTTCCTTGACTTCCATCAGGACCCATTCGCCTCCACTTCTTTTCATCCATTCCCAATTTCCTTTGAGTGCGACCTCGTTTTTAAAGTCGAAGTTATATTTTGCTTTCATCACTTGTCTGTCTCTTTCTTCTAATTCTTTCATTCTGTTTGCGAAGTTGTCTATCTTTGCTTGATCATCTTTGTCTCCTCCAAAGTCGAGGCGCCTCACCACATTGGGATTTCTTGGGACTCTGAACATTTTTCTTTGGTTCATTGAGGTAGTCTGTAAAAGAAAAAAAAAATTTGGTCAGTTAAAAAACTTAACAGGATAGGACTTATCTGGGAAACAGGCGAATTATATGTTAAAACTTAAAAACTCAAAAGTATCTTTTAAAAATTCAAGCCCTTGAGTCACCGCTGGGTCATGCTATCTCTGTCACTTTAAGGTATAGAGTTGCGACGGAAACACTTTTAGGAAAGTCTTAAAGTGCCGTTTCAAAATTCGGAGAATAATCTTTTAATGACAAACACTAGCAGAATCTCGTTAATCCTAATACTAGTTTACATCCAAGATTTCGTCGACCGTGTAGAAAATAGATAAATGTGCAAGAAGTATCGGTATCGTTGGTTGGCAGTGCAGTAAAGTATTTCGAAATCGACCGCACTAACATTGCGCGGTGCATTCTAATTTGTTTAGCATACGATCGCGAAATTGTCTGGTGCTAACAGCAAATTCTTTAAATAGTTCACCGGTATTTTGTGAACGTATTCGTCTTTACTTTAACAAGAATAGTTTGAACGAAGTTTAGTGCTCATGTCATTATTATGAAAACTTTTACATACTTATATACAAATATAGGAAGATTTATCAGTATTTTTTTATATGCCAATATTCTCTTCACATGCCCGAGGTTGTGGGTGCCAATCGGGGCAAGTACCAACTGTGACTTTTTCAATTCATATGTAGATACTTTCTGAGTTTATCTTGGACGTTACTGACAGCGGTGCAAGCGTGGTGATCAATGCTCGTGCCTTCTCTTTATGAGAAGAGGACTTTGCCCTGCAGTGGGTCAATTATTACTACTATTATTATAATAGTCTTTCTTGAAACACAATTACCATATTTTTGACTCGCAAGTAGGTAAAAAATTTAAACAATAGGGATTTTGAAACATTTGTTTTTTCCATCAGGTAGATTATTAAAAAATATTGGTCACGTATTTTTTCTTTTTTTACGGAATCAAAAGATTACGGCAATACATTGAGTTAAAATGTGGCATGACGTCACTTCACGGTAAATTTTATACCGACTTGTGACGTAAAATAATTAGCCACACTCCCAACTTTAATGCGTTTTATCTAAACCATTTTTTAAATATGATAAAGCAAAAAATACGTGACAAATATTTTTTTATTATCTGACTGACGGACTAAATAGTTTTTTTTTTCCACAGTCAACGTCCCTAATGTTGCAGTTGTATAAATAGCCTTTACATTTGCATCCATTGCTCAAATAAGGTTAATGAGTTGAAACATTCATTACTAAACTGACGTCATAGTGTGATCACCAATCTGCTTGTGTATAGTGTAATCATTTGCAATAATAATGCATCTTTGTAAGATGTTCCAGTATTTAATATGTGAGGGAGACGTGTCAAAAGTACGATCCGATCCAGCCTATCCCTTGCTGTCTCCCCGTGTGACGCCCTAAGCCGAGGTCTGTACCCGCACATGGCCCTTTACGTGTAGTCGCTTAGTTTATACGTTTATGCCCTGGCTGGGGGCCTTAATTTATTAAGGCACCCACAAGATAGCCTGTCCCTTGCTACCCTCCCCTAGTGACGCCCTAAGCCGAGGTCTGTACCCCCACAAGGGGTGCCCTTAGACTGTAGTCACTTAGTTTATACGTTTATGCCCTGGCTGGGGACCTTAATTTATTAAGGCACCCACAGGATAGCTCGGTTGGGCACGCCACTATTGCGGCGATAAGTCCCCTCTTTGAGGAGTGGCTAGAGAGGCGCCACGGCGTCCTCACCTTCCGCCTGACGCAGGTCCTCACCGGACATGGTTGTTTCGGGAGGTTCCTTTTCGTATCAGGCGGGAGGAAACGCCCGGGTGTCATCACTGCGTGGATCGCCCGGAAGACACGGTTGAGCATACGGTGGAGGTCTGTCCGGCTTGGGCAGAGCATCGCCGTGTCCTCGTGGAGGCGATCGGCGGCGGGGATCTCTCGCGTCCGGCCCTAGTCCAGGCCATGGTACGGAGCGAGAGGGCATGGGAGGCCGTCACCTCCTTCTGCGAAGCAGTAATGCTCGCGAAGGAGGAGGCAGAACGCGTGAGGGAGAGGCAAATTTCGCGCCCTCACGCCCCTAGCCGCCGCAGGAGACGCCCTGGGCGTCGGGAATCGCAGGCCGATTCCCGGCCACCGTAGGTGCGGGCTTGCGGACGGTGAGCAATGGGTAGCTCGCCGTCCGATAAGGACCAGGCCCGGGTCGACGGCGCGTTGTGTTCCACGCGCGCCTCAAAGAGATGTCAGCACAACGGAAGGGGTCCGATAGGACCGATGCCTGCCGGGGTTGCGGGAAAGTCCGAAAGGGATACCGTGGGTTTTAGTCAGTAAGAGTCTGACACGCCCTCCCGCTCCACCCAGAGCGGGAGAAGTTATTTGATAATTTCACACCCAAAAAAAAAAAAAAAAAAAAAAAGTATAGTAATCAATGTCCATGGACTGTTTATAATATTGTTCTGTCTTACTATCTTTAGCTTCCATATCTAAATAGGGTTGAGTTTCTAACTAGTTTTTATGTATAGGAAATTATGAATCGGAAATTATCTCTGTCTTTGAATGTCTTTACAAGGTCTATGTGAAAATAAATCTGTACAAGAAAAACAACATTGTTAACTAACAGCATGGTTGTGTTTCGGCAGTTAGAGGTAAGATACTTTGGTTCAAATCCGGTGATAGTAAGGAACCCAACAATTATAGGCCTGTGTCAATTCTGCCAGTTCTCAGTAAGGTGTTTGAAAAGTTGATACTCAATCAAATGTTACGTCACTTTAATAAAAATTCCATCTTTCATGATCATCAGTACGGTTTCACCAAAGGGCGTTGTACCACTGACGCCGGTGTCACCCTAATAAAGAACATTTTTAACGCCTGGGAAGAAGCACAAGATGCCATTGGAATCTTTTGCGACCTCTTGAAGGCGTTCGATTGCGTAGACCATGAGACACTTCTGCTGAAACTGGAGCATTATGGGATTAGAAATACAGCTCTTGATTTGCTTAGATCATACCTGAAAGATAGAAAGGTTAAAGTTCAAGTCAACGGCACAAACTCATTAGGGTCTGAAATGGTAATGGGCGTTCCTCAAGGTTCGATATTGGGTCCATTCCTCTTTTTAGTTTATATTAATGATTTACCCCAATTATTTCAAAATCAACCGAAGATGGTGTTATTTGCTGATGACACATCATTGATCTTTAAAATAAACCGACGGTCACAAAATCTTGACGACGTGAATAGCTTTATTGTTCAGGTCCAAGATTGGTTTACGGTAAATAACCTGGTACTAAATAAAAAAAAAACCAAATGCATTAGATTTAAATTACCAAATGTTAGAAGTAGCGAATGTGACATCATATTGAATGGAGAAAAACTGGAATTTATTAATCAAACAGTTTTCCTAGGAATCACGCTAGACGAGAAGTTACAATGGGGACCCCATATAACATCTCTCGCGGGGCGGCTAAGTTCAGCCGCTTATGCTGTTAGAAAGATAAGACAGTTAACAGATGTAGAAACCGCGCGTTTGGTCTATTTTAGTTACTTCCACAGTATTATGTCGTATGGCATTTTACTGTGGGGTCGGGCTGCTGACATTGAATCTATCTTTATTTTACAAAAAAGAGCTGTCAGAGCCATTTATAATCTACGTCGTCGCGAATCTCTCAGGGAACTATTTAAAAAGATTAATATTATGACGGTACCTTGCCAATTCATTTATGAAAATATTATGTATGTGAGAAAAAATCTACATCTTTTTAACAAAATAAGTGATAGACATAATTTTAATACTAGAAATAAAGATAAAATAAATCAACCATTTTTCAGACTATCTAAAGTACATACATCTTTTATGGGGTACTGTGTTAAATGTTACAACAGAATACCTTGTGATATATTAGAATTAAATGAAAGAAAATTTAAAACTCATATAAAAAATACACTTTGCAAACAAGCATATTACAAATTAGAGGATTATATCCAAGATAAAAATGCTTGGAAACATGCTGGTCCTGCTCCATAGGACAATTTAGAATCTAGACAAAATTTAACTGGTTGCTAATTTAATTGTATAATATATATATTTTTTTTTATTTTTTTATATTGGTTTTACATTCTGTGATTACTCGAACTCACACACTGAGTTATTTTACTTGTAAAAATGCTAGGAATATCGTATAATTTTACAATGTTTGTAAATATGTGAGCACCATGCATCTATCACATGATTAATTTATCTGTCATTCCTTAATTTTTCATTATTTTTACCTAACGTGGTATAGTAATCTTATTCTAGGTGCATCGTCTTCACATATAATGATATAAATGATGTATACAAGATATTGTGAAAACATTTTAAAAGAGTAACGGTGGAGTTTCTTGCCCATTCTTCTCCATACGAAAACTACCTTTTGGAAGGGGCAACTAGAATCAATTATTATTTAAATGTTGACGTTCAAAAGTGCCTTTTTGTGCCTAATTGAAATAAATTATTTGACTTTGACTTTGACTTTGATAGCCAGTTCCTCTGTGGTTGAGGATTTCGGGTGAAGCTCGCTTCCACCTTCGGCCTCATCATCACTTACCATCAGGTGAGATGCAGGCCAAGATCTTACCCGTTGTGGTTAATAAAAAATAAATAACTTGCATCACCACAAAATAAATACCACAACGGGCAGTGCTAGTCAATTCCTAAAATTCGATACTTCAGTACATAAAATTAACAATAAATTATGTCTCACAGCGACCCGCTCCTGCTTCGCACGGTTTTAAGAGGGAACAGTGCCTGCGAATCTCCATACAAATGTATTCCCATTTTTCCTTCCTGAATGCCTCTAGAACATTCATTTTTTTTCCTAAAATCAAGGTCTGCTGTAGACACGTCCCTGTTGTTTCCTTCTTTTCAGCAACTTATTGGTAAAAAAAATATGACCCTCCAAAAATTACAAAAAATGCCCCATTTTTACCGCCGTGATTAGAGGACTACCAGTGATTTTCGAAAAGTTTTTAACATAAAAGAAAATTATAGGAACCTAGACATACTGTTTATTAAAAATTTGATGTAAAAAAAAAATAATTGAATCGGCTCTGTTTTCTAGGAGAAAAAAGGGGAATACGAAACGTCGATCTCGTAAATTTTTTTTGTGATATAATCGGTCTGAGCTGCAGGTGTCCCTATCGCACTCTACGGAGGCAGACTTGAGGTAAGACGACGGCAATACAAATACCTATTTTTCAAATTCCTCGCAGCCCCTGTTCCCTCTTAACGATAGAAATAAACTTTCCGGGATAAAGTATCTAAATGGTGGTGAAAACCGCATGAATATTTGAAGTTTAGAAGAACAACGCGGTCAAACAGACTGACATGAAAAGCGAATTTAATTTATAATATGTATATATAAGTCAAGTATTTATAGCTTAACATACATAGACGACTTCTAAAAAAGTACACGGAACCCGTTACATTACTCATTCCTCGAAAGCAGAAAGTGGCAAACAGACATACAAACAAACAAACGTTGCATAAGGTGCTAAACGCTTGGCGGGTCTGTAAAGGTGTGTATTGTGCTTCCTACAAGTAATTCGCGGGTACAGTAACGGTGCCACCTAATTAGCAAGTACGCGCGAGCTTGGATGCGCAAGCGCAAGGGCTGCCCTAAATATGTTAAAAATAAGGACCAGTTTTCCTGACTTTAAATAAGATAAATGGTGTCCAAGTTCATGTACGGAGATTAACTTCTTGTTGTACTAGGCTGTTCAAAAAGTAATGATAATCGGTTCTTTTTTTCTGCGGAAGAGTATTTTTGTATATTTGAACGTGCTAATTTCTGGAACTACCAGTCGGATTTGAAAAAATCTTATAAAATCTATTTAACATCATGCTAGGACCCATAGGAGCCAAGCAAAAAGATAAATAACTGATTATCATTGCTTTTTGAACAGCCTAGTATCTTTTAACTGTTTGATATTTTAGAAAACTTGGTTACGTCGAATTTTTTTTAAAAGTATTCACTATGAAAATAAAATAGCATTGATAGCCATTCAATTTGAGAGTTTAGAGAAAACAGATATTAAATGACGAATTTTGAAGAAATAGATGAAACACACAATCTTGAATTTTCTCTAATCCCATGAATTTTCGGTATCCTCGTATACATATATGGGGTTCCAAAGGGATCACACTATCAAGTTCTGGAAGGAATACGTCGAATTACAGTTCACACTGTGTAGTGTGGTTTCTTATAGGTATTGTGATTTTAATTTTTGACCTTTCTTTTTCAGCTGGTTCCGTTTTCGCTCCGCGGGGTAGCCCTGACTGACAATAGCCAGTTGTTTTGGGTACACAAGCGTCGACTCGCTAAAGCGTCGTGTTAACGAACGCTTAATTAGTGAACAGATATACCTATATTATCTTACTAACACCGCGCCAAGTAAATGCAGCTTCTATTATTTGTTTAAAAAGCATTACCTTTAAGCAGATAATTTATATTTTTAGTTTATTTACGAAATTAAAATGAATGCTCGAAGTTAATGAGTTAAAACTGCATATAAATCGAAAGTACAATGAATATCTTATATTTCAAATTTGCACAAGCCAATCACATCTGAAATGTTTTTGGGCATCTTAAAAACCAAGCACGCCTCACTTTATTAAAAAGCCTACAATAAAATTATTAGCAATCAAAATCACACATTCTTCTGCAACTCTTTCAATCCACTTTCACATTCACACAATTGATTCGCAACGACAATGCCCACGGTCAGTGTTTACAAAACAAAATATCTCTTCACACATCGGTTAGTTTACAAGCCGGGCGATGACGGACAATAGCCGGGAATGTAAACATTGGTCAAAACCCGACGATTACAACCGAGGGCGAGAATGGATATAACGTGCTCAGCGAATACTTCGTGGCTTCCTCTGCGAATGATTTTGAGCAGCTTCTAACGTGGTTACTGCTGAAAGGCAGCAGTTAAAGTGGGCAGTAACGTTGAGAGCACTGCCCCCTTAAAGTGGGTGGGTAAAGATGAATGGGTAAATGCAAAATGGAGTAGATATCATCAATTAACAAAAGCAGTGTGAGTGTAAACAAATTCCTGTTTTAACTAGTCCATTGCCTACTCAAGGATGCATATCCGGTATGGCTCGTAAATCCTTTCCTATCCCGAGGGCACGTTCTCCCTACCATTACCGCGCCACCTGGTCTACTTCCTGATATGCAATAGCCTCTATAGCACCATGAAACATGAGGCTCCAGGGGCAAATCAGGTGCAAATCTTGGGGTTCATTCGACTTATCGAGTCTGGTTAAACCACACTGGGATCGGTGCATTTCATTCATTCATTCATTCATTCATTCATACAACGAGGTGAAAACAGTGCACTGCAATGTAATTTTCCTCCTATCCCTAGCTGTACCTGTCCCAAAATTATACCTATTAAATGCATTAAATATCTCGGAGTCGAAATTGATGCTAATTTAAATTTTGATAACCATATACATTCGATATCCAATAGAATCCGAAAATTAACATATATTTTTAAAGCTCTGCGTGACGTAGCAGACAGACAGACCATAAAGTTGGTATACGAGGCCTTGGCGCAGTCAGTTAGGTACCTGGGGAGGAGCATGCAAAACCAAAATTATTACCCTGGAAAGAGCGCAAAGGATGATACTGAAAGTAAGCCTATCTAAGCCTCGGCTATTCCTTACCTCTGAGCTTTACGAAGAAGCGCAAGTCCTCACTGTGCGCCAGCTTTACATAATGCAATCTATCCTCCACAAACTGAGTGACTTACCAGAAGATAGAAGAAAACACATAGCTCAGACTAGAAGAAAGCACGCGGTATGTGAGACGGCTGCTGTGAACACCTCATTTGCACAAAGATTTTTTCCATTCCGAGGTGCTATGTTGCTAAACAAAGTAAATAAAATAGTTCCGTTCTCCAATAATTCGAAAATAGAAAGTAAAAAAATAATTTATAAATGGTTACTGACTCTTAATTACTCCGAAACAGAAAAAATCTTAGAGGTACAAATATAAACTGAAGTGTTTATTGCATTATTATATTATTATTACATTACATATTATAACAAACAAAATAATATGATAGCAAACCTTACATATACTTCAAACCTACTTACGTTTTTATATACATTAATCATTTATATATCACTATTCTACACTTACCAAAATGTTATTTAACATAATGCGCCATAAAACTAAATAAATGTATATAAACACGCAAAAACAAATTTTTAACAAAACTTCCCGCCCTTTGACACAGTCATACACACACCCCCTCCCAAGCACACCTTCATTTATACCCACACACACACACACTCACACCCCCACACATAGACTCACCCATGCACATTACCCCACACACACACGCACACACACACACATCATACCACACACACACGCACATCATTCCACGTTTTTCTCAATCATTCCCACTCTTTCCGTCTTTCACTTGCTGACAAATGTTATGAAATGGGGGGCCTGGAGATCTATAGTACAGGCCTCGGCTTAGTTTAGACTCCAGATCTCCCACAAATTACAAATTTTTCGACAATTTATCTTGTCAACTTTATACCTTGATGTAATTTGTGGAGATGAAATAAACAGATTTTTTTTTTTTATTTTTTTTTTTACTGCACCAAAACCTCACCGGAAGGGAAGACACAGTTACAGAAAAATAACCCATGCACGAATTCCTACTAGTGTAAGAACGGACGTAAATAGGCTCGATTTTTTTAGGAACGGTGTTAAATGGTATAATCAGCCTTATAATATTTCGACTGTTGGCACACTGGTCTCCTCTCTGTAACAGGTAGTGGGTCTTAATCATCACGCGGAAACATCAGAATCCTTTTGCAAACATAGAACTCAAGATTCAAACCTCCGCTTGCCACTAGATGGCGTTACATTCCATTCCAATTACTTACATGCACTAGCAAATTCGGAATGTCATTCTCAGATGAGTAACCCACATGTCAACCGGAGGTCGTCACAATATCCCCCCCTGTTGGAATGGAATGGCCATTTTCCGGCGGATCCTGGGGGAATGCGACAGAGGAAATACCGAAATCCTGGGTCAATGCAGGCGGTGCGGGATAAGCGGTTAAAAAAAGGAAGCGATCATCAAATCAAAGCCATGTAACAGTTTTGCCGGTGGCTGATTGATAGACCACTCAGAGCCTAAAATCACGGAACATGGAAGTATCTACAAGTATCTTTTGTCGCTCGGATGACGTCGTCAGGGGGCGCTGTTGGTAAGCATTTGTGCAAACATTTTGTGAACTGTATTAAAAAGAACAAGATGGCGGCGTTAATTCCCATTTTAGCCGCGCGCTAATATAACTTTGTAGCGCTTTATGCAATTTGAATTGACTAATTGCGTCAAATACGTACAAGTTACCTACAAAAAATACACATATATACCAAATTGATTCTGTATTCTTTGGAGGATTTCTTAGTACAATAAATAAAAGAAAGGACTATTCCAAACTCCAACCCCGAACTGGTTAACAGGGCTTTGAAGTTGATTCACGAACGAAATCGCGGGATCCAGCTAATTCTTTATTCAGATAGACTTAGGAACCACAAGAAAGTTTTCTATTGCAATCTTCATTTATTTAACTGTCAGACCGATAGTTGACGCATCAAGAGTTAATGACCCCAATCAACGAAACGTCTAAAGTACATCACAGATTGCCGACAATTACCAGTGACAGAATACCCAATAAAAGTGCATCTTTTTCCCAAAATAACACCAACCAATTAGACTAGTCTCGAGCTAGTTAGCAACAATACAGTTTGGCCTACATTACAGTCTATATTTAGCCGTGGTACTGAATGACAGATGCGCGTGAGACACAATTGAATGCGTACGCGCATCTCAAGAGATCGAGCGGTCAGGACTGATTTATTACATTTGCATTTTGTTAGGAGGCGAATTATATTGTTGTGATATTTGTGAATTGCTTTTAGTTTAACTTTGGTTGATTTTTCGGGTCCTTTTTGCTTGTAACTTCATTTTTATTGACAACACAACCACAGCTGAAATTGGTGCATAATTGAAAAATCCTTATAGTTTTTGCAAAAATCCTGATTCAGATCGTATTTCTACGAAAATGCTTCTCAGTGAAGTTCAAAGATACAATTTTTTAAATTATCCTGGGTCACATTTTATTTTTAACGAATTTGTATCGAATATAAAGAGTCATTGATTTGTTTGACGGTTCTCAGACACATTTAATTTATCTCCACTAGTTCGTTCTCAATTCCGCTAATCAGAACGCACCTCTAGCCTACAAAGTAGGTTAAAGATAATCTTACAGTCTACAGTTACACAAGTGTTTCACACTAACCCGTCTGTCGTCTGTCACAATCAGCGTCTGTCTGTCTATGAGATGCTATTGTCACGAAAATATATGAATATTCCTATTTTGTTTGGTTTAAGTAGGAGCTGCCTGTAATTGTCCCAGTATAGGGCTGCCTCATATTCATTTCATACAAAAAAGGAAAGATGCAAGCTCACTGCGCGTAGGCAATTTCAGCCCGTATCCTCAAATTCTTGAGTGGAGACCGCAAATTGGTAAGTATATCCTGGAACGCCCATCAGTTTTTTGGACCAGCATCATCGGCCTTGCCTTTTCCCAACTATCGGGGTCGGCTTCCAGTCTAACCGGATGCAGCTGAATACCAGTATTTTTCATGAAACGACTGCCTCCACAACCTAATGGGTAATGCTATACCTTTGGTGATACTGGTTGTCAGACTTTCGGGCTTCTCACTGCGCGTAGCGACTCTCGAAGATCTACGAATACCAGCCACACAACGACTTGACGTGCTTTTTCGAGGCACGGAGGGGTCTCGATAAGTAATGGATGGTAGCCCATGCTAGGACAGATCCTCCTTCGATCAAGGTTAGGTTACGCTAGCCGAGCGTAACCTAACCTTGATGTACCCCTGCGGCTATTATTACTTAGACACGAGATGATTAGACTCTGATGAAGATTTACAGATAAAGATGTACGCGGGGCAGGTGCTAAGCCGGCGCGACGTGGGGCCTAGTTGTTTTAATTGTCTTTGATGGCTAATTAGATTGGTAATTCGATAATAATCACACATAATATGGCCTATTGCAATATCAACACGTCAGCAACTATTTTAGTCCTGCCGGGGTCGCGGGAAAGTCCGAAAAGGGAACACGGGTGGATTTTAGTCAGTAAGTCTGACACGCCCTCTCGCTCCGCCCAGAGCGGGAAAAGTTTATTAATAATTTACCATCCAAAAAAAAGCAGCTATTTTAGTTCCTCTATCCATAACAGAGAGGGTCAGCGTTACGGATAGCGTCACAGTCTACAAATGCCGTCATTCTGTCTGTCCAATCCTATTGTTAGCAACATTACATCGCGTGTATTTGAACAGGCCGGTGATTCATTCCACTTACACTTTTCACTTTTGTTGTTTACACTTTTTTATTTGACAACAATGTCTGTAGAATAGGAAAGTTGTTGAAATAAAGTTTAGACAGGTCATTGCGGGTGTATTATCTTCATTGATTCGTTTCGCCTAGTTTAAGTGTAAGTCTTTTCGGTTCTACTTGAAATAAACTGAGGGGCAATTCCCGTGAAGTTTAAGAACGTTCGCATTCTGTCAAAAATACAATCAATTTACCAAATTTATTGATAAGTTTGACAGATGTAACTTGAATGTGAACGTTTCTTTTGAGTACGACAATTGGCTTTCTGATCTTTTCTTGTGATACTATTATACTTAAAGTTTTCTATTCAAAATTATACAAGGTTGATAGTCACGATCCCGTGAAACGGTTGTTGTAGGTTGCAGGACACGTTATGTCCTATACAGGGTCAAGTTATATTAGCTAGCAAAATTCTGCAAAGTAATATCGTGAGTATCTACACTGCTAGCGGTCGTTGACTCCAAAAAATATCCATTTTTGATGTGTCTTTCCTTTCGCTTTCCTGCAATCTGTGGAGTGATTTCGTGAAAAGGGACGGAAGTGTGTAACAGGAAGCCGGGGAAGCGCGCGCTATTCGATTTGACCAATGAGCGCGCGCGGTGCTAGGGTTGGCCGTCAGATGGTACCAACCCATTTTCCGAGAAGTTTTAAACTGGATAATGATGATGATGATGACGATGATGATGATGGTAATTATGATGAATATTGTTTATATCATATATACGTCAGCCAATATGTCAGATGTTACACATCATATTACGACTACTGTAAGACTCGCTCGTTTTATTTTTGTTTATCTTTTTTAGATATCCATCACGTCTGCTGAGTTTGGCTAGCTAATTAATTATGACCCTGACGAATAACCCATTTGCTATGTAATTTTGAACCTAATTGAAAGCTTACCGGATCGAAAGTCCGTAAAGATAATCATTTAAATTAACTATGAAACACAAGGAAGAAATAAAGGAAATCTAATCGCGTTTAGTTTATTTACACTTCTTTTAAAGCACTATTAAAGAGATAAGAGATCAAAAGTAGTTACTATTTCCTCGCACAATAAAGTTAAGTAAAAGTTTATTTTGAAATACCTACTCCAAAATAAAACGAATATATAGGCATGAAGATTTGCACAATAACTGGTAAAAGGTAAGTGAATTCGGACAAATGAAATTAAAGAAAAGCTTTTATATTTGTGTTCGCTACCATAACATAACATCACGCTTTGTTACCCCGAAAGGTAAGGCAGAGTTGTACATATTTTTCACCCACATTTCGCCAGTTACTTTCAAGTTTCATGTAATAGGCGGCGAGCCTATTGCCATCTACCGGGCACAAATCCAGACTGCGTTGCTATTGAGAAAATACAGATAGAAAAATCCAATAGCACTTTGCCTGACCTGGGAATCGAACCCAAGAGCTCATGGTCAGCAGTAGCGCTTGCGACCACTAGACCAACGAGGCAGTCAGTGATCGCTACCAAGTTATGGAAAATGATTGTGAAATACTTGTAAATTCCTTAATTGTATCCTTGTATTTCCTTATTAATTGAGGTCCTGGGTTCGATTCCCAGGTCGACCAAAGTGTTATTGGGCTTTTCCATCTGGAATTTCTCAGTAGCAGACCAGAGTCTGAAATTTGTGCCCGGTTGATGGCAATAGGCTCGCCCCCTATTACATGGGACTTAACATTAATGTAGGTGTACTATGGGTACACCTCTGCCTTACCCTTTGGTGAAACAATGCGTGATGTTATGTTGCTTGTAAATTTATAAAAACCGTTTCTTTTAGGATTTATCAAAAAAGTTTTATCTATTAATACACCCCGATACTTATTTGCTTGTCAAAATATGTTTTTATTAAATAAAAAAATGCGCAACTGTCTCTAATAATTTCTATATTAAAGCCAATGGCGCCATGATGAATATGGCGCAGTTATTTATTTTTTTGTACTAGGGGTCAAATCTGTTTATTTTGATATATAGAAACACAGCAAATGTGCTACCACAGACCTAGGGTTGCCTACTTTTTTTTACAAGAGCAGAAATAGAACACATTATTTTTTTGTTTTTTTTGTGTAATTCCCCTGCCCTATTTAATTTTTAAAGCTTTTGCGAAACTAAGAAACCTAATAGTTTCACATGGTTTTTTTAATGTAACGAAACATGAAAAATATGGCCTCGACATCCGAAGTAAAGCTCAATTTGGATTAATAATAAAAGGTTTATGAATAGTTGTCAAAGACAGAATTTTGGATACTTTACTTTTATAGAGCATTTAAGAGTATTCAAGACGAACATTTTTTTTAACAGCATTGTTGGCAACCCTACACACACCCGTCTATTATTACCTATCAGAATCAAATGCAAACATGACTATTTTATAGCCGTATCAGTGTTATCATTATCAGCGTATAATCCCCTATTGTGACACTTTTTACACCTTTATGTGGCAACACTATTGACATGTCAAGTGAAGATCATAAAATTATACCACTTTTATATGCTTTTATAGATATCTGCGATATTCCCACATTGTAGATAATTATGTGATTATTATGCCATATGCGATTATAGGGTTAACAGTTAATGTAGTTTTTTTTTAGAGATAGTGAAGCGGTTGAGTTTTTAGATAAGGAATAAAATAAATATGATGCTTTGTCATAACATACTGAAATGAACTGCAGTTATCCCCAATATAACAAAGCATCAGTTTCAGTTAGTTAAGTGAACCTAGCGGATGAAATGGTATAGTATTATAACTGACTTCTTATATGTACTAACGGGAATACAGGCGTGATACTATGTTATGTCATTTATTTTTAACCCCCGACGCAAAAAGAGGGGTGTTAAAAGTTTCACCGCTATGTGTGTGTGTCTGTCTGTGGCACCGTAGCTCTTAAACGGGTGAACCGATTTGAATGTGGTTTATTTATTATTTGAAAGGAGGTTTTCTAGCGATGGTTCTTAGACATGTTTTATCCAAATGGGTTCAGCTGTTTGAAGATTATCAGCTCTATTCTAGTTGATGAATGGATGTGAGCATCTTCCACAAGTCTGATCGATTTGAAATTTGGTATCCTGTTACTTCAATGATATTAGAAGATCATAGTAACCTTGAACTGATGCTGCAGCATCACCTGGAATTTGCAGGATACCCAACTTACAGCACAGGTATCGTATTTGGGCTCATTGGAATGGTCTCAATGAATAGGTTATAGATAGATGATGAACAGGGTCTGGTGATGGAGTAGGAAAGAGAAATGAGGAAATGTTTGTGTCGGGGGTTTAAAAAAATTTAATATAATTTCACGTAACATTCATTAAATGTTTGTAAAGGATTAATTCATTAAGTTCAATTCATAATCACAGCATAATTACAGTCTCATAAAATCGTTTCATAATTGCATATAAATAAATTTCCAACCTAATTTGCACATATGAAACCACTAAAATCGAGGATTATGCCTGAAACCATTAAAATCCAACATTCTATTAATTACCAACAGTAATAAATTTCTCAGCTTTTCCTTTTCTATCCTCAGCGTATAAACATACGCACCCCAAACGGAAACCAGCTCGTTATCATCTCCAGAACAAGTGCGTCGCATCCATATTCATGAAGGGCACCACAAAGGGTCCTATCGAAGATCTTCACGCGTTCTACTTCCCTGCGTTTGCGCACCCGAAAGGATTAATGACTACATACTGATTTTTGTTGGTTACTACAAATTGTTTGAACCTATTGTTTGGAAGTTAGCGAGAAATTGATCGTGTTGATCTGATAGTGGTAGTTTTTTAAGTATTCGTTAGACTGCCATGGGATCAGGGCGTGGTGATGTAAAGTGTTGAAGAATATTAAAAGGAGAATTGTTTGGAAGTAAATACTGAGATGAAAGCTAATATAGATATACTGGCAGAAGAAGAAGACATGCTGCGTCAAACCCCTAATGAATTGGATAGTTAGAAGCAGGATTATGATTGCTTAAAAAAGATGTCTAGAAAAAAGATGACACATAAACAGTCGTAGTTTGACAAGACCAGGCCAGATAGACAAACGTGATGTAACAATCTAAACCTAATGTTCATTTGAGAAAATTAACCAGGACCTACAAAACTTGTAACGGAGTTTGCAAGAAGAATGGTATCCCGAAGATGACAAAAAACAATAACAAAATGGTCATCATATAGGAGAACACAACGTTGCCCTCACTGCTAGAACAAAATTGCAATAATTGATATATTTAGTTATGATCTCCAACAAAAGATATATACAAGACACGACACATCCTAACTCATAACTACGAGTATATCCTACTAATATTATAAATGTGAAAGTTTGTATGTTTGGATGTTTGTTTGTTACGCTTTCACGCTTAAACGGCTAGACAGATTTGGATGAAATTTGGCACATGGGTAGACCATGACCTAGATTAGGACATACAGTACTTTTTATCCCGATATTCCCACGGGATCGAGACTTATCCCCTAATTTTAAGAACTTTCACAGTCTGTCAAAAATACCTCAAGTTTCTCTACATTTTTAACAAGTTTTTGACATTGATTGTCACTGAGATGAGATAACGACTAGATTTTGAACGTTTATAATTGCGGGAAATGGTCTTCTTGTATTAAGTAGGCGTACTCCAACACTTAGGCCCGGAGTCCACCAAAGTGGAGACGAGCCGAGAGGAGAGGAGATGTATTTTAAACAACCAATAGAATTTCGTTATTCACACATCTCGTCTCTATTCAGCTTCAGTGGAGACCACTGAGTGGTTCATCTCCACTCATATTTGTATGGCGCGATCGAAGCGGAGATGTGAGCTATGCCTCGCAAGCTGGCGACGGCGCGCAGCGAAGACGACAAGATATGAGTCTAGCCAGCACATATCTCCGCTCCAGTCTATCCAGTACGCATCTCCTTACAGCTTCGGTGGATACACCCTAGCTTAAAAACATCTCTTCTCGTCTCCGCTTCGGACATCTCCGGACATCTCCGGACATCTCCACTTTGATGCGTCGGGGCCTTATAAGAGACCACAGCATGCACACACAAGAATAGAGATGTAATAATATTCTTCGCTTTCTCAAACAGATAATCAACTCTCTGCAAATTACAACTATGGAAAGGAAGAGTGCTCAACACCCTTCACCCACAACGTGTAACCCACATCATAAGATATATCTAATCTTCACACGATCGTCTAGACGTCATAGTAATAACGTGTATGTTAATAACTCATGGATGATCGTGGATGTTAAGGTTATTAAATGGAAGAATATCCCTTGTGAAGGACATGACGTTAAGGTTTACTGTGTCACAGTCTGGGGAGCCCGAAGAGAGAGTGGACAGGGCTGGCATGAAGAAGTTTTTGGATTTGGATCGTGGTATAAAAAGTATTGGAAATATGGCCATAGATAACGTCTGGACTTTAAAAAAGACTGACCTTTGAGTTTGTTTTTGTGTTTTATCTAGAGTATTCGGATAGAAAACACTGACCTCATCTAGTTTTTAAATAAAATATTATTGAAGTGTCAAAGTTTGTACTTACAGAAATAAAATCATTTAACATCCGAACTAATATTTATAAATGCGAAAGTGAGTTTGTTTGTTTGTTTATTTGTTTGTTACGCTTTCACGCTAAAACAGTTGAACTGATTTGGATGAAATTTGGCACATGAGTAGACCATGACCTGGGTTAAGATATAGGATACTTTTTATCTCGATATTCTCTCGGAATCGAAACTTCTGCCGATAAAACCGAGGGCACGCAGCTAGTTTATCATAAGTATGTAAAAGGCTCGAAGAAGAACATGTGGATGTCTATCGCTGATGGTAATGGTAGAGTGAGGGCTACGTTAATCTTTTATAAGTTGAAGAAAATATATATATTGATATTTATTCGTTGATGGAGCTACCACGTAGCTTTTTGTCGGTCCCACATTTTTCACTTTTCTCTGCATTTAGTGCTTATTCTTCAAGTGCTCATGCTTCATGCTCAATATTCTTGTCTTTTAAATGCATGTCTACATTGGCATGCACAACATTAGTTAAAACTGGATAAAACCTATTTTCTCATCCCTGCCAACCCTAATCTACCCGACTGTAGGAGGACATAAAAATGTAACGCATTACCGCGTTCTGTTTAACGTACTTTTACTATTTAAACCCGCAGTCGAAAGTAATCGCGTTGTTAGCTTGATTGCCGTCAGTAACATCACGGTATTCACCTCATTCTTTATCATCGAGAGATAAATGTGGAACTTAATGGAGAAATCTTAATCGAGAAAGTGAATCCGACGGAAAGTTGTTTATTAGAAAGAGGTTTGACGTATCAGTCTTGTAGAATGATTGGAAATGTGACGAAGTAAGAGAATAAATCCATGATAAGCATGGAGTAAGCTACAGATTCCTCCGATAACAATTCGGAATAAGCAGCAAAACTTGAAGTGGTTAGGCTTATTCTAGCCATGGAACTTTCTAGGTAGGGAAGACGTTTGATGAAGTTTGAGGCAACTTTTCAAAAGCTTTTAAGTGGGACCTGAAAACTTGTGTTTCACCAGATAACGTTGATGTTGCGTTGTTATAAGGCCACATGTTTCATTTTAGTAACAGGTTATAGAAATAAGTTGGGGCTCAACCTATAATGCGAAACGAACCTATCATAAAATACAACGTAAACAGAAAACTTTACAATCAAACACAAAGTATAAATGTTAGCAAACCCAAGTTTACAACGCCACTTGCGATTCATAGAAGCACTGTTTCCTGAAACCCATAGTTTACAAACTGTCACACGTCAAGGGATCGCGCGGAAGCGTTCTAAATTTAAAACGTGGGGTGCGCAAGAGTCGTAATTGTAATGCGCACGCGCCGCACGGATGCAAAATGGCGGCTCAACGAACCGCTTCCGTTTAGGAGCACTGACAAGTGCATCCGAAATTGATACACGACAATTTGAACGGACTGGTTTTTTTCTGGATCGAGTTGCAGCAATTGACACTACGGTGTTGATGACTACCTTGGGAAAGTTCTGAGGTGTAATTTTATGGAAACTTTTTATACCTAACATCGTTATATTTGTGGAAACAAATGGCCCTACAATTTCATACCGATTGCTATTCAATAACGCAGCTGCAGCTATCAACGACAACATAACTACTAACTTGTCTTAAAAACTTAACAAACGAAACACAGTTTTCTTTATTTATCAACTTTGATTTATTATGACGCCTATATAACCCACATACCACAAAATCATTCGAACAGAAAAGAGAAATCGCCCTGATACAAATTACAGATAATCTAATACCATTGTTTTCCTAATTATGGTATTGTTTGAAGGTATAGCAACGGAATAAATAAAATTTAATTTAAAACCAGATTATCTTGAGCCTTCAAGACAGAAGAATACTTACTAAGGTACAGTAGTCACAAAGGTCATCCCATATGTTATGACACAGCTGAAATGTTCCATGTGCCTGTAATGCTATCCTTGAAACCGGAACAAAATTATGAAACTTAAACAATCTATCCTTGAATGTTGACTAAAAGAATTATACTTTTTTTTTTTTATTCGCCATTTTTTTCAATGGGGTATTTTACCGGTTTTATTACATGGAGCGTGAGCGTTCATTTAGCGGGTGTCTACAAGTCATAACTTATGAACCCTGTTGAAAATTTTTAATGGATTTGGGATAATTTTGGTACTAAAAATGTAAATTTTAAATAGCAATAATTTTTTTATTTTTAAGATTTTTTATTACTTTTTGGTAGTGTCATTGCAGTACCTATATGCCCTTTTCGGATCGGCAAGGGTTTTTTTTACATATTGTATATGATGAAAGATGGAGAGAAAGAGGGCCCGTCCAAAGAATGAAGAAACATGATCGGATTGTGTGAAAGATGAAATAAATGAAAAGGGAGTGAATGATAACGTGACAGCTAAAATGGAGAACGGAATAAGTAAAAAGTTTGCGACGACTTCAAGTAACATGAACAGGTATAAAAAGAAGCAATCTATCCACAAATTCGGTATCATTATCTCAGCTGAAAGAAAACCCCTTTTGGACATACCTCGACCTCCCCAAGCGTCGCCACATCGACTGGTTCTGTGTTTCTCGCATTCAGCGAATTCTCACGACCGTCACCAAGCCATCGGTGCAATTTGTGAGAAATTCGGTGCATAAAAATCTATTTCCCAATTTTGTGTATCAAGATACACTGGGTACACCCAATTTCGAAATATAGGGCTGGCCCAAACAATTGTCGGCTGCATAGATCTTGCCTCACGATTTAGATAAAGATAAGAATTATACCAATCTGTAGATACTTCAACGTTTAGGTGAATGACCAGTAAGTATGGTGAATCGTCTTGTAACATTTTATCGTGGATAACTGTGCCAGTATGGATCATATCATTGTGAGTAAACATTGAGGCTAATCCAAGTTGCAAACTGATATCATTCAATTTTGCGAAAATGTCAGTGTTCAAAAATGTTTCTACTAGTGACGTGAGTGCGTGTTTATAGTGTCCCAAAATATTCCAACTACTAACATGGCTTCTATCAAACATTCAAAAAGCATATACATACATATACAACTTTTTAGCATAATTGGTAGTAGGTCTGTAATCCGAGAAACCTAGACAGTGTTCGAACCAGTTTGTTATAGTTCGATTCAAACTTAATGGCGGCTCGGAAGTTAGCTGCTCGCTGCGCACTACCGCACCCCTCGCCCCCGCTGACCCATGAATTTGTTACTGCGCAGCGATTCGCCTCATGTTCCGAGCCGCCATTACGTTTGAATCGGGCTGTACTAAAATTTTTGTGTGGTAGTGACAATCAGTGTATGGATTTGAACAAGATATTTTTGTACGTAACATTTGATTCCTTAATGACACTAAAACTGATTTGAATTTTATTATTATAAAATTTGCATAGCACATGTGTGAGTACTATGTACTATAAAGCTACCTACCATTTACTGGGTACGTCTTCCATTGATTTGAATGTGCCCTGGCAGTTAAAAGTATGTCATTGTCACTCAAATGTCTCCCTGATGGTGGCGCATGTGTTGGACCATTCGCTTTTTTTCAAAATGGTGCAAAATGGTCGTGTTCGTGACCAGGCGCCGTCAGTTGGGCCTGGACATCTCTTATCTGCCATGGCATATTTAGTTTTTTTAAATTATTTAATGTAGACGCTTTTAACGTGCACGTCTTTCAACATCATTCTCACATTATCATTTTAACTTGAATGATGTAACCAATATGTTGTAACAATTTTTTTATTTAAAAGAGTGTCCGTGGAATGTCTTTCCCGTTCTTCTCTGTATAGATACCTATAACGCTTTGGAATGTGCAAACTATAGCTTCATCTTTCTGACTGACCAACTCCTTGACAATTCACAAGTGCCTTTAATGTGTTTATTTGAATTAAATACTTTGAGCATGAGTTTTTTTTTTGATATAGCCTGTGTCATCAATTTGAAAAGGGATAGGAATGAGTAGTAAGTCTAAATCAGATCAATCATAGTATAAATAGTAGATTTTCGTGTCTGTCTGTGTGACCGCCTTGATCTTTTGGATTTTGATGAATTTTTCACCATAATCATAATTATTATATAAGATACTAGCTACACCACGCGGTTTCACCCGCATGAGTCTCGATCCCGTAGGAATAGAATAAAAGGTATCCTATGTCCTTCTCCAGATCATGGTCTACCCATGTGCTAAATTTCATTCGAATCCGTTCAACCGTTTTAGCATGAAAGCGTAACAAACAAACAAACAAACTCACTTTCGCATTTATAATATTAGTTAGGATAGCACATAAATCTCAATGTTTTGACATGTCACCATTGCACCCGGGCGAAGCAGGGGCGGGTCGCTAGTAACTTATAAAAATATAAGTGATATATTGTGTGACAGAAAGTATTCCTGAAGACAACAGAAATAAAACATGCGTATACGCAATACGGTGACCATCGCAGAGTTCTAAAACTGCTGTTAAAAGTCCTTTCTGCGGCTGCTTTTTTTGTAAAAAAAATCAAAGTACAAACGTTTAAAATTAGTATAAACAGGCAAACAAAGATCAAAAGCAGTGCTCGGCAGGGGAATATTGTAAATAGCCCGTTTTCAGCGGCGCGTGGGCACAGGCGCAGGCGCACACCCGGTGCATAACTCGTAAAATGCACTTTACAGATTTTACTTGTTTTTACTGCATCACGTCTGTTCTAAGTAGTTTGGACTAAAATACACAACGACTGTAGAATAATCTTGTTAACTAAAACTAATAATCTTAACTTTACCTAGGAACTTTTGTAAATCAAGGTTTAAGCTTTGGTAGTTTTAGTTTTAGTGTATATTAACGATCTACTCCATTTATTAAAAAATCAACCACAAATGGTGTTATTTGCTGACGATACTTCCTTAATTTTTAAGGTAGATAGACGTGCTACAAATTTTGACGACGTAAATAACGCCCTACTGCAGGTCCAAAATTGGTTCACTGCTAATAATTTAGTATTAAATGGAAAAAAAACTAAGCATAAAATTTTCTTTACCAAATGTTAAAAGTAGTAATTGTGAGATAGTATTGAATCAAGAGAAAGTAGAATTTGTCGATAAAACTGTTTTCCTAGGGATCACGCTCGACTCAAGGCTACAACGGGGTCCTCATTTAACATCTCTTGCAGGACGGCTAAGTTCAGCAGCATATGCTGTCAGAAAAATCCGTCAATTAACTGATGTAGATACCGCGAGGCTAGTCTATTTCAGTTATTTTCATAGTATCATGTCTTATGGTATTCTGCTGTGGGGACGGGCTGCAGACATCGAGTCTATTTTTATTCTGCAGAAAAGAGCTATCAGAGCCATATATTATCTCCGTAGGCGCGATTCTCTAAGGGAACTGTTTAAGGACATTAACATCATGACGGTACCTTGTCAATATATCTATGAAAACATCATGTACGTAAGAAAAAATTTACATCTTTTTAGTAAAAGAGGTGATAGACATAATTATTGTACAAGAAATAGGGATTTATTAGTTCAACCAGGTTTCAGACTGGCTAAAGTAGACTCATCTTTCATGGGGTACTGTTTAAAATGTTACAATAAAATTCCTCCCCACATACTTCAACTGAATGAGACGAAATTCAAATCTTGTATAAAACGCACACTATGTAGGCAGGCATATTATAAGTTGGGGGATTACATAATTGATAAAAATGCTTGGCTCATTGCTGGTCCTGCTCCACAAGCATAAACTAATTGATTAGCATTTGAAAATACCGTTGGAGCTCCTGAAGATTTTAAAAACTATCTTTGCATTGTATAAATTCAATGTCTTAGCATTGTATAATTGCATAGCACATGTGTGAGTACTATGTACCGACTGTAAAGCTGCCATTTAGGTACTGGGTATGTCTTTCATTGACTTGAATGTGCCCTGGCGGCTGAGATTATGTCATGCTCACTCTAATGTCTCGCTGGCGGTGGCGCGTGTGTTGGATCATTTAGCTCCCTTCAAAATGGTTGAGCTGAATGGTGCTAATCCATGCGTCATGTTCGTGAACGGGCGCCGTCAGTAGAGACTGGTCATCTCTTAGCTGCCACGGCTTATTTTAATTTTTGAATTGTTTTTTGTTTTTTATATTTTTATTACGGACGCTTTTAACGTGCACGTCTTTCTACATTGTTCTCACATGTATAATTTCAACGTTAATGATGTAACCAATATTTTGTAAAAAAAAATTTGATTTAAAAGAGTGTCCGTGGAGTTTCTTGCCCGTTCTTCTCCATAGGTACCTACTACGCTTTGGAATGGGCAACTAGCTTCATATTTCTGACTGACCGACTTCTTGACAATTCAAAAGTGCCTGTAAATGGTTTAATTGAAATAAATGCTTTGAGTTTGAGTTTGAGTTTGAGTAGGTATATTGCCAAAAATTAAGGCGATCAGTACATCTAAAGCGCGATCAAGAGCTGTCAGTGTCATCATTGTTAAGGAATAGGTATTTATACTGACAGCTCTTGAACGCGATCGAGATGCATTGGTATGTGGAAAATAGCCCTTAAGAGCGTACATTCTGAAAGTAAGCAACGTCGCAAATTGATGTCAAATATTTCGCTGTTTTGACTAATTTGGCAATATTACTGTATGGAAATATGAAATATGGCTAACTAGTGAACTAAACTATTGGATATGAAATCCAATCATTAATATCATAACAACGAATATTTAGTTTTAGATGTAAAAAAAGTATTTGGAACTTTCCAAATGCCTTTTTTACACCTAAAACGGTTACATCATCAAATTCAGTGTTATATAACTGCAATTCATTAATAATATTCTAGTTCACTAGGTAGCGATATTTCATATTTCCATACATATTGCCAAATTAATCAAAACAGGTAAATTTGACAGCTCTTTAAATACAAAATAAAACTAGTTTAAAACTGACATTACAACTGCAAGTTTTTATAAATTGATTATTTCATATATAGTTTCATAGGAGCCATTATATTAAAAATCTACTTCTGATATAAGTAGCTTCAACAATCTTGCACAGTGACTGAAACGAAGGTATATTTAGGTATTTCTAGGGCGGAATGATTACGCCAATTAAACTGCACTTTAGTAATATGTCGAGAGTGCAGTGCAAAACGTCATTTATCATCATCTATGGTTTGCATAAGGCGGTACAGCTAATTGTGAAGACAGACTTAATGCAGAATACAAGATGTGGTCTTAATTGAGGTGCAGATTTGTTGACATGATTGTGAATTGGTGAAGGGAAAAGTAAGTAGTTATAATTATTTAAGGAAAGAAAGATTTTTTTTTCATTGTCACAGAAAAACGTGCATATTAAAAGATAAGATCGAAAGAATTTAGTGCGGCTTTCATCAATGAAATTGAACGCGTTCAGCACATCTAAAAGCGTTCAAGAGCTGTCAGTGTACAATATTCCATAACAATTTTGACACTGACAGCTCTTGAACGCGGTTTAGAAATGCTGATCTCGTTCAGTTTCATTGGTGAAATCAGCCCTAAGTATCATTTGATACTCTATGATCCTATGTATAATTTCTACATTTATATCTGTAATTTATGTGCTCATGGCTAAATAATAACAGCTGCACGGGTCGATCGAAGGTTAAGCTACGCTTGCCGAGGTCGGTCCGTGGATGGGTGTCCATCCATTACATATAAAGACCCCTCCGTGCCTCGGAAAGCACGTTAAGCCGTTGATCCCGACTGTCATTTGTAGATCATTGACAGTCTTTACGGGTAGTCAGAGCCCGAAAGTCTGACAGCCAGTCTTACCAAGGGGTATCGTATTACCCAGTAACTGGGTACTGGTGGTCAGATAGGCGCTTCATGGAAGCCGACCCCAACATATTTGGAAAAAGGCTAGGCAGATGACATAATAATCAGTATTCTATTCTTGGAAATTTTGAGGTGGCCAGAATGCACTATTACTCCACGAAATAAATATACTCGTATTAGTTCCAAGTGTTGCTGTTGGTTGGTAGATTTTGAAAGTATGAAATGGTAAAAATAATAATTTTTATAATCATTTCAGCCGAAAGACGTCCACTGCTATCTCCCCCAAGGATTCACACAACGACTGGTGCAATGCTGCCCACATCCAGTAGAATCCTACGACCGTCACTGGTAGGTAATAAATAGAACTCAAAAATATTGACTATGTGAAGTTTAACATAAGTAGGTATGTACTGAAGACACATCGTTACGGGCCTACAGCCTGATTTATGTGGTGCGATATAATTTCTTGTGTCATGCCATAAGTTGAAGGAATAATAAAACTTGCACCATCTAACAGTGTTTGCAAACAATTTATTGATTCAATTTTATCCACAAGCAAGAACTTTGCAACGTAAAATGGGTTTATAGTATCAGCCCAGACAGTTATTACTAGTTTTCATTTATTTATTTGCTTATTTATTTATGATGAGTTTACAGAATTTTATTTATTTGCTTATTTATGACTAGCCAGAAGCTAGTCATAAATAAGCAAATAAATAAAATTGACATCGTCCACGTGAAGTTTCTTGTTCCTTCGCATCGCCCGCTTGCGCTGTTACTTCTGACAAAGACGGACAGACTTCAAACTACGCCCAACAAAACTGTTTTTTCGGTTTGTCTGTGGAAACGAACCATACAAAATTAAAAGTAAGGTTGAAACAAATACAGAAAACGAAAACAAAACATTTCACCACAAAGTATCTTAACTGGGCTTAATTTATATTTATTAACACTCAGTTCAATACATCAGAGAATCAATCGAAAACGCTGAAAAACCGCTTGAACAAAAAGCTCCTAATAACGGCTTTAACTGATAAATTGATGTTCAATTCTCTGCCATTACTTAATCGAACAGCCGTGAATTAGTGAGCGAAGCCCGCATGTCTGTCCGTGTGTGCCAACATCCCTCTAGAACAAATTGTCTCTAATATGTTATTAATTTACATACGAGTGTACTGGTGGTTCGTCATGCCACTTGGAAGAATCGTGGAAAAGTGTTCTGCCCGCATCTTTTTGGATAATATTTTTTGGGGTAAAAATTAACGGTCTCAAAATAATGCTTCTAAACGACTACGGATAAACTTCTCGCCACAAGCATTTATACCTTACACTAAGTACGTAAGATTCAAAAGCAATTTTCTTCTACAGACGCCAGTCACCGTAGACACTCTTCAGAGCCCCAGGAAGAGCCGTCTGACGAACCTGGGCCTTCCAAAAGAACACGACTGTCTCACCAAGTGCGTAAAGGTAAGCCGTATATTACATACCTACCCTTTCGTTGTAATCTATATATGTATATAAAAATGAATTCCTATTTTTCTGGTCACGCCATAACTTGAGAACGGCTGCACCAAGTTACATAATTTTGTTTTTGTTATGTTCGGTATTCTCTTGACAAGGTTCAGGTAAGGATAGGTAGGATAGGTTAGGTAGGTAGGTATGTAAGTAGGTAGGTATATAGGAAGGGTAGGTAGGTAGGTAGGTATATAGGAAGGGTACCTACCCTTCCTATATACCTAGGTATATATATATAGGTAGGTAGGTATGTATGTAGTTAGATAGGTATGTAAGTAGGTAGGTATGTAGGTAGGTGTAGGTAGGTAGGTAGATATGTAGGTAGGTATGTAGTTAGATATGTAAGTAGGTAGGATAGGTAGGTAGGTAGGTAGGTAGGGTAGATAGATAGGTGGGCCGTAGATAAGTGCTTAGTGCTACCCGAGTAAAGCCGGGCATCAACTAGTTTATTATAATAAATACTAATTTACATTGTTTTGTATATTTCTGTTGCAGGAGTCAGCTGAGGTCCCGCCATCGCTTTACTTTACGATCCTAAATAATTGCTCTACACCTTCATCTCACATGACTATCGTCGTAGGATAAATATTTTAGCCGATTTATAATTTTGTACTATGGTAAATTTTTGAAAAGTACTGTGTGTGTTTCTCTGGTTCTATTGGCCGTAGGTCCAATAGAACCAGAGAAACAGTACTTAAAAAAAAAACGGTAAAAACTACGATTTTCGGTCAAATTGTAGCAAATTTTATATACTTTAAAAATGTATTACTGTCTTGCTGACTAATACGTAGAATGCACTTTTTAGAAGTTATAATTATAAGCCAAAAACTGGAACAAGATAATTTCGAAGTTTTGCCACCACCACGAAGTTAGCGTAGGTATTTCGAAGCTGTAAACTTGGTTTTACAGTATTGGTACCTACCCTAACAACAACTCAAAAAATCAGTACAATGCAATTTTTTGCGACCTACGATATGATGTTTTAAATGACTGACCTAAAAGTATTGATAAAAAATATTTTATGTTGTTACAAATAGCTGTACTTACAAGGATCTATTGCCGCCGTCTTGTTTTTTTTTTTTTTAATTGACTAGTTTACCAACGGCGCCATCGTCAATCGAGCGCCAAAACATCTTTCGACCAGTGCAACTGATGACGTCACTCTTAAAGTTATTGATTATTTCAAAAGTACCTAGCGATGATCCGTGATTGCACTTCAGATTATAGACGGCACACAATCAAGATAATTAACAAAACTCCTGCTTGAATCTTGAACCATCCTATAAAACAGTATGTTAGTACTAAAAATAGACGAGACCAGTTCTCACCGCATCCCCGAGGGTGGCAGGATATGTAACAAGAAGCCAGCCATCCTCGTGAGAAATCACATAAAAACTATAATGAACTATTATTACGTACAGATCATCATCTGGATGTAAATCATTTTAATGTATGTGTGAGATGTACTGCATCTGTTCAGATAAATCTATTGTAATGGGGTTCCGACGTGAACTACAGTAAAAACTTTTTTGTTTTCTTTATTATGAATGGATGATCAGTAGATTTCCGTGACTGACAGAGGGACAATTTCCGTATTTTTAGGAACGTTCGCATTTTAATCGCAGTCTTAATCTGTCAAAAATACCTCTTGTTTCCCTACAATTTTTGACAAGTTTTTGACATTGATTGTCGCTGAAGTGTGATTGTGACTAGATTTTGAACATTTATAATCTATATAAATATACGTGAAGCAAAAACTTTGTACCCCTGTTTACGAAAATTATGGAATTTGGCACAGTTAAAGTTAAGAGAAGGAGTGCACAAAGCTAATATTTTTATATAATATGCATTAGATATAAATTAAGTCAGTTAAAAAAACATTACACACACTACCATGCGTTTGACACGGACACACTCTTTTGTTTATGGTTAAAGATGGCAGCATGGAATTAGTATGAACTATACTAAACTATCCTATCAAAATTTAAATGAATAATGGTAGAATTTCGACCACTGCGCATCACTAGTTACTAGAATTGGCCTTTTCGAATAAACTAAATCTTTGAAGATATACATTTGTATCTTTTAACATATTTACTCTTTGCTTCACCCAATAACCACATTTGGTTAGAAGCTTATGTAATTGTTTAACTATTGTCTCTGCTTCGGAGATTGCATTTTGTTGATTCTAAAGATAATTACTAAAAATATCTTTATGGTGAATATAGTAGGTACAACAAAAAGTAAGTACTAGGCTTGCATACAGTTAAGATGGTATTCTGTTCACGATACGTTCTGCACAAGTTTAGTTCTGAGCAGTAACCTAACAAAAAGTACTAGGCTAGCATGAATTGAAGATGGTACCTATTTCACATGACAAAATAATACTTTCAAAGTATGCGATTATGTTGAAATTACTCGTTTACGTTAATAACTTCGCGAATTTATGTGCTAAACTGAGAAGTTGCGGTTTGAAATCGTAAATTTCCACCTTTAAGGAAGGCAAGTATGAAATATCCTGTTTATCAAACCCTAGAATCAACCATAAGATTGAGTCACAGTTCCCATAAGCACAACATCAACAGGAAACAAATGATTCTATATTAAGATGCATGCAATGTTTATTTATATCAGACTGGTTAGGAAATAAACATACTTAATATATATTATTAGAGGGATGAGTGCACGCGCAGTTTGGTCACACAATATTTGTAAATAGTAATACACTGTGAATTGAGTATAGTCGTCATGAGAAAGAATATTGATATCATGTTCACATAACATGAGACCAATATTCTCACCATGGACAACATGTTTATTAAGAAAATTTATAAATATTTACACCTGTGGTTGAAAATGAAACTTCAAAACTATTTGGGTAGGTATTGGAACTATTTCGCTTCATTACTTACAAGTTTTTCCCTGAAAAACTAACAAAAACAGACCTGCACTATTATTTAACTTCTTACCGAAACTTTAAATTAAATAAAAAATGTCCTTAATGCCTTTTAAAAATGTTAAAATGCGACAAATAATAAAATTACGATATATCTTTACCATTTCTAAAAACTAATTACTCTCTTCAACATAAGGAATCACACCCACTATGCCTGTATAGAGAAGGTCTTCAAACCCTATCAGTTAGATATAATTCACTCGGACAAAAAGTGCAGAATGTAGCGTCCGCGAACCGTCATACTTGTAACGTGGTGCATCGACCGACCACTGAGTGCCACTGAGTGCCACTGACGGCCAATGACTAAGTTATTACATAGGTAATGGCAAAATAAGAGGCTTAAGTGCACTGGACTTGGGTGGCTACTGTAAGTTAGTCATCATGATATGAAAGATGGTTACATTTGTTTACTATTTTGCAACATTAATGAATTGTTTAAATTATTTGTAACTGTCTTTGTTTTAACACAATATATATATATCTTATGACATTTGGCAAGACTGTAGCTTCTCATTCATGAAAGAATTTTCGGAATCGGATCTGTAGTTGTGAAGATTACCCGGTATATACAAACCCAAAAATGTTACCTCTTTTTTTGACATTTCTTGGGACCCTAGGGTCCCGGACCTTTGGAAGGCGTACGAGGGGCCAAAGCCAACTCGAAGAGGCCCGTTAGACGTATTTAATGAAACGAGGCGCCAACCGACGATTATCCCTGTACGCACTATGCTAGTGCACCCAAGGACAGCCCCCGGTTGGTGCAGGACTATTGCAAGATATGGAAACAAAGATATTGGATTATGGGTTTGGGTGGTTAAGTGAACTGGTTATCTAGAACTATGGAAAAACTATGGCCCCTGCCTGACCAATATTTTATACAATGTCGCCCATGCGCATGTGACCGCCCGTAATATTCTGAATATTCATGAAAAAATGTCGAAAATAAACTTCAAAAGGGGGGGTCTATCTATAACATTTTTCATGTTATTCAATTTTTAATTTTTTAAGTAGTTTGTAGACTTGCTTTCTATTTTTTGACACATCTCCGAAGTTTATGGGTCGATTTGGATTCTGTTTATTATTTCCAAAAGCTTATGAGTTATTTTAACAGGTTAATTAACATTTCTACTAAAAATTATAAAAATTAAAAATTGAATAACATGAAAAATGTTATAGATAGACCCCCCCTTTTGAAGTTTATTTTCGACATTTTTTCATGAATATTCAGAATATTACGGGCGGTCACATGCGCATGGGCGACATTGTATAAAATACACAGGTGAAATGGCAAGGGGTGACTTGCACACTCAATAATGGGCCCCCGAAAACGGTCGCTAGCACAAAGTGTCGTAGTGACACGGGGGCAACATGTCCTGAGGTGCTTATAAGGAGTGGAGCGGTATTCCACGGCTATCAGGACAATCACGGAAGTACGGTCAAGATCCCTACTATCTTACTAGAATACTTCCTCCGAGCACATTTGCTCTTGCGAATCTCCACTCAAGCCAGCCAATAAAGGCAAGGAAGATTACCTCTTTATTATTAGTGTAGATAACTTTGCAGCAGCTTTTTGAATCAAAGTGGGATGTGGCTGGTTTAGGTACTATGAGGAAGACTAGAACCATGAGTAAAGCATTATTTGTGAAAATATTGAGGGCCATAATTTCAAGGTCCTCAAACGAATTTTTTGTAGTGTAGATAAAGAAGAGCATACCAAGTTTTGAGCATCAATGATGATGGCTATAAGACTGAGTAAGACCAAATAAACGATGGATGGACTCTGTGAAAGATAATATGGCTAGAAGGGGTGACTACCGAGACGACAACTAATAGAAACATATGGAAGAAAAATACATGTTGCCCAAGTAAATTGGGAATAGGGCAAGAGAAATTGGATGAGATATAGAAAAGCATAGGGAAGCTTTTAAATGGGTACACTTGACGTCAATCTAATCTTAACCCTGTGCTTACTTCAATGATGAAATTAGTAAATAATTATCTAAAACGGTAAACCTGTAAGTATAGTTAACAAGTGAAGCATAAGGGCTGATTTCACCAATGAAACTGAACACGATCAGCATTTCTAAAACGCTTTCAAGAGCTGTCAGTGTCAAAATTGTTATGGAATATTGTACGCTGACAGCTCTTGAACGCGTCTGGATGTGCTGAACGCGTTCAATTTCATTGGTGAAATCCGCACTAAGTGTGAAACTTACTAATTTCATAAAAAATATGTCGGCCCAGGATTTAGATAGCATGGGTCGATGGAAGGTAGATACGCTTACCGCGGTCGGTTCGTGGATGGGTGAACATCCATTAAATATCGAGAACCCTCTGTGCCTCAAAAAGCACCATCCCGGCTGTCATTTGTAGATCTTTGACAGTCGTTACGGGTCGTCAGAAGCCCAAAAGCCTAACAACCAGTCTTACCAAGGGGTATCGTGTCACCCGGTAACTGGGTGGGTTGTGGTCAGATAAAATACTGGTATTCAGCTGGATCCGGTTAGACTGGACGCCGACTCCAACATAGTTGGGTAAAGGCTAGGCTGATTGTTTGACGTCAATTATAAGTTAATTCAGTTTCCAAACTATTGATAAACCAACTTATTCAATTATATCTAAATTGAAATCAGCATACAATTTAATATCCGTCCATTACACGAGATTGAATAGCCACCGAGCATTCGAGTCTCACATACATTGATCAAAATGTTACGCTCTAGTGGACAGAGTCCTTTATACAGGAGTGAATTGCTTTTTATAAAGACTAGTTTGTTGTCGCATCGAGTTGATACATTATATTAGGAATAGGGATGTGACTAACAGGTTTATTACTGTGATTTTTTACCGAGATTTTCTTGGTAATTTTAGCAGTTAGATATAAAATGCTGCATCGACGTTCTAGTGGTCGCAAGCGTTCGATTCCTGGGTCGGGCAAAGTGTTTTTGGGTCTTTCTATCAGGATTTTTTCAGTAGCAGCCCGGTAAAAATTTGTGCCCGGTTGATGGCAACAGACTTGCCCCCTATTACATGGGACTTAAACATAACTTGTAAAATGTGGGTGTTCTATAGTTACAGCTGACTAACCCTTTGGGGAATACAAGCGTGATAATATATAAAACAGACACTAGCAAGGTTTGAAGTTTTGTTATTACAATTAGTATTGCATTGGCTTTAGGAACCGCAGCAAATTATGTCGATAGTTATATACAACACTAGCGACCCGCTCCTGCTTCGCACGGCTTACGACTTGACAGAACATCGAGATTTCTTAGGTAAACGTAACTTTAATACTAACGTATTATACACATAAACCTTCCGGAATAAATTCTCTAAACGATGGTGAAAACCTCATCAAAATCTGTTGCGTGGTTTAGAAGATTAACGCGGACATACAGACAAACGCGAAAAGCGACTTTGTTTTATAATATGTATAGGTGTAAAAAAAACCTGTCCGATCCCTGAGGGTGTTCTTAGTTATCGTACTGAGAGTCTATTTATGTGGAAATGTTCATGAAAAAAAAAATTAAAAATTCGCCAAATTTTTTATCAATGGGTCTTTTGATAGGTCTTTATAGGTCTTTTTTCATGGCGCTCGGGCGACCGTCGTTTAGCGGGTGTCTACAAGTCAACTTATGACCCCTGTTGAACATTTTCTAATCTTTAATGGATTTTGGGTAATTTTGGTATTAAAAATGTGAATTTTTAATAGCAATAACTTTTTTATTTTCAATAATAATTATAAAAAATATTTATTTTTGGTCATGTTATTGCAGTACCTATGTGCCTTTTTCGGATAAGATAGGGTTTTTTTACATATTGTATATTAGTTAGAACGTTTAGTGCTCTCGAAAACTGGAAATGGCTCCTTCATAATTTCCAGTTTTTGTCCACCTTTGCCCAGCAGTGGGACAAAAAAATAAAACCGGCCAAGTGCGAGTCGGACTCGCACACGAAGGGTTCCGTACCGAAAAAACGCCGAAAAGGACACGTTTCTTGTATGGGGACCCCCTTTAATTATTAACTTTATTTATTTATCATAGAGGCAATAGTAATACACAATCTGTGAAAATTTCAATTGTCTAACTATTACAGTTTTTTAGATACAGCCAGACGGACGGACGGACAGTGAACCCTAAAAAAGATTACAATACCAACATAAGAAAATCTACAATTCATTAGAAGTTGGAAACTTAATACGTTTAAAAACATTTATGTATTAAACGTTTATTTTTAGTAATGACAGTGATGCTTTGTAACCTAGTTTATTTCTTAGTACACTCAGGTCATATCGGTCAATTCCTATTTTTTGCTATAACTGTTAACTGAACAAAAAAAAAAATACGGTGCAAACAATTTAAGATTACTTCATCACGGCAATCAAAATACAATGATATTTAAAATGGTTTTAACTGCACTACACTTGCATACGATATGATAAGTTTCAAACGACTATTATGATAACCTAACGAAAAAAATAAAAAAATACCGTAAGTTGTCATCCCTTTCCCTTTTTTTGGTTGGGAAATTATCAAATAACTTCTCCGGGCGTGACTAAAACCCACCCGTGTTCCTTCAGTTGCCTGGTTTCGGACTTTCCCGCGACCCCCATAACGACTTGTCGATATCATATCCGGTACGGCTCGCAAATTCTTTCATATCCTTCCCTACCATTACCGCGCCCCCCCGGTCTGCTCATTGATACGCAATGGCCTCTGTAGACCCATGAAGCATGAGACTCCAGGGGTTCGTGCAAATCTTGGGGTTTATTCGATTTATCGAGTCTCGTTAAACCACGCTGAGGTCGATGCTTTTCATTCATTCATTCCTCATAGGTTTGAGGCGGCTGGCGGAGGTCGGGGTGTTGTGGCGCAGCCTGGGAGAGATCTATGACCAGCAGTGGACTGCGATTCGCTGAGTTGATTGATAGGTAGTAATAAGGCAAGATTCAAAACAAATCCAAAGCAGATTTTAAATCATGATTCATGAATTTCGGTGGGTCCTACTAATATATATATAGTCCTCCAGAACGTATTTCGGCCACGGCGGCCAATCTCAAAGGAGACTAGCCTTCGGCGCGGGAGATATTATAGTGCACAAGTGTGTGCGCAGACACAGGTGCACTCTCTCTTCCCTCACTCTCATAGTCCGATAGGACGGCAATCCGACACGACCGTAGAGAGATCAGGCGCAGGACCAACGGCTTAACGTGCTTTCCGAGGCACGGGGGTATCACACCGCCAACTTCCAAACTCCGGGCTGTTACTAAGAAATTCCTAATGGCACTGTCTCACTAACCCAATAACACTGCCCGACCCGGGAATCGAACCCAGGACCCCACGTTCAGCAGTCGCGCTTGCGACCACGAGACCAACGGTCCTACTAATACTAAGGATCTAAAAGACTAATTTCAAGTATTTTTCAATGTTATGTACTTAGGAGAGAGGCAATATACTGAGTTACGGTAGACGAAAATATTATAAGATGTAGGTAGGTATGTTCTCGGTCGACAAAAGCTTATAAATTCCACATAGGTAACATTATAGGACATAATCCCGGCACATAATACAACAAACCATACGGGAATGTCATCGCGGAAGTGCGGTCTGGCTGTCGATGTCGGTTGCAACCACATGGTCGCATGGTCTACGACTCTATGATTAGCGACGGCTGCAGATACGCTGCGCCTGCGCATCAGGGTTATTGGCATTGGCGTGTGAACCGACTGGCTATTGGTAAGTAACTTGGCTTGGATATATCGTTACTGTGTGAATTATTTCCTTGTATGTGTTTAGGATTTATTGAGGAAATTAACTGATTGAAGTATTGGTAGTCTAGATCTATTTTTTTTTCGTCGTCATATAATAGTTACTTTTAACAGCAAAGTAGAAGGTAATAATAACACAATAGAACTGCAAAGATACGTATAGCTTTCTAATATCACAGATTTTCAATCAGCATCAAGGAATACCTGATGAAAAATAGCAACCAATAACTGCCATTGAACCTAGGACATCATGTTCAGCAGTGGCGTTTGCGACCACTAGACCAACGAAGCAGTCTGACAATAGTTTATAGTCAACACATGGATACAAAACTCCTATGAACCATTCCCATCATCTTTCTATGACTACAATCTAAGCTGTCAACAGTTAAAAACCCATAAAACGCGTCAGTAATTAAACTATCCCATGGCTGTGGCATTAACACAGATCTGGGACCATAACCTACGTCACACAGGTCAATGTCGCAGCCGTGACTGTCGGATGTATATCACGGCGTTATGGGGTTAGGGCGAGTGTATACTGTAGTTTTTGGATCAAAGTCAAAAAAAAATATTTCACATAAACCTACATGGGCACTTATGTAACATCAGAAGGTGCACGGTTCCAATTGGTCGTTTCATAGAGAAGAGCCGCCAAGAAACTCCAGTTATTATTTTTAATATATTTCCAAATTACAGTGTTAATAGGTATGGGAGGACAGTGTAGGCCTGTCAAAAAGTAACACCTAGTAAACAAAACATAAAATGGGCAATAAATCGAATCATCTGCAAGTTTACATGAATAGGAAGCTTCTCTATCAAATTTATATAGTTGAACGACATTCAATGGGCTAAGTTTGTATTTTTTTGGTACAGAAGAACTATTTAAAAAAGCTTATGTAACACATGTATTGTGTATCCAAAAAGTCCTGATTTAAAATAAAAGGCAAAATCGGTAAATAAACGATCTTTTTTTCTTTCTCTCTTTCAGCACTCTCCTGGGATTTGGTAAGTTCTTGGTTGAAGAAAAGGTAGAGGACGACTTAGTTATTTGATACGTTCAAAAGATTCGAAAAGTAGCTAAATAAATAAGGACTGAAACTTAATGTCGAAACTTCGAACTATTTACAAAGTTTCATTGAAAAAGAAGTAATAGATCCATCTCAATCTCACTTCATGAAACAGGTCTGAATGTCTATACTAATTTATTTGTTCTGCTCAGGATAAAACCCAAGACTTATAGCAACATATTCAATTAAAATCCTACGGAATTTCTTGCAGTCTCTTCATACGAAACTGCCTTTGGCAACCAACTAATATCATTTATAATTCTTGTAATGTTTGACGTTCAAAAATGCCGTTTATGTACCTTTTTGAAATAAAAGATTTGACTTTGACTTTGACCAACAATCCCACTGTTTTCACTAAACACACGAAAAAAACTAGACTCAGTTACATCTAAAACGCCTAGAGCACACTATTGTACACAATTCCTTACTATAATCGTTGAGCCAACGACGCGCGTCGTCCACAATGACTCTAATGGAATCTCAGCCACGCAGTACGTTTGTCGAGCTTTCGTAATAAGCCACTTTAGCGGCTCTCCGAGATAGGAAGCAGTTTACCATAATAGATGTCATTGTAGGAAGTAAGGTTCAGACCGTTTTATTTAAACAATTGCAGTTTAAAACTTGTGTACGTCGTTTTAGCTTGGATATATTTTCTCGCTCGAGAATCAAGCTATGCTATATTTTCTTTCTTTTGAAAAGATTTGAGGTCTTTGTAAGACAATCATAAGCTCTAATTTACAACGTGTGCATGCCACAGTGAAAAATTGCAGTACTTTTGGGATGGCAGCCATTTTTTGCAACCAAGAAGAAATTGGATATTTTCTTGCGACTTTTCAAGCCTTTTAGTATCCCTCTACTCTTGTGACAGAGGGTCAGAGAGTCTAAAGGTACCATTCCGTACCCGACCGCAGGAGGCAACTGCAGGCGACGTGACGTATCGCCGCGACACGACTGGTTTCTATGAATTTCTATGAAATACCTTCCGTAGCTAGCGACACGTCGTTGCAGCTACGGGCGAGTGGCAGGCGATACGTGCAGCCCGACCGCAGACCAGTAGTGCCGCCGACGCTCGAGCGATAACACGTTTTTCTATCTTCTATCTACCGACTGGAATACGGGCTGCTGCCGCCTGCGGTCGGGTTCGGAATCATGACTGCAGCGACATGACGCCGCGAAACGTCGCGTGCAGTTGCTGCCTGCGGTCGGGTACGGAATAGTACCTTTCGACTCCACAAGACCCTCTGACCCTCCTTTCTCTAAGAATAATAATAACGAGGATGTGCCAAAACCAAAAAAAAGCGAAGATACGCGAAATTTATATGTAATTACTATAAAATTACTACTAATTTACATAGTAATAAATATTACTAAGTTGTCATGCACAACATGGTAGAAGCCTAGTTTATTAACACTCCTAGGCAATAAAGACCACTCGTTCCGTACGCAATATTAGTATTTCATAACGCTCATATAAACTAATTGTGTGTGTGTGGTCCTTTGTGTGTGGTCTTTTAGTAATTATAATTTATATGCCTGTGCAAACATAGTCTCTTAAGACCATTTACTAGAAAGATGTCCATATTATGCAGCCTATAACGACCCCACTGCTGGGACACAGTCGAGATAATATGTTGACGATGATAGTTTGTGGTGACCCAGTGGGAGCAGTGGTGCTCTCAAAACGGTGAAGGAAGACATTGTGAGGAAACCGGCATGTCCTAGAACCAAAAATGTAAACAAATGGAAGACATGTGACATCAACCAACACGCACTGGGCCCGTGTGGTGGATAACTGTGTATATGTGGTGGGAACTGATTATGCTATTATGCTTATATGATGCACTAGCTAGTTAGATGCCAAAAAAAGAACGTTATACCGAGTATCCCAAATTTCTAACCTATCCAACCTTAATAAATTTTCGGTAGTTAACTAATCAAATGGTATGTAACATGAACTGACAGGCAGGACGCTCCCTTCCGCAATCGGATGTGGCCGTCACGGCTGATCGAACCAAACATTCTAAACTATGGCCACTCCTGTGTGACAGACCGACAGAGAATACGTTTAGTTTTACTGTTGTCATGCTCTTGCTATTTAGGTCCAGCAGTTAAATTACGTTTTGACTCTTTATAAATCGTTTAATGTTTTGTGTTGCGTAATTTAAATTATTTTGCATACTATTGTATAGAATCAAGTTTTTTTAACTGAACAGTCAGCTGTGTTGCTGAGGAGTTGTCTTCTTCTTGCTAGCTAAAGCACTAGGAAATGGTGAAGGCCGGGCGTTTTAGGGACTGTTTTATATAATTTTAAAAGTGCTGATTCGCAGCCTAGTTTGAATAAATGACTTTTGACTTTGATTGATTTTTTATTCACTCTTCACGAAATTTAAAATCAATGTTTTGTAGTTGTTTCTGAGTCTAAGCGTCAAAAATCATCAAGTAGTTTCAAAACTTTATTCGAAAAAAACAGACAAAAATATACTCTATTTGAAATAAGATTAGACATAAAGCTTTTTTACAGTCCGTTCAACCGATTTTGACTTCTATTGCGTTGGTGGCATGACATATTATGGCAGCTGCAGTAAACAGTCGGTATTGTAACCAATTTTTTGCTTTTAATCGTTCGTTATGCCTACTGTATAAAAGTCAGAATCGGTTAAACGGACTGTAAAAAAGGTTTGTTTAAATGTCTAATCTTATTTCAAATGGATTATAGTCTGCAGTGGTTGCTATGCATTTGGTACGCACCATTCAGAGATTATATATTTTGGAAGATCTGCCTTTCGTATAACAAGCTATTAATATCAACCTTTAAGTCTGAGACAGTTCCTACCAATTGGAAAAAGTTAAAAAAAGTCGCGTTTAATAACATAATTTTTGTGTAATTTTCCATTTTGACGTATCAAATTACTGTCCTCAAAAACTCAAGTCTTCAAGAATCACGTGACCTGTCTTCACATTTATGCTTTGACAGTAAAAATTAAAATTCCCCCTAACTACCATTATACCAGACGAGTGTTCACGGCTGGGTTGAGTAAAACAATGTGACAGGATGTGACAGGAGACAATACTGGTTTGTCATCAGCCCTATTGTCTGGCCATCTAACGGATTAATTACAATTACGCATTGTTTAACCGTTTTTATTAAGTTTTTTTAAAGATTTCGTGACGGTTTCTGGTGGCTTTGAAGGAAAACGTGGGCAGTTTATGTTAATCAAAGTCGGTATTGAAAAAACTATTACGTAAAATTCATGTATAATGAATAACTTTCAAACGAACGTGTTGTGAATGAATATAAGCTATTTTAAACCTATGAACGTGCCTAAACCTGAACGGAAAAGAACCTATTTGTTTAAGTAATAGGTTTATTTATTTGAATAAACCAATTTTTCTGAGGTATTCCATGAAGCACACCCAAACGAAGCACACCCAGACGAAGCACACCTAAAGTATTCCACTTAGCACACCCATAGGTGGGCTTCAAATAAAAATTAAAATAATTAATTTCCTATTCCACGAAGCACACCTACGAATATCACTCGCATAGTGCGGGGACTAAGAAATAAAAATGTCGATAGTCGATGTCGAAAAAAATTTTTTTAAATAATAAATATTTTCTTCTATCGACATTTTTTAGAAGAAAAAAAATATATATTTTTTAAATAATAAATATTTTCTTCTATCGACATTTCTTAGAAGAAAAAAAAAAAAATTTTTTTAAATAATAAATATTTTCTTCTATCGACATTTTTATTTCTTAGTCCCCGCACTATGCGAGTGAAATTCGTAGGTGTGCTTCGTGGAATAGGAAATTAATTATTTTAAATTTTTATTTGAAGCCCACCTATGGGTGTGCTAAGTGGAATACTTTAGGTGTGCTTCGTCTGGGTGTGCTTCGTTTGGGTGTGCTTCATGGAATACCTCATTTTTCTTTCTTACTTTCTATTTTCACAAAACTATAATATATACTAGGTATAATTATGTCCGTTTTCAGGAAGCTTCGGGGTTCTTCGGGATTGAATACCTGAATGAATCATTCCTATGTGTTGAAGGACCAACAAATTATGATTAGAAGTCCATCTGATTCTGAACTAGAAAAAAGTGCTATGGATTTAATGTTGAGTCAAAATTGCTAAAAAGATAATAGATAAATATAATTTGTTTATACAGTCTGCAAGTTATTTAAAGTCTCGAAAATGTTTTGTTAATCGTGGCGATTTGTATAATAATTAAAGATATTGATGTCTACGGATCGCAAGCTCTATTGCTAAGCATGAGGTCCTGGGTTCGATTCCCATTTCAAGCAAAATGTTATTGGGTTTTCAATCTAGAATTTCTCAGTAGCAGCCCGGAGTCTGAATTTGTGCACGGTTGATGGCAATAGGCTCGCCCCCTGTTATGTGGGACTTAAATATAACTGGCGAAAAATGTGGGTGTAGGTACTATAGGGTGCACCTTTGCCTAACACTTCGGGGCGTGATATAATGTTAAGTTATTATTTTAAACTCTAAATAAATTGTACAATTTCCTCGCCATATCTTCTTCCCATCTTGTTTCCACGAAGATATTTTCGCTTTTATTTTACAAAACCAACTTACCTGTCGGGTCAATTAAGTAGGTCCAAGCGCTAAGTAATTACTGACGTATCTCATCTAACTTGACGCGATTTAATAACATCCGCAGCAACTTAACTATACAGCCTGTATAAGAAAATGGTCATATTTAAGGGTAGATAGATAGATAAATCGTTTATTTAGTGCACACAAAAAACAGTACAACATACAAAAACACGATTAAATAATAACTAATTAGCTATTAGGAAATAGCTGCAAGGTGCCAATAAACAAACAAATAAAAAAGGAAGAAAACAAGACATTGTGATGACACTATTGGCTATGACACACTTTAAAATAATGGATCAACGAACATAAAAAAGTGCGGTGTGCGTCTCAAGGTTCCACCAAATATGAGTCCAGCTCAGCATGTGCCAGGCAAATATCCTGACGCTGATATTCTGCTGAATCCCTGCAGTGACATACGGACGTCGAGTAGATGAGATAAATAAAGTATACCCGCAATTTAAATATTGTATGTGGTATTATGTGTTTGGGTGTGGTACAGACCATGAAACTGAACAACTTTCTCCTTCGGACCAATACCGTGATCGCGAAAAAAATAACAACTGTCCCATCCAAAACTTCAATACCTACTCGACTCAAATATATGGAACCCCGATAATATTTTCGCGATAACACCCTTAAATATGACCACACATTTGTGATACACGCTGTATGTATTAACTTGCACTTGGGCGAGATAATAAGGTCTTGAGGCTATTTATAAGTAATTAAGTAGATGGTTCAATGTGGGTTTGTACCTAGTAACACAGAGAGATTGCAATTATGATAGTAAAAGTTAGAACTTAAGTTGGTGTTGTGTTAGTTCATTCTCGAGTTTTGTCTCGGATCTGACATAGAAAAAATACTGTTGAATTAGACATATGAGGTATTTTTTTTTGACATAAACTATTGAGGGCTTTTAATATCTGACGGGGTCGCGGGAAAATCCGAAAGGGATACCGTGGCCCCTGGTAACGTACAGGCAACTGAAGGAACACGGGTGGGTTTTAGTCAGTAAGAGTCTGACACGCCCTCCCGATCCGCCGTGAGCGGGAGAAGTTATTTGATAATATCCCACGCCAAAAAAAAGTGTTTTTAATATAGATGACATAATATCAGGGATTAGAGACACATCAAAAAGACCTTACATACGTGCGAAAATATACAAAGCTGAAATAATGGAGAATTGGTGAAATACTCAGACACTTTCTCTAAAAACATAGACTACCTACTTACTGTTTAGTTGTTTTTTCGAAAACACTTTTTGTTTATATGTTCGAAAACAAAATTGCGAACGGAGTTTAGTTTAACCTATTCCCAAACGTACCAATAGCCTACAAAAACTTCAGACTCATTCTCTAACAAACACAGAAACGCCAATCACCCTATCACAATTAACCATTAACCGGAAATCAAATCACTGTGACCCGATACATCCTCAATGGGTGTCGGTAGCGAATTCGATTCCTGTGCGACGCTCGAATAGCCGCAGACAATACAGCATGCCAACAATGACAGTATACCTACACAATGGATCATGGCGCTGGCAGTTAATGGGAGTCAATGGCGTGATTCCATGCATTGTCTTGTCTTATGGGGTTCAGTTCTGATGATGATGTGGTTTTTATGGGTCATTGAGTGAACTACAGTCCGGCCATTGAGATAATGCGTTGCTGACACCTGTCAGTTGGACCATTTCTAGTAGAACATAAGGATCAAATTCGCAAAACACATATTCGTTAGTATGAAACGACACGAACGTGTTTAGACGACGTTAAAAAAGAGGTAGACTGTGTCTTTAAAAAATTAAGTGTTGTTAAACCAGAAACAATGAAAGTGAAACTAATGTAAGGCAACTAGAAAAAAACCGGCCAAGTGAGTGTCGGACCACGTACAAAGAAGGGTTCCGTAGTTGGGACGAATTTATCCCAAAAACAAACTTAATTTTATAGTTCAGAAACATGTTCTCCCTTACATCGATATTCGTCCAACTGCAAATGTTTTTTAATTTTCGGACATTTTCCTTTACTTGTGCTGTGAGATGTTGCTTCCTGCCAAATTTCATGATTTTTTGTCAAGTTATAGGTTTTGATTTATTCGCGATATCAAAATATGTCACATAAATACGGCCGTATTTTTTTATTGCCTTGACTTAGAAGCTTGATTTTTTTAGTGATCCAAAGGAACATAGATCTACGAATTTGATATTAATTTCAAATTGATATCTCCACGTGTTCCTGAGAAAGTGGATCTTGACAGACTGACGGACGGACAACGAAGTGATCCATAAGGGTTCCGTTTTTTCCTTTTTGAGGTACGGAACCCTAAAAAACAGGAGAATATAATAATATATAATATAATACACAGGGTTATTTGTAATATATCGGCACCTATTAATAAGGGGATGTAGGAGAGGTCATTTGCAACCAAATGACCCCTTATGACCCCTATGCAAATGTCAAAATTTTCGAGAAATTTAACATTTTATATTTTAAATTGACATATTACCATTAACATATTATATATTGAACTGATTGATCGCTCTCGATTTCATAAGAGGCCGCAAGAAAAATAGCTCGGTTTGCAAAACAGATGGCTAGAAATTGACCATTGAAATTGATTGGTTCGATTGATTGATTGATACAATTGAATTATATATCTCAGTTTTGTTTTCACTGTGACAATATAAGTACTGGAACTGATATGTGTAGTAGACCAAGCAATAGATCACGAAATTTTTTTTTTATTTCTGCATTATTAATTAAAATTTCAAATAAATTCTATATACCAATGACAATATTAAATATGACATACAATTATTAATTATTTATTAAATACCTAGTAACTAAAGGCCATATTACACTGCTCAATAAATATCCAACCATTTAATTGTATATATAAAATAGCAGTTTCATAATTATTATTTATTTTTTTATTTCTAATAATAATCTAACATTATCAATGATTATGCTTCCTCTCTCCTAACTCACTTGTTTTTGCTGTGCCCGACAGGGTCCATGTCATGATCTAGTTGTAAGTTTACCACCTAAGACAACATGTGGAATGCAAATAAAGTATTGAGTATTGAGTATTGAAAAAAAACGTCAACAAGAACATCAGAACGAAATTACCTTCACTTCGGTATCCTTCGGAAATTTCTACAGGCAACAGAGAAATCCAATATCCTCAAGCAAATGATCGTAATATCTAACGATACGTTTTTCGATGTAAAAAAGCGTGTACGTGCAAATCCTTTCATTTTTGTTACATCCGAGCCAGATTGCGATCCACCACATTACGTTACACAACGTGCTAGTAGATGCACTAGCGCAAGTGCAATCTACTGACTAGGGTTGTACATAGTACCTAGTTGTTAGGATCAATACTGAAATGATCCCGGACTGATAATGATGGCATGATTTTAAGTGGCAGGTACCTTAATGAACTAACAGGACTGTTAGTAACCAAATCCTGAGCATCTAGGTTTCCACTACAAAATCTCAAAGCATTTACTTCGATTAAACAATTTACAGGCAGTTTTGAAATGTCAAGGAGTCGGTCAGTTAATCAGAAAGTTGAAGCTTATTCCCATTCTCATTCCATTGCCCATTCTAAAACGCAGATCTCTATCGAGAAGAACGGGCATTCCAAGAACATTCTTTTAAGGGGACTACTGGACCTAAACGTGCCCAAATGCAAGTTTTATAATTCCTAAAAGTATATGACCCACTGCAGTAAACAAAATCAGAAAAATATATGATATTCTTCAGGATATATGCTAGTAAGATAGTGTGTTGAAAATATAATACAACTAATATGATAGGTACGTCAGAAAAAAATCACGAAAATACGTATAAAAAAATATTTTTACGATTAAAAATCACATTAATATACATGCAATCATTCTGATTTTAAGTCAAGTCAACCTACAAGCAACGTATTACCGTAAAAGTGTTTTAATTTTTCAGTCCAGTCATTTTTTTTGTAATTAGATAATTGCTTCATATTTTGCAATAAATTACCAGCGTTGTGTCACCGCGCTTCTCTTTCTTTTCTATGAAGTCCGACAGTGACCGCGCTTTAGCTGTTGTAGGCCTCTTAAATCAAGTTATTACATTTCCCCTCAAAAAATCATTTGCCCTTCAAAGACGAATCTTCCTAACACATAACTATATTATGGAACGCAACCACCAACCCTATCGGTAACGGAAATTACCTCACAAGTCACAATCTACCAGATATAATGCATCCCGCACGCATTCCTGAAGTTGGCAGCGACAAAGAAATCGTTTCTAGTAACGCATCGCTCAATGCGCACGCGTCTTATAGCCAATTTGAGGTGACGATTACATTCGGTTATGACCGGGAATCATCGGAGATCATCGGGTAATAAAGGGCACATGAGCTCAAGCACGCAACTGACAATAATTTCAATCATGTGTAGGTAGTTTTGAAATATTGTTATGGCGTGTGGTAGATGGTGATTAACATTGTGTGGATATGACACTTTTGACTTTATAGCTGACCGTGATACTGATAAAATTGTTGCTTTGATTAATTGTGTTGGTAATATTATCAATGGGAGTATTTAGTTAGTTCACCATGCAGCTCTTCAAAAAGCAAGCATTCTGTTTTCCAAAATAAGGTAGCCGCTGTATTTGCAGGAAGATAATTATACATATACACTATACAGGCTAGATTTTTGAGATGGTAAGGACGGCTACCTAACTTAACCGTTGTAGCTACAGGAAAACGGTCTTAGAATACAGTCCTTAACTCTTTGAGAAATGTTGATCTGCTTTCACAGATAGAATGTACAGTCACAGTACAGACACAGAGAAAATGTACAGTCAGCACGGAGTTATTGTGAATACCGCCTATTTTCTTGCAGACTGTAATTTTTTTTCAAACCTATAACATTATAAAGAGGTAAAATTACTTAGTAAGTTTGGATGTAGGAGGTAATCCCCGAAACTACTAGGTTTCAAAAAATCTTTCACTGATGAAAAGCTACACGATTTCCGTGTGCCATAGGATAGGATATATCTTATGGCTTTCAAGCGGACGGAGTCGCGGGCCCAAACTATTTCCATCACTGATATTTTCATAAGTTCATGGAAAGTGGTCAAAGACTGATGACCGATGACCTTTAGATGAAAATGGATACAAAATACATAACACACAAAAAAAAAGGATATATGCTACCATATATCCTTTTTTTTGTGTGGGAAATTGTCAAATAACTTCGGGCAGGAGAGGGCGCTGTCAGTCTCTTACTGACTAAAACCCACCCGTGTTCCTTCAGTTGCCTGTACGTTGCCAGGGGCCACAGTATCCCTTTCCCGCAAAGTAGCATATATCCTCAGTTTGCATTTGTAGAATACGTACGAATTGTACTAGAATTTTCATCAAAACAACGATGAACTTTTAACAGAAAGGGATTTTCAAGACACAGCTTGTTAAACATGTCTTCTTGGAGTGTTAAGGTAACGAAACTGATGGTATTCCTAATGATGATGACTAAGTTGTCGACCACACACATTAGGCTTTACACAAGTTTTATCTCTCTCGTCATTACTGAGCTAGGCAGTGTGACGGGCGACATTTATAAGGCCGTGTTTACAAGCGCACTTCTGAAAGAGAAGTAAGCTTTACTCAAATAAAGAAACTACTACTAGCTGCTTTTAGCTACTTTGTATTAGTGTCTGTATTTTATGTTATTCTCTTGTTCTCTCATCTTGGTTGTGCAGAATAAACTTTTATTTTTCTTTCCTTTATGTATGATAACATTTTCATGTCAAAATAACTCTTGCTTCGTCTGATTTCGAAAACGAAATACTCTATCGTTTCACAGGGAGAGCCAAACAGGTGTTTGTTAAGGGTGAGTATCTATCGTCCCCTTAATGTGCTAACAGCAAGAAAAAACATCAAAGAAAACTTGGTCCTTCGCGACGAACTATCGAAAGCATTCACAAAATAAAAAGCGAGACGCGAATTCGCGTTCCATGAACTTACTTCGACCGTACTTAAGGCAAGTTACACAAATGTATTTATTTATTGAATTAAAGACGCATAGCAGTCAAATAATATTAACCTTTACAAATTGACTTTGAAACTCTTATACTATTTAAAAACCTGCAGAAATGCACGCTCTAAACGTTTTCCACGACAACGTTATCCAACGCCGACGTTTGCATGAATGCAGCTTTACATGTAAGTAATCAGTGCAGTCTGATAAACGTATAGTTAAGTGCAATAATTGTGTATGACTGCGCCGGAGTTCAAGGTTTTTCACTTGTCGTAGAAATGTGCATTGTTCATGGTATGTGGTAATTTCTTTAGGAAGTAGATTTTTATGTGCAAATGATTTGTGGTGGGATCAAAGCATGGAAATATGCGGAGGTAAAGCAGAGATTGGTATGACGGATTTTTACGTATTTATCTACTGACGTAGTGATGTCAACGTTACTTGTGATTGATTTCTTTGAAGGGACTTTCAATCACACGCCTCACGTAATATTATTAGTAAACCACACCTTCCAATACATAAAGAAAAGGATAATAAACGTATTATTGAAATCCTTAGAACTGCCTTTCCTTTGGTGTCCCCTTTAACCCTAATAGGTTATGAATACCACTACACTAAAGGAAATCAGTTACACATTCATTGTGTAATTATAAGGTTTCAACTTTTTATATATATCTCAACACTTTTTCCAATAACTATTGTTTGACTAACATTATTAAATTGTGATCCAAAAGTCATCGACAAAAATAGGGGTTAGAAAATAAACTTAAATTGTCAAATGAAAAACATCTGATTTAAAATTAGAATTTCGGATTCAGTATTCAAATAATAAAATCAAAGCAATCAATATAAAAGTGGCATTATAAATTGGAATCCACAGCTACATTTTGTGATCGTTTTTTTTTACTTTTTGACCAGATACTTTTAGAACAGACCATAGAAGTATCAGCGTCAACAACAGGAAAACCAGCATTATTAGATTCACAAGGCAATTTTTATTCTGCCTCTTAACCGTAGTCGGTAGATAACTATCAGCAACAGGTTTGCACAACGGGACCCATGATTAGGTACTTAGTTAATATCCTGTACCTGTGAGATTATGGGATATTTAAATGAGCTATTACAGAACTTATAAGGTACCTTCGTACCTGTAACTGTATATTTATAGTGAAAACGGATACGGTATATATTGTAGTTATAACTGAACGTGAGCAAGTTGATATATTGAGAGAAGGTAAGTCTGAAATATCAATAGTGAAAGCTATTTTTATAGGCAACTAGCTTTACCCGGCCCGGCTTCGCACGGGTAGCACTAAGTACTTATACCTACCCTACCAAACTACTCTACCTACTCTACCCTACCTACCCTACCTATCCTACCTACCCTACCTTCCCTACCTACCCTACCTACCCTACCTACCCTACCTACCCTACCTATCCTACCTACCCTACCTACCCTACCTACCCTACCTACCCTACCTACCCTACCTACCCTACCTACCCTACCTACCCTACCTACCCTACCTACCCTACCTACCCTACCTACCCTACCTACCCTACCTACCCTACCTACCCTACCTACCCTACCTACCCTACCTACCCTACCTACCCTACCTACCCTACCTACCCTACCTACCCTACCTACCTTACCTACCCTACCTACCCTACCTACCCTACCTACCCTACCTACCTTACCTACCCTACCTACCCTACCTACTATAAACCTCACGGAGCCCGAGACCTTTCCAACGAATGCAAAACCGTGGAAATCGGTTCGTGCGTTCTGGAGTTATAGCGTCAGGAAGGAAAACCCGACTTATTTTTATATAGTAGATTTTCGAATTTAACCTGACTGTTCAGCTACTGGAGGCATTCTGCCTAGCAGTAGAAGTCTTTCGGATAAAATGACTATGATAATGATATGGTAAATATAGGTGCCGAAATACGCGTTAATTTTTTTGGTTGCTGAATTAACACGATCAACGAAAATCGCTCGAGAAAGCAGTGTCTTGATAGCAGATCGGGTGCCAAAAAGGGGATGGAATACGGTGAAGAAGAAGTCGTGTTATGTTTGAAAATTATGATGCAAATTAAGTAGGTACCTCTTCCACCCATCAATAGGTGAAAATATGCATTATACTTAATTAACGAATGAAAATGACAATGTGATTGTCATGCGGCTTTCTTTAGTCTTCATAGCAACAGCGATTCGTGTCCACGTGTATGTGTGTCTATGTGTCAATAAAATTTTATGACCGTTTTATGCGCTTGCACATTTGATGCGCAGCCGCGTTTGTCCTGAATGACAGTGCTGTTATGTTTGTTTCGCCTTGACCTATTTGTGATCTGAGTTGACAAACTGCTATGAAATAGAAACAAAAAATAAAGAATATTCTACTACCTTACTACCACAAATTTTTGTCTGGTGAAAACTGAAGGTAATTATACTCTTTTTGATTCAAGAAAAGCGTTCGTATTCTGTCCATTCGTGGGTCAAGTGGGTGTCTACCGTTTTCATCAAACACGATCAATTCAATATAATGGAAATTCTCATCTGTAGATCTTAAAAGTATTTTAGAGGTTTAAGCCTGGATGGCTTGATCTTCCTACCTCTACGAAGTAAATGGCATAAATGTATTAAGAGATACACACTATTTTATATTTAAAAGAACAGGAAAAGATTCGACGGTCAGCTCTGATAGCTGACTGCCCCCATCTGGATGTAGCCTAGCGTTTTAGTTAAAGAAATAATAATCCAAAGTTTATATTTAAAATACGCTTTACCGCAAGAGCGCTGAGTTCTTATAGTACCTACATAAATTAACCAGTAAAGAGCAAAACAGATAACAAAAAAAAACTTTAAAAAATACTTTTGACAATATTCAAACATCAAATTCCAACCCAATTTCGTTATATTTAATTCATATTTCAAACACAACACATTGAATCAAAGTATTCAAACAATCTCCCCTCAATGGTAACCCCAAACCGAACTCACGCTAAAATCAATAAGCGCACGCGCAGCGTTGAAAGATCGATATTGTCTTTCTTTCGCCCCTTGCACATCTGTTAGGTCGATAATCCTGGTCCCCTAATTATACTCCCTATTACGTCTATCGAATTCTATCCATTGGTGGTTTTGTTTGACAACCTTAACAGTTAGGTCAGTATGAAGAGGCAATGGATTCCAAAATATGAAATTTTTTGACGGGGAAGTATAGTTTCCTGTCGTCTATTTTTATTATTAATGCGGAGGGCGAGGGTGGTGAGCAGAAGGGAGATTGTTTTGTCTTTCCACCCCTTAGTAGTTCACAGCTTGAATCCTGGTAGATTCCGCTTTGTTGGTAGCGATTAACAGCAATGTTGATAACTCGTCCGTAGTATTTCTGGGTAGATATCGATTTAGTCAATAGCACGGTGTTAAATTCGTATTTACTTAGGCTTTAAAATTATCCAACTAGTTTGCGGTGTTTGTATATTTTGTTAACAATCGCACGAGTCGATCGAGGGTTAAGCTACGCCAGCCGTGGTCGGTTCGTGGATGGGTGACCATCTATTACGTATCGAGACCCCTCCGTGCCTCGGAAAGCACTTTATGTCATTGGTCCCGGTTGCCATTCATAGATCTGTGACAGTCGTTATGGGTAATCAGAAGTCTGACCACCAGTCTTACCAAGGGTATCGTATTACCCAGTAACTGGGTTGTGGAGGCCAGATTCAGCTGGAAGCCGACCCCAACATAGTTGGGTAAAGGTTAGGCAAATTGACATTTACTCTGCGCCATATGGTATATAGATTATTTTTTTCGAAAATTGTCGGATTTATTTATGTGGATTGATAATTTATTTGTCTGCAATACACAAGTTAAATATATTGAATTTCCAATATTATAAACTTTCATTTTTACAACAACGTGTGAACGTGAGAGCTGCTTACGTCCTCCTTCACATTCATTGATAAGTCGTAAAGATATCTATTACCATAATTCCCATATAAAATAACATCAAAGATCCTATGAACAAACAAAGGGACTTTTTCTTTGATATCCTCTATAAGTACTGTGTTAATGTTTAACTTTCAATTTTGTCACGACTTCCTGTGCTTAAGAAAAACATTATGTTTATCTCATAATGAGAGAACGTGACAAACATATATGAACTATGTTTGTTTTTAGTTCTTTGAATGGTAATATTTGTTTATACGGGATGAGCGGCGGTTATGATCTATCAGCTTTTATATTTTGAATTAACATAACATAAGATAACATCACGCCCTGTATTTCCCGTATGGTTAGGCAGAGGTTTACCTATTTTACATACATATGTCCTGACTTAAGTTTTGCTTTATTTTTGTGAATATCCTATGTAACATTATTATCATCAGTCTTTATATGTTCTGTGTCAAAGAAACTGATTAATGACAAATATGATTTGTGGTATAAGATGAAATTTTTGTCCTATCCTGGGTTGATATAAGAAGCCGTGGTTGTTGTATAGTTACTACCGCTGAGCTCTTATACTATAAATTTTGACTGCAAATTTGTTTAAATTATTTGTCCAAAAATGACCCGTCTGCAGCCTTGGCTGCAACCCTTCCTTTTTTCCATTCCCGTAATCGAAAAAATATGGTTCAACCGCAGACAGAAGTTATAAAATTCAACATAAACGGAGCAAAAACCGTATCTGGAGCGTAACGCCTCAATAATAGGGAACGTTGAGCGTTCCCTCTCTCTCACTTACACTTTTATTTCAAGTACAAACATGGCGTTATTTCACCTGATATCATCTGCTTGATTGCTACTTTCTTGCCTGAGATTATGGTCTTAATTACTGACTTCTGCAACCTTATATTATGGACCAATTATGATTTGTAATTTGATTATAACCCTTTGATGTTATGCTCGTTCTTGTAAAACTTGAACTTTGTTATACTTTGTTTAATTTGGTATATTGTTGTACACTGGAGAAAGTGTATACCTGTGTCCAATATAAGTAATTTAAAATTTACCAAAGTAAGTAACTCAAACGACTCACCACAAACAAACGCACAGGATATCAACCGTTAAACTTTTAATGCCGAATATGGACCTCTAATTACCCAAGTGACAGACAGCTTGGTGTTTGCTAAGTAGTTTGTTGTAAAAATCGCGACGCCACTGTCCTTACTTAGAACGAAGTGTTTGGTAAGTTCTCCTTTGGAAAAGAGTCGCCCAACTTTTACAGGAAACCATTTCGAATGTGCAAATTGAAATTTTAGTAATCATAGTTGGAAAAATGTTGATGGTGGTTACTTTTTCAGGGTGGCCAAAAACATTGACAACATTTTGTCGCTAACACTTCTTCTATAATTTGATGTTGAACTCAAGACCTCGGAATTACTAGGTAATAATAACGCAGTAACTAAGTAAATAGTAATGAATACAGCAGACACAGATTATTCACATTAAAATGAATGGGATATCAGTTTCCTTGCTAACCAAGGCAATCCGATCTATCTAGGTCTCAATGTACCTACCAGCTGTAGGCAGCCTTCATTTGTATAACAAATCAGCCTGTTTAGATATTTAATGTGACTACATAGTTTACATATTTCTTAATATGTCAACTTGTAAGAAGATGTAAAGTGTATTTGAAAAGATAAGCTGGAAAATGAACATTGGATTAACACGGTCTTGCCTTTCCTTGATTACCAATGTGACTTTTTCAATTCATCTGAGTTTCTCTTGGACATTAGGTACATCAGTGAAGGAAAACATCGCAAGGAAACCAGGACTAATAGTTTATATAAGTCTTAAATCACCAACCTGTCTTGAGCAAGCGTGATGATCAATGCTCGTGCCTTCTCTGTATGAGAAGAGGCTTTGGCCTCCTCGTCCAGCCTATTATTGTCCCTGCAGTGGGACTATAATATTATACAAATTCAAGCATGTTAACATTCAATTGAATGCCAGCCATATATACAACGCTACAAGGTTTTTTTGGCGCGTGGCCAAATTCGGAACTTACTCCGCCATCTTGTTTTGCCAAACAATTTCTGTGACAATATCACAAATGTTTACCAACAACGCCCCCCTGCCAATGTCATTCAGGCGCCAAAAGACCCTAATAGCATTCAACCTTTTATTCCAGGGAAGAATGAAACAACTCGTGAGAAAAGGTTTGGACTTGGGGAAGACCAAAGAAGCAATAGATGGACAGTCTTAAAGAAATCTAGTTGTAGCTAATAGACTAGAAAGGAATGAGTACTCAGAAATATCGAAGTATGGACGGTGAAGACATGCTGTGTCGACCCTAAACCAATTAAGAAAAGGGGCAGGTGGATATCCATAAAGAGGCAAGAACAGTATTCGCAAAAACTCGGTCCAATTTTTCTGGTTAACGAAAACTTTCTACCTAATGGTGTTTAATAATGCTAGTATATTGATATATTTGAATACTTAAACCGTTATTTATTTACCATTGTTTCACAGTCAACGGTTTGTCATTTGTTAATCAAGCTTCTGAGTGGTGTCCACCCTTTTCTACAAACATTCAAGAGCGGCAGTGTCGACTGATATGTTGGAACTGTTGACAGCTCCAGACTACTCATATGCTGACAGATTGTACAGTTAGCTTGGAAATTACGTCAGACTAACTTGTTGTGTGTTTCAATGTGTTCAAGTGTTTCAATGTTTGTTTATTTAAGAGATTTTGAGCGACGGGTCTGTCGGCACTACTTAAAATCAAGGCGGTATTCAAAGAATCAATCAGTCGGTATGCATATGTGTTAGTTACCCACATTTCTCCACGTAACAAGCCTATTACTAATAATCGGGTTCAAGTCAAAGTTCTTTCAAAGTCTTTTACCGCTGAACTGCGGGGTACGTAACACATATAAAATGACAATTGATCGCAATGGGTTTCATTTTGACAGTTAACCCACGTTCATTGCGTGTTTTTCGTTTTTGAACAGACGAACTTTTCAAACCTATGAAGCAATGGATTAGCAATATCCTCCAAACTCTCGGATGGTGACTGAAAGTGTGGCGACGCTTAGCCAAGTTGCCAATTAGTGTGCCGATTTTGAAAAATAAACTGTATGATAATAGCTGTAGCCTAAGGAAGGAAAACATCTACGGGCCAAGGGTGAAATGGTGAGTTTGAGAAAATCCGTAATCCACGCCGACAAAGTCGCAGGCCAAAAGCTAGTACTCATTATGCAAGCATTGCCTAAGTTCATAAGCATAATAGATAGTGGCAGACAAACAGACAACTTGTAGATTGATAGTAAATATTATGCATTCTTTGTGGGCGGCTTAATGGAATGCTGTCAACTGCATTTGCATCTCATTCGGCTAAACACAACCACCTCGGGAATATGAAAATGTTTAACATTCTACATAGAAATGTATTAATTTGGTTGTGGCATTGAAGATAAACTTGCCAAATATTTAAGAGCGGTAACAAACTGGGACGCCATCGCGACGTCGTCGACTACGTATCCAAACAAGTCGTATATGACAGTTAACTCACTTGGCTATGGTCTGGCGACATCGCCAATTTGGAAGCGTAGCTACGACCGACCGGCCCCTACGTGAAGACGATACTCTGGTGATCTGACAACGCTAAGCCAAGTTGCCAGTATTTTGTATACAAGTAAGTTACCCGTCCCTCACTCAGTGGCCAACTGATCGCCAGGACGGACGCCCGCGTGTCACTGGCTACTTATGTGGCAACCTCATTTGGCTACGGTAGGTAGCTAGAGATAGCCATGGCTACGTAGCCAGCAACGTCACCATGGTGTCCCAGTGCCTTAGCACTCTAACTGTTATAATAATTAAGATGGTGGTAGCAGAGCTAGGTATTATTTAGGCAAATAGAGCCCTTGTCCCTATCAGACGTTTCACGCGAGTGAGTGGTTCACTCTAGTGAAGGGTTCACTCTAGTGAAAGTTCATTTTTGTTTCATTCCACGTTCACACGACACCGACAAAATTATAAAGAAATGAACAGTTTTCGCTCCTTTCATTTTACTTTTCAATTATTCTGTAGGCGAGTGAAATATGCCGAGTGCCGAAATCCAACATCGTAGGATTAGTTCACTAATTAATTCATTTTTCACTTTCGATTCATTTTGTGTTCAGACGTTTCACTTCGAATGAAAAATGCGGAACGAAATGCAAAAGTGAAGATTCTGATATCGGATTTAGCAGCTAGGCTACACTTCTTCTTCCTGCTCTCGTGTCCCATGCTAGTAGGGGTCAGTGCTTGGGTTCTTCTTCAACTTTCCCCCGTCATGCTATCATTCACTCCCTTTTCATTCATATATCATAATCAGCCACTTCTGGGACATGTTCCCACTTCTGGGACACAAGCCTCCTTTCTTTGAGCGGGAGTGGCCCACCACCACGCGGGCCCAGTGCGGATTGGTAGATGTCACATGTCTTCGAATTTTTGGTTCTAGGACATACCGGGTTCCTCACGGTGTTTTACTTCACCGTTTTGAGAGCAGTGGTGTTCGAACCCACAAAATACAAATCGTAAGTAGCGGCTGTAACCACTGGGCACTGCTCTGCCCATTCCTTGCGCAAGCATATTTTGCTTTGTCATCAAGGATAGTAGAATGACTACCCAGGGTGCTTCAGACAGAATTTTAATAAGTACTGTTTAAAACTGGGCCACCACTGCTCTCTTCTGATCACACAAACTCTCCAACTTTTACTTCTTAATAGGTGAAGAAACTACCCAACGCATTCCACAAACATTTTCTATCGCCTAACTTATGTAAATGACTCGGAACTGCCTACATATTATCACGGGTCCCTATACACATGGTAATTCTATAATATATGGAAGCAAACATTAAAATTTTCTCCGACCAAACACCAGCCCAGCAAAAGTATTTTCAAGCCGTAAAAAATGAACTGACACACCGAAAAAACGAAGGAGAAAGCGAGTTAACTATAAAATACATCAATGGAATACCGACTATTGTACAACCACCCTCAAAAAACTACAACGAACAATAATAAACGATACCTTACCTAATACTACAACTTACCAAATAGTGGACGATTATCGAGACCTAAATACAAATAAATCACGTCTCTCATTTCTCTACTTGAATGCACGAAGTATACGAAAGAAAGGAAAGCTAGACGAACTCAAATGTATTTTAAAATCAATACCTACAACTGTGCACATAATTTTGCTAACAGAAACCTGGATACAGAATGAAAATCAAATCTTACAGCTGCAGATAGTTAACTATACACACTACTATAATTACAGAACGGACATTAGAGGAGGAGGAGTATCAGCATACATACACAACAACCTAAAACATAACCTAATCGAATCAACATATCAAGATGGAAATAATTACCTTTGGGTACAAATTGAAAAATTTGCTCTGGATGTGGGTGTGGTCTACAACCCTGGTAATACGAACTTTGAAAGATTTTTAGATTTATATGATTCACAGCTACAGCAACGAAGGAGAGCAATTGTATTTGGAGATTTTAACATAGACCTTTTGACAAAAAATAAAATTCTGAAAAAATACAAACAAAGAATTAATGAAACCGGATATAAAATACTCAATAAAATCAATAAAACCTACTGTACAAGAGACTCACAAACAAAGCAGTCAATTCTGGATCACGTCTCCACAAATTTAAAAGGACAACATTATAAAATCGCTATTATCAATTCATCTATGTCGGATCACAAGCAAATTTATTTACAATTGACCAAATGGAAACCTCCTTCAAAAATACGCTTAAATTACGAAACAATACATTACGAGAAGCTGTATACGACGATAGAATCACAAGGACTTGAAGACGTGACAAGCAATTATATACAACTAGAATCAAGAATAAAACAGTATCTGGAAGACAGCAAAGTTATGAGAACAAAAGTTTTGAACCCACCCCAAGAAGATTGGATTAATAACAAGATAATTACTGGAATTAGCCAAAGAAACTACCTATGGATACAACACAAAAATAACCAAGAAAATAAGAAATTATATAATAACTATAAGGAACTGAGAGATAAAATTGCAAGATTAATCCAAGCTACAAAGAATTCTTACTACTACAAAATATTTACAAATTGTACAAATAAACCTAAAAAAATGTGGTCGCTTATAAATAACTTAGCTAACAACAAAATCATACAGAGTAGTGCTCCTTCAAAACTCCTAGTTGATGGTACGTGTATCTCTAATGTAAAAGATATTTGTGATGTCTTTAATAATTACTTCTCAACTATAGGATCAATACTTGCAGATAAAATACCTAGAAAATACCATAACAGCTCAAATCACCCTATTTTTAAGTCAAAGAAAAAATACAATCATGAACTTACGACATTGGATCCATGTAATTCAAATGAAATTATCAAAATTATTAAAGATCTTGACTCGAATACAAGTAGTGGTATAGACAAAATTAGCACAAAAGTCATAAAAAGTTTACAAAATTTAATCTCAGAAGGTTTAGCAAAATGTTTTAATAAATTAATGTTCGATGGTGAGTTTCCTGACACTCTGAAAGTCGCAAAGGTAACACCGATCTACAAATCGGGACCAAAAACCGATCCAGGGAACTATCGTCCGATTTCTGTGTTACCAATATTGTCAAAAATTTTAGAGAAAATACTGCATAGTCGTCTTCTTAAATATCTTGACTCTTTTAACCTAATATCTGATCGTCAGTATGGATTTAGAGCTAAAAACAGCACAACTGCAGCTACTATTGATTTAACAACAAAAATAAAAGCAAACATCGATAAAAAGCACTATGTGCTGGGTGTCTTCATTGATTTGAAAAAAGCCTTTGATACCGTAAGTCACAAACTACTATTAGAAAAACTAGAAAACATAGGTATCAAGGGCAATGCACTTGAAATGCTAAAATCTTATCTAACTAATCGATTTCAGATAGTTAAATAAGATAGATCTGAGAGTAGCACATTGCCGATCACTTACGGCGTCCCACAAGGGTCTATATTAGGGCCGCTATTGTTCTTGATTTACATAAATAGCATCACAGAACTAAATCTACATGGTCATATAACTTTATATGCAGATGATACGTGCTTATTTTATTTCGGACCCAACATGCACGACATTATTTCAAAAGCCCAAGAAGATCTCAACGTTCTATTCGAATGGTTCAAATATAATTTACTAACGATAAATATTTCTAAAACTTGTTACGTTGTCTTTAAAGCTAAGAATAAAAAAAATCCGCAGCACGACACACTAACTATTGATAATATCCCACTAGATCAAAAAACCTGTGAAAAGTATCTTGGCTTGAGAATAGATCATTACTTAACATGGCATAATCAAATAGACCATATTAAAAATAAACTATCAGCACTTACAGGCTCACTTCATAGTATAAACCAGTGCATACCTGAAAAGATACGTTATACTATTTATAATTCTCTTATTAAGTCGCATCTGTTATATCTCATTGAAATTTGGGGAAGTGCCGGAAAAACGAAGTTGCAAGAATTACAAAGAGTACAAAATAAGGTCATAAAGATATTGTTTCGCTATCCATACTTAACACCAACTTATAAAATTTTTAAAGAAACAAAACTAATGAATATCAAACAACTCTACACATATAATACTTGTGTTCTGATTAGAAAAATTATAGACAAAACCATCCACACTGACTCATCATTTACAAAAAAATCTCAAATTACTAAGCGCAGTCTTCGTCGACCAAGTCTACTTGTTTTGCCAAGAATGCGCACTAATTACGCTAGAAAGAGTATTACATATGAAGGAGCACAACTGTTTAATAATCTACCCACATATATAAAAAATGTTAGCTCTCTCAGCAGTTTTAAGTCTCGGCTATCCAAACACATAACTGAAAACTGCCTTGACTAGCGTCCTCCAATGTATTGAATAAGTTTATATAATACTATACATATACTTTGGTGACGGTTGCCTACAATAATTTTACTTAATGTTTCTTGTCTGTTCTCATGTAAGTGGCTTTTTTGTCTTTTATGAGAATAAAAATGATTTAAACCTAAGCAAGCCGCAGTAAAATTGTGAAAGCAAAGTGTATTGTTGCAGAAATGTAGGCTTTCCTGGATTGTTATGTACGGGATTCGCTAGTATCTTCATCATCATCATTTTCCTCCCTCTCTACCTATCCCAATTTATCGGTGAAGCATGTTTTCTTCTACCATACTTCTTCTATAATACTTCCATTAAACGTCATCTCAGGTAGTACATCCCCTAGTGTCTCCACCAAGGGTTATTTTGTGCCTATAGGGAAAGAACTGTTATCTTCGTATTTAAAAAACTTTAATATCTACATTATTATCAATGTAATTGGTGTAAAATTGATAGGTTCTACTGCAAACAAGACTGTCCTTAAACGCTCACTTTTCTATCGTCAAAAGCTTAGACTCTAACACCCTAGCAACGCACTATCAACAGTAATTCTTATCTGCGAGCTTTCACACGTTCCGCTAACTCATAATAAATCAAAAGCTCAAAAGCTCTTTCATAACATCTACGAACGACACACATACCAAACACTTATTAGACTTGAGTCCGGAAGAGGATATCTTCATGTCACCAATGTAAACAAACCTTAGATGGTACTGTACTATCGGAGCTCGCGCAGAGCACGGAATCACTGCGTCCCTAGTACTCACAAATGCACCTGTCGATCTATTCTGTAAAAATATCACCGTGAAAACTTAGGTGAAGTGAGCGTGAAGTGAGCTGTCATTCCACTGATGCTAGGGATGGACAATATTGACAACTCACTTCACCTAAGTTTTCACCGTGAATTTTTTATTGAATAGCACTGATGTTATTTAAAGAACTACTTAGTGATGACTAATTCGCAGTAATAAGTATACTTAATGTACCTCCATTCCATCAGTAATACAATAACAAAGATAGCTACTATAGGCAAAATATCTCGGAAAGGGCACTCTGGGGGCACCATGTGGCATAAAATGGGTAAATAACAGGAGTGAAAACCGCAAATCGAAACAAGGAGGGAATCATGAGATACAGACATTGACATTAGTGTTCGTTTCCATACAAAAATAACATTTTTCATTGAATCGCGCCTAAAGTGCTGGCCAAATGAAAAAGCTTAGTAACAATTTTTGTTGTTATTTAATAGAGGAATGCAACTGTATATATTTTTTTTTTAATTAAATCAATTTTCAATTTTATTCTATGTCCAACCTCTTGTATGGGCACGATCCACTGTGCGGCGCCGGCGGCGGCCGCCGGCACCGTTTACCTAGAGAGTACTAATAAAATTCTTAGCGCCGTGCGTTGAGGCAAATTTCTGTCGCCGACCGTCTTCATTTGTGTCGTAGTGCAGGCAAACGTTAACACTCTTGGTTTGTATGAAAAGTATTGACAATGCCGCCTCTGGCAGCGGCTGCCGAGGCGTCTCTGTGGTCTGTGGCCCGCGTCGGTAATCGGCCGTTCCCCTTAGTTTAAGGTGCGTAGATAAGAGATGAGCACGCGACTCATCTTGGACGGCTCTGTTATCAGTTTGTTTATATTATGTAAGTGCTAACAGACCCGCATGAGGTCACAAAGAATGGGGGAAGGTGCTATCGTTCATATATATTGTCTCGTGTGCTAGGGGACTTATCAACATATAGCGTGTTTATTTAGATAACCTTACAAAGTTTTTGTTACTGTTGCCTGCATTAGGAATTGCACCTTAAGGCCCTTTCCTCACTCGTCGGTACGTCATTGATACGGGATCAGCATGCTCGGTATACTCGGTACCGAAAGCTTACCGACCGCCTATATTTCAATGAGCGTTTCCTGATTGACTCGATATACGCGGGAGCGAGCCGGGATCGTTTCGGTTTACCGCGTCTCGGTAGAAACATCCAGTTCGGTACCCGCTGCTCATGTCACGCGTTTTACACCATGAATTAAACGGTACTGCACAAATTATACCGAAAAGATAACGTCAAGTCCGTAAATGAAAGCAGTGCGGTATCGTTGCGATATACCGAGCATACTATACCGAAGCGATATCGCACTGACCAATGAGGAAACGGCCTAAGTCCAATCAAACTTTGACAGTCGTTACGGATAATCAGGAACCCGAAAGTCGGACAACCAGTCTTATCGAAGGGTATTGTGTTATCCAGTTACTGGGTTGTGGAGACTTGACAGCCTGTCACTCCATGCAACTGGTTAAACTGGAAGCCGACCCCAACACAGAGAAAAGGCTAGGCAGTGGTGAAGGTAACTTCAGTAACATTTGGCCTTTGTAACTTTTGACCAGAGCTGTCTTTTGTAACTTTTAACTTTCAAACGTTGTCTTTTGTAACTTTTCTTTCTAAAAGATGGCTGCCTGGATGATGAGTAACTACAACTTGAGCAGAAAGCCTATAATCTATCCTTTGCCGAAACTACCAAACGTAAGTAACCATAATTTAAGCTTCAACAAGATTATCATACCATGTACTTATTCGATGGTATGCCAAACTTTTTATAGCCCAAAAGGCGATAAACTCGTCCACTATGAGAACTTGCCCAATCTAACGGTTGTTACATACGGAATGTGTATTGGGTTTCTTTCTTTTTTCATTTCATAGTGAAAGCGGCGTGGGTGCATCTTTTGAATGACGTCAAGCCCTTTATTATTTGAATATGTTTAAGTTGGGTTTATGATCGCCTTAGCCCGCGTGAAGGTTGGAACTTGTCCTATGAGAACGTACTCTACTTGATGGATTAATAGTGTCCTATGTCCTAAACCAAGTCATGGTATACTTGTGTACCGAATTTCGTTTTGTGAAAAGGTTACAGACAAACAGGGGTACTTTCGCATTTATAATATTATACGTATAGATATTATGGAAGTAAGAGATGTATTAAACTTGGCTTTTGGATCATAGGAAGCGTTCCTGGGGAGTCTGTTGCGCCAATTCTTCTCAGCTCAAACACTAGGCAATGGTGAAGGTAACTTCAGTAACATTTGGCCTTTGTAACTTTTGACTTTCGAACGCTGACTTTTGTAACTTTTCGTTCAAAAAGATGGCTGCCTTTGATTTGATTTTTAGCCCAATAGGGATAAATTATTTTTGAATTTCAATTTTAATTTGGAAGAGAGCTCCCGAATTATTCACCAATTTGTCACACAAAAATATTTAAAATAAAAAAAACAGTTTTTTTCTCGACAGTTGAAACAACCAAAGCGAGTGTAATTGTTTCATTCAAATAAAACAATGGACATTCATTAAAAACGCTTTATATAGGCCATTGTATACGAAAACTTGGAATTTAAAATATCTAGGTCATGTGAATCAAAGTTATACAAAATTATGCAGACATGCGTTCATTGGCTGAATAAGAATGCTACCTTTGCTCCACAGAAATACAAGCAGCGTGAGAAAATCACAGCTGTAGAGAGCTACAAGGATCTTTTGGCGCCTGAATGACATTAACAGCGGGGCTTTGCTGGTAAACATTTGTGACAATGTCACAGAAATTGTATTGACAAAACAAGATGGCGCCGTTAGTTCCAATTTTGGCCACGCGCCAAATGAATCCTTGTTTGAACCGTTATACCTTGCTAAGGCCTCAGCCTGTCTACATTGGCGAATATTCAACGAATAGTCTACCCTCTCGTCATCGTGAGGAAACCTACACCATAATTACGTAATAAACAATCAATCACAATCTGAATCGTTTTGAAAGAGATTGCTAAGCAATTGCTTCATAAATTCGAAAAAAATATCTGCTCAACAACGTAAATAACATGAATATTGTTGAAATGTCAAAATGAAACAGATTAGTCTTAATCATTTACGAAAATGTGTTACGAAATTGGTTAGCTGGACTTATAGTTCATATGTGTGATGATCAATGCTCCTGCCTTCTCCGTAGGTATGATTAGAGGCCTGTGCCCTGCAGCTCAACACAATGGTGGACAATAATAGGCTGGTACTAGGCTACTAGTCTATCCTATTGAAGAGAGGTGTCCCAGCATCATACGCAGCATATTATTATGTTGTGGAGTATTTAAAGAGCCTCCATTATACGTTACCAACTTCGCCTATTTTACGCACAGACGCAGCACCTTCGACATTCCAGTTACTACAGAAACCTTAATCCGATATTTACACCCGGTTTCTAAATTGAGAATTTTAGGTTGAGAACTTGTCTAGCTGTACTTTAACATTTGTTAGATGATTCCTTTAACGCAGCCAACATCAAATTCTCAATTCAGAAACCGGTTATAAGTTATCTAATTAGTTATCTACATTTTCAAAGTATGAAATACGTTCTGCCTGAGGTCTCCTATCCCACTAACCCTTTTCTTTACCTTTAGAATACCTACAGAGACCTACGCCGGAAATGAGAAACCATATTAGAATAATCTGGTCATTGGTTTTCAGCATTTTCCAGTTCTACCGCTAAGTAGGCAACTACTTACAATATTCTAGTAGGGACAGATACTATGTACAATTTGTTATTTTTTTATTAGGTAGCTCTGAAAATGTACAACGAACGCAATATTAGAAAAAGGAATGTAAAAAGTAAATATTTTGACATTACCGGCCTCAAAGATACAGCTACGAATTTCCTTACAATATGCACTTATTTCTAGTTTAAATAGTAGTAAAACTTACAAAACTTACCGGAATAAACGTATCCAAGTGTTGAAACACTGGAACAATAAAAATCACTTATTAAACACTTGTAAACAATCACAAAACGAAAACACACAGCTTGCAATGCGAATGCTGCCCAACGTGACTTAACTAGAGGCAAATGTATTATATCAATAAAATACCAAAGCAGGGTTGCTGTGGTATTTTAAAACTTTATCTCGCTCTGGCAAGCAGAATCAGGACATGTTGGAAAGAGAGCGAAATAGTTTGACAGCTGACAGGGTGGTAACTTCACTTTGGCGGGTAATGTTTTGACGCATGCGCGCGAATCACGCATGCGCGGTCGATATTTAATTCCATGTTTGAAGTGCAGGGTCACTCTAGGAAGATTTTAATTGAAAAATAATACAAATCAGAATAAAAGCTAAAGGTGAAAAAAAGTTATCAGCTTTTTGAAATTTTCTTGTATCTCCACAATGTGTGGAGCCGTAAGTTTTTCATGACAATATTAAATTTATCATAATTTTCTAAAATCGTGGCGAAACTAAATCAAATTCTGTTAATTATTATTACGTCATCAATCAAAGACAAGGATTTGGTTCAAGCAGTTATTTAACTTGAAAAATCCTTAATCCCGAAGGGTGCCAAATCGAACCATATTACTAAGCCTCTGCTGTCCGTCAGTCCGTTTGTCTGTCAGCGGGCTGTTTCTCGTGAACCGTAATTGGTACAGTTGAAATTTACACAAATTGTGTAAATTTATATTGCCGAAATTCAATTAAATAAAGTTATTAATTAAAAGCGTCCTCTTGTATGGGGACCCCCTTTATTCTTGTATACAAGAAAGGTGTTTTTTGCTCAATCTTAATACGGTACGGAACCCATCGTTTGCGTTTTTTGTTATACTCTTTTGACAATTCATTTATTGACTCCAAGAGAAATTAATTGTGTAATGAAATTCTTTGAATTTCAGGATTGAAGCGACCTCAAAACAAGCTAAATAAACGATTAATGACACGGTGGGATGAGAGCCCCCTGATGCAAACCCTCCACTTGATCTTCGCCGCATTCGGGTAAAAACATAATCGAACTTTAAGCTTTCTAGAAGTTTATTAATAAAATAAATTATAACATCACGCCTATAAGGCCCGACGAGTTAAGCAAGGTTTTACACTAGTTTTATTCAGTTGCCCGCCACGCCTCGCGCCTCGCGTCCTTTGACTCTGGTCAAAAAACCGACACCGAGTGGAGCACGCGCGAGGCGAGCTGCAAGACGACGAGAGCAAGAGCGGGCGCTATCCCACCCTCGCGCTCGCTTCACCTTGTCTTGCCTCCTGGAGTATGTGGACCCGTGGTAAGAAATATGTCATGCAAATCATCATAAAAACAGAGAATAGTGGAAATCAAGCACCAGTTT